>JASDDO010000006.1:0-663378 GCA_030015575.1 Agapanthus africanus | reverse complement strand
GGCTGGTCTCCGCCTTTGGAATTATGCTCCATTGAGAAGACCCACTCATGTGTCCTCACGATACATGAGGAGAACAAACCTTTGTGGGATCCTTACGACTCACAAAGGAAACACACACTTAGGAGTCCTCACGACTCATAAGGAGAAAATACACCTGCGGGATCCTTACGACTCGTAGGGAGAAAATGCTTTCATGGGACCCTCACGGCCCATAAAATTGAAAAGCCTTAGGTGATAGGGATCCAAACCTGTCTCCTAAGCCATCGCTCCCCAATCCCCAAGTGGTGAATGATGAGTCGCTCCTGGTACCATATTCCAGTGCAGTGATGCAGACGCCAACCAAATTCCAAACTCAAATCCCAAATGGCGAATGATGAGTCGCTCCTGGTACTATATTCCAGTGCAGCGATGCAGACGCCAACCAAATCCCATACCCCAACGGCGAATGATGAGTCGCTCTTGGTACCATATTCCAGTGCAGCGATGCAGACACCAACAAAGTCCCAAATTTTTCCGGCCCTACGGTCTGGATCATACATCCTACAAAACCGTATACAATCCATGGGCATAAAACAATCCCAATCTCTCCCAAGTCCTACCGGTGAGACCACATTCAAAGTCCCACCAAAAATAATAAAATAAAAATAAAAAATAAAAAAAGGGATGTCCACAAGCAAAATGGGCACGGATGAAAACCCGAAAGGGCTCCGTGAGTAAAAACAGCAGGACTGCCCGGCGATAACCCGAAAGGGCGCAAACTCGTGAAAAAGAGATGAAATGCACTCACAAAGTTCTCCTCGACTTTGTGAGGAGAAAATTCCCGGCGTGTGAGCCTTACGACTCACAAAGGAGCACCACACTTAGGAGTCCCCACGACTCCTAAGTTGAAAATACACCCACGGGATCCTTACGACCCGTAGGGAGAAAATGTTTTGTGAGACCCTTACGGCTCACAAAATTGAAAAGTCTTAGGTGATAGGGACCTAAAACCTGCCTCCTAAGCCATCGTTTCCTAATAAGCAAACGCAAATGATGATTCTCTCATGGTACCATATTCCAGTGTAGCGATGCTGATGCCAAACAAAAAAAAAATCAAAACCAATTCCCAAATCCTCTCATGACAAATGATGATTCGCTCCTGGTATTATATCCAGTGTAGCGATGCTGATGTCAACCCAAATCAAATTAAACCAACAACCTCTATGGCGGAATCATGTTCCGTCCCAGAATTTACCCCGTGTCGAAATCACGCTTCGCCTCGGGATATCTACCTTCCCTGCCGGAATTATGCTCCGCCACAGAATCAAATCAACCAACCAGCTCTGCGTCGGAACCATGCTTCGTCTCAGAGTGTACCCCGCGTCGAAATCATGCTTCGACTCGGTGTATCTGCCTTCCCTGTCGGAATTATGCTTCGGCTCGGAATCAACCAGCGTCCTCCTCGCCGGAATTATGCTCCGCCTAGGAATCAAATCAACCAACCAGCTCTGCGTCGGAACCATGCGTCGTCTGAGAGTGTACCCCGCGTCGAAATCATGCTTCGCCTCGGTGTATCTGCCTTCCCTGTCGGAATTATGCTTTGGCTCGGAATCAACCAGCGTCCTCCTCGCCGGAATTATGCTCCGCCTCGGAATCAAATCAACCAACCAGCTCTGCATCGGAACCATGCTTCGTCTCAGAGTGTACCCCACGTCGAAATCATGCTTCGCCTCGGTGTATCTGCCTTCCCTGTCGGAATTATGCTTCGGCTCGGAATCAACCAGCGTCCTCCTCGCCGGAATTATGCTCCGCCTCGGAATCAAATCAACCAACCAACTCTGCGTCGGAATCATACTTCGTCTCAGAGTGTATCCCGCGTCGAAATCAAGCTTCGCCTCGGAGTATTTGCCTTCCCCGTCGGAATTATGCTTCGCCTGGGAATCAACCTCTACATCGAAATTATGCTTCGGTCAGAATGCTCCGCACTTCGGAATGATGCTCCGATCCCCTGGAATCATGCTCCGAACCCTGGAATCATGCTCCCCGTGGGATACTCCGACCCTGGAATTATGCTCCGCGAATCAGAATGATACTTCGATCCCCGGGAATCATGCTCCCCAGGATGATGCTCCGCCCCCGGAATGATGTTACACCTCAAAGTCAAATCCAGAGTCAACCGTCCATGTCGTAAAACGGGCAGTACAGGCTTCCTGCAAAGCAGAACCAAATCGCTCCGATCAGATCGAGCGTCGACCGTCCATGTCGTAAAACGGGCAGTACAGGCTTCCTACAAAGCAGGAACCAAATCGCTCCGGATCAGAGCGTCCACCGTCCATGTCGTAAAACGGGCAGTGCAGGCTTCCTACAAAGCAGGAACCAAATCATTCCGGATCATAGCGTCGACCGTCCATGTCGCAAAACGGGCAGTGCAGGCTTCCCACAAACCGGGAACCAAATCGCTTCCGGATCAGAGCGTCGACCGTCCATGTCGCAAAAAGAGCAGTGCAGGCTTCCTACAAAGCAGGAACCAGATCACTCCGGGCCAAGGAAACATCTACCACGGACACTCCGTCTCGGAGACACATTAAACGTCGACCGTCCACGTCGTAAAAAGGGCAGTGCATCCCAAAAAGTGGGAACCAAGGCAAGTCGCCTCCACGTGAAAGAAGATCCATCAATTTCATGCACACGACCCAAATATGTGGTGTGCATTTATTGATGGGGGCACTTTGTTGAAGTCAAAATTTGCACCCCGGTTGACCGAGTCAAAGTCAAGGTCAACCCCCCAAGCTAGGTGGGCCCAACCCCAGGTCAAGCGGGCCCATACCCAAGTCGAGCCCGCGGCCAGCCTCCCCATGCCAACAACAAAATCATGTACTAAAAAAAATTTATGTGATTTTTTATACATGAATGTATGCAAAATGGGCATAAAGCCAATATTTTGTAAGCCCATGGCTTATGTGCAAAAATGAAATGACATATGAGCCATGGGATGGGCAAAATTCCATTTTTGCAAAGCCCAAGAGGCTATATGTAAATATGTAAGCCTATATAAGCAAAAATGATGATGAATAAAGTAACAACTTTTCATTCTCTCAAAAAAAACCTAGGGTTTGTGCCTCTTTCCCCTTTCTGAAGGTTCCAAACCTTCTTCTTTCTTTTGAATTAAATCAAGAGTTTTACTCTTCTTTTCTCAAAACTAAATAGTTTTTCACCACAAAACCCATAAAGGGGAACTTGGATCTGTCATTAGATCTTAAAAAGAAGAGATCTTTAAAATCTTACATCTCTTGATCTTCAAGATCCGGCCAAACAAAGGAAGAAGAAGGAGACTCATCTCCAGAAACCCCACTTTGGGGAAGAACTAGGGCTCAAGGGGAGAATCGCTTCATCAGCTTCAAAACATCCTAGGAGTTTAACTCCATATATATATATATATATATATATATATATATATATATATATATATAATGCGCCCTGCGCTCAAGCGCGAAGCGCCCACGTGCCGACACGTGGCGCGCTTGCGCTCCAGCGCCCTGCGCTTAAGCGTGAAGTGCCCACGTGCCGACACGTGGCTCGCTTGCGCTCAAGCGCAAAGCGCCCACATGCCGACACGTGGCGCGCTAGCGCTCTTGCGCTCAAAGCGCTGGCCCCACGCATCCTTTAGATGTCTTTTCCCTCCTTTATATATTTATACATGTATATATATACATATGTATACATATGTACACATACACATACTCTACAACACTCTCCCTCCCAAAAAAATTTTGGGCCGGGGCGCTGCCCCGCATCCCGCAAGGGGGCTGCTAGCCCTCTTGACCCCCCAGCCCGCTATCTGGGTAGCGAGCCCCCCGTGAAAACTCTGCGTGGCTCCCGATATATCCAAACCCCCCTTCCAAAACAACACACACGTACACTGCACATTGAGTTCGCATGACCAGTTTAACCCGTTAATCGGAGGTTCCCTTGCTCCAAAGGCGAGGGGTAATTAACGGCAGCTTAGTCCGCGGCTGCCGGAGATTCGGATCCCCACAATCATTAAACCCCGGCCTATCCTAGGCAGGGGGAATCTGTAGTACGCCTGACAAGCGCGCGCGTATTCCCATCTCAATGGGGTGACGAAAAACACCCTACAGCCATCGGGTCGAGGGCGGAAGATCAACTTATGGGTGGAAGTTTCTGACACGTTCCCACAGATGGCGTCAACTGATGGAGCTTGGATCTCTTTCAGATTTTGTCCTCCGTCGATCCTGTGATAGCGGTTTTGTACGGCTGAGATTTGTTTTGAGAGTTGTTAAGTGTGGATCTCAATGGGTTGGTGTTTGGCGCCGAGCTACCTGCAAAGAAGTCCCGGGATGGGTGACCACCGTAGGACCCTCCGACGATCAAGTTAGTGTCGAGGAATAAGTGCAAAGTAGCGGCGTATTGGAAATGAGTTCCCCTTACTTGAGTCATCTGAGAGAGGGGTTTATATAGGGGTCGCGTAGAGCGAGCGGGCGCGAGATCTTCGCCGTCGGTTACGCCCCAGCGTTATCCTCGCTTTGAATGGCGGGATGCGCCCATTAATAGGGGACTACGCCCATTAATGGAGGGATGCGCTAGCATGGGACACGGATAGTGGGGAGGCGGATATCTCGCCTTGGCGATATACGCGGAGCTGTTGCGGGGCGCATGGGATCCGCGCTCCTGATTGATCGGGAGGAAACCGAGGAAGCTCGAGCTCGGAGACAAGATGGGTGGCCGAGGAAGCTCGGCATGTCGAGAGCTCGGAGATGAGCCGGGCAGCCGAGGAAGCTCGGTATTACAGACGGATCGGAGACGAGCAAGGAGACTGAGGAAGCTCGGAGACGAGCTGTTGGTACTTTCTTAGGTGAAGGTGAAATGTATTCAGGGAGGTCTCCCGAAAGGTCGGATACGTTCCTCGAGAAGGGGATCCCGAGAAATGTCCCTGATGCAACTCGTTTATTCCACCCCCGTAGCCTTCGAGACACGTCATCCGCCACGTGTTGCAATCTGATGAGACACCACTTGTGAGCATCATCAAGTACCCATTCTACTGTGTATATCTTTTAATGTGAGTCTCGTTTGTTATTGGTTGGAAGTTGGAATATTAATAATCTTTTCGTACCTTACTATTTTTTTGCGGCAAATCTGGGCCGGAGTTATATTTGGAGGTGGTGGATCCCATGTGAAAGTTGAGGGGCGGAGAGGGATCAGACAAAGTCACGATGATATTGAGGCGGAGGAGCAAAGGGGGTGAGAAAGCGAGGTGAATATTGGGTTTTAAGATTCTGTGAATGGGGAAGTGCGCTTTATATGTATATACCTAAGAGTGCGCTTATATATATATATGAGAATAATGGAGGATAGATGCCATAGGAGGGAATTTCCTCCTATTGTGTCGAAAAAATACAATCTCCATCGTGTTTTTCGACGATCGGCACCCATCATCGTCATCGTTATCATCTAAGATACGGGTACACCAAATTTTATGTGATTCTGCAACTTTTTCACCGTTGAATTAGTGGGTTCAAAATTAACGATTTACCGACAATAGAACTTTTTACATTGCTAAATCAACGGTGAAAAAGTTGTAGAATCACGTGAAATTTGGCGTACCCATATCTTAGATGATAACGATGAAGATGATGGATTCCAATCGTCGGAAAACACGATAGAAGGCGTATTTTCTCAACGTCATAGGAGGAAATTCCCTCCTATGACCTCTTTCCTCCATTATTCTCTCTCTCTCTATCTCTCTCTCTCTCTCTCTATATATATATATATATACTCTCTCTCTCTCTCTCTCTCTATATATATATATATATATATATATATAGATAGATAGAGAGAGAGAGAGAATAATGGTGGAAAGAGGCACTAGAAGGCTTTTTGCGTTAGGTGGCGGTACAAATCATGTCCTCCATTTTATTCGACGATCGGCACCGGCCATCTTGATCTTCATCGTCTAATACATCGATACACCAAATTTCATGTGATTCCAACACCTTTTCACTGTTGATTTAGTGGGTACAAAATTAACGGTTTACCGACAAAAGAACTTTTTACACTGCTAGATCAACGGTGAAATGGTGTTGTAATCAAATGAAATTTGGTATATCGTCAAATTCGATAATGGAGATTAAGTTGGAAGGTGCCGATCGTCGAATAAAATGGTGGAAGGCGTACTTTTTGCCGCTATATAACGCAAAAGGCCTTGTAGGGCCTCTTTCCTCCATTTTATACGACGATCGGTACCTTCCAACTTGATTTCCATTCTTGAATTTGTCGATACACCAAATTTCATGTGATTAAAACACCATTTCACCGTTGAACCCATTTTTTGGTTAACGGGCTCAGGGAAAATTCCTATGCTCAACCACAAGACTCTTAAACCACCCAAACCATCAACACCTAGTCATAGAGAATTCTCTATGGTTCTAGTACAAATCACATGAGAAAATATGTGATCCCCACCGTATGTGCATTGAATCCACATGGTTTCCCATATATATAGAATAATGGAGAAAAGAGACCCTAGGAGGCTTTTTGCGTTAGATGGCAGTATACCTTTCCTCCATTAACCTTTGATATATATATATATATATATATATATATATATAGAGAGAGAGAGAGAGAGAGAGAGAGAGAGAGCATGTACGTACCCGAATGATCCAGGCAAGGCAAAGCATCATAAAGTTTCTCCTTATAATAATTAGAAATATGCTAGTAATAAGAATACCATATGAACTAAACATTTTTCTTTGAGTTAATAGGATGGACTCGTCATGAAGTTACAAGTTACAATTCCCTTTGATGTTGCAGGTAGGAATTGTTAGCAAACAAGCGAGCAGAACAATCAAATTGCCTAAGAAGAAGGGGTGGGGGTGGGTGGGGGGGGGGCAAGCAAATACGCTGATGAGCTAAAGAGAAAGTTGGTTCTGAATCATGCAAGAATTATGTAAGCTACATGCTAATACCACTTTATAATATATAATCAACCACACCACCTCTGAGCTTCACAATCCTCTGAGCTTCACAATCCATTAGAGCCAGGAATCTAGTCTGTAATTTGAAAAAGAAATTAAATGCGAAGTAACTCCAAAACGTGAATGTTCTGATGAAAACGACGAGGACTATGATTCCAAAAATCACATATATACAATTTAAATCCAAAATTATAAAAAGAGATTAACAAACTGATTTGTATTGGGTGAGATGAAGGACGACTATTACAGACAAGCCCCTCCCCAAAAGAAGGGAAACACGCCGCATGCGGATGCGCGCAATGTGGCATGTACAGTTGTTTATAAACCAGTCAATAAGTTTAAAATTTTCATACGCACGCGCACACAAAAGTTTCGTTTTGTGGAGATAAATCTCTGTGGCAAATCACAAAATAAGTGAAATTTGAGAAAAATAATGATGTGGAGACTGAAGTTCTAATCTTTAAAGTAATATATATCATATGAGTACTGCCTGTACTGGTATACATAATTAAGCATGCATTTTTTATAAAAAAATTGGGTAAACATTTAAGCATATGCATATTGCAAACATAAATTCTAAGGCATATGTTCTGCGATGAAAATTTGCTAAGACTTTCTGACTACACAATCATATTAATGTAATGAATTAAGCTTGAAATATAAAAAGGAGAGAAATAACAACAACAAAGCCTTCAGTCAAATATTACATGATTAATGCTGGCACAAGATTAGAAGTCAAAATATTAAGGAGAAAAATACATATCTCCCATTACAAGACACAGAAATTAGGTAAATAGAGCTATAACAAAATTGAAAGTCAAAATTAAACACGGATGTATAAACTTGTTAATTATATATATAGTAGATGACTTCCTAGATGACCCGTTGGCAACCTCCAAGTTTTCATAGACTATGAAGAAGTTCAAATGAAAGGGAAAAGATTATATATTTGCTATATGGAATTATGTTTAACTGCCGCTCCGCAAATCTCGCCACGCGCAGATTCTCCGCCGGCAACATCCCACGTTCCACGCCATCACGATCCCCATTAACGGGCGATCCGCTCTTTACGCGGGCGTGACGTCGGGAGCGTAACTGCCGGCGAGATTCTCACGCCTGCTGCTGCGCTCTGCCACCGCTATATAAACCCCCATTACAGAGGGGTCAAGTAAGCCATTTTTTACTCCACTTAGCCGTTACTCTGCTCGGATCTCGTGCTAATTTGATCGTTGGAGGGTCCTCGGTGGTACCAAACCATCCCGGGACTTCCTTGCATGTACTCGGCGCTAAACTCCTCAAATCACCAATCTGCTCAAAACCCATTGAGACCCACACGCAACAGGAGATCACCTCCAAGAACCACCGGGAGATCGACGGAAGACAACATCTGACGGGGACCCGAAAAGGACCTCCATCACTTTTATTGTGTCTTGACTTCATTTGTATTGTTTAATGACTGAACTATCTTTTGTTCCCTTGATGAATTTGTATTTTCCCTTGTTGTGCATTGGCCCTTTTATCTCTAGATTGTTGCTATTTGTGTATCAGTTGCATGCTCTCTCCTTAATTCCAGGTAATACTAACCGGTATCTCAATCTTTATGCTAGTTTGGTAATTGATCAGCCACTCGTGTGCTCAGGATCTTTTGGATTTTTTAAGTTCTCTTGATGGTCTTTTCTTTGATGTCGTTTATGTAAACATTTGTTTTAGGCACCTAAAACTTTTTGATGCTCTTTTTAGACTCATCTCATATTTAAGCATGAAAATGGCCAGGGTCTATTCTAATCCTTTTTCCAAATCCTAGAAGTTACCATATTACTCTTCACGGACTATTGTAATACCCATTTGAGGAAATTGCGATGCAAAGGGATCCAATTAGGGCATATATATACATATATACCTGAAAACACTAAATTTTCATATGAGTTTCAGCTTGAGGAAACAATTAGGGCCGTCTTTCTTCCAAAAGCAGCACTTGTCGTACCTGCACTAGGACAGCATTAAAAGTGAGAGCTCCAGAACTTGTTTCATCCACAGTTCATCTCTTCAGCTTCTCATTGTTGATGAAGGCATAGGCAAGAAGAGGTTTCCGTCCTGCTCATATTAACTCAATACCGTCCTCAATCTTCTTCTTCAACTGCAAAGAGACGGAGAAACCCAAGTGTGAGAAATGAAAAATTGGCAGTTTTCAACAAATAAATAGAATAGTAAAGATTGGAAGCAATGGGTCAAATAACTTTGCGGTCATGATTTCTGCTCCCCAAGGGGAATCTGGACTAAAAAGTTGAAGTAAGAACTTGAACCTTTGAGGCAACACTTGTAGAGATGGAATAAAAAGGTAGAAGCATGAAGGAAAAACTTTTTTGTTTTCTCATTATACACTTCATTTCTGCTCAACCACATGCTTGACATGACATATGGCGTCTGCAATACCCACTATAAAAAATTTGACATTAGAAACACAGTATATATAAGAAGAAAAAGGGCATTTCAGTCAAAAGCCAATATGATTTCAATCCCCTCACTAGTAAACAGTTTATGGGCCAAAACATACATTTATACCGCAGATTATAGCATCGAAAACAACTTATTTTAAAAAGATCTACAAACAACTTATCACAACAAATTTGCTCTTAAGGACCCTTTTAGTGTGATAAGTTGGAGAGCTTGCGTTTGTAACGCTTACAAACTGAAGCCACAGTTTTCCTTCCTTTACTATAGGCGACATCCGCTGCTTTAGTGCCCTGCGGACCTTTGCGTTTCATTATTGACGTTTCTATTTCCTTAATCAAGTCCAGGATACATCTCCTGCTAGTGACTTGAGCTTTCCCAGGGTTTTCTCTGATATAACAAGATGCATGAAGGCATTTGCAAGGGGAAATAATTTCTCTAGGCCTGCAAAATGCTGGATCAAGGATTCCCTACAATGTATATTCATAAAAATTGTTAGTCGAGATAAAAGGATGCATAAAGTTTTACTCCAAATCCGAGTTATGTCATATCTAGAATATGAGAAAGAAAATATCAATTCATCAACTAAATGTTATATACTGAGTGGTTCCTTTATGAAAATATGGTAAAATTTGGCATCAGGCAAGTTCTTACATAGTTCACTGGATCCATCCCTTAAGATAAGTTCTGCGTTTGTATTTTAGACAACCGAGTCAAAGTGAAGTAAGAATATACGTAAGGGAAAGAGCAAAGGAGTCAATTTAATAACCAAATCATGAAATAATTTTATATGATATTTTTTGTTTTCACTATTAGTCTCTTATCTTCTTAAGTGCCGTAGATGGTGATTGGTGGAGGATCAAGGCACAGGTATGCTGAGATATTCAGTCGCATATTCAATTTCTTACTCCCTCCGTCCCACTTTAATATTCGTTTTTTAGAATTTTTTTGTCCCACAGTTCTAGTCGCTTTATATAATTGAGATTACTTTATCAATTGATTACCGAATTTACTCTTCATTAAAATCCCATGCATGTCACTTGTCGCACTTTGGTTTTTGTGATTGAGCTTAATTTAATTATGGGTAATGCAGTAAACTGAACCAGTCATAATTTAACACCTTAATAAGCGTGAGAAATTCCAAAACGACTATTAAAGTGGGACGGAGGGAGTATTCTTGATTATTGTTCTGCGATTTTTTTATAATTGTAGTATTCTTATTTTCCTGGATAGGTTTATGAACAAATTATAGACAGATGTTTCTAGAATCATCAATCATGGATGGGTGGTCTCTAGGCAACTAAAGCCTAAAAGAATAAAAGGTACATTAATAATTAGTACATTGTATTCTATATAGTTTTTAGCAATTCATTTTCTTAACTTAGCATCTATTTTTATTTTCTTTTATATATCGCTAAATTCATAGTTGTCTATATTATAATGTTAATATATTATTGATTAATTGTTGTTGTAGTTGAGGCCTTTTACCATTTAATTCTTGTCGATACGATTGTTCTTTATTGTTTATTTGTTTATTCTAGAGTAATGGTATAATTAGTCAATTGTAGACTCGTTGTAGTTTTAATTATCGTCTGGGCCTAAATTATCTTTCTTAACCCTGTAAAAATTATTAGCAATTTAACCCTAAAAAAGATTTTAAAACCTAGAATATGGCCAAGGTAACACAAGGAAAAAAGACTCTAAGCTATTTGAAGCCCAAACTTCAATAGAAGTTTTTTCTTAAGCCAAATTCAACTTAAATCCAGGCCTTTAATAGCCCAATCCAAGCAAATAACCCAACCCAACCCAAAATTTCCTAGTCGGCTCACTATCAGTTCCACTGCATCATTGGTTGGTCAATTCGGTTAACCATCAAAGTTGGTTCTGTTTCGATTTTTGACACATTGCCAACAACTGGACTGAATTAACCTTTGAAGACCCCTACAACTACCCTAACATATGGATTGAAACCAGCAATGGTTAGAAGACACCAGTTACTCAGTTAGGATCTATAATATTTATATTTATGTACATAGGCATATATAGTATACATGCATGTAAGTGTACCCAATCAGGTGTTTCTATGAGATCCACTCTACATGCATCATTCGGTCTAAAAAGAGGAGATTTTTTGCATCATGGACTTTGAAAGTGAGACCTAAAAACTTCGAAGCTTGTGCCACCATTACCATTGTGTGCCAAGGTCATGATGTTCAAGAAGACAAGTACACCACAGGCTAGAAGATACTTGATTATATTATGTAGTTATCTCATGTCGAGGTAAACTTAAATCCGCTCATTGTATCCAACCAAAATTACCAAAATAGGATAGTTGGTTTCCGTATTTTACGATAGATTGTGTTGTATGAGAATAGTTTAGTCATTAAGCATTCAACTATATGGGATAGGTTATATGAATTCTCTTTTTCCACTTTTTTTCACTCAGCTCTATTAAGGGTTGTCTCCTAGGTCAGACTTAACTACACTATGAATACCATTATCAGTTGTCTTCATCCATATATGAAAGTAAAGATTCACGAATATAAACCATGAAATTACTTGAAACGTAACTACAATCAAAAACTTCAGCAAACAATACAAAAGGTTGAGTTCAAATATCATTCTACATCCATATCAAATGAAAAGAACTGAAAAGAAATAATTTATTGGCATAATAATTAATGAGTTCTACATACAAATATATAGAGAGTCATAGACCACCTCTTATATTTCAACTGATCAAACAACTCAATATATTCATAGCTAATATCTAATAACTCATAACTAATATCTAAACTAATTATATTGACAACACTCTCCCGCAAGCTGGAGCGCAGATGTCAATCATGCCAAGTTTGGATAGAAGACGAGCGAAAATCGGTCGAGAAAGAGCTTTGGTGAGAATATCTGCTAGTTGAGTCGAAGAGAAAACATGTTGGAGTGCAATCATCTTATCTGTCATCTTGTCACGAATAAAGCGGTAATCTATTTCGATATGCTTGGTCCGCTCATGAAAAACTGGATTCTCAGCAATGTGGATCGCAACCTTATTTTCACAGAAAAGTGTAGTCAGAAAAGAAGAAGGAACCCTAAGATCTGTCAAAAAAGAGGTAAGCCATACCAGCTCAGCAACTGTATACGCCATAGATCTATACCCGGCCTCTGTAGAAAAATGAGCCACTGCATTTTGCTTCTTACTCCTCTACGTAACCAAGTTTTCTCCCAAGAAGACAATAGCTACTTGTGGAACGACGATCATCAACGGATCCCATAAAGTCAGAATCCGCAAAGGCTGTGAGCGACAACATAGATGATGGTTTGTAAAGAAGACATTGTCCCTTGTCCTGGGGAACTTTTGATGTATCTGAGACTATACTCAACTGCCTTAAGGTGAGAGGTCAAACAATTCTGCATATACTGACTCACTGTGCTAACAGCTAAGGCAATGTCTGGCCGAGTGACGGTAAGATAAATAAGCTTCACAACTAGACGTCGATATCGTCCTAGGTTAGGTAGTGGAGGATCTGAGAGAGAGCTTATTCGAGATAGCTTGATCGAGGAATCGTGTCACGACCTGAAGGTACGGAACGTGACCAGCACTTAAACTACGAAACGTCTCAAGGCGCAACGTAATCTAAGTAAGCCAAAATCTAGAAAACTAAACCATTTAACAATTAGAGTGAAGGAAAATTTGTTTTAAAGCAAGTGGTTTTAACAAAATAAATGGCATTAAACATTTAAAAGCAACATTATATTTTCCCACAAATTTCGGCAGAATCTCCTTTGTAAATACTGGCCCCCAAACGGGTACAACACATGAAAATACATATAAATAATGAATAAGACATCCCCAAGCGGGAGATAGTTCTTCACCAACGGCGGAATCACAACCACATGCAATATGTATATCAAAAGTGCACAATAAACATCTGAAAGCAAGAAATAAGAAAATACCACGTCGGCTCAAGTGAGCATCGACACCAAACACCACAAATACAAATCCCACGAGTCTCACCGTCTAGTCCAATATACAAGGGTAGATGGAGTATAATAGATACAAAATAATATACATGATGGAATAAAATATCCTCGCAACCCACCTACGAGCAAAGCTGCAAAACGATGCGAACGCAGAATAGAAAGTACATCCACCGCTACTGTGCTGATGGGTCAGACCTACAAAATACTGTGGCACAACGGGGTTGAGTTGCCAACTCATGAGTAGTAAGTAACATTTAATAAGGCCATCGTAAGTATGCACGCAAATGCGTCACAACCCACGTATCTCAAAATGATACTATGTACTAGCATGAATGCATAATTAAACACGAAACCTGAACATGTCTGGTATAAGAAAACCTTTATTCTTATCTTAGAAAAGCATTTGTGCAATAAACTGAGTATCATCAATGAAATCAACAGAAAATCCGTGTCAAGTATCGACAAAATATATGTATATCCCAATATCTCAATGTCTCAATGTTTCGGGCTCCGTCAGTCCGGATCGGCCCACATCATCAAATCTCACGACCACGTCGGTATCCTCTGGATATCCGCTCGCCAACAATCACCGGTAGGTAGTCTGCCCCTGCTAGGCTCATCGTCTACAACTCGAGCTTCTTGTCCCGGGGTACCATATCGGGCCCACCATGTACCCGAAACGGTTCATCCAACTTCTCGAATCGGGTCTCAAAAGCCAACATAATCAGGAAAACTCATGGTGGACGACACATACATCATATCACGAGAAAACCGCAACTTGCATTTTTAAAGCGATAACAAGTTTATAAAATTCTTGTGGTTTTCCCAAAAATCCAGAAATCTCATCAATAATGAAATTCTCGAGAAGAATCACAATATATAAATATGCCGGTGATGATGGAAATCTATGATACGGTAGTATAAACCATGCGAAGTACGGCCAGAAGTTATGCATGAATCATGATGTAATGAGGTATGTATATATAACTAACAATCCTATGTATCCATTTAAGAAATGAATATACAAGTATAAGTCTACGGATCATATATGATGCAAATGCACAGCTATCGATTTTAAGCAAGTTCTATAGTGTTCGTGACATAGTAATTACCAAAGGCGTGCGTGTTCGCATGAATAGTGCACGTGCGGCATGAACCAATGGTAATGGTGCAAGTGCCCTATAAAATGATATCACACACACACATATATATATAGATGGTGCGATGTAATGAGATGAATAACTGGGAAACTACGCATATAAAATGCAAGTACTACAAGTAGTCCTAAACCATCGGGCACCTCGCGCCATCCAGACGATTCCCCCCGTAGATGTGTACATCTACTTATCTAATCCGATCTCAGCCTTGCCATTCCGCGCCGCGTCCGACGCCTCAACACCCGATCCTAGAATCGCACACAAGTAAATAAAAGAATAGATATAAATAGTCGCGGATACAAACGATACAAATCAACCACGCGCACTAACTAGACGCGCACGTATTTGGTGCACAAACGCGCTCGCGACAACGCCACAAACCACAACTAGAGTCGCAATACGTGGCAACTACCAAGCCTAGAACCCAATCGAGCATTCACAACACATTAAATATTATATGAAATAGGTAGTAAACTATCAAAACCTCAAATTTAATTCAAATCGATTTATTCCAAAAAACCTAGTAAGCATCACTTAACCATTTTAGTTCAACTCTAAATGTTTTAACAAATCTAGTGGCCACAATGTTCACTTAATAACTTAATTGAGCCACACAAACCTTTACTAGATTTTAATTTCATCTAATTACACACTAATTAAAAATTTAGTTTGCAAAATTATATAATTAAGACAATTTAAAAATAACAATTAGCAACTTAACAACTAGATTAAATTTTGCATGTCTTAACATGTTAAACTACTCATTATAACCATAATCAAGTGGTAAAAACCCTAACTTGATCCTAAACCCTTCTCTTGAAATTTCAAAACTTGCAATTAGAACCATTTAAATACCTAATTAAGTTGATTTAAAGTAAATAACTAACAAATTAACTATGGGGTTAGGATTTATACCTCACAAATTTTGAGGTCTAGCATGCAAACTTAGCCACCCAAATTGCTCTCTTGCTTCAAGATTCTAGCTAGTTTGGAGCAAGGAAAAATAGGTAAAGGTTTGATTAGGAAATAAATGAGGTTTTGTGTGGATTTTTGAAGCAAAAAGAAGAATTTTTTGAGAGGAAAAGAAGTGGGGAAAATAGGGGAGGCTGCTGCCTTAGGTTCAGCCATGAGTGAGGAGATGAGAGGTGAGTGTGTGGGAGTGTGAAGTCAAGTCAAGAAAACCCCCCATACCTCATTATTTAACTCATTTCTTTGTTTACTATTTTCTTTTAATTTTCTTTTCTATCTAAACTTTTCTTTAACTTTCAAGAACCATCTTGACCATTCTCTTCATTTCAAAAACAACATGTTACATTTTGGTTTAATGTGTCATGGTGTACAAAACTTGTATTAACCCATTCTCATTTGTAATTATCACTAATTAAATGTATAAGTGAAAGCTTGAAATAATATTTAAAATAATTAATTAAGAAAAATATTTAAGTAAACTAGAATTTTACAAGTGACCAATTAAATACCAAATACTAGCAATTACATAGCTAGAATAGATATATTTAAGTCTATGTTGAAAAATAATTATATCTTGGTTTTTACGGAAAACACCAGTTATTTTATCGATTATTGGAAATTTCACCTAAACGATTTTTTTAAAACGTTACAAATCCATAGGGGTGTTTGCTGGTTTACATCCTAGAAATCCCGTCTCAGATAGAAGATCAAGTGCATATTTACGTTGAGAGAGCTGCAATGTACCATAATTCCGTGATGCTTCAATTCCAAGGAAATATCTAAGTATCCCAAGGTCCGTAGTATGAAAGTGTGAAACCAAATGTTCTTTCACCTTGAAGATACCGGCAGAATCATCTCTAGTGATGATAATATCATCAACATACACCAACACAATCACCCTGTCCTAAGGACGATAATGTGTAAAAAGAGACGTGTCGGCGCGACTACGTTTGAAACCAATCTATCGTAAAATCATGCTAAAATTTTCAAATCAGGCATGTGATGGCTGTTTCAGTCCATATAACGATTTTTGTAGAAGACAAACCATATTTCCTCGGTCGCTCAAAGCCAGGAGGCTACTGCATATAAATAGTCTCTAATAGGTCGCCATTAAGAAAGACATTCTTCACATCAAGTTGATGAAGAGGCCATGCCTTAGAAACAGTCAAGGATATAAGAACATGAACCGATGGTAATTTGACAACCGGTGAGAAAGTCTCAACATAATCCAAACTATACTGCTGAGTAAAACCTTTGTCTACTAAATGGGCTTTAAGACGGTCAATTGTCCCATCGGGAGTATGCTTGATAGTAAAGACCCATCGACAGCCGACAACTTTATTATCTAAAGGCATAGGTACCAATTTTCAAGTTTGATTAAAGCGCAGTGCAGCAATCTCTTCTAACATAGCTGCATGCTAATCTGGATGCTGAAGTGCTTCCTGAACAGAGAAAGGAAGAGTGATGGCAGACAAGGAAGAAACAAACTGACGAGCGGATGGTGTCAGTTTATGATAGGAAATAAAGCTAGAAATTGGATGTGCAGTAGTGCAAGAATGCTTATCCTTGCGTAAAGCAATAGAAAGAGAGATTTTCTTCTTAAGACAGCAGCGGTGGAGAACCAGGAACAATAGACTGTATATGTGTACATGCAGAAGAATCGTTAGAAGAATCATTGGTAGGAGGGGATGTGACAACTTTCTTACGACGGTGATACACCGGTGGATAAGGGGCTAAAGGCTGAAAACTAAAGAGCACGGGTTGAACAGACGAATTAAGCTCTGAGGAAGATACATGAGGAATATGAATGGTAGGAGTGGGGTCTCCAACTGGTGGTGAAAAATAGGCTTGATCTTCAAACGTCACTTCTCATGAAGTACGAACTTTAGAAGTACCAGGGTCAAAATAAACATATCTTTTCTGAGATCGTGAGTAATCTACAAACATCATACGAGTAGCTCGGTGATCAAGTTTGTCTACCCGAGGACTTAAAATATGAGGATAGCATAGATAACCAAACATCTTAGAAGGAATAGGAAAATGGTTGCCCTGGAAAAACAAAATAGAGAGAGGAGACTGGTTGTCTGGGACCGGAGAAGGTATGCGACTGATATAAAAACAGGCAGCTAAGACCACAAAATTCCACAATCGTTTAAAGACATGCATATGCAAAATAAGAGAACGAGATACCTCAAGCAAATATCGGTTTTTCCATTCGGCAATCTCATTTTGCCGAGAAGTATAAGAACATGAAGTTTGATGCAATATACCATGGGTTTGACAAAATGCAGTAAACTCCGTGCTAATATACTCCTTAGCATTATCTGAATGAAAAACCTTTACCGGAACACCAAATTGATTAGTAATCTCAGGTATGAAGATTTTAAAGGTAGATAAAAGTTCAGACCTATTACGCAAAAAATACAATCAAGTCATACGTGAATAATCATCTATAAAAGTAATAAAATATCTATAATCAAACACTGGGAAATTTGAAAGGACCCTAAATATCGGAGTGAGAACTAATACAAAAGGCAAATCATGTCTTTTATTAACTGAAGGAAAAGAGAAACGATGGTGTTTACAAAGAATACATGATCCACAAGTGCTCTGATAAATCAATAGAAGGCAGTATAGTACGTAAAGAAGAAAGAGAATGATGACCAAGTCTCCAATACCACAGGATAGTAGAAACAGCTGTAGATGTACTGGGAAAGTGATCAACGTAATACAGTCCATTCTGTTCATGCCCTCCACCAATCTGCTGATTCGTCTGAAGATCCTGTATCAGAAGGTGAGATGGATAAAAATATAAGGAGTAGTTAGAATCATTAGTAAGTTGACGAATAGAAAACAAGTTTTGTTTTAATGATGACACAATTAAAGCATTTTTCAGGTGTAAAGATGAAGTGACAAATCTGCAGAGCCAGAAATATGTGTGGTATTACCATCAACTATGGAAATCAACTTATGAGAACTAGAAGTAACATCGGACGGTCCATTACGAGACATGTGATGTGAGGCGCCGGAATCAACAACCCACGAATTAGAATGAGAAAGGAACGATATACTTGATGGAGTAGAAAAATTGGCAGGAGCTGCAGAAAAGAGAAGTCGACGCAACTGGCTTAACTCAGCACTGGATAAAGGTAAATTTCTGGCAGAAGAGAAAGGTTGGTCAATAGAAACTGGTGTGAATGGCCGGCGAGCTGTAGGTATATTATCAGGGTGGCTATACTTCTCCCAATACTAGTCTTCGCTATAATTAGTGTCACCGCAATAAGCACAAAAAAGGCCAGGACGACCATAGCTACGTCCATAAGAACCACAACCATGAGCAGTAATAGAAGGACGACCACATGACGGCCCACGGATACCAGAGACAAAATCAGAATCCATGACGAACGCTGCAAAAGATAAATCACGAGAAAGAGAATAAGATTGTCTAAAAACCAAAGCGAGTACAAGCGTAAAGAAGTCAGAGCAAGATAATTGAATAGATCATTGTCATTAACTGAGAGGAGTGGAGACGACTCTTGCCAAGCGGCTGTTGGCGAGGGCTAAGACTAGGATTCGAGAGGGCTGCGATTGGTATAGAGAGGCAAAAAATACTGTAGCGAAGTTATGTAGCACGTCGAAAATCACTGCAGTACGACGAAAATCGCTATAAGCCGACGAAAAATACTGTAGCAACATCGAAACTTACTGTAGCAGCGCGGAAATCACTGTAGCACGTCGAAAAATTAGGGTTAGGGGTGGTGGAGTGGGGCTGTAATGGAGAGGGAGACGGGTAGGGCTAAAGGATTGGAGTTAAGGTTTGGGAAAGAGGATTAGGGTTAGGGTTTTGGGAAACTAGAGTTTCCTTTCAATTCTTTTCAAAGCTCTAATACCATGAAAAGAACTCAGAAGAAATAATTTATTGGCATAATAATTAATGAGTTTTACATACAAATATATAGAGAGTCATAAGCCACCTCTCGTATTTCAACCGATCTAACAACTCAATATATTCATAACTAATATCTAACAACTCATAACTAATCTCTAAACTAATTATATTGATAACATCAAACAAGTATGGGATGACACTAACAGATTTTTTCCCCTACGCTAAATGCCAATTTTCTTGATTACTGCATCATATCATACAGTATTAACTACAGTATCCATATTATTATATATCCACCCAGATTATTATATATCCACCAGATATCATGTGAGGAAATCATAAATCTGGTACTTAAATAAATTTTCACAAGGATTACCTGCAAAATTTTTGGTGAAATAGTATAACAATTATATCCCTATCAGCAGCTACAAGAATTCCTAAATTATCATGGCAATTAAACCTATTATTAAGAAATGAGTTAAGATTCATCTACTAATAACTACATGCACATGGAAAACCAACCTGGCTCAGTTGGTACCAATTTCCTCTCCAACGTGAGAGGTCGCAACTTTGATCCCCGAAGGGGGTTGATTTCAAAAACAAAAAAACAAAAAATCATGCACATAGAAAAAAATCAAGTTGGTATTAACAAAATTAGTTGTGCTCCAAAATATTGCTAATATACTCATGTGCATGCAAATACTACCATGCCCCCCCACACCCCACACACAAGCACGCGTGCCGACAGAGTATATAAAAATATACGAATATACTTGATATATTTACCTGGAGTCGGTTAAGGACATAGGTGTATCTTCCCCAGAGCTCTGGTCGGTTCTCCTCTAGTAACAACTCTAGTATCCGGCGAACACACCACACACCAAAGCTTGAAACTAGTCCGGCCTTCCAAATGCATCGTTTACTGCGATATGAAATAGAGGGAAGTATGAAGATGATCCACCTCGGATGGCCCATCCTTGTGTAGAATCCTCTCTGCCATAGCCAAATAATATATCAGCTCCTCATCAGGGCCACCGTTCTGATTGAATAACCAGTCCGATTTGTCCAATCTCAAGAGTTTCCTGATACAAAATCGAAGAGACTGCAAAACCAATCGTTCTGACTCCCCATAAGTTAGGCATCTTTTGGAAGCACCAGATAGACTGTATATCCTCGTGCCTCCCCAAGTCAGATCAACAGCGGGGGTATAGATGCTCGTCTTGAGAAATATAATTTACATACGGAAGGAAATAACTTTTGGTCCAGAATGATTCATAGCCGAGAATTAATTGGATAGGTTGGGATACTTCATCTTCATGGTAATTAGACGTGGAATCATTGGAAAATGTCAAAGGAACCGGCTCGGTTTCATGTATTGTAAGCTGCCAGCCCCGATACTGAACTGCTGGTGTTACGGGTAAACTGTTATTGGGACTGGATGCATTTCTGCTGTTGATTCCATTTGTGATGATTCCGCTCTTGTGTCTTTTGATATTGTAGATGTAGGTGGCTCAATATCCAAATCTAGCAAGAGCGCTGCTCTCATGTTGTTAGCTTCTTTGGTGAGCTTCCCATAATAATCAAACAGTAGTCCCCAGAACTCTTCAAGAATAGCAGCCAGCTGCCTCTTTTCTCCACGACTCAATCCAGACGCTTTGTCCTTTACACTGACATCACTCAGGCTCTTGTCACCCACCAAAGACTTCTTAGATCCATATACAAACCCTAGAGGTTCAGGACTAATTAGCTTATCATCCACCTCTACATTTGATTTATTGGTACCAGAAACAACCTCATCCATGATCGATTCAATCACGCAAGAGGTGTAGGCTATAGCTGTATTGGGGACAAAACTATAGCTACCCTGTTCAAAATGGACATAGGTTTCAGGGTATTTATTGTCCAAATTCTCAACTGAAAAACATTCTTCCATTGACTCCGAAACCTCGGTTTGCTCCTTTTGCAAATCCATGGTACACATCTTCATATATGGTTCATTTTTTGAAGATCTCAATGGTGTAAAAAACAGATAGAGAGTGAACAAAAGGGAAGCCAAGGCAAGAAGAATGGTGAAAGTATATAGAAGCGTAAAATCATTTCCCACATCTCCCCTTAAGTCAACTGACCATTCACTGTCTTCAAATAACAGCTCAGTAATGAAAATACCATTTGTCGCGAGCATTACAATGAAGGTAATCATACAGAGGAATTCAACAAGAAAAGATATCCTGGAAGCACCCATTATTAATCGGGAAGATGATACCTGGAGAAGAGGAATCGGAGAAGAGGAATCGGAGAAGAGGAATCGGAGAAGAGGAATCAGAGAAGGTGGCAAGAGAATTGCTAAGGTAATTTGGCAAAAGAGAAGCAACTGGTATATCCCCTCTGAACTTATCCCTTCTGTAAAGTATAAAGCTGGAGCAACAGCAAAAACTTTGGCAATGGTGTGATAAACCCAAATCGGAAGGTTGACATCAAAGAAGTCCAAAGCGATTCCTTGCCCAATACTACTGTGGGTAATAGCTACTACCGCACTTGAGAGGAAAAAACAAAATGGGAACACAACTGCTGGACTCCTGAATGCCTGCATGAAGAGAAATATAATAGGTTTATGAATCATTAATTAGAATACAGATAGAATAAATCTAGTAAGAAACGTTTCTTACAGAAACATGAAAATTAACAGTATAAATTGGTTCGCTGCTATTTAGTACTATCTTATCAAGATACTTCATAAAATTATTCAAGATTCAGTTAACACTTTGATGGCTTGCACAGTTGAACTTAGTTTGTGAGTGTGACAACTTATATTGACCTAACATCGATGCACTTTTTTCATCAAAAAGGGAAAAATTGATCCACTTGTTTCATGAACTGGTACTGGGTTTTACAAGGAAGTTGTGATAGAAGTAACTATTGTACTCTACATAGGATAAATTTGTGAATAGCTATTACCAAAATTCAATTGGAGACAATAGCCACTTATAAGTCGTAAGGATCTTACAAGAGTGTTTTCTCCTTACAAGTCGAGAGGACCTATAAGTGTTTGTTCACCGTGTGAGCATATCCCTAGTCGCTGATGGGACTCTGTTAGGGAAATGTTCATTCGTGCCCGTGGATTGTATACAAGGGTCAATATTGAACCGTTTGTAGGGTAATGCTGGAGGTTGTGATGGCTTAAGAACAGGTTCAGATCCCTGTAACTTAAGACTTTTGAACCCTGTGAGCCGTGAGGGTCTCAAAGGGGAATTCTCCTTACGAGTCGTGAGGATCTCGTAAGTGTAATTTCTCCTTAGGAATCGTGAGAATTCCTAAGTGTGTTGCTCCCTTGTGAGTCGTAAGGATCTCACGCGGGTATTTTCTCCTCACAAGGTCGAGAGAACCTTACATGTGTCTTTTAACGAGATTGCGCCCTTTCAGGTTTTCACAAAACTCGCCGGTAGCCCTACTATTTTTACTCACGGAGCTCTTTCAGGTTTTCATCCGTGCCCATCTCGTTTATGGACATACCGTATTTTTTGTTTACCACGTCAGCCTGGGAACGCCGCGGGTTTGTATTAGTTTAACGACGTTTCGGTCATAGGTCCGAGATTTTTCGGGCAACGTACGATTACGCAGCGAGATTTTCTCGCAAATCTTCGCATCTTTTGTGTCGGAGGTGGATTCCTTGAAGAGAGGGCTGAGGGCGATTTCTTCGTCAGAGTCGCTTCCAAAGGTGATGACTTGCGATCCCTTGGTGTCGACTATGTGACAGTTGCCAGCGGCTCTTTTGCGCTCATCTGTCGTGCTTTTCTGTTCCCGACGAGCCTTGTGCTTCACTCGTTAAACATGTTGTCTGTGGGCAACATATCCCTGCCACCAGTTTTTAAAGGCTATGCACTCCTCGATAGAGTGTGCAATCCTCTGATGGTATAAGCAGAAGTTAGTATGTATGTCCGCTTTATCAAGATGTATACCGCCAGGAGAATTTCCTCTGAAAGAGGGCAACTTCATTCCTATTGACAGGGCCCTAGCGAATCATTTCCTTACTTTAAACTTGCTTTTGCTGGTGATAGGGATGCTTCGATCCGGTCGGGGTGCCTCGACCTTTTTCATCCAGTTGTCGGCGTTTGGCTTTTTCGAATATAGCCAGTTCGCTCTCTCAATTGGCTTTGCTTTTCTGAAAGGCTTCGTTCAGTAGCAAGTCGATCATCTCGTCAAACGGTTCCAAGGGTTTTGGCTTCGATCCTGCCCCCAGCTCCTCTACATTATCTTCTGATGCCATGTGAGCTTCTTTGTTATTTAGTGACGAATGAGAGATCATGTGGCAACTTGCCACATAGTCCTCAGATTCTTCTGACGAGTTATCCCCGTCGTTATTGTCGTTATCTCTACTCTCAAGGATATTGTTGAGAAATTCTTGGAGTGTGACCGGGGTCTGCGCCTTCTGGTTATATTCCTCCAACGCGTCAATACGCTTTTGCATATTTGTGCGCTTGTCATCAGGCTTCACGGGCTTTTTCTTCTTCTTTGAAGACTTTGACGGTTGGGCCTGAGCGTTTTGACCATCGCTACCAATTCTCGGCATCGGGCGCGGTTTTAGCATTCCCTCAATGATCTCAGACTCTAGCGGGCTTTTCCACCTGATTGCCGGGCATGTGTGAAGATCCTTCAGCATTCTTTTCGTCTTGGTTGAAAGAGCGACCTCCTATGGAGCTTCTTCTATAAAAGAGCACGATGCCCCCGGTGTGTCCACCCTTTTAGGAGTGTGCTGTTGTGGCGGATTCATCTTCCAGTTTTCGAATAGCGCGAACTTGCCTTGTTGGTATTGGTCTTCAACCCAGTTTTTGAAGACGTAGCAGTCTTCGATCGGATAGCCCAATACTCGGTGGTAGGGGCAGTAATTAGGATCGTTGACGTCGTTCGGTCGTGTTGGGCGTCTCGACTCCGGTAGAGTGATGAGCCCATTGCGCACTGCCAGTTCAAACAGTTTCCTTGTTTTATCCCGGGAAAACGAGTAAGGACGTCTCAACTTCTCATTGAGGGATTGCCGCTTGTTGCTTTGGCGAAAAACCGATCTCGGGCCACTCGGTTGTTGTTGAGCGTTGGCGACGAAGGTTGCTTTCCCTTTGCCCTTTTCATTCCAAGGCTCCGTCTTTGAAGAGGAAGGCCTATGGCCCATCTGGTCCATTTGGGCCAGCTTGTCAATCAAGGCCTAGAAGGTGGTCGGCTTGAAGAACATCATGAATTGGGAGATGGTCACCTGCGGATCAAGAGTGCCCACGGACATGCCTACCGCAGGCGCCTCTTCGATGCGCTGTTCGCACTTCGACCATAGATTCCGCCACCGTATTGCGTACTGGACCCAAGTTTCTCCCGGCTTCACCCTGGCATTGATCAGTGCCGTGATTGGGGTACGTTCGCTAGCGCTCGCAAAACGTTGGGTGAATAGCAGCTCCATCTTTGCAAATATCTTGATAGAGTCATTCGGGAGTTCCGAATACCACTCGAATGCCGTCTCCGATAAGCTGCCAACGAATTGGCGAAGCAGTAGCTTATCGTCACCTCCGGTGTTGCCACACAAGGTTCTGAATTGAGCGACATGCTGATGCGGATTTCCCGTCCCATTATATACATGGAATTTGGGGATCGTGTATCCCGGCGGGTACTTTATTTAGTCGTACCAACCTGGATAGGGTCGTCCAGTTTTAACAATTTGTCCAGCCGCTTCATTCGCCTGGTGAACTCGTATCTGATGAGCTATGTAATCATCCAGGGCAGCTTTGGAGATTGTCTCCTCCTTGGCTGTTGACAAAGCTGGAGGAGGGCTCGATGTCTCCCCTCTGTCGTCTTCAATGATAATCGGAGGATCTTCGGCGGGAGGGTCCGGCTGGATCATCATGCCCACCATATCTTAGAACAAAAGGGCCATTTGTTTTATATTGGACTTTGTTCCGCAGCCTCTTTGTCCTTCTTCTCAAGTATTCTTCGAAGGAATTCAGCATCAGTTTCCTGCTCACGGCGCTGTTGGAGATAGTGCCCTCAGAGTCAATTATTGGATCGCAGGTACGTGATTGCAATGATTGCGGAGGACCTATACCGGTAGGACAATCTTACTCGAGATGATAGTATGCTATCTGGTTTGCCTTTATCAATCGTGTACATATTCAGGTGACTGATTACATGTTACACTTTGATAGAGCCCTTAGGATCTTGCTTTACTACCAACAGTATGATGGCGATCATATACGTGAGAGTTGGGTAGTTTATATGCATATCCTTAATTGTGGTCCCTAGTCGTGGGAGTTTCGAGACAGGGCATCGATACTCCGGAGTAGACTAGTGTATACAGTCGAGACCCCGACGAGGGGCGGTGGCCGGTCTCACAAGCCACTGGTGTCAGTTGGATCACCTAAGATGTATACAGGTGCTCATTGGGTTATGAGTACACCGGACATGACTCGCCGGGAACCTGCTAGTTGGTATTATACATATCGTCAGATAGCAGTTCCCTGGTGATATGTGTACAGGTTAGTTCATCGACCTGAGGTCGTCATTTGTCTCGTGTGAGTTCCCACTGTGCTTTGATTTCTACCCTACCACGGCTCAAAGGAGTCGTGCAAACAGGTAGTTTTTGGGTACAGTCCCGAGCCACATGGAGGCACGTGAGCGGATCGACAGGGGATTCGTCTCTCTCGGTATTGGGGGTGAGATCGTGCTGTGTCTAGGAGAGCCATTACACAAAGCCCACGGCCGTGGCAGGAGATTTACTGGTAGGTACTCCAGTAGTATCTCAGGGTGTTTTTGGGCTATACTCCGACACGACTTATACTGCTATTGGGGGTCTGGCGTTACTAGCCCCCTAGGCAGATATGCGATACTCATAGACGAACGGACCGGACTGTATATACATTGTCACTGTTAGGCTCAGTAGGGTTTCCGGATGAGTTCGCTCATCGGCCTCCCTTGAGGTCAGTCCATGGGCAGCCGTTATGCATAGCTAGTGCCGCTGACGGTTTGTGGTTAAACCCACTGCCAGGGTACTGACGAGTCATTAGAGTCCCCCACAGACAGTTTCCTAAGTTCGGGCGAAACGTTGTAGAGGCCGTATGGTTTTATGGCAGGGTTCGGAGAATGCACGTGCGTTTACGCACGCATGTGTCGGTTTTCGGACAGATGATACTGGTCGGCTTTGGTTTAAGCCGAATCCGAGTATTGTATTGAGTAGATATAATATCTTTGTCTCGGTTGCATTTGTATTCGGTCGTAATACAAATGCGGGTATTTTTATACAGTTACGGGGTTATCCTGAAATTCGTTTCGGGATCACTTTTGGAAGTTGCCAGTTTTCAGTTTTCTATCAGCCGTCTTTTAACATTCGGTTAAAGACGGATTTATCTTTTCTTTGGAAGAGTGTGGATGCTTCTAGAAGGTTCTAGAAGCGGTGAGGTGTTATTGTTTCATTGGTTGCTTTCTTTGTGTTCACACTGTGTGTTCATACTAGATATTTATTTGTGTTCACACTAGATATTTATCCTTGTGGTTACCTCCCCTCTCCTACACTTACCCCCCACCTCTATATATGGCCGGCCCCTTCCCCCTCTCTCACTCACACTCACTTGATAGTTGTAAAAGATTATGATAGATTTTGGGGTGTATGGAAATTTCATTGCTCATTTCATTCCATCACCCGAATCAATTGGCAACTTCATTAACCGTTCGTCCATGGCTTTGGACGGAACGAGACAAAGTCTTCTACTCATTCTCTACATCAATCTTGGTCGTCTCTTTTAGCAAACTTGACGACCGAGTTGCCTCGAGTCAGAGGCGGGAGCCCGTTTAAAGAATCGTTGACGTGGTGCCACCTGGACGAGCAGATCGGAGATCGACGAGATCGGAGCAGCCGCAACGGAGCGTGGGATGATGGTTAAAGAACGAAGGACTCGGATCATTCGGTATAACCTTTCTACACTCTTTACAGTTTGTTAGTTTAGCAATAATGGCAGATCCGGGTTATAGTATACGATAGCGCCAGTTAAAAAGTTTTTGTTCCGCATTTAGCGTCTGTAGACGGCCGGGGCGCTACCGTAGACTTACAGTGGTATCAGAGCCTCACCATTTTGCTTTACTAACTTGTGCTAACGCGTTTAAAACATCGATCGAACCGGATATCGAAAACCACAAAATTCAAGTTCTGAGTTTCTGTTGATTTTTAAAGGGTTCTAAAAATAATTTTACATATCACAGAAAATTCAGCAGGGTTTTCTAAGAACACCGTACAAATTTGGGCACGTGATTCGACAAGACCGCCGCGGAATCGCGGTCAAACCTATGGTTTGACCGCGCTTCCGCGGCCATTTAGTGAGATCGTGGCCCCAAATTTGCACAGTGGGTTCTTGTCTGGAATTTGGGGTTTTTGGTATATATCTTTTGGGCCCAGATTTTATTACTGTTCAACAGATGTTTGTGGGGCCCACTTCGTGATATTTAGTCGATCGAAATTTAAACATGTTAGTTTACAGTACTTACATTATATCTTCGACCGGGAATGTCATTTGATCGGTAAACCGCGTCTGATTGCTATAGTTCTTTTAGACGGGTTTGCGAACGTGACATTCGCGTTGATGTTCTGTGTTGTGCTGTGATGTTGCGGATTTGTCGTGGTGGATAGCAGTATGCAATGGTAGTGCAGGTTGGATTTATTTGTACATTTGATATTGCGGGGCGAGCGTCTAACATGTGGACTGCCGTCACTGCCTGTTGTATAATATTCTTTTGGGGCACGACCAGGTTGCGGTCGATGTACCTGTTGTACTATTATTTATTACTGTACTAGGTTTTGCCCCGCGACGGAGTGCACGGATAGCCGGGTTCTGGGGGGCAACGGGTCCACATCTCATGGCTTTGAGAGGCAGAGGGGCCTCACTCTAGAATTGGCAGACTATTCGCCGCACTCGTAGGGGGTACAGGTTGACCCAAGGAGGGGTGCCCAAGATTACCGGATTCTGTGAAGTGCTGGGTGGTCCATTCACTTTGCTGTAGGGGGCTGCCTCGTTTCAGGTTTTGGCGGGTAACTTGCCGCACCCGAAAGGGTCTAGGTTTCATTGCACAGGCTATCCACACGACAGGGGAACGTCGGGTTTCAGCAGCGGCTCTGTGAAATCCGGGGATCCCAGATTATCTGTATTGTTCTGTGATGCTTATTACTTTTCTGTAATGTTGCATATTATCACGCCTGGAGCGATTATTGTATATTGGTTTATATACTATTAGATGTTGTATATGTTTTACACCCGCGCTAGTTCAGTCCCCGCTCTGTCGTTAGTTAAGTAACCTAACGGGTGATGATGGGACCCAGTGACGAATGCGGATGACATATACGTACATTTTATTTTCGTTCTTTTCTGGTGTGATTGATTGATGGGACTGCGTTGATTCTGATTAATGCAAAGTAAAACAAACCTATTTGGCAGTTGTTGGAACAATTTAAAAAGTGTTATTACAAAGATGTTTCCTTTTGTTTTGCATAGCGGTATTCAGTGGAATATCCTGCACCTCATTCCACGAGGAAAGAGCCGAGATCCCTTCACCGGGAGTGACCTCTTTAGCAAAAGGTTTTCGCCACTATATTTTAAAAAGCTATCAGGTTCCTTCAGCGATATCAAGTTCGTTACGTTAAAGGTTTTTCGCCAAAAACCAGCCGTAGCCCTCCGTCACTTCTTTTGGGTATTCAGTAGTATTCAAGCTATGCATTTTAGCCAAAGTTAAGGCATAGTGTTTGGTAGCTGCTGGGTATTCATTTGTTGCATAGATAGATGAGTTGGTTTGGGACAGTCGTTCTGCCATTTGGCCAAAGCGAGGGGCATGTGCGGGTGGGTTCAAATTGACAAGATAGTGACTGGTAGAACTTGGCATGTGACTTATGACATTTTGATCAAAGCCAAGGTTATAAGAGCATGGGGCAAAAATCTTATCGGGAGTTTCTAAAGAAACTGAAACTTGCCAAGTATGCGCATACTTTCTGGAGTATGAGTAACGTGGATGCATTCCATCACGTTATCATGCGATGAGAGTTGGATCCCGATTCCCACTGATGAGTTGGTTTACTCTTCGGGTGATCCCGATTGATTCTTCTTTCAGTTTTGGAGGAGAATTTGACAAGACAGTGGGAGGTTTCCGGATTAGATAAAGTGATAACCATTCTGATCTTGGTTAGAGTGCACGCAGAGTGTTTCTTTTCTCTCTCTCTTTGGCAGCGACCTTTGACCGACCCTAGACTATGACTCAGTGACCAAGTTGACCGAACCTTCTTAAAATACTGGCTTTTGGATTGTCCGAGTTGCATAAGTCATTGCCACTCCTTCTTCTACCCTTTGAATTTCTCAGAACACCCGTATTACTACGGACATCCACTTCCATTGGATAGATCCATCGTATGGTTATATACGAACTCGAAGGGACTTCTTCGAGGATGGATCCAGGTTCAGGAGAAATAGAATTGGTTTATTCAGTTGTCTTTTATTATCACCTTCTCTCAGGTTGCGAGGGCTCCTTGGTTTAGGAGAGTACACCTATTACGCTTATTGGATAGTCTTATTCCAAACCATAGGCAGGTGCCGAAAGGTAGGGAATGAAGAAAACCAATTAGCCTAAATAGGGTGTGCAGAAGGTAATATGTAAAGACAAAATAAAGGGATTAGAAAGAGGGCAAAGTAAATTGCGACTGATATCATTCACGACTAAACCGCGTGCTTCATCGCCACTCCTATTTCACCTTTAATAGAATAAGGTATTATTCAGTTGTCTTTTATCATCACCTTCTCTCAAGATGTGAGTACTCATTGGTTTAGGAAAGTACACCTATTATGTTTACTGGATAGTCTTCTTCCAAACCATAGGCCGGTGCCGAACGGTAGGGAAGGAAGAAAACCATTTAGCCTAACGAAGGTGTACAGAAGGTAACGACTAAAGACAAATAAAGGGATTTGGAGAGAAGGCAAAGAAATATACGGTTAAAGTCATGAATTGGATTATGGAAGAGGCATTACTAGGAATACCAGGATACCCCTACGAAACATTTTCATGTTTCAGTGCATTGTTAAACGAAAACTGTTTTCCCGATTAGATACTTACTCCAAGGGTATGTATTTACCAGGTTTCATTCTCATATCTGTATGGTTTTACGGATGATGAGTGGGAGTAAGTTATTGGGAATTAGGTAATTATCCTCATTATATCGGAATTCGTTGTAATTGGTGATATTTGAGGAAATCGCCAGGGTACGGTTTTCAACCTATGAAGCACAGGTTTTGAGTTATTCAACTCAGAGGACTTATACAGAGTATTGTATATTGTCCAGTGTCCATCAGGATAAAGGGGTAGGTCCTCATACTTTGTTCTATTTACTTATGACTTCTCTAGTTTTTAGACAAGTGTTTCGTAGAAATAAAAGGTCTAAGTTTTGAGAAGTTGTGGGTATAAGAATAAAGTAGAGAACCAGGTGTCACAAATATCGGGATTCTTCAAAGAGATCGAAGATGTAGATTCTTGTGATTGGTATTCAGATGATAGTAATGGCTTTGAGAAACTTGTTTCTCTTTCAGGTTACTTATAATTGGATGGATTCCTAAGTTGAGTAATATTGATTAGTCTCTTTCCATTAAGTTGATATGCACTGGAGACAGCTGCATGATTGAATATGGTTCCAATTAAATAAGTGCCAAAGTTTCTATATTGGATATAGAATAGTTCATACCTTAAAAGATGTTAAGGTACGGGGAGTTGTCCAGCTTATGCTTAAAACCAGACACTGGATAACTCAGGGCACGTTTCTGTAATGGCTGTTTGTGGGTTGACCCTGGCTATGACGAGGGTTGATATTCTACCATTTGGAAGATCAATAGTGATATTGTTCTTGACTCGCCACAGTTTTAGTAAAATGTTATTTTTTTTCAGAAAATAGTAGTGGGAGTATGGTAGAACTGGAAGTGATTCCAGAACCGCGAACGATTACAGAAAATTTAATAGGACCTATATATTCAATCAGGTTTGACATTCCATTAGCCACTCCGCAGATACGGTGGGTAACCTCAGACACCCGAGAGGTACTTCGGTAGCCTCAAGGACGGTGACAGGGAGGTTCTTATCTACCCAGACTTGACACTACTGTTGTTCTAGACTATGAGACCAGGCAGGAGGCTAAGTATAGCGTCGTTCTAAACTAGCTTTAGAAGTGCACGTGTATATTATTCTGCCAGAGGGTTGTCGTAGTCAGTGGGAGCAGCGGAAGCATAGTGGGCAAGTAGCTTATGTCTATTTATAGACTAGAGCAGTTATAGCGGAGATAGATCATCTAATTTTGATGTGACAGTCATGGGTTTGACTTCATCAGAATAGGGGATGGATCTGTTAAGAAGGTAGTAGGGTGTGATGTTATGATATCTGGATGACATACACAGAGCAGGAAGTAAAATTCATATACTACGATCGGTTGTACTGTGGTCGTCACACAGTTGTTTCTCCAGACAGGATATGGATATAATATTTGACATTCTGGTTTCTAGATCTATGGTTTTAGATCTAGATTTGGGTAGTTTCCCAATGTGGGTATTTTGACAGATATTCTAATGGTTTTTAGAATAGTTGATTCCTAGCATGGTGGTGTACCTGCAGGTGATGGAGTCACCCTCTCTAAAGGTGTCGTATAGACTAAAGGGGAGAGGGTTGTGCATGATTGGCAGATCACTTGCTTAGGCAATTGAGTCAATCGTGAGGTGTCAAGTACCACACCAAATGTTTTTGCACTAGATGCGATAAGTTTGTATTAATCCAATCCTGGAGAGACATAAGGAAGCAGTTTTAGAACATAAGTGGATGTTCTACGGATTTGATGACGGCAACCTCCTTCGGGAGACGATTATCATTCCAGGCTTCAAAGGTGACGTGGATGACAGAGTGATTGTCAGAGTTTTAGTTTTCCTCTGACAAGGGACAGTATTATGGACAGGTGGTCCAAGAGGATACTGTGGGTGGCATGGTGCCGGATACTGATTAGGTTCAGTGATCGATATAGTCTAAGAAGTTTGGATTTGGAGTTCATTTATGAACTAGGTCCCATCAGATATCCAGACATATTCTAAGACAGGTATTACTCAATTCGGGAGATGGTTTTCTCCGCGAACTTGAGATTAAGAGAGATATAGAAAGAAACATCTAGGCGGATCCACTCACTGAGGTTATTTCTCGAACACAATAGTTTTACAAACGAGCTTTGTGAAACTGATTAGTAGAGGAGTTGGATGTTCGGTTTCACACGGGCTGTGAGTAGTCGACATCGCAATAATTAGCCTTGAGTGCAAGTGGGAGATTGTTGGAGATAGTGCCCTCAGAGTCAATTATTGGATCGCAGGTACGTGATTGCAATGATTGCGGAGGACCTATACCGGTAGGACAATCTTACTCGAGATGATAGTATGCTATCTGGTTTGCCTTTATCAGTCGTGTACATATTCAGGTGACTGATTACATGTTACACTTTGATAGAGCCCTTAGGATCTTGCTTTACTACCAACAGTATGATGGCGATCATATACGTGAGAGTTGGGTAGTTTATATGCATATCCTTAATTGTGGTCCCTAGTCGTGGGAGTTTCGAGACAGGGCATCGATATTCCGGAGTAGACTAGTGTATACAGTCGAGACCCCGACGAGGGGCGGTGGCCGGTCTCACAAGCCACTGATGTCAGTTGGATCACCTAAGATGTATACAGGTGCTCATTGGGTTATGAGTACACCGGACAGGACTCGCCGGGAACCTGCTAGTTGGTATTATACATATCGTTAGATAGTAGTTCCCTGGTGATATGTGTACATGTTAGTTCATCGACCTGAGGTCGTCATTTGTCTCGTGTGAGTTCCCACTGTGCTTTGATTTCTACCCTACCACGGCTCAAAGGAGTCGTGCAAACAGGTAGTTTTTGGGTACAGTCCCGAGCCACATGGAGGCACGTGAGCGGATCGACAGGGGATTCGTCTCTCTCGGTATTGGGGGTGAGATCGTGCTGTGTCTAGGAGAGCCATTACACAGAGCCCACGGCCGTGGCAGGAGATTTACTGGTAGGTACTCCAATAGTATCTCAGGGTGTTTTTGGGCTATACTCCGACACGACTTATACTGCTATTGGGGGTCTGACGTTACTAGTCCCCTAGGCAGATATGCGATACTCATAGACGAACGGACCGGACTGTATATACATTGTCACTGTTAGGCTCAGTAGGGTTTCCGGGTGAGTTCGCTCATCGGCCTCCCTTGAGGTCAGTCCATGGGCAGCCGTTACGCATAGCTAGTGCCGCTGACGGTTTGTGGTTAAACCCACTGCCAGGGTACTGACGAGTCATTAGAGGCCCCCACAGACAGTTTCCCAAGTTCGGGCGAAACGTTGTAGAGGCCGTATGGTTTTATGGCAGGGTTCGGAGAATGCACGTGCGTTTACGCACGTGTCGGTTTTCGGATAGATGAAACTGGTCGGCTTTGGTTTAAGCCGAATCCGAGTATTGTATTGAGTAGATATAATATCTTTGTCTCGGTTGCATTTGTATTCGGTCGTAATACAAATGCGGGTATTTTTATACAGTTACGGGGTTATCCTGAAATTCGTTTCGGGATTACTTTTGGAAGTTGCCAGTTTTCAGTTTTCTATCAGCCGTCTTTTAACATTCGGTTAAAGACGGATTTATCTTTTCTTTGGAAGAGTGTGGATGCTTCTAGAAGGTTCTAGAAGCGATGGGGTGTTATTGTTTCATTGGTTGCTTTCTTTGTGTTCACACTGTGTGTTCACACTAGATATTTATTTGTGTTCACACTAGATATTTATCCTTGTGGTTACCTCCCCTCTCCTACACTCACCCCCAACCTCTATATATGGCCGGCCCCTTCCCCCTCTCTCACTCACACTCACTTGATAGTTGTAAAAGATTATGATAGATTTTGGGGTGTATGGAAATTTCATTGCTCATTTCATTCCATCATCCGAATCAATTGGCAACTTCATTAACCGTTCGTCCATGGCTTTGGACGGAACGAGACAAAGTCTTCTACTCATTCTCTACATCAATCTTGGTCGTCTCTTTTAGCAAACTTGACGACCGAGTTGCCTCGAGTCAGAGGCGGGAGCCCGTTTAAAGAATCGTTGACGTGGTGCCACCTGGACGAGCAGATCGGAGATCGACGAGATCGGAGCAGCCGCAACGGAGCGTGGGATGATGGTTAAAGAACGAAGGACTCGGATCATTCGGTATAACCTTTCTACACTCTTTACAGTTTGTTAGTTTAGCAATAATGGCAGATCCGGGTTATAGTATACGATAGCGCCAGTTAAAAAGTTTTTGTTCCGCATTTGGCGTCTGTAGACGGCCGGGGCGCTACCGTAGACTTGCAGGCGCTGCTCCGAGGATGTCTCCGGGCTTGCTTTCGGTCCCGTAAGTGCGGCCATAGCTGTTAGCATTTCTTGGAGCTTTTGTTGCTGTTGCTCCTGAGCCCTAGTCACTGATCGCGTAAGCGGTCGATGACCTGTAGAGATACGGCTATCCTCTTTTCCGGATGCCATATATATGGTGTGCACCACCATGCCCCCAGACTTGGGGCGTTTAGATTCAATGTTCTTGCGGTTCGCCGCAGACACCGGAATTTTCTCCAGCTTTCTCCTCTTATGAGCGGTCGAAGTTGAGGGGGCCGTTGCAGTGGGCACCCAAACAGCTGTCGCTTTTTGTGGCTTGACAGGATGGCTCTCTTCTCGCTGAACTTTCACCTTTTTCTGTCGTCGAGAGTAATCTTGATCAATCACCGATTCCTGAACCTGTCGCCAAACTTTGTAAATTTTAGAGGATAACCGCTGAGGGGGCTGCTCGAGCTTCGCCTTTAGGGCATTCTCCGCAGGTAGAGGAGATCTTTTTAGCACGGCAATTGGAGAGTTCTTGCGAACCTTCCTAAGCGGTTCAAAGTTGTTCTCAGTTGGAACAACATCGATTTCCACCGTTAGAGCTGGCGGAGTCAGTCCAGAAGGAGAGTTTCCTCCAGTCTTCCTTACTCGGCGCCAGTGGAGACGTCGAACGTGTCGAGCCGTTGGGATTGTCTCAGCTGTGGGGGTGACTTCCTCATGCCCCCTGTGTTGGTCAGAAGTTGTCGTTGTCAGCCTATTGAAGACCGACGTCCGTTGAGAGGGGATAACCAGCCTATCGAAGGCAGACTTCCGAGCAGGGGAAGCAGTCTCGACGATTTCGTCTGGAACAGGAGCTGAAACAGTCAGTCTTGTGAAGACCGACCCTTTGGCAGGAGAAGCCGCCTTGACGACTGTTGGAGATAGTGCCCTCAGAGTCAATTATTGGATCACAGGCACGTGATTGCAATGATTGAGGGAGGACCTATTCCGGTAGGATAGTCTTACTCAAGATGATAGTATGCTATCTGGTTTATCTTTATCATCGTGTACTGCTTTAGGTGACCTGACAGATCGCTATTACACGTTGATAGAGCCCCTAGGATTCTTGCTTGACTGCCAGCAGTATGAGAGCGATCATATACGTGAGAGCTGGTAGTCTATAAGCACATCCTTAAAAGGTCCCTAGTCGTGGGAGTTTCGAGACAGGGGATCGATACTCCAGAGTAGACTAGTGTATACATTCGAGACCCCGACGAGGGACGGTGGCCGGTCTCACAAGCCACTGGTGTCAGTTGGTTCACCTAAGATGTATACAGGTGCTCATTGGGTTATGAGTACACCGGACAGGACTCGCCGGGAACATGCTAGTTGGTCTTATACCTGACGTCAGATAGCAGTTCCCTGGTGACATGTGTACGGGTTAGTTCATCGACCTGAGGATCGTCATTTGTCTCGTGTGAGTTCCCACTGTACTTTGATTACTACCCTACCACGCTCAAAGGAGACGTGCAAACAGGTTTTAGTTGGGTACAGTCCCGAGCCACATGGAGGCAGTGAGCGGATCTTCAGGGGTTCGTCTCTCCCGGTATTGGGGGTGAGGTCGCGCTGTGTCTAGGAGAGCCAGAACATGAAAAGTCCTTGGCCAAGGCAGGAGATTTACTGGTAGGTATTCCAGTAGTATCTCAGGGTGTTCTGGGCTGATCTCTGACACGACTTGTACCGCTTTTGGGGGTCTGACTTTTACCAACCCCCTAGGCCCGCCATGCGATGCTCATAGACAAACGGACCGGACTGTACGGATATTGTCACTGACAGGCTCAGTAGGGTGTCAGGATGAGTTCGCTCATCGACGTCCCTTTTGGTCAATACCTGATAGCCCGTCACGTATTGGCTTATACCTCTAACGTGCTAGTGGTTAAATCCACAACCAAGGTGTTGACGAGTCTTTAGAGTCCCCCACATTCAGTTGCTCAAGTTTTCGGACGAAACGCTGTAGAGGCCGTATGGAGATATGGCAGGGTTCGATCAGATACGTGCGGTATTGCACGGATCGTGATCAGACGGATTTTACTAGCCGGCTTTGGTTTAAGCCGGATCCTAGTATTAGATAGTGTAGATTTTGTCTCTTTGCATTTGTGTTCAGTGGGAATACAAATGCGAGCATGTATATGCAGTAGCGGGGTTTTCCTGTAATTTATTACGGGATCAGTTTTCTGATGTTGCCAGTTTGCATTCCGTTCCGGCCGGTTTTCCTTTGTTCCTTCGCGGCCGGACTTTCTGATGGAGGGGGTTATTTGCAAGAGTGCAAATAACTTTTTGTGGAGGGGTTTCTTGCATTTGTAGCTTCATTATGATATTCTTATCATCATGAGATTAGAAAGGATTTGATGTTGATTTAAATTGGATTTGACCTTGTTATCATTGCTTTTGGATGTGGTCACCCTCTCCTTTTCCTACCATCACCTCCCTTCATATTTTGTATTTTCCTCCACCATTTGATGAAGAGGGGCCGGCCACTTGAAAAAGAGAGAGGTTCATTTTTATTTGAATGAGGGAAATTGATACATCCCAATTTTGGCTTGCTCACAAAATCCTTAACACTTCTCAAAGTTCATTCCTTCTCTCCTCCATCACCAATGGCAACATAACCCCAAAGAGACAAAGCTTTCTACACTAGTCTACAGCAAACCTTGGACGCGTCGGCTAGCCAACTTCTCGCCTGAGTTGCCTCGGTCCAGAGGTGGGAGCCCGTAAAAGAAATCGGCTACGTGGTGCCCTTCCGGCGACTTGGTGGAGACCGGAGATTCCGCGGGAGATCGGGACGACGACGAGAAGACCGAAGGACACGGATCGCTCGGTATATCTTTCTTCTCATCTTGTAGTTAGCTAGGACTAGTTTAATGGCATGGTCCGGGTTTATAGTGCGCGGTGGTGCCGGTTCGAAAATTAAAGTAAATCACCGCTTCCGCATTCCGGCGTCGGATTGACGGCCGGGGCGCCGCCGTGCACTTACAGTGGTATCAGAGCATCGCCATTAACATAGTCTAGCTTTGTCTAATGTGTTTACATTTCCGATCGAACAAAAAAAAATTCCAAAATCCGCGTTTTCTTTGCATCAGTTTTCTGTCGATTTTTTCTGGCTCGAAAATTTTTTCAGGGTCTCGCAGAATGATGTGCAGGGAATTTTAAGAGTTCTGTGAAAATTTGGGCTCGTAAACAGTCCAAACCACTGCGGAACCGCGGCCAAACCCTTGCTTGGGCCGCGGTTCCGCCGCTACCTGAACTGTTCAGTCCCCCAAAATTTTACAGAATGCTCCTGAGTGGAAAATAGGTTTTCTGGAATGTTATTTTTTGGGCCCAGATTTCTTTATGTGCTACAGTAGTGCTTGGGGCCCACTTGGTAATTTTTGATCGATCGGATATTTTAAACACATTAGTTCACAGTATTTACATTATATCTGCGACCGTGAATGTCACTCGATCGGTAAATCCAGTCTAACTGCTATAGCCCGGTTAGACGGATTTGCGAACGTGACATTCACGTTGATGTTCTGTGTATTGCTGTGATGTTGCGGATTGGTCGTGGGGGATAGCCTGGATGCAATGCTAGTACAGTTTTTGTTGTATTATGTACATTTGTTATTGCGGAGCGAGCGTCCGACATGTGGACTGCCGTCGCTGCCTGTTTGTATTATTATTTTGGGCCACGACCAGATTGCGGTCGATGTACCCGTTGTATGTATATTTTACTTTCTGTACCAGGATTACCCCGCGGAGGGGTGCACGGATAGTCGGGTTCTAGAGGGCAACGAGCACGCATCTCATGGAATTGAGATGGAGGGGGCTTTACTCTAGAATTAGCGGGCTATTCGCCGCACTCGTAGGGGGTACAGGTTGACCCAGGAAGGGTGCCCAAGTTACCGGATTCCGTGAAGTGCTGGGTGGTCCATTCACGTTGCTGAAGGGGGCTGCCTCGCTTCAGGTTTTGGAGGGTAGCTTGCCGCGCACGTAGGGGTCTAGGATTTTATTGCACAGGCTATCCACACGACCAGGGGAACGTCGGGTTTCAGCGGCTCTGTGAAACCCGGGGATCCCAGATATCTGTATTGTTCTGTGATGCTGTATATTTCTGTGATGTTGCATTTTATCACGCCTTGAGCGAACATAATATATTGGTATATATATTAATAGATGTTGTATATGTTTTGCATCCGCGCTAGTCCAGTCCCTGCTCTGTCGTTAGTTAGCTAACCTAACGGGTAATGACTGGACCCAGTGGCGAATGCGGATGGCATATACGTACATCAGTATATTTTCGTTCTTTGTGGTGTGATCAATTGATGGGACTGCGTTGATTCGGATCAATACAAGTTAAAAACAAACCTAATCTGATGTTGTTGGAACATTTTTCAAAAAGCTGTTATTTGCAAGGACGTTCACTTTTGTTTTGCATTGTGGTATTCAGTTGGAATATCCTTCTCCTCAGTCGACGAGGCAAGGGCCGAGATCCCTTCACCGGGAGTGACCCCTTGGACAAAAGTTTGCGTCAGGGCAATAACTTCACTATAGCCGATTACTTTTGCTTTGCATCGTGGTATTCAGTTGGAATATCCTGCACCTCATTCTACGGGGAAAGAGCCGAGATCCCTTCACCGGGAGTGACCTCTTTAGCAAAGTTTTTCGTCACTATAATTTTTTTTTAAAGCTATCCGTTCCTTCAACGATATCAAGTTCATTACGTTAAAGGTTTTCGCCAGAAACCATTCGTAGCCCTCCATCATTTCAGTTAAATATTCGGTAGTATTCAAGCTATGTATTTTGACCTCACGCCAAGGCATAGTGTTTGGTAGCTGCCGGGTATTTATCTGTTGCATAGATAGATACGTTGGTTTGGGACAGTCGTACTACTATTTTGGCCTACGTCAAGGGTATGTACGGGTGGGTTCAAATTAACTTGGACAATGATGGGTAGAACTTGACATGTGACTTATGATATTTTGACCTCACACCAAGGTCATAAGAGCATGAAGCAAAAATCACATCGGGAGTTTCAAAAGAAACTGAAACTTGCCAGATATGCGCATACCTTCTGGAGTATGATAGTGTGAGCGGATTCCGTCACGTTATCATGCGGTGATAGTTGGATCCCGATTTCCACTGATGAGTTGGTTTACTTCTCGGGTGATCCCGACTAATTCTTCTTTCGGGTTTGGAGAAGAATTTGAGGTTACAGTGGGAGGTTTCCTGATTAGATAAATTGGTAACCATTCTGATTTAGGTTAGAGTGCACGCTGAGTGTTTCTTTTCTCTCTCTCTTTGGTAGCGACCATTGACCCGACCCTAAGTCTATGACTCAGAGACCAAAATTAACTGAACCTTCTTAAACACTGGATTTTGGATTGTCAGAGTTGCAAACCTCATTGCCACTCCTACTTTTACCCTTTTCTCCAGGACATCCCGTATTACTACGAACGTCCACTTCCATTGGACAAAACCATCGTATGGTTATATACGAACTCGAAGGGATTTATTCGAGAATGGTTTCCGGTTCTGGAGAAAACGGATAGGACTATTCAGTTGTTTTTTCCTTTTACCTTCTCTCAGGTTGCGAGTACTCCTTGGTTTAGGAGATAGTATACCTATTATGCAAATTGGACAGTCTTCTTCCAAACCATAGGCAGGTGCCGACCGGTAGGGAATGAAGAAACCCAATTAGCCTATACGGTGTACAGAAGGTATTAAGTTAAAACAAAGAAAGGGATTGGAAGGAGGGCAAAGTAAATTGCGACTGATATTCACGACCAAACCAAGTATTTCATTACCACTCCCACTTCACCTTTGTATCTCTCCAGGACACTACGAAGATCCACAGTTTATTGGATATTCCATCGTATGGTTATATACGAACTCGAAAGGAACTTGTTCCAGTTCGGGGATGGATTCTGGTTCAGGAGAAATAGGAATAAGGTTTATTCGGTTGTCTTTTATCCTCACCTTCTCTCGCATTGCGAGTGCTCCTAGGATTAGGACAGTACACCCATTATGCTTATTGGATAGTCTTCTTCCAAACCATAGGCTGGTGCCGAACGGTAGGGAAGGAAGAAAACCATTTGGCCTAAAGGGGTGTGCAGAAGGTAATGACTAAAGACATATGAAGGGATGTGGAGAGGTGGCAAAGAATTACACGGTTACAGTTGTGAATCTGGATAATGGAAGAGGCATTACTAGGAATACCGGGATACCCCATCGAAACATTTCAATGTTTCAGTTTCACTGTATACTGTTAAAGGAAAACCGATTTCCCGATTAGATACTTACTCCAGGGTATGTATTTACCAGGTATGATTCTCACATCTGTATGGTTTTACAGATGATGAGTGGGAGTAAGTTATTAGGAATTAGGTGATCATCCTCATTATATCGGAATTCGTTGTAATTGGTGATATTTGAGGAAGTCACCTGGGTTGTTTGCCGGACGGCGAATATTTGGTTTTGAATATCCGTTATAATGCACAAATTTCAAATTGATATATCTGTTCGTCTATTTTTATAGAGTGAGATATACCTTTTTGAAATTATGTCGATGACATTTATCTATATCAGTTGATGGTTAGGTGAGGAGCATTAAACAGCGGTGTAATTCTTCTTAACCATAAGTACAGTTTTCAACCTACAACACACAGGGAGTGAGTTATTAGACTCAAGGGACTTGTACAGAGTATTGTATATTGTCCAGTGTCCATTAGGACAGAGCGGATGGTCCTCGTACTATATTCGGTTTACTTATGACTTCTCTAGTTTTTAGACAGGTGTTTCGTAGAAACGCAAGGTCCGAATTTTGAGAAGTTATAGGTATTTGAATAAAGTAGAGAACCAGGTATTGCAAGTATCGGGATTCTTCAAGGTGATCGAAGATGTAGATACTTGTGGATGGTATTCAGTTGATAGTAATGATTAAGAGAACTTGCTTCTCTTTCAGGTTACTCATAATTGGAAGCATTCCTAAGTTGAGTAACGATGATCGGCCTCCTTCCATTTAGTTGACATGCACTGGAGACAGCTGCATAATTTGAATCTGGTTCAATTAAATCAGTGCCTCTGTTTCTATATTGGATATAGAACAGTTCATATCTTAACGATGTTAAGGTACGGGGAGTTGTCCGGCCTATGCTTAAAACCAGACTCTGGATAACTCAAGGCACGTTTCTGTAATGGCTGTTTGTGGGTTGACCCAGGCTATGACGAAGGTTGACTTTCTACCATCTGGAAGATCAATAGTGATATTGTTCTTGACTAATCACAGTTTTAACAAAAATGGATTTTTTCAGAAAACAGTAGTGGGAGTATGGTAGAACTGGAAGTGATTCCAGAACCGCAAACGATTACTGAAGATTTGATAAGAACCTAAAGATTCAATCTGGTTTGACATTCCATTGGCCACTCCGCAGATACGGTGGGTAACCTCAGGCACCCGAGTGGTACTCCGGTAGCCTCAAGGACGGTGACAGGGAAGTTCTTGTTTACCCAGACCTGCCATTGCTGTTGTTCCAGACCGTGAGACCCGGCAGGAGGATGAATATAGCGTCGTTCTAAACTAGTTTTAGAAGTGTACGTCTATATGACTCTGCCAGAGGGTTGTCGTGGTCAGTGGGAGCAGCGGAAGCATTGATGGACAAGTGGCTTATGTCTATTTATAGACTAAAGCAGATATAGCGGAGATAGATCATCTATTTCTGATGTGACAGTCATAGGTTTGACTTCATCAGAATAGGGGGATGGATCTGTTGAGAAGGTAGTAGGGTGTGATGTCCTGGTATTTGGATGACATACACAGAGTAGGAAGTGACATTCCTATACTACGATCGGTTATACTTTGGTCGTCACACAGTGGTTTCTCCACATGAGACTTGGACATTATATCAGACATACTGGTTACTAGATCTAGATTTGGGTGGTTTCCCAATTAAGGGTACTTAGACAGCATTCTAAGAGTATTTAGAATGGACGACTCCTGGCATGGTGGTGTACCTGCAGGTGATGGAGTCACCCTCTCTAAAGGTGTCTTACAGACTAAAGTAGAGAGGGATGTGCATGATTGGCAGATCACTTGCTTAGGCAATTGAGTCAATCATGAGATGTCAAGTGCCACACCAGATGTTGTTCTTGCAGTAGATGCAATAAGTTGACATTGATCCAATCCTGGAGAAACAGTCGGAAGCAGTTTTAGAACATAAGTGGATGTTCTTGGGATATGATAACGACAGCCTCATTCGGGAGACAGTTATCATTCCAGGCTTCCAAGGTGACTTGGACGACAGGGAGGTTGTCAGAGTTATAGTTTTCCTTCTGACGAGGGGCAGTATTTTGGACAGGTGGTCCAAGGCAATACTGAGGGAGGCATGGCGCAGGATACTGATTAAGTTCAGTTGACAATACTGTCTAAGATGTTTGGATTTGGAGTTCATTTATGAGCTAGGTCCCATCAGACATCCAGACACATTCTAAGACAGGTATTCCTCATTTCGGGAGATGGCTTTCTCCGCGAACATGAGATATAGAGAGACATAGAAAGAAACATCAAAGCGGATCCACTCACTGAGGCTATTCCTCGAATGCAATAGTTTCGCAAACGAGCTTTGTGAGACTGTCTAGTAGAGGAGTTGGGTGTTCGGTATCACACGGGCTGTGAGTATGCGACATCGCAATAATTAGCCTTGAGTGCAAGTGGGAGATTGTTGGAGATAGTGCTCTCAGAGTCAATTATTGGATCACAGGCACGTGATTGCAATGATTGAGGGAGGACCTATTCCGGTAGGACAGTCTTACTCAAGATGATAGTATGCTATCTGATTTATCTTTATCATCGTGTACTGCTTTAGGTGACCTGACAGGTCGCTATTACACGTTGATAGAGCCCCTAGGATTCTTGCTTGACTGCCAGCAGTATGAGGGCGATCATATACGTGAGAGCTGGTAGTCTATAAGCACATCCTTAAAAGGTCCCTAGTCGTGGGAGTTTCGAGACAGGGCATCGATACTCCAGAGTAGACTAGTGTATACATTCGAGACCCCGACGAGGGGCGGTGGCCGGTCTCACAAGCCACTGGTGTCAGTTGGTTCACCTAAGATGTATACAGGTGCTCATTGGGTTATGAGTACACCGGACAGGATTCGCCGGGAACATGCTAGTTGGTCTTATACCTGACGTCAGATAGCAGTCCCCTGGTGACATGTGTACGGGTTAGTTCATCGACCTGAGGATCGTCATTTGTCTCGTGTGAGTTCCCACTGTACTTTGATTACTACCCTACCACGCTTGTAACACCCGAGCCCAATGCTACTATTTTCAGTTACTGTTTGAGCATAATGTGGTACTCAATTTATTTAACTTGCTTGTTTGTTGCTTACTGTAAAATTTACCCGGCAAATTCATTTCTACATATAACAAATTTTGGCATCTAAAATAAAATTGAAAATATTCATCTTGGCCTACTTGACACCCCTAGCCTCGTGGTAGCGTCCGTGCATGGTGTTCTCGTCCCGTTCAGTGAAACGGGCGAGTTTGGACGGCTACGCGCGCGTACATGTGTCCGTTTTGGAGGTATGCTTTTTAATAATAAAATACTTAATTTTAAAATTTGGATCCCGCTTAAATTCCTATTATTTCAATTTCAAATTTTTGGACTCGACCTGGACGCGATTTGGAAATGTTTTATTTGGTGCCAAAATCCCAAATTTTAATATTATTAAAACCATCGCATATATTTTTCTAACTAACCTGATATCTTACTGTTCATTACCTATCTTTTAAATCTTTAAATTAACCTATATATATATCCTACTGTTCCTTAAAATGTTTTGAATCTTTAATTAATATTTATCCCTAACTAACGATTCCCCTTTAGCCAATCGCGTTCCTTTTAATTCCGTGGGCCCCCACCTGCAGCTCTCTCTCTCTCTCCACTTTTTCTCTCTCTCTCTCTCTCATATATTCTCTCGTACTTCTCTTTATCATTCTTTCTCTTCTTGCTTCATGTCTCGTTTCTCATTTTTTTAACTGTTCTTTTGTTGCCGGAATTCCGTCGTGCCGGTGACGCTTCTTGACGTTCCAGCGAGGTACCCCGACCCATGTGGTTCCTTTGCTCATCGTTTGGGTTCATTCCGTGAACCGTGCGCCCGTCGCGAGTTTTCCCCGCCGACGGTTAACGTTCCGTTTTCCCGATTCTCGACCTATCGAGGCAAGTTAATCTTGCTACATGCTATATAATTCATTTTATACCTATTTAAATAAATACCTTACCTATAGTTTAAATCTAGTGCCCCATATTTAATTTTATAACGTTTCGATGTTCCGTTTGCATCCGTTATATCATATTAAATCTAGATCATGAAAACTTATCTTGTGACATACTAGATTACATTATACTGCAACCATATCATTTAAAATATATATCGTCGTAATATTTATTATTATTATCTTTAATTAGTTTATAATCTTCATTTTATAATGTTATACATTTGAAAATCTTATAGTTTACACATGAAACGTCGTTGAAAAATCGGATATGACAAATCTGAAATTTACTGTACACCTTATCTTATAAAATTCATTATAAATCATAGAAAAATCATTAGTATACGTTCTTTAGTTCGTTACGAAGCTAACTCAGAATACTATAACTCTATAAAATATTTACTGGCAAAATAAATTGTTTAAATAACGTAAAATGCAAATGAAAATGTCTCCAAACTGCTGTCCAAGGAAATTCCAGCAGCAAACTTTCAATTTCGAATATTCATAACTTTTTGTAGGGACAACCTGAGATGCTTATACTTATAAAACTGAAAACCTTATTGAATTATCTTTGTTTTGGTATAAGACACGTCCCTTTTGGAGAACGTTTGTTATTTTTAAGCTATTTTACAAATTAGGGTGACGCTGAATTTCTGAACGGAACCTTCTTGTGCATGGTTAATCAATACCACTTTTATAGTTATTAATCGCTTTGAATATGCTATCCATATTAATATTATTATATCAATATTTATATCACATATTGCTTAGTTGTACATCCCACATTACCATTTTATAGTTTTATAACTTTTCGGATACCCGTTTGCATCCATCGCATTTAAGATACATATAATTGCATCCATAGATCACATTACTACATAATAATGTGATATTAACACTCCATGTTTAATAAATTGCATCCTAATTAATATTGGAACTATAAATGTAACCCTAATCGATAACTGTGCATCCATATCCTTGAAATTATATCTATTTGCATATCATATTACATGTTCCAGTTTATTGTTCTGATAGTACTCATGCTTGTTTATTTATACACATGCTTATGTTAGTTTGATTATGAGCACCCACATGACATCTTGTGCTTCCTGACATGTTACACTTCCTACTTGACATGACATGGTACCGTACACTCTTGACATGACATAACACCTTTATATATTACCTGGCTGGACCTGATGTACCATGGCTTTACCTGTTACCTGATCTTGTGTCTAATGCCAACAAACATAACATGTAGTCCTCATGGACCGTTTCTGTTGTCTATCCAGACAAACCTGCTTTTACCTGATCCTGTGTTGGCATTAGTTCTTGACTACTGAATACCTGACTTGACATATATAACTTGGCGGTATGGGGAAATCAAAGGTGAAACCTGACTTGTAACTCGACAGTTCACTACCTGTTCTGGGTGTACACATTCTTGTTTTGTGCCTAGCGGCATGTCTCGGTTTCGGCCGAGAATATTGTGGCCGTGGTCCCGGATATGTACGGGATACTATCGAGTGTACACATTCCTATTTTGTGCCTAGCGGCATGTCTCGGCTGCAGCCGAGAATATTGTGGCCGTGGTCTCGGGTATGTACGGGATACTATTGAGTTATATCGATAATTCATCAATTGATTTCAAAGACTTTAGAATAGAAAACCTTATAGAACAGTTTAGTTTACCCACTGCACGCTACCCTGTACTGGTATGATTCATATTATTGTTATTCTTGCTGTATTCATGTTTATATTACATTGCCTGCTACACTGTTCATATTATATTACTTGATGACATGACGCGCTGACGTCTGGGTTTTGCATGGCCCAGATTCCGTACCGCTGTTGCAGTCCGAGCAGGAGTACTTCAGCCAGCAAGCTGAGCTGTGAGTTCAGTAGTAGTTAGTTTTATTTCCTGCATTTATTTCCTGATGTGAGCCCGCATTATGGGACACACTTTTCAGTTATTTGTATTGGATCATTTGCTTCCGCATTTATTTATTATTCACTCATGTTATTCTGGATTATGGACATGTTTTAGATAGTTTTATCTTGTTCTTGATATCTCTACAGCCGTAATGTGACTGTGGATGGATACTTCCTACCCACAGGTAGCATGGTTGGCTATATCACGTGCCCAATCTAGCGTACTCTGGGAAGCGGGGCGTGACATGGTTCTTTTGGTATCAGAGTCATAGGATAGTCGAGTTGATTCTTTTTTAGTTGGGTATTGTACCCAATACACGAATCAGAATACCCGTGTTTAGGAAACATGTCCTGCCACCTTGACCGTTTTACCATTCTTGAATCGCATTCTTCCTGATTATATCTTTTACGATGTGCGAACTTCCTTTGCATATCGATTCGAAAACCTGATTCCTTGTTATCTCTAGGACTTAGGCGACTTGGATGGAGTTATGTAATTGTGGCTATGATACCGCGGCATAGTTACAATGCGGTACTCTATTTAAGTATCTTGGAGTTCTAGCCTTGATCTATATTCAAAATCTATCATCATGCTAATGTTGGGTATTTTGAGTTCAGGATTATGGCCGGTAAGAAATTGAAGACATACCAGAGGCGTGTGGACGAAGCCACCATGCTTGGAGTGATAAGAGGAATGCTGGAGAATCAAAGAAACAGACCGAGCTGATCCAGCAGCAAGCGGACTCGTTTCGGGAAGGTTTGCATATCGTTCAGCAGTCTGTGAACAATGTTGGAGCTAGACCAGTTGACCGAGTAGGGACCGTAGCAGATTTCAGGCGGTTGGGTCCATCTATATTTACTGGTTTAAAGGAGCTGTTGCCAGTGGAGCAGTAGCTAGTTGACACAGAGAACTTGCTTTTTGCGGCACAGATTCCAGATGACAAAAAAGTTGTTGTGGTACGCATTCAACTAGTGGACTACGCCCGAGAATGGTGGCTTGTTGAGGAGACCCGCTTGCCCAAGCCGATCAAGTGGGCGGATTTTTTTAAGAGTTTCCTGGAGAAGTTCTTCCCGCGGACTGCACGGGAGGAAATGGAAGAGAAGTTCATCGGACTAAAGCAGAAGGGAGCACCCGTAGATGTGCATGTAGCAGAATGGACGAGACCCAGTAGTTTCGCTGGACCTTTAGTTGCCAACGATGCAGACAGGGCACGGAGGTTCATGCGCAGACTGGACGTGGACATCCAGAGGCAGATTGTCTCCCTGGGTTTGACCACTTTCTCACAAATACTTGCAGCAGCCAAGAGCAGCAGAGTTTATCTGGGATGAAAGGGAGTTTGCAGCAGACAGCAGTTGCGTTAAGGAAGCAGTTCGGTCGGGCCGGTCGAGTTTAGGGCTAGGCCGACAAACAATATTCTTGCATCAATGGAAGTGATGAAAGTAAAGAGCCGGCTGTTGTTCGTGATTCTATGGACGTGTTTGAAGATATATCGGGTTTACCGCCGAGGAGAGACGTGGAGTTCGCAATTGATCTTATTCCTGGTGCAGCGCCAGTATCTAAAGCGTATTATCCAATGGCGCCAGTAGAGTTGGAAGAAGTAAAGAAACAGATTGCTGAATTGCTTGAAAAGGGTTGGATTCGAAGCAGTAACTCGCCTTGGGGAGCTCCAGTTCTTCTAGTAAAGAAGAAGGATGGCACGAGAAGGATGTGCATCGACTATCGAAAATTAAACCGGGTGACTATTAAGAACAAGTACCCGATCCCTCGCATTGGAGAACTTTTTGAGCAGCTTAGTGGCGCGAGGGTATTCTCGAAGCTGGATTTGCGATCCGGATATCATCAGGTTCGAGTAAAAGCAGAAGATATTTGCAAGACGGCGTTTCGAACTCGGTACGGACATTACGAATACTTAGTGATGCCCTTCGGAGTAACGAATGCGCCGGTAGTATTCATGGACTTGATGGACCGAATCTTTTCACCGTTCTTGGACCAGTTTATCGTGGTCTTCATTGACGATATTCTGGTTTACTCGAAGAGTTTTGAGGAGCATGCTGAGCATTTAAAGATCGCACTGCAGACGTTGAGACGGGAGAAATTGTATGCGAAGATGAGTAAGTGCGAGTTTGGGCTGGAGGAAGTGAAGTTTCTGGGGCATGTTGTGTCTGGCGATGGCAATGCCGTCGATCCAGAAAAGATTGCAGCAGTTCGAGATTGGCCTATTCCAAAGAATGTTGCCGAGATAAGAAGTTTCCTTGGATTAGCCGGATACTACAGGAGATTTGTGGAGAACTTTGCTCGTCTGGCAGAGCCGTTGACCAAGCTTACGTGCAAGGAGGTATCTTTTGTATGGGCGGATAAGTGTGCGTTAGCTTTCGAGACGTTGAAGCAGAAGTTGATAACCGCCCCTATTCTGACCGTGCCAGACAATTCCGGAGGATTGGTGATTCACAGCGACGCATCTGGGAAAGAATTGGGATGTGTTTTGATGCAGCATGGGAAGGTTGTAGCATACGCATCGAGACAGTTGAAGACCCATGAGAAGAATTATCCAACTCATGACTTGGAGCTTGCGGCTGTGATTTTCGCTTGAAGATTTGGAGACACTACCTTTTGGGCGAAAGAGTCGAAGTTTTTACAGATCATAAGAGCTTGAAATATGTGTTCACACAGAAGGAGCTTAACATGAGGCAGCGTAGATGGTTGGAGCTGATGGCTGACTACGTTCTTGATCTTAAGTACCATCCGGGGAAGGTTAATGTTGTGCCGGATGCGCTTAGTCGGTTACCAGTAATTCAGGTGTTAACTACGCAGAAGGAGATCGTCGCAGATTTTCGAAAATTTGACTTGGAGGTTGTGCTACCGCGTTCTACGGGACAGTTGTTGCAGCTGCAAGTACATTCGTCTTTGATCGAGAATATTAAAGCAGCACAATCGCAGGATCCTAGACTGCAAAAGTTTCGAGAGCAAGTTGAAGCCGGGCTACGAACAGATTTACTAATCCACGAAGATGGTTCGTTGAGGTATGGTAGCCGTTTGTGTGTGCCAAAGGGAGATGTTCGCGAAGAGCTTATGAAAGAGGCACACAGTTCAGCTTATTCTGTACATCCAGGAGGCACAAAGATGTACTAAGATATTCGACAGCATTTCTGGTGGGAAGGCATGAAACGGGAGATTGCTCGCTTTGTGGCAAAGTGCTTGGTGTGTCAGCAAGTTAAGGCTGAACATCAAAGGGTTGCTGGTTTATTGCAGCCACTTCCGATTCCTCAGTGGAAGTGGGAACATATAACCATGGATTTCGTGATGGCTTTACCGCGGAGTCCAAAAGGCAACAATGCTGTATGGGTGATTGTTGATTGATTGACCAAGGCAGCTCATTTTATTCCTTTCCGGGTTGATCAATCAACAGAGACTTTGGCAGAGCGGTATATGCAGGAGATTGTAAGGTTGCATGGAGTACCGGTGAGCATCGTGTCCGATCGGGACACTCGGTTCTTATCACACTTCTGGAGGAGTTTACAGGAAAGTTTGGGGACTCGATTGAAGTTTAGCACAGCTTATCATCCTCAAACTGATGGTCAGTCGGAGAGAACGATCCAAACTCTTGAAGATATGTTGAAAGCATGCATGTTGAACTTCAAGGGTTCTTGGGAGGATCATCTACACTTGGTGGAGTTTTCCTATAACAACAGTTTTCATGCAACTATCCAGATGGCTCCGTTTGAAGCTTTGTATGGTCGTAAATGCCGTTCACCTGTTTGTTGGGATGATGTCGGTGAACGAAGATTGTTGGGACCAGATTTGGTTGTGCAGACAGTTGAAAAGGTTAACACTATCAGGAATCATATGAAGGCTGTTAGGTCCACGTTACCTCTCCCGGTACTTTCGGGGATGCGGAAACGGTAAAACAAAAAAAATTTCTAAACTTTGTAACATGGACCGTAAAAGCCGGATCTTTGCTAAACTAAACTAGCATACTTGCAAAGAAGAGTTAACTACTCGGCAAAGTGGTTATACCTCAACTTGAACTCCTTCTCTTCATGTTGTTCTTCTTCTTTCTTGCTCTTTGTAGTAGCTTGAATGGCTTCCCCTCCTCGTCTCCTCTTTGCCGAAGATAGATCCACCTGAGGGCTTCATCCTTGGGCTCCTTTCTCGATCTTGAGAGAACTAAGGTATTCGGCTTGCTAGACCTTCTACCTTAGAGTGAGTAGAGTGTGCTTTGGGGTGTTATATCTTCAAGGAGATGATTCTCAACACATGAGATTTGCTCTCCTTGAACAAGAGGAGGAAGAATATGAAGTGAGGAGAGAGAATCAATATGATAGAATGGGCTATTTTCCTCTTGCAACCATAACAAAAGGAAAATGATTTATCTAATTAATAATAATAAATCAAAATGAAATAGTTGATGGTTGTATTTGGAATGACCACCATCATCACTTTATTAAATGAATGTAAGCTAGAATCAAGGAGTATCCTTGCAAAGCAATGATGATGGTCAACATTCAACCATGGTCAACAAGTCAACCATGGTCAACAAGTCAACAAAATCAACCATAACATTATTTCATTTAATTACTATTATTAATTGATATTTCATAAATCCATTAGGGTTTGGAAAAAGACGACTGTCAACTGTGCATACGCACCCGTTCCGAAACCCTAATGAAAGACCTCATCCTCCGCCTCAAGCAACTGTGCATACACACCTGCATTCTCGTTCCGAGGAACAAGAATACTGAGAGATAAAAGCAACCCCAAAACATATACCAGTATCTGACTCAAACCAGAGCCAGCCAGTAATATCCGTCCGGACTTCAAACGTGCACAAGTGCGCGGATGAGAACGAACCCTGTCGCAAAACCATGCGACCTCTACCCTGTTTTGCCCAGAGGCGAATAGCCCTCTGTGTGGGACTCTAAAGACTCGACACTACGCTGGCAGTGGGTTTAACCACAGACTGCAAGCGGCACTAGCTGTGCGTAACGGTCCCCAGGTAGATGCCGATAAGAAGACTGACGAGGTAAAACCCATCTGAACTCCTACTGAGTCTGAATGTGACATTCTCCGTACAGTCCGGTCTTTTCGTCTGATACATCGCATGGCGGGCCTAGGGGGCGGTAAACGTCAGTCCCCCAATAGCGGTACAAGTCGTGTCGGAGTGAAGCCCAGAACACCCTGAGATAGCACTGGAACCTACCAGTATATCTCGCTTGCCCTGGCCAGGGACTACTTGTGTAATGACTCTCCTAGACACAGCGCGATGTCAACCCCCAATACCGGGAGAGACGAATCCTGTCTAACCGTCACTGCCTCCAAGTGCTTCGGGACTGCTCCCAACTACTACCTGTTTGCACGACTGAGAAGAGCCGTGGTAGGGTAGTAATCAAAGAACAGTGGGAACACACTCGAGGCGGAGTGACAGTATCAAGTCAGCGGACTAAGCTGTACTCATGTCACCTGGGAACTGATAACTGACGATAGGTATAATACCAACCATCAGTTCCCGACGAGTCCTGTCCAGTGTACTCGTAACCTAACGAGCACCCACATACTATCTCAAGTACGACGTACCGACGGCTGTGGGACAGACCGTCTCCCGTGCTGGGATGAGAAGCGCATACGCTAGTCTACTCCGGAGTATCGATGCCCTATCTCGATACTCCCACGACTAGGGACGTGTATAAGGATGTGCTTGTAGATTACCCAGCCCCCACGAGTGTGATCGCCATCACAACGCCGGTAATCAAGCAAAGCTCCAAAGGGCTCTACTAATGCGTATAGGTGATATAATAAATAAACACACAAGTACACATTAAAGCAGAGACAAACCAAGTAGCATACTACTATATTGAGCAAGATTGTATGTACAACTGTGAATATCCCAAGCTTCCATCAAGTAATATACATACTAGTATGATACAGTAATGGCCTCTAGGGCATATACACTAACAATCTCCCACTTGCACTTAGGCCATGTACTGGCGTATCGAAGACCTATCATCTCGATCAGCCGCTCGAACTGAGTCTGGGGTAAAGCCTTCGTGAATGGGTCCGCAGTGTTGTCCTTTGTGTCCACTCTCCGCACCTCGATCTCCTGGCGATCAATGATCTCCCTGATCAGGTGATACCGCCTTAAGATGTGCCTGGATTTCTGATGGGACCTTGGTTCCTTCGCTAAAGCTATAGCCCCATTGTTATCGCAATACAAAGGTATTGGGTCAACAATGGACGGAACCACCTGAAGTTCACTAATGAACTTCTTCATCCAGACCGCCTCTTTTGCGGCATCGCTTGCAGCAATGTATTCAGCCTCCATCGTCGAGTCTGCGACGGTATCCTGCTTGGAACTCCTCCAACATACCGCCCCTCCGTTGAGGGTAAACACAAAACCCGAGACAGACTTGCTGTCATCTTTGTCACTCTGGAAGCTTGAATCGGTAAAGGACTCGACCCTGAGGTCTCCATTACCGTAAACCAGGAACATCTCCTTAGTCCTTCTCAGGTACTTGAGAATGTTCTTCACTGCTGTCCAGTGGTCCTCCCCTGGGTCTGACTGATACCGGCTTACCGTACTCAACGCGTAAGCTACATCTGGTCTTGTACATAGCATCGCATACATTATAGATCCTACCGCCGAAGCGTAGGGTATAGTGCTCATGCGAACCTTCTCCTCGTCAGTCTTAGGAGACATCTTCTTGGAGAGGGTAATTCCGTGCAATGCGGGTATGTTACCGCGCTTGGAACCCTCCATACTAAATCTCTTTAGTACGGTCTCTATGTACCTGGACTGCGAAAGTCCCAATAGTTTCTTGGATCTATCTCTATAGATCTTGATCCCCAGAATGTACGAGGCATCACCCAGGTCCTTCATGGAGAACCTTTGTGACAAAAATTGCTTGACCGATTGTAGCATAGGAATATCATTTCCTATCAAAAGAATGTCGTCCACGTACAAGACTAGGAATACGACAGTTCGTCCTACAATCTTCTTATACACACAGGGTTCATCTTCGTTCTTGATGAAATCAAATTCCTTGATTGCCTCATCAAAACAGATGTTCCAGCTCCGCGATGCCTGCTTTAATCCATAAATGGATTTAAGCAACTTGCACACCTTTCCGCTGCTCCCACTGTCTACGAAACCTTCTGGTTGATCCATGTAAACGCACTCTTCCAAACAACCGTTTAGGAAAGCCGTTTTAACATCCATCTGCCAGATTTCATAGTCATGGAAGGCAGCAATGGCAAGTAGGATCCGAATGGATTTAAGCATAGCCACCGGAGAAAAAGTTTCATCATAGTCCAAACCAGGTCTTTGACGAAAACCTTTTGCAACGAGTCTAGCTTTATAGGTTTCCACCTGCCCATCTACACCAAGTTTCCTTTTGTAGATCCATTTGCATCCAACGGGTTTTACCCCAGGTGGAGCAATATCCAAGGTCCACACTTTATTGGCGTACATGGACTCCATTTCGGATTGCATTGCTTCCTACCACTTATCAGAATCCCTACTGATAATGGCCTGCCTGAAACTGGTAGGGTCATCTTCTTCCAAGATGCAATCCTCTCGATCCCCGTCTATGAGAAAACCGTAGTATCTCTCGGGCGGATGAGAAATCCTGCCAGATCTGCAGAGTGGCTGAGGTTCGTCTGGGGTTATAGAATCTAGCGGTTCCTCCAAATTTTCAGTTACATTTTGTGGTCGCTGAATTTCTTCCAGTTCTACCGAACTCCCACTAGTTTCTTTTGCAAGAAACTCCCTTTCTAAGAAGGTGGCGTGGCGAGATACTTACACCTTCTGTTCCTCAGTGTGGTAGAACAGATATCCCAGTGAGTTTTTAAGATATCCCACAAATTTACACAGAACTGATCGTGCCTCTAGCTTGTCTGGTTTCTGTGTTTTCACATAGGCCGGACAACCCCATATCTTAATAAACTTCAGACATGGTTTCTTACTGCTCCATATTTCATACGGAGTTTTAGGCACAGATTTGGACGGAACTTGATTCAAAAGGTATGCCGCTGTCTGAAGCGCATGTCCCCAGAATGAAAGAGGTAACTCAGCACTACTCATCATGGAGCGAACCATATCCAATAGGGTACGATTCCTCCGCTCCGATACACCGTTGTGCTGTGGTGTATAAGGAGGAGTAAGCTGAGAGAGAATACCATTCTCTTTTAAGTAATCTAGGAATTCCGTGCTTAAGTACTCCCCTCCCCTGTCAGACCGGAGGATCTTGATACTTTTGCCCGTCTGGTTCTCTACTTCCTTTCTGAATTCCTTGAATTTCTCAAAAGCTTCAGATTTGTGTTTCATCAGATACACATATCCGAACCTAGAGAGATCGTCAGTGAATGTGATGAAGTACGAGAACCCACCCCTTGCATGTATAGACATCGGACCACATACATCACTATGTATGAGTCCCAAGAGCTCTGCTGCTCTTTCTCCATGTCCGGTGAACGGAGATTTGGTCATCTTCCCTTTGAGACAAGACTGACAAGTTTCATAAGATGAAAACTCGAACGCATCCAAGAGTCCATCTTTATGCAACTTACTCAGTCTTTTCTCTCCGACATGACCAAGTCTACAATGCCACAAGTAGGATTCATTCGTATCTGAATTCTTCCTCTTGCGTGTGTTTTGTATATTGAGAACTGTATTCTGATTTAGAACGTAGATACCATTACACAGTGTACCCTCTGCAACCAGTACCTTATGAAGGTAAATGTTCATGATATTCTTTTCAAGAACAAAGTTATATCCATCTTTATCGAGTAAAGAAACTGATATGATGTTGCAAACCATGGAGGGTACATAGTAGCAATCGTTCAAAATCATAGTCTTGCCATTTGGCAATACTAGGTGATATTCACCGACGGCTGCCGCATTAACTTGTGCTCCGTTCGCTACTCTGAGCGACATATCACCCGGTGCAACTTTCCTATTTTTTCTCAGTCCCTGCAATAAATTACAGATATGAGATCCTGATCCGGTATCAAGTACCCAGGAGGTAGGGCTGACCGTAAAACAGTTCTCAATTACAAGAACACCTGAAGTAGATGCAAAACCATGCTTCTTCTTCGACTGGGTATCCTGGAAATCCATACAATCCCCTTTCCCATTCTCATACTCATGACTGTTGTCACAAGTTAGAGCTGAACCAACTTTCCTCAGTCCCGAATAAGAATTCGGATTGGTCAAGCGATACATTTTATTATCTTGATTAGGGCGTGAAAAGGTTGCTGCCTGGAGAGAGAAAAGAAACACTCAGCGTATGCTCTTGCAAGATTAGATTGGTTTATTAATTTATCTAACCAGGATGTCTCCCACTGTTTACTCAAATTCTTCTTAAAACCTTTTAAAAGAAGAACTAGTCAGGATTTTAATTCACGTCACAATACTTGCTTAACCTTTCAGCCAGGCTAGTGTCGGTACTTCGAGGGAGGTTTTCCAACGCTTTCGCGAAGTTCCTTAATTCAGGAACCTCTTTTCCCTGGGGGCGTAGCCCCGCTAACACCTTTCTAGACACCTACTAGGTTTATAGCATTGATCGTTTAGTGAAATAATCTCCCAAGAGTAATCCAACTCATCAGTGGGATCGGGATCCAACTATCATTGTGTGATGACCTAGATGGAATCCACTCTAGTCACCACACTCCAGAAGGTATGCTAAATCTGCAAGTTTCAGTACTTTTGAAACTCCCGATGTGGTTTTTGCCCCTAGGACCCAAGTGACCTTGACGAATAATCAACAAATCAAAAGGTCCTAGTCAAGTTCAACCCGTCGTTATCCAGGATTGCATTAGACCCGCCCGCATGATCCTTGATGAATAATCAACAAAATCATGCGACCGTCCTAACCAATCGCATCTTTTAGTGCAACAGAAAATTACTACTCAGCTACCGTTCACTGTGTCTTGACGAATAATCAACAAACGCAGCACGAATACTAAGTATTAATTATCCGAAACGACGGAGGGCTACGGCTGGGTTTTTGGCGAAAAACCCGTTAACGTAATGAACTTGATATCGTTGAAAGAACGTGATACATCCTTTTGAAAACATAGTGGCGAAAACTTTTGCTAAAGAGGTCACTCCCTGTGAAGGGATCTCGGCTCTTTCCTCGTCGAGTGAGGTGCTGGGCATTCGTAAGATGAATACCTCGATGCAAAGCAAGAATAATCGACTATGGTGAAGTTATTACCCTGACGCAAACCTTTTGTCCAAGGGGTCACTCCCGATGAGGGGATCTCGGCCCTTGCCTCGTCGATTGAGGTGCTGGGCATTCATAACCGAATACCTCGATGCAAAACAAAAAGATGAACGTCCTTGTAATAACAGCTTTTTGAAAAACTTGTTCCAACAACGTCTTTTAGGTTTATTTTCTTGCATTAGTTCTTTTAATGCGTCCCATCATTTAAATCCTACCATTGCAGAAAACAACCAAAATATGACGTACGCTTATGCCATTCGCATTCGCCACGGGGTCCCGTCATCACCCGTTAGGTTACTTAACTAACGACAGAGCGGGGGCTGGGTTAGCGCGGCTGTAAAACATAAGCAACGCCTAAATATAAAGCAATGATAGACATTACAGATCACAGATGAATACATTGGATATACTAGGAATCCGCAATCCGTTCGAGCCTGCAACGAAAAGCGGATTACACGGTCGCGGTGAATAGCCAAAACCCCACCCAAGACCCCTACGGGTGCGGCAAACTACCCGCCAAGTACCCGGTAGTTTGTGCACCCCTCCATGGGTCTATCCTAGGAGCAAAAACAGTAAAAAGAATTATACAATGACGGCTACAACCCCGACCCGGTTGTGCGGCCATACAAATAATATTATTACATCAATTTACATTTACAAATGAATGAAAGAAAAACAAAAGCTCATCTCACATCCACCCCGGCTATTCACCCGCGACAGTCCAACACATTCATATACACATTCCAATGTCAAACACAGATCACAGAGATGTATAACCCCGACTAATCGACTTATAGCGATTAGCCGACATTCAATACATACAAACATCACAGATATAACCAACATAGCCAAAGTGTAGCGAAGTTCGAAAAAAATACGGATTTATAGGACCCCAAAAGTAAATTTCTTTTCTGGAAAATCTGGGCACATATAACATATTTGAAAAATCCCAAAACCCTACCAGAAGAACACTGCACAAAACACGATCACATGAAGAGCCCAAACGGCGGCGGATCCGCGGCGAAGTGAATAGCTGAGGCCGCGGATCCGCGGCGGTTTGAAGGATTCATGGGATCGTTTTTGGTGGGTGTTCTCACAAAACCCTGAGCCGATTTTAGGAGTAAAACTTTTTACTTTTAGAGCACAAAAAATTTCAACAGAAACTTAGGGTTTTGATTTCCGGTTTTTGTGATTTTTCCGTTTCGAACTTCCATACACTTCGCTACCAAGCTAGTTTAAGTTTAGTTAGGCTCTGATACCACTGTTAGGTCCACGTTACCTCTCCCGGTACTTTCGGGGATGCGGAAACGGTAAAACAAATTTTTTTTCTAAACTTTGTAACATGGACCGTAAAAGCCGGATCTTTGCTAAACTAAACTAGCATACTTGCAAAGAAGAGTTAACTACTCGGCAAAGTGGTTATACCTCAACTTGAACTCCTTCTCTTCTTGTTGTTCTTCTTCTTTCTTGCTCTTTGTAGTAGCTTGAATGGCTTCCCCTCCTCGTCTCCTCTTTGCCGAAGATAGATCCACCTGAGGGCTTCATCCTTGGGCTCCTTTCTCGATCTTGAGAGAACTAAGGTATTCGGCTTGCTAGACCTTCTACCTTAGAGTGAGTAGAGTGTGCTTTGGGGTGTTATATCTTCAAGGAGATGATTCTCAACACATGAGATTTGCTCTCCTTGAACAAGAGGAGGAAGAAGATGAAGTGAGGAGAGAGAATCAATATGATAGAATGAGCTATTTTCCTCTTGCAACCATAACAAAAGGAAAATGATTTATCTAATTAATAATAATAAATCAAAATAAAATAGTTGATGGTTGTATTTGGAATGACCACCATCATCACTTTATTAAATGAATGTAAGCTAGAATCAAGGAGTATCCTTGCAAAGCAATGATGATGGTCAACATTCAACCATGGTCAACAAGTCAACCATGGTCAACAAGTCAACAAAATCAACCATAACATTATTTCATTTAATTACTATTATTAATTGATATTTCATAAATCCATTAGGGTTTGGAAAAAGACGACTGTCAACTGTGCATACGCACCCGTTCCGAAACCCTAATGAAAGACCTCATCCTCCGCCTCAAGCAACTGTGCATACACACCTGCATTCTCATTCCGAGGAACAAGAATACTGAGAGATAAAAGCAACCCCAAAACATATACCAGTATCTGACTCAAACCAGAGCCAGCCAGTAATATCCGTCCGGACTTCAAACGTGCATAAGTGCGCGGATGAGAACGAACCCTGTCGCAAAACCATGCGACCTCTACCCTGTTTTCCCCAGAGGCGAATAGCCCTCTGTGTGGGACTCTAAAGACTCGACACTACGCTGGCAGTGGGTTTAACCACAGACCGCAAGCGGCACTAGCTGTGCGTAACGGTCCCCAGGTAGATGCCGATAAGAAGACTGACGAGGTAAAACCCATCTGAACTCCTACTGAGTCTGAATGTGACATTCTCCGTACAGTCCGGTCTGTTCGTCTGATACATCGCATGGCGGGCCTAAGGGGCGGTAAACGTCAGTCCCCCAATAGCGGTACAAGTCGTGTCGGAGTGAAGCCCAGAACACCCTGAGATAGCACTGGAACCTACCAGTATATCTCGCTTGCCCTGGCCAGGGACTACTTGTGTAATGGCTCTCCTAGACACAGCGCGATGTCAACCCCCAATACCGGGAGAGACGAATCCTGTCTAACCGTCACTGCCTCCAAGTGCTTCGGGACTGCTCCCAACTACTACCTGTTTGCACGACTAAGAAGAGCCGTGGTAGGGTAGTAATCAAAGAACAGTGGGAACACACTCGAGGCGGAGTAACAGTGTCAAGTCAGCGGACTAAACTGTACTCATGTCACCTGGGAACTGATAACTGACGATAGGTATAATACCAACCATCAGTTCCCGACGAGTCATGTCCAGTGTACTCGTAACCTAACGAGCACCCGCATACTATCTCAAGTACGACGTACCGACGGCTGTGGGACAGACCGTCTCCCGTGCTGGGATGAGAAGCGCATACGCTAGTCTACTCCGGAGTATCGATGCCCTATCTCGATACTCCCACGACTAGGGACGTGTATAAGGATGTGCTTGTAGATTACCCAGCCCCCACGAGTGTGATCGCCATCACAACGCCGGTAATCAAGCAAAGATCCAAAGGGCTCTACTAATGCGTATAGGTGATATAATAAATAAACACACAAGTACACATTAAAGCAGAGACAAACCAAGTAGCATACTACTATATTGAGCAAGATTGTCTGTACAACTGTGAATATCCCAAGCTTCCATCAAGTAATATACATACTAGTATGATACAGTAATGGCCTCTAGGGCATATACACTAACAAAGGCAGCACAAGACAGACAGAAAAGTTGGGCTGACACGTCAAGAAGACCTCTAGAGTTCGCCATAGGTGATTTGGTGTTCTTGATGATATCACCGACTAGAGGGGTGATTCGTTTGGGAGTCGAAGAAAGCTTAGTCCTCGATTCGTTGGACCCTTTGAGATCTTGGAGCGTGTTGGAGAGGTAGCGTACCGTTTGGCGTTACCGCAGACCTTGGCAAGTGTGCACGATGTGTTTCACGTATCTCAACTACGAAGGTATGTTCGAGATGAAACACACGTTTTGGATCATTCGAAGCTAACAGTACGAGAAGACTTGACTTTTGAGGAGCGACCGATTGAAATCGTGGATCGAAAGGAAAAGGTTCTCAAGAACAAGGTTATTCCCCTTGTGCTTATTTCTTAGGGAAATCGATCGCATGGAGAGTCCACTTGGGAACGAGAAGATGAAATCCGACAGAAGTTTCCTCACCTTTTCCTGTAGTTTTCTATCTTTGTATTCTTGGAATTTCGAGGACGAAATTCTTTTGTAGTTGGGTATAATGTAACACCCGAACCCAATGCTATTATTTTCAGTTACTGTTTGAGCATAATGTGGTACTCATTTCATTTAACTTGCTTGTTTGTTACTTACTGTAAAATTTACCCGGCAAAGTCATTTCTACATATAACAAATTTTGGCATCTAAAATAAAATTGAAAATATTCATCTTGGCCTACTTGACACCCCTAGCCTCGTGGTAGCGTCCGTTCATTGTGTTCTCGTCCCGTTCAGTGAAACGGGCGAGTTTGGACGGCTACGCGCGCGTACATGTGTCCGTTTTGGGGGTATGCTTTTTAATCATAAAACACTTAAATTTAAAATTTGGATCCGGCTTAAAATCCTATTATTTCAATTTCAAATTTTTGGACTCGACCCGGGCGCGATTTGGAAATATTTTATTTGGCGCCAAAATCCCAAATTTTAATATTATTAAAACCATCGCATATATTTTTCTAACTAACCTGATATCTTACTGTTCATTACCTATCTTTTAAATCTTTAAATTAACCTATATATATATCATACTGTTCCTTAAAATGTTTTGAATCTTTAATTAATATTTATCCCTAACTAACGATTCCCCTTTAGCTAATCGCGTTCCTTTTAATTCCGTGGGCCCCCACCTGCAGCTCTCTCTCTCTCCACTTTTTCTCTCTCTCTCATATATTCTCTCGTACTTCTCTTTATCATTTTTTCTCTTCTTGCTTCATGTCTCGTTTCTCATTTTTTTAACTGTTCTTTTGTTGCCGGAATTCCGTCGTGCCGGTGACGCTTCTCGACGTTCCAGCGAGATACCCCGACCCGTGTGGTTCCTTTGTTCATCGTTTGGGTTCATTCCGTAAACCGTGCGCCCGTCGCGAGTTTTCCCCGCCGACGGTTAACGTTCCGTTTTCCCGATTCGCGACCTATCGAGGAAAGTTAATCTTGCTACATGCTATATAATTCATTTTATACCTATTTAAATAAATACCTTACCTATAGTTTAAATCTAGTGCCCCATGTTTAATTTTATAACGTTTCGATGTTCCGTTTGCATCCGTTATATCATATTAAATCTAGATCATGAAAACTTATTTTGTGACATACTAGATTACATTATACCGCAACCATATCATTTAAAATATATATCGTCGTAATATTTATTATTATTATCTTTAATTAGTTTATAATCTTCATTTTATAATGTTATACATTTGAAAATCTTATGGTTTACACATGAAACGTCGTTGAAAAATCGGATATGACAAATCTGAAATTTACTGTACACCTTATCTTATAAAATTCATTATAAATCATAGAAAAATCATTAGTATACGTTCTTTAGTTCGTTACGAAGCTAACTCAGAATACTATAACTCTATAAAATATTTACTGGCAAAATAAATTGTTTAAATAACGTAAAATGCAAATGAAAATGTCTCCAAACTGCTGTCCAAGGAAATTCCAGCAGCAAACTTTCAACTTCGAATATTCATAACTTTTTGTAGGGACAACCTGAGATGCTTATACTTATAAAACTGAAAACCTTATTGAATTATCTTTGTTTTGGTATAAGACACGTCCCTTTTGGAGAATGTTTGTTATTTTTAAGCTATTTTACAAATTAGGGTGACGCTGAATTTCTGAATGGAACCTTCTTGTGCATGGTTAATCAATACCACTTTTATAGTTATTAATCATTTTGAATATGCTATCCATATTAATATTATTATATCAATATTTATATCACATATTGCTTAGTTGTACATCCCACATTACCATTTTTATAGTTTTATAACTTTTCGGATACCCGTTTGCATCCATCGCATTTAAGATACATATAATTGCATCCATAGATCATATTACTACATAATAATGTGATATTAACACTCCATGTTTAATAAATTGCATCCTAATTAATATTGGAACTATAAATGTAACCCTAATCGATAACTGTGCATCCATATCCTTGAAATTATATCTATTTGTATATCATATTACATGTTCCAGTTTATTGTTCTGATAGTACTCATGCTTGTTTATTTATACACATGCTTATGTTAGTTTGATTATGAGCACCCACATGACATCTTGTGCTTCCTGACATGACATGTTACACTTCCTACTTGACATGACATGGTACCGTACACTCTTGACATGACATGGCACCTTTATACATTATCTGGTTGGACCTGATGTACCATGGCTTTACCTGTTACCTGATCTTGTGTCTAATGCCAACAAACATAACATGTAGTCCTCATGGACCGTTTCTGTTGTCTATCCAGACAAACCTGCTTTTACCTGATCCTGTGTTGGCATTAGTTCTTGACTACTGAATACCTGACTTGACATATATAACTTGGGGGTATGGGGAAATCAAAGGTGAAACCTGACTTGTAACTCGACAGTTCACTACCTGTTCTGGATGTACACATTCTTGTTTTGTGCCTAGCGGCATGTCTCGGTTTCGGCCGAGAATATTGTGGCCGTGGTCCCGGATATGTACGGGATACTATCGAGTGTACACATTCCTGTTTTGTGCCTAGCGGCATGTCTCGGCTGCAGCCGAGAATATTGTGGCCGTGGTCCCGGGTATGTACGGGATACTATTGAGTTATATCGATGATTCATCAATTGATTTCAAAGACTTTAGAATAGAAAACCTGATAGAACAGTTTAGTTTACCCACTGCACGCTACCCTGTACTGGTATGATTCATATTATTGTTATTCTTGCTGTATTCATGTTTATATTACATTGCCTGCTACACTGTTCATATTATATTACTTGATGACATGACGCGCTGACGTCTGGGTTTTGCATGGCCCAGATTCCGTACCGCTGTTGCAGTCCGAGCAGGAGTACTTCAGCCAGCAGGCTGAGCTGTGAGTTCAGTAGTAGTTAGTTTTATTTCCTGCATTTATTTCCTGATGTGAGCCCGCATTATGGGACACACTTTTCAGTTATTTGTATTGGATCATTTGCTTCCGCATTTATTTATTATTCACTCCTGTTATTCTGGATTATGGATATGTTTTAGATAGTTTTATCTTGTTCTTGATATCTCTACAGCCGTAATGTGACTGTGGATGGATACTTCCTACCCACAGGTAGCATGGTTGGCTATGTCACGTGCCCAATCTAGCGTACTCTGGGAAGCGGGGCGTGACAACGCTCAAAGGAGACGTGCAAAAAGGTTTTAGTTGGGTACAGTCCCGAGCCACATGGAGGCAGTGAGCGGATCTTCAGGGGTTCGTCTCTCCCGGTATTGGGGGTGAGGTCGCGCTGTGTCTAGGAGAGCCAGAACATGAAAAGTCCTTGGCCAAGGCAGGAGATTTACTGGTAGGTATTCCAGAAGTATCTCAGGGTGTTCTGGGCTGATCTTTGACACGACTTGTACCGCTTTTGGGGGTCTGACTTTTACCAACCTGTAACGTTTTGAAAATCGTTTCGGTGAAATTTCGAAAAAACGGTAAAATAAGGGGGTTTTCTGTAAAAAGTCAAAATACAAATATCTTTATTATAAAATTAAATTTACATATTCTAGCTATGAAATTGCTAGTATTTGGTGTTTATTGAGCTACTGGTGAAATTTCAAATTTTCTGAAAATTTTTCCGAAATTAATTATTTTAATATTATTTTAAGCCGGTAAGAAAATACATTAAATTAGCGATAAATACAAATTTAAATGGGCTAATTTTAATCCTTAAAATCATGTTGATTAAAATCTAGTTGTAATATAAATTTTTAGTATTTTATTTCAAGTTTTAATTGATTTATTTTATGGAAAACAAAAATATAGTTATTTTGAACTAAAACTTGCAAATATGGTATTGTGGGGGGTCTTTTTGCATAGAATTTTTTTGTAAAGTCTCTCACCCTCACCCTCACTCCCCTTGGCCGGCCCCACACTATTGTAGCAGCCCAAGAATTTTATTTCCCTCTTTTTGACCTTAAATCATGTGAGAAATGGGTTAAAATAAGGTTTTTATATATAGTAAAGTAGGTGGGGGTATTATGGTAATTTGGGAGGGGCTTTGACTTGGATTCTTTTCCACAATTCCCCCACACCTCTCCCCACTCCCTCCTCAGCCGAAATTCCTGCAATAAACAGCCCCAAAATTTCCACCCTCATTTTTCTTCTAAACTCATCAAAATTCCATCAAAATTCCATTTAAGCTTCACAATTTCAAGCCCATCCTTCATCCATTCTTCTTAACCTTTCTTGCATGGATTTTGGATGCTAGGAGGCCATCTTTGGAGTCAAAATTTCTTGCTAGATCTCTAGATCTAGAGGTATAATTCTTACCCATTTAAATTCTTTTGGTTAGATTTCTTTAAATGAGTTGTTTTAGTGTTAATATTGGTGCTATTTTCATCTAGGATCTTCAAGAGAATGGTTTGAGTTAAACTAGGGTTTTTAGCACACCATTATTAAGTTAATTATTCTATTTTGCTATCTAGTGTTTTATACAAACCAAATCTAAGAGTTTAACTTGCTTTTTGGGCTTCAAATTAATGCTAATTTAGTGTTTTATGTATAGTTTAGGTTGGATTTTGTTAGTTATAAAATTCAAGAAAGGGTTTGAATGCAAGTTAGGATTTTGTGAAATTGGTGTATGGTTGTGTAATGTATTAGGCTCTTATGGCTTGTTAAAACAAAGTTAGTAGCTAGTTGTTAATTGTTAGTTTAAAAATTATGATAATTACGCTAATTTGCTAACTAGCTATTTAAAATTGGTTAAATAATTGGGTTAAAAATGTAATTATGATTTTATTACATCATTAACATTATTATGAGTGGTTTAATATCTTAGGTTATGCAAAACCAAGCTTAATTGTTGAATTGTGAATTTTGCTTTAAAAGGTGTTAAAAATTGATATTTTTGCAAACTAGGATTTTGGAATTTATGCAAATTGATGAGAATAAATTATAGGAATGGTTTATATGACTTTGTTATGATATTTAGTGAATATTGTGGATGCTAGGTTCGTTTATACATCGAGTTTTGTACTAAAACGGTGATTTGTGCTTGCTAGATTTTCGGAAAAATGACTTTTTAAGTGAAATTGGGCTTTTTGTGAATTTTAAGCTATTTTATATTATAATTAGTGCTTGTAATTGTACAAATGAGTGTGTTAGGAGTTTTCTCGATGGTTTGGCGTTTCTACGCCGACATCGAGGGTTTTTGGGTCGATTTGTGAAAGCAACCATAGGTTTTGACATATGTGGGATTCGTGAGTCGTTTTGGTCATGAGTCGGATTTTAATGCGATACGGTGCGTTATGATATGTAGGTACCCCATGTGGACTTCGAGACGATAAGCAAGCGCGTGGCGACGTCGGCACCGGCGAGCGAGGCCAGGTGAGTAGATTTGTATCTACGGGGAGAAGTCGGGTGGATGGCATATAGTACCCCCGCAGTCCGTGGTGGTGTATACGGATGCGTATACACACCAACAATTTATTATATGTTATTTGGGATTAATAACGACGTTTAGGATGGATATTGGTGTGTTGGATTATTTTAGTGTTGCGAACCCTAGGGTAGTGTTGCACTACACATACACACATACATACTTGCATACATTCCTATTTATATGTGCTCATGGGATTCTTTATAGTTATGTGTTCACATGGGTATGGGACTATGTGTTCACATACAGATTTGAGGATGATCTTAGGATTGAGCTGAGTCCACCATGAGTTTGCTGATGGATTTCGAGACCCGATTCGAGGAGACGGATGAACCGTTTCGGGTACATGGTTGACCCGGTAAGGTACCCCGGGGCAAGAAGCGCGTGATGATGACGATGTGAGCCTGGCAGGGGAGCACTACCTACCGGTGATTTTACCCGACGCGTCGGATATCCGGAGGATACCGTCGTGGTCTTGAGATGGATGGTAGGGGCCGGTCTGGACTGACGGCACCCTAGATATTATGATTGAGACATTGAGATTTCGAGATATTGAGGTACAGAGACTGTGATACAGAGATATCGAGATATTGGGATTACGTTTTGTGCCGATGCTAGGCACTGTTTTATGCTGATTTCATTGTGATACCTCATTTTAAAAATACAAAGGAAATCTCACTAAATTATGAAAACAGTTCTTCATTTACATGTATTCTGTTTCCATGCATTCATACCTCATTCATATGATATATTGCTACCTGAGGCACTGACACAGGCACATGAGATTACACTCGGGTTAGATATTTACCCTAGCCTTGTTATAGGTTGCATGTTATATATATAATTGATGATATATTATGATCTTTGACCTAGGTTGCGTTATTTATGCGATTTCTTTCCGTAGATGTTTTTCTATTCACGAGTTGGCAACTCACCCCCGTTGTGCCACAGTTCTTGCAGGTTTCGCCGTACAGGTTTCATTACGGCTTTGCTGGCACTACTTCCATTTCCGGGTGATTTGCTAGTAGGTGGGTTTATTTGTATCGTACCCCCATTATATATCTTGTATATCATTATTCTGTTGTATCTAGAAGTTCCATCAACCAAACATGTATTTATTTGAGATAGAGACCAGTGATGTTTATTCTCTCGACCTTAGAGTCGCGCATTGTATTTCTGTGGTTTTCTTGTGGTTTTTGAGTTTCCTTTTGAATTTTGATCCTCGCCCTTGGCGTTGTATATTATATTGCTTGTGTGGTTGTGACCGTCGATTGACGAAGAGCTAGCTCCCGCTTGGGGATGCCTTTTTATTGATTTCGTATACTATTCTTGTTGTATCCCATTTGGGGGCCAGTATTTATAAAGGAGACTCTGCCGAAATTTTCAGGAAATATTTGATGTTTTTTTTAAACGCATAATTCGGCTATGCTATTAAAACTACTTGATTTAAATTGGTTTTCCTTCACTCTACTACTTTTCTTGGTTTGGATTTCTGGGTTTTCGGTTTACTTAGATTACGTACGCCTCGAGACGTTTCGTAGTTTAAGTGCCGGTCATGTTCCGTACTTTCAGGACGTGACAAAGTTGGTATCAGAGCGTTAGGTTTTACCTTCGAGGCGTAGGATGACCCTTGGTTGATGGAATAGGTGACTAAAGTAGAGTGACGTACCGTGGGTATGTTCCGCGGCATACTTACGACACGCCACTCCACTTAAGGAGCCTTAGGATGTACATTTCTTTGCTCAGTATTATATTCATTACTGATCTAGCCTTATCGGTACCAGTTATGGTTTGCCGCCACGATTACGGGAAGGGAGAGCTACGGCTAGAGTTGCGGTCAGCACGAGCTCGTTACGAACGAGGACTGACCAGAGCATAATTCCGGTGACACACGATTGTAGAGATGTGTCTTTTGATTGTACTTTCGCGCCACGAGTGTTGGATGGATCGCTATATGAGATTACTTGGACGTGCCGATCAGCACTAGAGGATTGAGCCACTGACAGAGGCCAGCCAGATTTTGATGACCATTGGTATATTACTTACTCATGATGATTGAGGCACTGTTCAGCGTGCGGACGAGTGAGCCAGTTGTTGCAGCGAACGACAGAATATCGCCCCAGATGTGGGAGCTATTGCAGTACAAGATTGTACTAAGAGATGATAGAAGGTCGCTAGTCACCGAGGATGAATGACTAGGACATGTGGTTCGTTCGCTACCCCGATGAGAGGTCATCAGATAAATTGATTCCAGCTAGAGACGACTTCACGCGGAGACGTTGAGAGTCGACAGAGACGATCGAATGTCAGAAACCTACTATTCCAAGTTTAAAGTAATCGGGAGGACATGCAGGCAATTCTATGGTCCCTCTAGAAGAATGAAACCCTAACTCGACTTAATGACCGTGTGAAAGCCTTTGAACCTTCGGGTTTGCGGCAGTTCTGCGGCGCCATTAGTGAGGCTTGGGTTTGCCCTTCTACGGCTGGACCACCGATACTGTGGTATGTACTCGATACTATTATACTATGCCCAAGATGTTGAGCTCTTGGGTGATTATGAGGTTTTGACAAATCGATCGGATGGCTCGACTTAATTCGGATGCTAGGTGGTGAGATGCATTTCTTGGGAAACTCCGGATACGAGGATAGCCGTGGGAGCTCAGTCCATGCAGCCACGACGAGACGAGTCCGAAGCGGTCGACATTAGAGAAAAGTGAAGAAAGAGGTTCGTACCAGATCTAGATGAGATGACGTTCCACTCCGCCGACATCAGAGATGCGATGCGCATGCCGAGGCGTGGTACTTGGATTTACCTTCCAGAAGGAGTCGTGATGAGTATGCAGCCGTTCTGGAACGAGAACAGATCTAGTAAGGAACGATGACTTTCGGACAGTTCGGCAGAGACGAGATTTGGGAGAGATCTCGACAGGACCTTTCTGGGACAAATTACGAGAAGACTTGGACCCTGGAGTGGTCGTGTTACGCACACCAGCAGGCCAGAGTTCATGATCATCAACGAGACGTCCCACTAGTGACCGCGACAGTTGGTCCGAGATCTTAGAGGATGCACTTGAGCGTACTATTCCGCTATTATTGATTTCAATGTTTTGGGTGATTGATTCGCATGATTTGATTTTGATGATTGAGGATTTACGATCTTTGCACAGTGTTGCACTTGATATCGTTTTCGTGCTTGGTTTCACATGTTTGCGATTTTACGGTTTTAGACATTTGAGTTGATTTTGTGCGTATATACGCACACGATTTGGTTTTTGCACGCAGTATAGTTCATATATGCTTGCAGTGCAGTGTTACGTATGTTGTGCATTTAGATACCCTGGACTTTGATTTCGATGGTGATGTTCGATATTTGTTTTGTGCATCTTGTGCACCTGATTTGATTTTACGCATGTTCGGCACTTGATATTGGATTTCATGATTTCGTGCACGATGGATGCACCTGATTTGGATTTTCGCGCATGTTGGGCGCATGTTTTGAAGTGTGATTTTGGTGCACACCAGATGCACTAAATCGAGATTTTTCGTGTATGTCAGATGCATCTGATTTTGCTGTCAGGCACACATGTTGCCCATGACAGATGTTTCGTGCACACCCGATGCACTTAGATGTTGTTTCTGTGCATATGTATGGCACATATTTGGATTTTGATTTCCGTGCGCACAAGACGCACGTAGTATTCATACGCGTATTTTGGGGATTGATTTTTCTTATAGAGCAGTACGTTTTTATGATATTGCTATGTGTTTTCGTACTGAGCAGGACTAGTCAGAGGACAGTACCCGAATATATTTTACATGTATAGTTTCGAGTTATATCATATTGGTTTTGCTTTGGATTTGGTATTGATGTCTTCCCCATGACTCCGATGATTGCGGGATGCTTGACGGAGTTCTGATTTGAGTTATATGCTCATTTTTCATGCGCATGCGTTGCGCTACGATTTGTTTTATGTATTTATGATTTCGAAGCCCCGGCGATTTGATGGTTTTGGCTGAAATATTTTAGTATTTGGGGGAAGTTTTAATTTAAATTCGGGGACCAAATTTCTTTAAGGGGGGAAGATTGTAACGTTTTGAAAATCGTTTCGGTGAAATTTCGAAAAAACGGTAAAATAAGGGGGTTTTCTGTAAAAAGTCAAAATACAAATATCTTTATTATAAAATTAAATTTACATATTCTAGCTATGAAATTGCTAGTATTTGGTGTTTATTGAGCCACTGGTGAAATTTCAAATTTTCTGAAAATTTTTCCGAAATTAATTATTTTAATATTATTTTAAGCCGGTAAGAAAATATATTAAATTAGCGATAAATACAAATTTAAATGGGCTAATTTTAATCCTTAAAATCATGTTGATTAAAATCTAGTTGTAATATAAATTTTTAGTATTTTATTTCAAGTTTTAATTGATTTATTTTATGGAAAACAAAAATATAGTTATTTTGAACTAAAACTTGCAAATATGGTATTGTGGGGGGTCTTTTTGCATAGAATTTTTTTGTAAAGTCTCTCACACTCACCCTCACTCCCCTTGGCCGGCCCCACACTATTGTAGCAGCCCAAGAATTTTATTTCCCTCTTTTTGACCTTAAATCATGTGAGAAATGGGTTAAAATAAGGTTTTTATATATAGTAAAGTAGGTGGGGGTATTATGGTAATTTGGGAGGGGTTTTGACTTGAATTCTTTTCCACAACTCCCCCACACCTCTTCCCACTCTCTCCTCAGCCGAAATTCCTGCAATAAACAGCCCCAAAATTTCCCCCCTTATTTTTCTTCTAAACTCATCAAAATTCCATTTAAACTTCACAATTTCAAGCCCATCCTTCATCCATTCTTCTTAACCTTTCTTGCATGGATTTTGGATGCTAGGAGGCCATCTTTGGAGTCAAAATTTCTTGCTAGATCTCTAGATCTAGAGGTATAATTCTTACCCATTTAAATTCTTATGGTTAGATTTCTTTAAATGAGTTGTTTTAGTGTTAATATTGGTGCTATTTTCATCTAGGATCTTCAAGAGAATGGTTTGAGTTAAACTAGGGTTTTTAGCACACCATTATTAAGTTAATTATTCTATTTTGCTATCTAGTGTTTTATACAAACCAAATTAAGAGTTTAACTTGCTTTTTGGGCTTCAAATTAGTGCTAATTTAGTGTTTCATGTATAGTTTGGGTTGGATTTTGTTAGTTATAAAATTCAAGAAAGGGTTTGAATGCAAGTTAGGGTTTTGTGAAATTGGTGTATGGTTGTGTAATGTATTAGGCTCTTATGGCTTGTTAAAACAAAGTTAGTAGCTAGTTGTTAATTGTTAGTTTAAAAATTATGATAATTACGCTAATTTGCTAACTAGCTCTTTAAAATTGGTTAAATAATTGGGTTAAAAATGTAATTATGATTTTATGACATCATTAACATTATTATGAGTGGTTTAATATCTTAGGTTATGCAAAACCAAGCTTAATTGTTGAATTATGAATTTTGCTTTAAAAGGTGTTAAAAATTGATATTTTTGCAAACTAGGATTTTGGAATTTATGCAAATTGATGAGAATAAATTATAGGAATGGTTTATATGACTTTGTTATGATATTTAGTGAATATTGTGGATGCTAGGTTCGTTTATACATCGAGTTTTGTACTAAAACGGTGATTTGTGCTTGCTAGATTTTCGGAAAAATGACTTTTTAAGTGAAATTGGGGTTTTTGTGAATTTTAAGCTATTTTATATTATAATTAGTGCTTGTAATTGTACAAATGAGTGTGTTAGGAGTTTTCTCGATGGTTTGGCGTTTGTACGCCGACGTCGAGGGTTTTTGGGTCGATTTGTGAAAGCAACCATAGGTTTTGACCTATGTGGGATTCGTGAGTCGTTTTGGTCATGAGTCGGATTTTAATGCGATACGGTGCGTTATGATATGTAGGTACCCCATGTGGACTTCGAGACGACAAGCAAGCGCGTGGCGACGTCGGCACCGGCGAGCGAGGACCAGGTGAGTAGATTTGTATCTACGGGGAGAAGTCGGGTGGATGGCGTATAGCACCCCCGCAGTCCGTGGTGGTGTATACGGATGCGTATACACACCAACAATTTATTATATGTTATTTGGGATTAATAACGAAGTTTAGGATGGATATTGGTGTGTTGGATTATTTTAGTGTTGCGAACCCTAGGGTAGTGTTGCACTACACATACACACATACATACTTGCATACATTCCTATTTATATGTGCTCATGGGATTCTTTATAGTTATGTGTTCACATGGGTATGGGACTATGTGTTCACATACGGATTTGAGGATGATACTTGGGATTGAGCTGGGTCGATGAGATTTGTTTTGTGGTTGTGATATCGGTGATATGGCAGGATTCGTACTTGATGTACGTCCTGGTGTTATAGCGGATCTTGGGACGACGATACGGGTGAATAGTGTTGTTAATAAAATGGTCGACATGTGATCGTGATATAAAATATGATATGCTAGGATATTGATACTAGGCCGTATTGGGCGATGTATACCTCTTGATGATGATATGTGCTAATGATATCGGGTTTGTACGAGATTGTCGATCAGTAGTCAGATCATGAGTATCTTGAGGATATTAGTATTGTACTAGACATAGGTCGGTACCCTAGACTACGATCTTGAATAAAGTGGATACCAGAGGAATGGCGTGAGGAATATGATATTGACCCGTACCCAGATTTGGGGATGCCGTACGACGGATTTACGTACGAGTTATATCTTGATGATTGATCCGTACTCTTGACTTGGGATGTCTGATTGTAGATATGGTATCGGATATGATATTATTAAGGCGGGATCACCGACTAATATATATATACAGGTATGTATATGGATCGACTCAGATGTTAGGCGGTTTCCCTACCTGTAGTCCAGCTTGTTAGCTTAGCCCTTTAGTTTAGTTTAGTTGTTAGATTAGATTCGATTCTTACCTATTTCAAAAACTAACGAATCGTGGGTATTTTAAAAGACAGCCCAAGGGATCCTACGGATATTTCAAAAGACGTATCTTTTCATAAAAACATCATAGCCCCTATTTTCAAAACCCCATGATTCGTGTTATTTCAAAAGGCACCATTTGTAGGACTTATATTAGATTAATGCAGGTTAGTTACAGTTGCGTCTAGTATTCAGCTCCCGCTTATTATTGTGGTTCGCTTCGCATCGCATACTTATGTTATAATTTCTTATTGCAATGTTGATATCATATTGTTAGGACACCAGCACCATTACCGATGATGCGTATGTACCACGTACACTTACTTGCCGGCTCACACACATCTTCATCGGTAATTGCCATGTCACGTACACCTTAGAAAATATTATTGCTTGACTTAGCTTGTTAGTTAGTAATTTGACATGATATTAGTGTACCTGCCTTATATGCCAGCTTAACATTGTAGTTATTACTTGTCACTTCATGCATACTGTTATTCATTGTTATGCCTATATTCATGGTTTTACATGCTATTGATGATTTGGATTTGGATTTCCATGAAATTTTCTGGATTTGGGGGGAAAACCGCAAAACTTATATAAACTGATTTCTCTCTTTTTAAATAAAAAAAAGTGCGGTTTTTCCCATGATGTATGAGTCGTCCACCATGAGTTTGCTGATGGATTTCGAGACCCGATTCGAGGAGACGGATGAACCGTTTCGGGTACATGGTGGACCCGGTAAGGTACCCCGGGGCAAGAAGTGCGTGATGATGATGATGTGAGCCTGGCAGGGGAGCACTACCTACCGGTGATTTTACCCGACGCGTCGGATATCCGGAGGATACCGTCGTGGTCTTGAGATGGATGGTAGGGGCCGGTCTGGACTGACGGCGCCCTAGATATTATGATTGAGACATTGAGATTTCGAGATATTGAGGTACAGAGACTGTGATACAGAGATATCGAGATATTGGGATTACGTTTTGTGCCGATGCTAGGCACTGTTTTATGCTGATTTCATTGTGATACCTCATTTTAAAAATACAAAGGAAATCTCACTAAATTATGAAAACAGTTCTTCATTTACATGTATTCTGTTTCCATGCATTCATACCTCATTCATATGATATATTGCTACATGAGGCACTGACACGGGCACATGAGATTACACTCGGGTTAGATATTTACCCTAGCCTTGTTATAGGTTGCATGTTATATATATAATTGAGGATATATTATGATCTTTGACCTAGGTTGCGTTATTTATGCGATTTCTTTCCGTAGATGTTTTTCTATTCACGAGTTGGCAACTCACCCCCGTTGTGCCACAGTTCTTGCAGGTTTCGCCGTACAGGTTTCATTACGGCTTTGCTGGCACTACTTCCATTTCCGGGTGATTTGCTAGTAGGTGGGTTTATTTGTATCGTACCCCCATTATATATCTTGTATATCATTATTCTGTTGTATCTAGAAGTTCCATCAACCAAACATGTATTTATTTGAGATAGAGACCAGTGATGTTTATTCTCTCGACCTTAGAGTCGCGCGTTGTATTTCTGTGGTTTTCTTGTGGTTTTTGAGTTTCCCTTTGAATTTTGATCCTCGCCCTTGGCGTTGTATATTATATTGCTTGTGTGGTTGTGACCGTCGATTGACGAAGAGCTAGCTCCCGCTTGGGGATGCCTTTTTATTGATTTCGTATACTATTCTTGTTGTATCCCATTTGGGGGCCGGTATTTACAAAGGAGACTCTGCCGAAATTTTCAGGAAATATTTGATGTTTTTTTTAAACGCATAATTCGGCTATGCTATTAAAACTACTTGATTTAAATTGGTTTTCCTTCACTCTACTACTTTTCTTGGTTTGGATTTCTGGGTTTTCGGTTTATTTAGATTACGTACGCCTCGAGACGTTTCGTAATTTAAGTGCCGGTCATGTTCCGTACTTTCGGGACGTAACAAAACCCCCTAGGCCCGCCATGCGATGCTCATAGACGAACGGACCGGACTGTACGGATATTGTCACTGACAGGCTCAGTAGGGTGTCAGGATGAGTTCGCTCATCGACGTCCCTTTTGGTCAATACCTGGTAGCCCGTCACGTATTGGCTTATACCTCTGACGTGCTAGTGGTTAAATCCACAACCAAGGTGTTGACGAGTCTTTAGAGTCCCCCACATTCAGTTGCTCAAGTTTTCAGGCGAAACGCTGTAGAGACCGTATGGAGATATGACAGGGTTCGATCAGATACGTGCGGTATTGCACGGATCGTGATCGGACGGATTTTACTAGCCGGCTTTAGTTTAAGCCGGATCCTAGTATTAGATAGTGTAGATTTTGTCTCTTTGCATTTGTGTTCAGTGGGAATACAAATGCGGGCATGTATATGCAGTAGCGGGGTTTTCCTGTAATTTATTACGGGATCAGTTTTCTGAAGTTGCCAGTTTGCATTCCGTTCCGGCCGGTTTTCCTTTGTTCCTTCGCGGCCGGACTTTCTGATGGAGGGGGTTATTTGCAAGAGTGCAAATAACTTTTTGTGGAGGGGTTTCTTGCATTTGTAGCTTCATTATGATATTCTTATCATCATGAGATTAGAAAGGATTTGATGTTGATTTGAATTGGATTTGACCTTGTTATCATTGCTTTTGAATGTGGTCACCCTCTCCTTTTCCTACCATCACCTCCCTTCATATTTTGTATTTTCCTCCACCATTTGATGAAGAGGGGCCGGCCACTTGAAAAAGAGAGAGGTTCATTTTTATTTGAATGAGGGAAATTGATACATCATAATTTTGGCTTGCTCACAAAATCCTTAACACTTCTCAAAGTTCATTCCTTCTCTCCTCCATCACCAATGGCAACATAACCCCAAAGAGGCAAAGCTTTCTACACTAGTCTACAGCAAACCTTAGACGCGTCGGCTAGCCAACTTCGCGGCCGAGTTGCCTCGGTTCAGAGGTGGGAGCCCGTAAAAGAAATCGGCTACGTGGTGCCCTTCCGGTGACTTGGTGGAGACCGGAGATTCCGCGGGAGATCGGGACGACGACGAGAAGACCGAAGGACACGGATCGCTCGGTATATCTCTCTTCCCATCTTGTAGTTAGCTAGGACTAGTTTAATGGCACGATCAGAGTTTATAGTGCGCGGTGGTGCCGGTTCGAAAATTAAAGTAAATCACCGCTTCCGCATTCCGGCGTCGGATTGACGGCCGGGGCGCCGCCGTGCACTTACAACGACTTCATGAGCAGGAATGGCTATCCGCTTAGGGATAACCCTTTCTGGTATCGTGGGCTTCTTCATGGGCCCAAATGAGCTTTGGCCCAGTCTGTCAAAGACTGGGGCGTTGGAGCTGGACGACCCGTTGAGAAGGACCGCAGTAGTTGTGAGCCGATTAAAGACCGAACTCTTCGGAGCCTGCTGCAACGGCATTGGGGCATTGAAGTTCATGGGTAGGAGCATAGTCCCGAAGAACAGCCCAGTGGTGGCCTGAGTTACTTGCTCCACTGGCATCTTGAATAGGGAGGCCGCTTGGGGCCCGTAGGTTACTCCTCCAGATGGGGCGGAACGGGAGTTGCAGCTGGAGCAGTTAAAGGCCATTGATGTTCTCTTTTCTGCAAGGGTGCAAAAACAAATCTTAGTATCTCGAACCGAAGGGCAACCATATCAAACCGCGATTCGTTCGCGAACACGACACACGAAGTGTGGAGTGGAAAGAAGAAAAGGTCCCACCGGGCGTGCCGGAATCTGTTCTCCGCCGAAAACCGGGAAGACAAACGTCTTGCCTGAATTTGGGGGCAGATGCTAATTGGTGCTATCCGTCCACCTCTCCGAAAATGCCAAGTTGATTTATGACACCATGTATCGAAGGTTTAAACGAATGTGGCCGATATAGCAGACTTCGTCAGATTCCCTCTCGTTGAGGGGTTTTTGATTGTGGGGATGCTCTTCCCTGCAGGCGCAAGCCCTTGCAGTTAATTGCGCTACCGCATCGCAGTAACCACTTTCTCCTTCTCCAGATGGTCACTTCGCGTCGTGGGTGTTTGTTTTGTTTTTGGTTGCCCGTGGATTGTATACGGAGACTAATTTATGTTGTCGCCCGTAGGGCGTGGATTAGTCCAAATCTGTATTTTCTTAGATTTGGGTTTGGGGGTTGGGTTTAAGGATACGTTGGTCTCATTTGAGACTAAGATCAACTTAAACGTTTGTTAAGGATACGTTAGTCTAATTTTAGACTAAGATCTACTTAACAGTTTGTTAAGGACACGTTAGTCTAATTTTAGACTAAGGTCAACTTAACTATTTGTTAAAGATACGTTAATCTAATTTTAGACTAAGATCTACTTAATAGGATCATTTAGATCCAACAAAAGAGCATTTGGGCTCTATTGTTTTAGTTTAGGGACTTTGCGGTCGATTAGTTTAGGGACATTACGGTCCAAGGTTAAGGACATCATAGTCCGTGGGTTTAAAGACCCTACAGTCCGAGGTTAAGGACATCATAGTCCATGGGCTTAAGGACCCCACAGTCCGAGGTTAAAGACATCATAGTCCATGGGTTTAAAGGGACCCCACAGTCCGAGATTAAGGACATCATAGTCCATGGGTTTAAAGGACCCCACAGTCCAGGTTAAGGACATCATAGTCCATAAGTTTAAGGACCCCACAGTCCAGGTTAAGGACATCATAGTCCATGATGTTTAAGGATATCATAGTCCATGGAATGATTGGTTATCGGGACCCGTCACCTCTCTGAAGACGTTGAAGGATTACAACGACAAATATCAGAGGAGTGAAGAGATGTACCCTTGAACCAAAGTTGATTGGGAAATCTGTAGACCAATTTTGAACTAAGATCAATTAATTAGATTATAAGCATGTTGGCTCAGTTAAATATGAATTGAGGACTTATGGCCAACTTGGGCTAAGTCCAATTAGATTTGAAATGTTGGACCTTTGTTTGGACTATTGAACATTTGTTTGGGTTCAGCCCCCTAATTATTGAGCAATGCTAACAGGGGTTTTGGGGCTCTGACAACGTTTTGTCTTTTATTGAGTGCCGAGCACTACCCATTCATTATAGCTCTGGACTTTACTTTGCATATCATATGAACTGATCAATTTTGAGCTTCAATTGAAGGAGAGGTTTGCCTCTGGGGAAAACTTAGCCTATTGGGGCTAAGCTTGGTTTTAAAATAGTGTTAAACACTAGAGGATATTTGGCGGTCACGTGTTCCCACGTGATGCGCTTAAGATAGTGTTAAACACTAGGGACGAAGCACTTAAAGTAGTGTTAAACACTAGAAATGAGGTGGTCACGTGGGGTCACGTAAGGCATCTGAAAATGGGGCCAGACTTCCTTTATTTTGTTCTCAGAATATTCAAATAAGTGTTAAACACTTTCGGTCTTTGAAATCATCACGTGTGGACACATGACAATGCCTCTGCGTTGGGCCTCAATTCTTCTATCTTCCCTTATTTTATTCTTAGAATATTCAAATAAGTGTTAAACACTTAAGTCTTCACGGCCATCACGTATAGGCATATGATGGGTGCCCATGCATCGATTTATTTTAGTGTTTATTAGGGGTCACGTGGGGACACGTGAGGGCGCCCAAAATTAATTCTGCCTTTGGATTTGTTCCCTTCATTTTTGAGGGTCACATGTGAGCACGTGAGACATTGCCTCCAAGCTTTTTTCCTTCTCATTTTGGGGAGTCTGTTTAAGGGTCACGTGGGGGCACGTGACCTAGTCTTGTTCTTTCTTTTCTACTCATTGAGGATGAGGGTCACGTGTTACCACGTGACCAAGTTCTTTACGTGCATGGAGAGCTTTAAGTCTCTTGTTTTAAGAATTAGATTCTTTTGTAGGGTTAAACCCTAGTTTCATTTAGAGAAATTAAATTCCTATGTATTTGGAAGAATTAAATTCTTATGTAGGGTTAAACTCTAGTTCTGTTTTGAAGAATTAAATTCCTATGTATATGGAAGAATTAAATTCTTATGTAGGGTTAAACCCTAGTTTTAACCCAATTATCTCTCTAAGTTTTGGATCTGCATGGCAGAATCTCCCCGATGAGAATTAAATTCTCAACTTGTGGGGAGATCTGCTTCTGCAGATCTTCAACTAAAGGAAGAACTAAGTTCTTTTCAGAAGTGTTAAACTCTTAAATTGAGAATTAAATTCTCTTTTTTGTTTTATGGAGCTTAGATCTCTTTCCCTTTCTCACCTAGGGTTTCTTTTTCTGAAGAGTTCTTCTTTTTCTCTCTTGAGAATTAAATTCTCCTCTCTTTTTTCTCTCCGTTGTTGTATCTCTCCAAAAAAAATTCCAAGCCTCCTCTTCTTTTCTTGGCTCCTATTTATAGGAGAAAGAAAAGAATCAATTTGTTTAGTCAATTTTTCATTGAAAGATTTTAATTGATTTTGTAACCAACATGATCTTTTAGATCACTTAGTGAATTTTATTCACCATTGGATTTTTAATCCAAAAGATATTCCGTTTGTTATTCTTGGTGAATTTCAGGAAAATCTTTCCTTGTATAGAATCTTTCTATAAATTGATGATTTTTAATCACCATTGGATTTTTAATCCAATGGTGCTCCACTTTATAGAGCACAATCTTTTTTTTGGTTTGGAAAGATTTAGAGAGATATTTTTCCAACTAGGGTTTTTAATTTCCCTTAATTAGAATTTAATTCTATTAGTTCAGAAGGTTTAAATGCTTATCACGTGTGGACACGTGACCCCACTGTTTAAGCTTTTTAACCAGAATTTAATTCTGTTGTTTTAAAGAACTCAGGAATCATCACGTGACCCTTGGTCACGTGTGGGCACGTGATGCCTCATTGGGGTTTTTCCTTACTGTTTTATTATACTTTTAATTCTTTTCAGGGGGTTTAAAGGCCCATCACGTGTTCGCACGTGACCCCACTGATTAATTATTTCCAATTATTTATTTTATTCAGTGCCTACAGGCTTTGCCTGTAAATGGTCACGTGTCTGCACGTGATGCCCGGTCACGTGTGGGCACGTGATGCCTCATTTGGGATTTTCTTTCCATTAACTCTGAGAGTTTTTAAGACCCTATCACGTGGTGGCACGTGACCCACTGATTAAGCTTTTAACCAGAATTTAATTCTGTTGTTTTAAAGAACTCAGGAATGATCACGTGTCAGCACGTGACCCTTGGTCACGTGTGGGCACGTGATACCCCATTGGGATTTTTTCTTGTTATTTTCTTATACATTTAGTTCTTTTCAGTGGGTTTAAAGGTCTATCATGTACGTAGCATATTTGCTCATAAATTTTGATCCCGGATGAATTATGAGGCCCATAATATATCAAATCGAAGGTTTTTTCGATACCATCAGAATTTAGCTGTTTCTCATTCGGGAGTTTGTCAAAATAAAGCTCGGAAAATACTGGTTCGCATTTTTTTAAGCGTAACGCTGCCATTTGATACCTTGGGCTCTTTTGCGCAGAAATTTTTGGTGGGAACAATGACCCCACCGTCGGAGGCACATCTGGTTCGGGCCTCGGGTCAGCTGGAGGCACGGCCGCACCGCCGGCCCCCTCCTGGACTGAGCGCCGAAGGCACCAAGAGTCGCGGATCGAACCATTGGTCCTGCCAAAAGGAGAGCACCGAGGTTACAAGTTCAAGAACGAGGGAGATATGAAGAGAGATGGGCCCTGAAGAGGACCCCACCTCTATTTATAGCCACTGGCGTCCTCATCCAAAGGCGACGGTCGGCTTCCGCCAAAAACAACTCTTCGCATTCAACGGCCACGATCGCTCCACCTGCTGCACGCACATTGGCCGGATCCCATCAGACGCCAGAAGTCTGCGGCCCGTCACATCAGCCAACTACGCCCGACACGTGGGCTATCACTTCAGCAAAAGTACACACGATCCGGCGCACCCTCTTTAATGCAAAAGATCTCGTCCTGATTCGCTGGCATCATCCAGAAAATACAACGGATTACCCTGGGACACGCCCGACGATATCTTCGAAGAGGAGCTCATCTCAGGTGACCTGGCAGACCACTCTCGACCCGACCCATCAGCTGGTCGGGACAAGAGTGGAGGGCTAATGATGATGCTCAATATCGGTGATCTCCCAGATCATGGCACGTGGCAGATGACGTGTCCCAGAGCATGCAAGAAAAGGCCTACGTGGCCGACCAGGCCACACCTATGCTCGTCCTACAGAGCAAACGCTAGCTCACCTATGAGCCCCCTGCATAACCGGCTTCCTCGGCCTCACAGCTCGTCCCCAGGCTACAACAGAACCAAGATGCCTCGGCTCTCCCGCTCGTCCGCTAGCTCTCCCGTCAAGGTCATCTTCCTCGGTCTCATCGACCGACCGACGGCACCGCTCACAGGCACTACCGCCATCCCGTGAATCTCGCCATGCGCGAGATATCCGCCGGCCGCATCCCACGTTCCACGCCATCACGATCCCCATTAACGAGCCGATCTCGCCATTAATGGGAGATCCCGCTCATCACGCGGGCGTGACGTCGGGAGCGTAACTGCCGGCGTGATTCTCGTGCCTGCCCTGCCTGCTGCCACCGCTATATAAACCCCTTCTTCAGACGATTCAAGTAAGCCGTTTTTACTCCACTAATCTGTTACTCTGCTCGGATTTCCTCTCAAACTTGATCGTCGGAGGGTCCTCGGTGGTACAACCACCCCGGGACTTCCTTGCAGGTAGCTCGGTAACAACCAACCTCAAACCCATTGAGATTCACACGCTTCAGGAGCCTGCCTCCAGATCCAATCTCGGCCGCCAATCGCCGCCATCAGCAGATCGACGTAAGGCAACATCTGAAGGACATCTACGCCTCCATCAGGTTACTATACTACAACAATAAATCAAGAATTCATATATTAAAGTAGAGTTATCTATTTGCTGTAAGATGAGGCTCTTGATGTTAAAACTGAGGAAGGCGAACCGATATAGATATTGACATAAAACGTGAAACAAGATGGCCGATACAATTTTGGCACTTGTAAATATTTGAATAGCTAAAAGCTTATGTACAACACCATAGAATAAATAAGAAATTCACGCTGCGATTAGTATAAACAGTACATGATCCAAGAGAGGGAGATCACTACATCCAATCTGCCATGATAGGATTCTAAAAAGAAAGCCAAACGGAGAAAAAGCTGCATAGTAGGGAAACTCTTGCTCCTAGGTATTCTCAACAATTAAGAATTTGATATTGCGAGTGAATGAAACGGTTTAGGAGAGGGGAGCAACTCCATCCAAAAACTTGTAGAAAGTAGAACAGAAATAACTTGCAAAGTAAGAAAAGTCTTTCTCCTAGGTAGTCTTTGTATCAAAATCTTCCAATGATGGTATGTTAGGGGTCTTGAGGACTCTATATTTATGATTGTGCCTCAGTAGTATTCTAAAGTCTCTAAAAGCTAATCTGTAATGACAAACTGGGTAAGACTCCTAACCCCGATTGAGTTTAATGAATGTTCGTGTTATGATAAAACTAGAGTTTAGGGTTGGTTCGGCCGCTTCCTCTGGCTGAAGCCCTGTTTCCTTCTTTTCTTTAGTTGTGTGCATTTCACCAACGAGTGTGCTGAGACTTGTGCTTTGATGGTTGACCGAGGTCGATACTGAGTATCAAACTCTCCCGATCACTTCACCAATCATCTCGAGGTCACAAGTTTTGCAGACCTGCCTCAGGGGCAGGTTGGTCAATACCACGATTGTGTGCGCTTGAATGTAGGGCCTTATACTCCTGGCTGATGTTCCTAGGGCAAAGGCGATCTTTGAGATCTTCAAGGTGAATGTTTGTGTTATGATAAAACAAGAGAACACGAGTTTGGAACAATTAGAAGCAGTGGTAGGGGCATAGAATATAAAACTAAGATTCTAACTTCCTAAAGGACCTGACCTAAAGTCGCACACTAGCATGTCTTTAACCAAAGGTTATTTGCATTACTATCCAATATATACCAAGTTATTGGTTATTATCCATGGATAACATAAGCAAAATAATTGGCACAGCAGTTTATTACACTTAAATGTAAATAGAAATCATGGATAACTTATTTAGCGGCTCTAGCTTATGCATGTAGGTGTATTAGCAACAGTTTATTACACATAAATGTATATAGACATCATGGATAGCTTCTTTAGCGGCTGTAGCTTATACATGTAGGTTTATTATGTGATCAAAGAAAAAGAGGACAAAGAGAATGGTACTGAGAAGAAACACAATACAGTTTTATTGGTTCAATTTAAATTGGTAAAATAAGGATGTGCTTGATAAGAATATATGTATATATTTAGCGAAAGCAGTACCCAAAGAAGAAGAAGAATTTGTTTATAATCCAAGGCCAACCTCGAAGCTTTTTTCTCTTTTTAAAAAGGAAATATTATTAAGGTGTATCAGCACCAGTATTAAATTTCGGCCTGCTGCTATATCAGCACCAGTATTAAATTTCGGCCTGCTGCTATATCAGCACCAGTATTAAATTTCGGCCTGCTGCTATGTATGGAACATCAAAGACCTATTAATACATGAGAAACATAAGAGATACATACAACCAATAATAAATACGCAGGTACCTGAACAATACAATGGTGGATGTATAGGTTGTGAGGTATGATGTTTGCGCTAAGGAGGGCCATTATCGTGGCAACATTCTTCAAACTCACACCGGATCAGTATGTGTTATCCCCTTGAAATGAAGCCTCTGACTGACTAAGGTACACTCCAGGCACATAAAACATCAATGTGAAGGTTATGCTAAGCTGTAGCATGATTAACTTGTAAGAACCCTACAGATGAACGCAACATTATTAGCAATCTGGAACTTAAAGCATGTGTGCTGTGCTGTGCCAGTGTGACTATGTATACTTGTATGTGTGTTTGTTTGTGTTGTGCTCCATAGCTGACCCCATCTTTATGAAAAAAGGCTATGATATCATGTGCGTAACTTTATTGCATGTTGTATTCATATATTTCTCAACTTACCAAGAAGGAGAAAACGATAGGAAACACGGAAGAAACAATAGAAGCTAAAAAGGAGCAGCTGAACAAGTCCAGCTCAAACAACACAGTAAACCCATATGCAACACTCAGAGTCTGCCAATGCCGATACAATCATTTCAGCCTTTGCTTGACCACAATAATAGGATAAGTAACTAAATATACTGAACAATTTACAGTGTTTTTCAAAAATTAGATCAATGACAAATATGTACCTTTGTCATGTCTGATACAATCATTGAAAGTTCCACTACAATTCCTAAAAGAACACAAGTCAGCCTCGAATACCGCTCGCTGCAAACCTTGTGAATCACAAAAGATAGAAGTTAACAGATGGCTTTTATCAAATAGAGAAAAGAAAGGTGAAAATTGCTCTCAGCGAAAAAATCCAACAAGTTATAGCTTCAGCAATAACCATACCCAGTTAAGAAACATTGCATCTTATGTGTAATTTATTAGAGAGTGTTCTAGTGCAGTAATCTTTAGCACCTGAAGAATTATAAATAAAAATGATCTCTGAAAGTTTTTTTTTTATGTTTTAACATTTTAATCATTTAAGAAGCATAAAATGTGTCTGATGAAACATGAGGGGGTCTTATTAACGGTTACAGACTATATTGCCCAGTTTCATCATCGAGATGGTGAATCTGCATCGGATACACATCCCAAGTAGATTCATTCGGATTCATCAAGAATAATTGAAGGACCCTTTTTGACACATCCTAAAACTTATATTGTGTTCTAAATGTATAGAACATGCATAAATAACTAAGATATTAACAATTTATGGTTGTTTGTTGTGAAATTTTTCGTAATCAAAGTCTAAATTTGCTAAAATCATAACTTTGTATTATGTGTGTGTGTATAAACCATTTTTAATAGCTTAGAATTGTTTGAACAGTATTTTTTCGTTATTTATATATTTATATGTATGTATTAATGTATTTATATAATTAATTAATTTTAAAAGCATATCCCATATAATAATTTTTGGACAACTATAAATCAATGAAGTCAAATTGTATCGCATCTGCTCTATCTCTATTACATGCTACTTAGTTTACGGATAGAGGCAGAACCACGATCTTATTGTTGGGTGGACCAAGAGAAAAATCTATATCTAAAAGCAGGAAAGTTTTATGTTCAGATATTTAGTTTGTTAATTATATATAAGCGTTCTGCATTTCATGTTAATAGCATATGGGGCAGAAATGCACTAAAGCAATTTGTTTCTTTGCTGCCAGTAGATTCACTTGTTTCCGATCAGATTTGGTTTTGTATGGTAAACTCTGTAAAACTTATTTTAAATGTAGCATAGGGGCCTATCCAACACAATTGATGTTACACATAAACCGCTCCAAAGTAATTTAGAATTTATTAGAAAAAGTAATAAAGTAAAATAAATATGAATTCAAATACAAGGGAAATCTTGTACCACTATACGTTGGGACATCTAAATGAAAGTACGGTACTCTTGTAGTCTTATTTCTAAAAAGAAGCTCCACTTCTATCTTTCGTACATAAGAAAATTTCCAAACCATGTCCTTCTTGTGTTTCCTTTAAGTTGCTCTATTTGGGGTTTGTGCTTGTACTCTTTGTTTTTATGAAGGGTGAAGTAAGAGAATCAAGGACACAAAATAAGAAAATATTCGGTGATACAATTAGCATAAGTTGTATTTTCTTTTTAAAAGAAAATTTAAAATATTAGGTTTATTATTATTATTTTCCTTTTTAGGTAAATAGATTATTTCTTACTAATAAGGGTTTCATAGTTACAGTGCGAACTAGTTTAATTTATTTCTTTGCGTCGTCTTTTCTTTCCATGAGTTAAACTTTTGTAACCCTATATAAGGGAAGATTTGTGTTATTGTTTCTAGAAATTTTCATAATTAATAAAATTTAATGTTTTCTTCAACTTGGTGAATTCCTATTATTTGTTCGTGGATTTAGCCATCTTCGTGGATTCAAGAAAGGCTCGTAGATTCAAACAACCTTTTATCTCATCGACAATCGTTCATGCAGCATCAGAACTACCCATCACCAACCCTTGCTGTATTAAGCGGTAGTAGAGCAACTTTCACCCACGTTAAGTAGTATCAGAGCTAACAACGATGTCGATAATGAGTCAATCATTCATGGCGAGTTTGAAGGTCCAAAGCAATGGCAGATATAAGGTTTGAAAATATACATAAGCGGATTAAAGATCTTCAGATTTGATGACGAGCCATCGCGGAAGACAAGAACGACTAGGGGAACGAAGGATCGCACAACAACCACAATACTAAGTCATTCAACAAGATCTTGTTACTTCCAAAAGCAATGAAGAAGAGATCCTCCCAAAAAAGAAGAGAAAGATGTAAATGAATCATATCTGGACAATGAAGGATCTTCTTGAATATGAGATTGAAGAGATCATTTCATATCCATATGAAGATGATATTCTCTGGTATGAAAGTAGAAGTCGAAAACAAAGTGGAGAAACCAAAAGAGAAGACGGAAAAGACATGTCAATTACGAGTGCGACGATAGTTATTTAATCCATTTATCGAGGTTCCAAAGTTAGAAGGTGGCAAAAAGTCATGGCCGAGAAGCTCACATTGATAGAAGGGTTGCAAAAAAAGGAATATATATATAAATACATAGAGAGAGAATAATGGAGGAAAAGAGGCCATATGAGGGAATTTCCTTCTATGGCAGGGGCGGACCCATGGAAAGGCTAGAGGGGGCACGTGCCCCCTCCCAAATTTCGGGCGAAAATGACCGAGTATTGGCTGCAACTGAAATTGGGTATTGTTTGGATATGTGTTATATATATTTACTTCTTCTAAATTGAACTATAAGAGCACTTAACTCGAGTGGTAATACATTTGACTCCAAAGTAGGAGGTCATGGGTTCAAATCTCTCAATTCTTATTATTTATTTTGATTTTATTCAATATTTTTTGAACTAGGGAAACTTATTCCCACATTAAAGACCTTTTTTAATAATCAAATTTTGATGATGCAAAATTTTATGCCTATGTGCCCTCTCTGATCAAAAGTCTTGGGTCCTCCCCTGTCTATGGCGTCAATGAAAATCAATCATCCAATATTTTATTTGACGATCGGCACTCATCATTATCATCTTTATCTTCTAAGACGTGGACACACCAAATTTCATGTGATTCTACCATTTTTTCACCATTGAATTAACAATGTAAAAAGTTCTATTGTCGGTAAACCGTTGATTTTGCACCCACTAAATCAACGGTGAAAAAATGATAGAATCATATAAAATTTGGTGCTTGTTTGTAGCATTGTGATGCGATTATTTAGGACAGTCGCATAATCATGTTGACCTAGTTAAGGGCTTATGCGGATGGGTCTAAATTAATCCAGGATAATGGCAGGTTGAACTTGACTAGCGATTTATGATATGTTGACCTAGTCAAGGTGTTAGTGTATATGCCCTAGGGGCCATTATTGTATCATACTAGCTTGTATATTACTTAATAGAAGCTTGGGATATTCACAGTTATATAACAGTCTTGCTAAACATGGTAGTATGCTCCTTGGTTTTATCTATCTTAATATGTATGTACGTATTGATAGAGCCCTTAGAATCTTGCTTGACTACCAGCGTTGTGATGGCAGTCACACTAGTGGGGGCTAGGTAGTCTACAAGCACATCCTTTTTCAGGTCCCTAGTCATAAGATTATCGAGACAGGGTATCAATACTCAGGAGTAGACTAGTGTGTACGCTTCTCATCCCAGTTGGGGAGATGGTCTGTCCCACAGCCATCAGTACGTCATACTGGAGATAGTATACAGGTGCTCGTTGGGTTACGGATACACCGGATAGGACTCGCAGGGAACTGTTGGTTGGTATTATACCCGTCGTCAGTTATCAGTTCCCAGATGACATGAGTACAGCATAGTCCGCAGACTTGACACTGCTACTTCGCCTCGAGTGTGTCCCACTGTTCTTAGATTGCTACCCTACTACGGCTCAAAGGAGTCGTGCAAACAGGTTGCAGTTGGGTGCAGTCCCGAGCACTTAGAGGCAGTGGCAGTTATACAGGATTCATCACTCCCGGTATTGGGAGTTGATATCGCGCTGTGTTAAAGAGCCATTACGCAAAGTCCCTGGTCAGGGCAAGTGAGATTTACTGGTAGGTTTTCCAGTAGTTTCTCAAGGTGTAATGGGTTTCGCTCCGACACGACTTATACCGCTTTTAGGGGACTGACGCTTGCCGTCCCCTAGGCCCGATATGCGATAGTCCTAGACGAACAGACCGGACTGTACGGAGATTGTCACATCAGGCTCAGTAGGAGTTCGGATGGGTTTCCTCATCGGCCTTCTTATCGACATCTACCTGGGGACCGTTACGTACAGCTAGTGCCGCTTGCGGTCTGTGGTTAAACCCACTGTCAGCGTAGTAGTCGAGTCTTTAGAGTCCCACACAGAGAGTTTCCCTGCTCCAGGCGAAACGATATAGAGGTCGTATGGTTTTACGACAAGGGTTCGGACGCATACGTGTTTAAACGCACGTACGATGTTCGGACAGTTTTTACTGGCCGGTTTTGGTTTAAGCCAGGTTCTAGTATCGGATTATTGGATTTATACAGTCTAAAGTTTTTCCGTGTTTTCACGGATAGGAGGGGCGTTCTCGTAATTTGGCGGGAAGCTTCTAGAAGTATGGTGACTTGAGGGTTTAGGTGGCATTTACATTAAATGCATTTGTGACTCATTAGATGAATCATTCAAGTGAGTTAATGAGGCATTTATTGCTTAATGACTCACTTGATGATTCATTACACATATTTAATGAAGCATGATGATAAATCATTTGATTTATTCATTTGATAATTCTTTATCCTTCATAATATATTAGAAGTGAGAAACAATTTCATCATAATCTTGCTCACCTTCTCTCTGCTCAAGCTCTCTCTCTTCAAACCCTAATCCTACCCTCTCATGTGTTAAGACCAAGGATTAGCTAGACTATTTAATCCATAACCATACTCTATATTATCTAGGTGACTTTGATTAGCAACTAAAGAAACCTAGTTAAGTTCTCGGGTGGATCGTCTATTACATAGAGGAGGCCAACGAGGAAGCGGATAACGAGAAGACGAAGGACTAGGTTCATTAGGTATAATCTCTTTTCATAGTAGTTAACAACTCCTATGTTTGTGTTAGTTATAGTTTAGCAAAGATCCTTTCGGTTAGTCGATGTTGCTTCAAACAAAATGATTGTTTTTCATATTTCCGCCTCCCCGCAAGTCGTGGGGTGTACAACGTCGACTTATAGTGGTATCAGAGCCTCGCTAAACAATAACTAACTTATTAGCAAAGTCGTAAGAATTTCGAACGCAAAACAAACCGAAAAAAATATCGTATTCACCAAGTTTCTGTCGAATTTAAAACAAGGTCTAAAATTTTTTCAGGGACCTCTAAAAATACAAGCAGGGAAATATAAGAATACTGGAGAAAATTGGGTGCATGAATCGGCCAAACAGCCGCGGAACCGCGGCCGATCCAAGCGATCCGCCGCGGATCCGCTGCCGAGTTGGAGCCCATTCACCCCAATCTTCCCCAGTAACTCTTCTGTGAATATTTTGTTTTTTCTGGAATGTTTATTTTCTGCTCAAGTCCCAGGTGCACAGAGAAGTTTTGGAGTAGAATCTAAAGTGTTTGCTCGATCGAAATTATACGATATTTGCTAATTAGATTATATCTGTGAACTGTATAATGTGTTCGTAAACCTCCCCTAACTGCTAGTATGTCGGTTGGCAGGGGGTTGCACATTTCTGTAATGATTTTACTGTTTGTGATTATGAACTTGATTGGATTGTTGTGATGATTAGCCGGGGTTTGAGATGGGTTATTATATTCATTCATTCGATATAATTGTAATATGTTGTAATATTATTTTGCGGGGCACATCCAGGTTGCGGTTGTAGCCACCGTTGTATTATTTCATTTTACTGTTTTTGCTCCTAGGATAGACCCAAGGCGGGGTGCACAAACTACCGGGTACTTTGAAGTGTTTAGTGGCCTACTCACGTTGTTGAGGGAGACCGCTTCACTTTGGGTACTTGGTGGGTAGTTTTTCGTACCCGTAGGGGTCTAGGATGGGGTAATGGCTATTCATCACAACTGTGTAATCCGTTTTTCGTTGCAGGCTCAAAGGAAACGCGGATTGCTTGTATATCCAATAATGTTCATCTGTGATCTGGAATGCCTATTATTGCGTCTGACGAATATACGATATATATATATATATGATAGCTATTTAGACGTCACTTATGTTTTACACCCGCGCTAGCCCAGCCCCCGCTCTGTCGTTAGTTAAGTAACCTAACGAATGATGACGGGACCCAGTGGCGAATGCGGATGGCATAAGTTGTTTTCTGCAATGATAGGTTAATGATGGGACGCATTATTATTAATGCAAAGAAAATAAACCAAAGTTGAATCGTTGGAACAGTTTAAAAGAAAACCACTCGGTTATTTTTAAAACAGAAGATATTTTTAATTGCGGAGTTTTAACCACTCCTTTTAAAAGCTATCAGGTTCCTTCGGTCATATCAAGTTCACTACGTTCACGGTTTCGCCAAAACCATTCGTAGCCCTCCGTTATTTCATTTGGGTATTCAGTAGTATTCAAGCTATGTATTTTGACCAACGCCAAGGCATAGTGTTTGGTAGCTGCTGGGTATTCATTTGTTGCATAGATAGATGAGTTATTTTAGGACAGTCGTATTATCATTTTGCCCAACGTCAAGGATATGTACGGATGGGTTCAAATTAACAAGATAATGATGGGTAGAACTTGACATGTGACTTATGACATTTTGACCAACGCCAAGGTCATAAGAGCATGGGGCAAAAATTTATATCGGGAATTTCTAAAGAAACTGAAATTTGCAAAGAGATGCATACCATTTGGAGTTTGATGAATGTTGGTAGGATTCCTTCAGCATTATCATACGATGATATTTGGATCCCGATTCTACTGTGAGTATATGCTACTCATCAGGAGATTCGTCACTTAACGATCAATGCTATAAACCAAGTAGGTGTCGAGAAAGGTGTCAGCGGGGCTACGCCCCCAGAAAAAAGAGGTTATTTAATTAAGGAACTTCGCGAAAGCGTTGGAAAACCTCCCTCGAAGTACCGACACCGGCCTGGCTGAACGGTTAAGCAAGTATTGTACAGTGAGAATAGTCCTGGCTAGTTCTTCCTTTTTGGTTTGAGGAGGGATTCGAGAAACAGTGAGAGCCATCCAATTTAGATAAACCAAAAACCGCTCTAAACTTGCAAGAGCATCATGCTAAAGTGTTCTCTCTCTCTCTCCTAATTGCAGCAACCCGGATAATGACAGGACTTAAGTTACTATTAGAAAAATATACTGATAGGGCCAAACTATAAAGATTGGCTGCGGAATGTCAAAATGGTTTTGACCTATGACAGATTGGGGTATGTCCTCACCGCTAAGGCACCTGCAATCCCAGGTCCCAAAACCAGTAATGCGGATAAGGAAATCCGCAAAACCTGGGAGTTAGATTGCGCGAAGGCCAAGTGCATCGTGCTTGCCTCGATGAATAATGAACATCAGAGGAGGCACGAGGATATGGATCTAGATGCCATATTTCTCCATACAAAAGAACTTTATGGAGAGCAATCTCGTATAGCAAGATACGAGACCTCAAAGAACTTGTTTCAAGCGAGGTTGGCCGTCGGATCATCGGTAGGAGAACATGTCCTAAAGATAATTGGCTATATAGAAAAGCTCGCAGACCTTGGGACGACTTTGGATAATGAGCTCTATACAGACCTGATTCTCCAGTCCCTCCCTTCCACCTACGCCCAGTTTATTCTGAATTTCAACATTCAAAGAAAAGAAGTTGAACTTTCAGAACTCCTTAACATGTTGAGGAGTGCAGAAGGCACCTTGCAGAAGGCAAGGGAAATACACACTATGTTTGTTCGCGGTGCTTCTTCTTCCGGGTCTAAGGCTAAGGCCAAAGGAAGGAAGAATAAGGCCGCCACCAAACCTAGAGGAGGTGTTAGTAAGGTGGGAGTGAAGAGAAAGAAAAAGATTGCGGTGCCAGTAGTGGCCAAGGATGAGTGCTTCCATTGTCATAGGAAAGGGCACTGGAGGAAAGATTGCAAGGCGTGGAACGCCAAGAACCAGGAACCGAAGCAAGCTGTGGCTTCGACTTCAGGTGTGTTTGTAATTGAAAATTGTTTGTCAATCAACCTACTTCCTGGGTATTAGATACCGGATCAGGATCTCATATATGCAATTCATTGCAGACACTGAGAAACCGTAAAGTGCTGAAGGTTGGAGATATGACCCTCCAGGTTGCTAACGGAGCTAGCGTGGGAGCTGTGTCCGTAGGGGATTATCACCTGGGATTGACGAGTGGACATATTTTGGTTTTACATAACTGTTTTTGTGTATCTAGTTTAACGTGTAATATCATATCAGTTTCCTTGTTATCAAATAAAGGTTATGATTTCACGTTTGTAAGCGATGTTGTTAATATCCACCTTAATCATGGTTTGATTGGGTCTGGTACACTGGATAACGGTATATATGTCTTAAACCAATTCCAGATTTACAATGTCCAGAACACTAAAAAGAAAGTTTCCAGATTTAAACAAGGCTTTCTTATGGCATTGTAGACTAGGTCACATCAATAAGACAAGGTTAACTAAGTTACATAGAGAATGATATTTGGATTCATTAGAATATCAATCTTATGCCACTTGTCAATCATGTCTCAAAGGAAAGATGACAAAGACTCCATTCACTGGACATGGAGTAAGAGCGAGCGAGCTCTTAGGACTCATACACAGCGATGTATGTGGTCCAATGTCTACACATGCAAGAGGTGGTTTTTCCTATTTCATTACTTTTACGGATGATTACTCTAGGTACGGATTCATTTTTCTGATGAAACATAAATCCGAGGCTTTTGAAAAATTCCAAGAGTATAAGAATGAAGTAGAAAACCAAACCGGCAAAAGTATCAAGACACCGAGATCTGATCGAGGTGGTGAATACTTAAGTGCCGAGTTCCTAGGTTACCTAAAAGAGAAAGGAATTCTCTCTCAGCTTACTCCTCCATACACTCCACAGCATAACGGTGTATCGGAGAGACGGAATCGAACCCTATTGGATATGGTACGTTCCATGATGAGTAATGCTGAGTTACCGCGATCTTTCTGGGGTTATGCGCTATAATCAGTAAGTCCATGTCACGCACCCCACGAACTTGCGGGGAGGCGGAATATATGAAAAACGATTATCAAAGCTTCGTAACACGGACTTGAGCGGATGAATCGTTTCTAAACCATTGCTAACTAACAACAAGAGGTTTAACTACTCGGATACGAAGTTATACCTCACGATACTAGTCCTTCGGGTCTTCATCGCGGTCCTCCACTCCTCGTAGGCTTCTTGGAACATCGGCACCTCAACGGCCTCCTCGAATCAAAGACGATCCACCCGAAAGCTCCTACGCCAAGCTTAATCTCTAACTTGAGATAACTAGGTTGCTTAAAGTGCTAATCTAAACTAGCTAAGGGATATAGAGTGAGGTTATGGATGTATTAGTCTAGCTAACCCTTGATCTCAACACATGAGAGGTTAGGGTTAGGGTTTGAAGAGAGAGTGAGCTTGAGGAGAGAGAAGGTGAAGATGAGAATGAAATGAGATAATGATGTTATCATAATATATATGAAGCATTATTATTTATCCAAAAATCAAATAATAGAATTAACAACCATGCTTCATAAATATCTATGAGTGATTCATCTCCATGAGTCATTAAGCATTTATGATGCATTAATGACTTGGATGAATCACACAAATGAGTCACTAATCTCATTTAATGCAATGCCACCTTAACCCCTTAGTCACCACTCTTGTAGAAGCTTCCCGACAAATTACGAGAATGCCCCTCCAATCCGTGAAAATACGGAAAAACTTTAGACTATATAAATCCAGTAACCCGATACTAGAATCTGGCTTAAACCAAAGCCGGCTAGTAAAAACTGTCCGAAAAGTCGTACGTGCGTAAACACACGTATGCGTCCGAACCCTTGTCGTAAAACCATACGACCTCTATATCGTTTCGCCTGGAGCAGGGAAACTCTCTGTGTGGGACTCTAAAGATTCGACACTACGCTGGCAGTGGGTTTAACCACAGACCGCAAGCGGCACTAGCTGTACGTAACGGTCCCCAGGTAGATGTCGATAAGAAGGCCGATGAGGAAAACCATCCGAACCCCTACTGAGCCTGATGTGACAATCTCCGTACAGTCCGGTTTGTTCGTCTAAGACTATCGCATATCAAGCCTAGGGGACGGCAAGCGTCAGTCCCCTAATAGCTGTATAAGTCGTGTCGGAGCGAAGCCCATTACACCCTGAGAAGCTACTGGAACCTACCAGTATATCTTGCTTGCCCTGGACAGGGACTTTGCGTAATGGCTCTCTGACACAGCGCGATATCATCTCCCAATACCGGGAGAGACGAATCCTGTCTAACCACTACTGCCTCCAAGTGCTCGGGACTGCACCCAACTGCTACCTGTTTGCACGACTCCTTTGAGCCATGGTAGGGTAGCAATCTAAGAACAGTGGGACACACTCGAGGCGAAGTAGCAGTGTCAAGTCTGCGGACTATGCTGTACTCATGTCATCTGGGAACTGTTAACTGACGACGGGTATAATACTAACCAATCAGTTCCCCTGCGAGTCCTGTCCGATGTACCCGTAACCTAACAAGCACCTGCATACTATCTCCAGTACGACGTACCGATGGCTGTGGGACAGACCATCTCCCCAACTGGGATGAGAAGCGTACACACTTAGTCTACTCCGGAATATCGATGCCCTATCTCGATAATCCAACGACCAGGGACCTGTATAGGATGTTGCTTACAGACTACCCAGCCCCCACTAGTGTGACTGCCATCACGACGCTGGTAATCAAGCAAAGATCCTATGGGCTCTACTAATATGTATAAGTGATACGTTACAAGAAACATATGCATATGTTAAAGTAGACACAAACCAAGTAGCATACTACCATTTTTAGCAAGACTGTATATATAACTGTGAATATCCCAAGCTTCCATTAAGTAATATACAATCTAGTATGATACAATAATGGCCCCTAGGGCATATACACAAACAGAATCAACGACATATCTTTTGAACATGGTTCCTACCAAGACTGTGCCTACCACGCCATATCAGATGTGGAGTGGGAAGAAACCCCATCTTCAGTATATGAAGATATGGGGATGTCCAGCTTTTGTTAAAAAGCAGCATGTGGACAAGCTCAAGGCACGATCAGTAAAGTGTAAGTTTGTGGGATATCCAAAGAACTCCAAGGAGTATCTATTCTATTACGCAGAGGAACAAAAGGTTTTGTTTCTCGTAATGCCCATTTTCTAGAATATCAGTTTTTAGAAAAGGAAATAAGTGGGAGCGAAATAGAACTGGAAGAAATTCCAGAACCACAAACTACTACTGAAAGTTTGGTAGAACCAGTAGTTCAAGAAGAACAGAACATTCCCGCACCCCTCCGCAGGAGTAGTAGGCCGTCTCATCCGCTAGAGAGATACTACGGTTTTCTCATAGATGGGGATAGAGAGGATTGCGTCATTGATGATGATGAACCTACTAGCCTCCAGCAGGCCATCCAGAGCGGCGACTCGGTACGATAGCTAAATGCAATGCGGACCGAAATGGAGTCCATGTACACCAACAAAGTATGGACTTTGGACTTTGCTCCAGGTGGGGTAAAACCCATAGGATGCAAATGGATCTTCAAGAAAAAGATTGGTGTAGATGGACAGGTGGAAACCTATAAGGCTAGACTTGTTGCAAAGGGTTTTCGTCAAAGACCTGGTTTGGACTATGACGAAAATTTTTCTCCAGTGGCTATGCTCAAATCCATTCGGGTCCTTCTTGCTATTGCCGCCTTCCATGATTATGAGATCTGGCAGATGGACGTAAAGACGGCTTTTCTAAATGGTAATTTGGAAGAGTGCGTCTATATGGATCAGCCAGAAGGTTTCAATCAGAGTGGGAGCATCGGGAAAGTGTGCAAGCTGCTTAAGTCCATTTATGGACTAAAGCAGGCATCGTGGAGTTGGAACATCTGTTTTGATGAAACAGTCAAAGAATATGACTTTATCAAAAATCCAGATGAACCATGTATATATAGTAAAGTTGTAGCACGAACTGTCGTATTCCTCGTCTTGTACTTGGATGACATTTTATTGATAGGAAATGACATTCCTATGCAACAATCTGTCAAAGGATTCTTGTCACACAGGTTCTCCATGAAAGACCTGGGTGATGCCTCTTACATTCTGGGGATCCGGATCTATCGTGATAGATCCAAGAGAATGTTGGGACTTTCGCAGTCCAGGTATATCAACACTATACTGAAAAGATTCAGTATGGAAGATTCTAAGCGCGGTAATCTACCGGCTTGTCACGGAATCACCCTATCCAAAGAGATGTCTCCCAAGACTGATTTGGAAAGGGATCGCATGTCTGTTATACCCTATATGCGATGTTGTGCACCAGACCAGATGTAGCTTACGCACTGAGCGTGGTAAGCCGGTATCAGTCAGACCCAAGGGAGAATCACCGGATAGCAGTGAAGAACATTCTCAAGTACCTGAGAAGGACTAAGGAGATGTTCTTGGTTTACGGCGGAAAAGACCTCAAGATCGAGGCCTTTGCTGATTCCGGCTTCCAGAGTGATAATGAAGATTCCAAGTCCATGTCAGGTTATGTCTTTACCCTCAATGGAGGGGCGGTGTGCTGGAAGAGTTCCAAGCAGGACATCGTTGCTGACTCGACGATGGAAGCGGAGTATATTGCTGCTTGAGATGCCGCAAAAGAAGCGGTCTGGATGAAGAAGTTCCTAACAGAACTTCAGGTGGTTCCTACCATTGTTGATCCAATACCTCTGTATTGCGACAACAATAGAGCTATAGCTTTAGCGAAGGAACCCAAGTCCCAACAGAAGTCCATACACATCTTAAGGCGGTATCACCTGATCAGGGAGATCGTTGATCGCCGGGAGATCGAGGTCCGGAGAGTTGCTACAGAGGAGAACATTGCCGATCCATTCACAAAGGCCTTACCTCAGATTCAGTTCGAGAGGCTACTCGAGATGATCGGTCTTCGATATGCCAGTACATGGCCCTAGTGCAAGTGGGAGATTGTTAGTGTATATGCCCTAGGGGCCACTATTGTATCATACCAGTTTGTATATTACTTAATGGAAGCTTGGGATATTCACAGTTATATAACAGTCTTGCTAAACATGGTAGTATGCTACTTGGTTTTATCTATCTTAATATGTATGTACGTATTGATAGAGCCCTTAGGATCTTGCTTGACTACCAGCGTTGTGATGGCAGTCATACTAGTGGGGGCTGGGTAGTCTACAAGCACATCCTTTTTCAGGTCCCTAGTCGTAGGATTATCGAGACAGGGCATCGATACTCCGGAGTAGACTAGTGTGTACGCTTCTCATTCCAGTTGGGGAGATAGTTTGTCCCACAGCCATCAGTACACCGTACTGAAGATAGTATACAGGTGCTCGTTGGGTTACGGGTACACCGGACAGGACTCGCAGGGAACTGTTGGTTGGTATTATACCCGTCGTCAGTTAACAGTTCATAGATGACATGAGTACAGCATAGTCCGCAGACTTGACACTGCTACTTCGCCTCGAATGTGTCACACTGTTCTTAGATTGCTACCCTACCACGGCTCAAAGGAGTCGTGCAAACAGGTTGCAGTTGGGTGCAGTCCCGAGCACTTGGAGGCAGTGGCGGTTAGACAGGATTCATCTCTCCCGGTATTGGGAGTTGATATCGCGCTGTGTCAGAGAGCCATTACGCAAAGTCCCTGACCAGGGCAAGCGAGATTTACTGGTAGGTTTTCCAGTAGTTTCTCAAGGTCTAATGGGCTTCGCTCCGACACGACTTATACCGCTTTTAGGGGACTGACGCTTGCCGCCCCCTAGGCCCGATATGTGATAGTCCTAGACGAACAGACCGGACTGTACGGAGATTGTCACATCAGGCTCAGTAGGAGTTCGGATGGGTTTCCTCATCGGCCTTCTTATCGACATCTACCTGGGGACCGTTACGTACAGCTAGTGCCGCATGTGGTCTGTGGTTAAACCCACTGCCAGCGTAGTAGTCGAGTCTTTAGAGTCACACACAGAGAGTTTCCTTGCTCCAGGCGAAACGATATAGAGATCGTATGGTTTTACGACAAGGGTTCGGACGCATACGTGTTTAAACGCACGTACGATGTTCGGACAGTTTTTACTAGCCGGCTTTGGTTTAAGCCAGGTTCTAGTATCGGATTATTGGATTCATACAGTCTAAAGTTTTTCCGTGTTTTCACGGATAGGAGGGGCATTCTCGTAATTTGGCGGGAAGCTTCTAGAAGTATGGCGACATGAGGGTTTAGGTGGCATTTACATTAAATGCATTTGTGACTCATTAGATAAATCATTCAAGTGAGTTAATGAGGCATTTATTGCTTAATGACTCACTTGATGATTCATTGCACATATTTAATGAAGCATGATGATAAATCATTTGATTTATTCATTTGATAATTCTTTATGCTTCATAATATATTAGAAATGAGAAACAATTTCATCATAATTTTGCTCACCTTCTCTCTGCTCAAGCTCTCTCTCTTCAAACCCTAATCCTACCCTCTCATATGTTGAGATCAAGGATTAGCTAGACTATTTAATCCATAACCATACTCTATATCATCTAGGTGACTTTGATTAGCAACTAAAGAAACCTAGTTACCTCAAGATTAGAGGCAAAGCTTGGAGTAGAAGCTTTCAGGTGGATCGTCTATTACATAGAGGAGGCCGACGAGGAAGTGGATAACGAGAAGACGAAGGACTAGGTTCATTAGGTATAATCTCTTTTCATAGTAGTTAACAACTCCTATATTTGTGTTAGTTATAGTTTAGCAAAGATCCTTTCGGTTAGTCGATGTTGCTTCAAACAAAATGATTGTTTTTCATATTTCCGCCTCTCCGCAAGTCGTGGGGTGTACAACGTTGACTTACACAAGGTCATAATCCATTAGCGATAAAAACCGTATCGGGAGTTTCTAATATAAGGGAAACTTGTCAAGTTTGTGCATACCTTTTTAAGTGTGGTAATTTTGGTCGGCTTCTGTCAAAGTTATCATACAATGACAGTTGGGTCCCGATTCCCATGGATAAGTAGGCATTACTCCTCGGAAGATTTTCACTTCACAATTAGCCAACCTATTAGGTGTCTAGAAAGTGTCAACGAGTTTACGCCTCTGTGGAAACGGAGTTATTTAATTGGGTTCATGCGAAAGCACGGGAGACCTCTTTCGGAGTACCAACACTGGCCTGGCTGAACGGTTAGCGAACTTATAAGGTATACATGATCCCGACTAGTTCTCCTTTTAGGATTTGAAGGATAATTCAAGGATATAGTAGGAGCCATCCTGAGTAGATAAAGTGATTAACCAATCTAATCTTGACAGAGTGCACGCTGAGTGTTTCTTTTCTTTCTCTGGTTATAGCGACCGATGACTTACCTTAAACTAAAACTCATGAACCAAGTTAACCGAACCTTTTTACACACTTTGGTTTTGGATTTTCATAATTCACGACAAAGTCGCATATTTCCCTGCTACTCCTACTTTCCCTTTGCATTTCTCCAGAACACACTGTGTCACTACGATGATCCATATTGCTTGGAAAGGCCATTGTATAGTTATATACGATCTCAAAGAAATTATTTCAGTCAAGAATGGCCACTGGTTCTGGAGAATTTGGATTGTATAATTCTGTTGTCTCTCTGTAACACCTTAGAACGCGATTAATGTTAATTAGACGTTAATGCGGGTTCTCTGTAAAAAAAGTTTACCAATTCGGTTTCCTCACATTTTATAACATTTAATTAATAATTTATTATGGCTTGCACACACTTGTGCATGTTAATGTGAGGGTGTGTTTGTGTTAATCTAGTTTAGAGACCATAACAACTTAACCTAATCCTAATCATATCCTTGCTTAACCCTAAACCCTTGATATTTTGTGTGAGGAAAGATATTTCCTTTGTGTTTTGGATTGGAGAGGAGGTGGCATGGTGACTCATGAGAGAGTCATGCTTGCTTTAATGATGAGTTAATGCATGGTGCACTCACCCTTATTCTCACCTCTCTCTCTCCTTAACCCTCACCCTCTCATTCTCTCTCACTCTATCTCTTTCTCATCATTTCCTTCATCTCCTCTAAGCCTCAACTGAACCCTTCACTACCCCTTCACTAAACCTTGCTGAACTTCATCAAAAATCACAAAAATCACATCTTAAGCCTTGTTTTGTCTCTTAGATGCCTTGGAGCTTGGAAAGATAGGATCTTTGAATTTTTGTGGTTAGGTAATGATCTCTATCTGTTAAGTAGGTGTTTTTAGTGTTTCGTAGCTTATTCGTTTTAGTTTAGAACACTTAAAGTTAAGTTTCGTGCACATATCGTTTTTTAGTGTCATCTTGTGATATCTGTGATCTGCTGTGACCCAGTGTGTGTACTAGAAAATCTAGCAGTATAGTTGTGTTGTACCAGAGACCCTAAACGTTCACCTGAAACACGAACCCCTTCTGCTCGGATTTGGCCAGCGACATTCGTGGGAAATCCAGCGACCTCGGCTTAGTGGGGGAGTTAGGGTTTAGGTTTTTCAGGGTAGCTGTCTGCAGTTGTTTTGGTGTGTTTGGTCCTGCTTGATTTTTATGTTTTGTCTGTATACAAAATCTGGGATCACTTTGCTAGTTTCTTGTGTTACTATTACGTGTGTTACGTTATCCGACACGGTACGTGTACTTTGTGTAGTTTTTGCTCTTGGGTTGGTTTCGTAGTGTCGCTACGCACGTTAGCCACTAAACGAACACTTGAGAGTATGTTTGGAGTTGGTGCGTCGGTCAAACATAGTTTGTACGTGTTATTGGTCGATTGTTAATATTCACTTGTTATATTGTTGTTTTATGATCTTAGGGACGCAGGCGAGGACTTCAGACGCTGCGAAGAAGAAAGACCGAGTGGTTGGTTTTACTTAACCCAAAATCATCTGTGAGTAGATTTAACATCTACAGGGGAATCGCCCGCATGGCGTTATGCGTCTGGGCTAGATTTAATGATATGATTCTTGATATTAAGTATATGGACATTGATTGTGCATGTGTACCCTTGTTGCATACCTCATTTTCCTATTTGCATATGGGCATAGTATTGATGAGACACAACACCATTATTGACAGTTCATGTTACACGAGCACTAATTGTATGCTACACACATTCCGTCAATAATTGCCATGACACGCACAACTCATATACATACGAGATATAGTTTACACCTATACACATGTGATATTGTATTGGTTAGGGACAATGAGACATTGATTTATATTCCTTTGTGCATATGACATATAGCATACCTGTATATCTACATGCTTACACATATACCTTGTCATGCCTATATGCTAGCTACCTTATACCTATATGGTATTGTACCATTAGAGATAGGTATATACACATATGAGACACAGTTACATGTACACCTTGCATACATACTTACATGTACACATACCTAGCTTGATATAGCTACACATATACCTGGAGGGTATTGTATCATTATTGACATGTATATACACATACCTGGCTGATATAGCTACACACATACCTGGAGGGTATTACATCATTATTGATAGGTAGATACACATATCTTGCTATACCGACATGGTTACGCATACCTGGCTATAGCTACATATTCACCTTTATATGATATTGTATGGATTTTGGAGAAATTACGGACCGCATGATATACTTAATAACTTGTTGACATTAAATAGCGGTTTTTCCTTTATATGCTCATATTACTGTTTCATGTTGCATACATTATATTTCATGGATTTCGCATTGAGATATGGTTTTCATACGATGTTTTCTGGATGTTTTACTCACGCGTATATATATCAGTGGTATGGGACGCTGATATATATATGTATATATATCAGTGGTATGGGACGCTGATATATATATGTATATATATGGTGTGTGTGTGTATATATATCAATGGTATGGGACACTGTTATATATGTACATCTACCTAATATATCATCATAATGATCTATGCAAATATACTTATTCATTACTTGAAGTTTTCTGGATTTGAGGACCGTGGTAGTTCATGAAATTATACATTGTTTGAAAAATCCGGTTTCTCTTGATATTATATTTCGATACTTCCACCATGAGATTTCTCGGTTCTGAGTATTGTATACCCCACGCGAGGAGTGGAGTGGGCCGTGTGCGGGTACATGGTGGGTCCCGGAGGTACCCCGGAGCAAGAAGATCGCAGATGATGGCGTTGAGCTCGAGGCAGGGGTACTACCTTACCGGTGACATTACTTGGTTCCGACGGTTATCGTGGGGATACCGACCGGAGTCGTGGACGTATGGATATGTGGAATTCGAGTGTCAAAACTGGGCACTCGGGTTTCTGATAGAGCGTATGATACGTGCATATCAGGGCCGATCCGGACTGACGGAGCCCTTGATATGAGGGCCGATCCGGACTGACGGAGCCCTATATATATAGGAGTATTTATGTGTCGATACTAGACACTAGTTTTCATGATGTTTTCGGGTGTCGATGTTAGACACTCAGGTTTCATGAGACTTACAGGATGTGTTTTATTCCGTACTCCGCATTTATTTGATATGCATTGCTTCATGTATTAGTAGTACCTAATAGAGTACCTTTCATGACTGTTGCATTACATATCGCCATTTATTGCTATCAACTTGCATGTGATAGACCATCGCAATATGTGCATACTTACGATTACCTGCATATGTTATTTACTATTCACGAGTTGGCAACCCACCCCCGTTGTGCAACAGGGTTTTGCAGGTTGTCCCTTAGAGCAGTCGTTGGCAGGGCTTTCTTCCTATCGTATCATCTTTTGCAGCGGATACCGCTACGGCTGACTGGGTGCAGTTTTGCTATAGGTGGGTTTTGCGGTTATCCGATATTGCTAATTATATATTCGTTGTATTCAGTACTCTCCATCTACTATTTCATGTATTGACTTAGAGACGAGTTGTGAGGACGATAGTGTATATTATTTTGTGACTTTGGAGGTCTTTTATGATGTTTCACTTTATATCGTATTTTTCTTTACTACGGCATCGTATATCTGTTGTGGTGGTTATTTTCCGTCTTTGGGCGTGGATTTGCTCCCGTTGGGGATGGTTTTACTTATATTTTTATGTTGTACCCTTTTTGGGGGCTTGTTTTACAAAGGAGGTGCTGCCAAATTTTAAAAAAAGTAAATTTGGACTTTAAAGAATCTTGATTGAGATTTCAAAAGTTTTAACAATGTTCTTATCACTTACTACTTTTGATGGTTTATATTGCTGGGTTTTCGGCTTACTTGGATTGCGTTACGCTTGTGGACGTTGCGTGGTTTAAGGGCCGTCACGTGCCAATTTCGGGTCGTGACACTCTCCTACTTTACATTCTCTCAGGTTGCGAAAGCTCCTTATATTATGAGAGTACACCGGTTAAGCTTATTGGATAGTCTTCTTCCAAACCTTAGGCTGTTGCCGAAAGGTAGGGAAAGAAGAAAACCAATTAGCCTAAATGTGGTATACAGAAGGTAAGATGTAGACACATATAAAGTGGTTGAAGTGAGAGCAAACGAAATTGCGACTACTGTCATGAATCTAGGTAGCGAAAGAGGCATTACTATGAATACCCGGCCATCCCCTGGAAACATTTTCATGTTTCAGTTTTTCTATGTAGTTGTTAATGAAAACAGTTTTCCCAATTAATTCTGACTCCAAGGTATGTATGTACCGGATTTGGATCTTATATCTGTACGGCGTGACAGATGCTGAGTAGGAGTAGAATATTGGGAAATGGACGGTTTGATCCTCAATATCGGAATTCGTAATAATTGGTGATATTGGATTAAATCGTCTGGTTTTGCCTAACGACAAATATTTGGTTTAAAATAACCGTTGTTATGCACTAATTTTTAAAATTGAATATCTGTATCTTTATTTATAAAGTGAGATAAATTTTGAAAGCTGTGTTTTAAATATTTACCTTTATCAGTCGAGAATAAGGTAAGGTGCATTGAATAACGGTGCAAGACATTCTTAACCAAAATACAGTTATCAACTTACAACACACGAAATATGAGTTAGTATACTCTTGAGACTTATATATGATAGTGTATATTGTTCGGTGTCTTTAAGGACAAGGGGTTGGTACTCATACTTCATTCAGGCTTACATATGAGTTCTCTGTTCTTAGACACGCATTCGTTGAAATGCAAGGTCCAAAGATTTTGAGAAGTTTATAAGTATAAGAATAAAGTAGAGAACCATACGTTGGAAGTATCAGGATTCTTCGAAGTAATCGAAGATGTGGATACTTATGCTAGGTATTCCATCATAGTAATATTGAGAACTTGATTCTTTCACAGGTTACTCATCCATAGGTATGCTCCTTGATGAGTAATGTTGTATTGGCCTTTTTCCATTTAGGTGGTATGCACTGGGAAACAGCTGCATGACATTTGAATCTGGTTCCACTTGAATCAGTGTCTTTGATTCTATATGGATATAGATTGGTTGCATATCTTGAGGTTGTTAAGATATGGAGTTATCCGGTTTCTATTTAAAAGTAGAATCTGAACAAACCCATGGCACGCTTCGGTAGTGGCAGTTTGTGGATTATCCCAAGCATTTGTTAGGGTTTTGCTTCTACTATTTTCAAGATCAATAGATACATTGTTCTTGACTCGCCACCTTTTTATAAAAGGAATCTTTTTGCAAAATAAACTAGTGAGAGTATGGTAGAACTGGAAGTGATTTCAGAACCACAAACGGTTACTGAAAATTTAGTAGAACCTGGTGATTCAACTGGACTCGACAAACCATTGCCACTCCACAGATTTAGTAGGTGACCTCAGCCACCCGAGAGAGATACTTCGATTTTCTAATAGACGGTGACAGGGAGGTTAGCATCATTGTAGTGATGGCCCTGCTAGTTATCTGCGGGTCATAGAAAGTGGTAACTTTTAGTGACCAGATACTTTATATCTAAGTTGGACTTCATGCACTTCAGCAAATTATGGATTTTGGATTTTGCTGGATGCTCCGGAAGGGGTAAAACCCATTAGGAGCAAATAGATCTTTCGAGATCTGTGTAGGTAGAAATGTATTAATCTAATAAGGTTAGACTTATTGTAAAGATTTTCATCAAATACCCGTTGTGGATTGTGATAAGACTTTTACTTCAGTTTCTACGCTAAAGTCCATACGGATATGACTTGACATTGTTGCTATTCAAGACTATGATATCTGGCAAGAGGATGACTATAACGTTTTTCTAAATGGAAATTTAGAAGTGCATGTGTATATGACTCTGCCAAGGGGTTATCGTAGTCGGTGGAAGCAGCGGAAAGTGTGCAAGTTGCTTATGTCTATTCGTAAACTAAAGCATGCATAGCAGAGATAGATCATATGTTTTGATGTGACAGTCAAGGTGATTGACTTCATCAAAACAACAAATGAACCTAATAAGAAGGTTGTTGAGAGTACTGTCCTGAGATTTGGATGACATACTTCTAATAGGAAGCGATGTTCCAATACTACAATCGGTCAAACTTTGGTTGTTACAGGTGTTTCTCCACATAGGATCTGAATAATATATCAAGAACTCTAGTAACTAGATCTATGGTTTTAGATCTAGATTTGGGAAGTGTCCCAATTCGGGTACTTAGACACCATTCTAAAGTAATTTAGAATGGATGGACTCCTGACGTGGTAGTCTACCCGCAGGTAATGAAGTCACTCTCTCTAAACAGATGTCTTTTAGACTAATGAGGAGAGGGACTGGCCTGAATGATATATCATTTGCTTAAGCAATTGAGTCGATCATGCAATGTCTTATACCAACCCAGATATTGCTCTAGCACTTGCTGTAGTAAGAAGATATTAATCCGATTATAGTGAAACAAAGGGAAGCAGTTATAAACATAAGAGGATGTTCTTGGTATATGGTAACGGTAGCTTCCTCGAGGAGGTGGTTATCGGTTTAGGCTTTCAAGGTGACCTGAATGACATAGATGCTATCAAGAGTTCTGAGTTTACCCTCTTCTAAGAAGTAATATATTAGATAAGGTTCTAATAGGGATACTAAGGTTAATCCAATCTTAGAGAAACAAAGAGAAGCGGTTATGAACATAAGAGCATACTCTTGGTATATGGTAACGGCATCCTCCTCGAGGAGGCGATTATTGGTTTAGATTTCCAAGATGGCCTGGATGACAGAGATGCTTTCAAGAGTTTTGAGTTTACCCTCTTCTGAGAAGCAATATATTGAATAGGGTTCTAATAGGGATACTGAGGTAGACATGTGCAGGATGCTGGTTGTGACTCAACGGAGGATACAACCCAAAAAGTTTGTTTGATAAAATTGTTCATTTATGAACTTGGTCCCATCAAGTATCCAAACAAATTCTTGAGGCGGGGTATCGCTCAGTTTGGGAGATTGTTGATTTCCGCGAAGTTGAGATATAAAGAGATGAAGTTGGAATATTGTAGCTGTTCCACTCACTGAGGCTATTTCTCGAACACAGATATTTCACGAACACGGTTTGCAAAACTGATTAGTAAAAAAGTTGAGTATTCAACAGCACACGGGATGTGGGTATGCGATACCGCAATAATCAGCCTTAAGTGCAAGTTGGAGATTGTTGAATATAGTGCCCTCAAGATAATATTGTAATTGCAGGTAGACGATTATGATAACTGAGAGAGGATCTATACAGGTAGAACGGTCTTACTCGAAATGATAGTATACTATATGATTTGTCTTTATCATTGATATGTGTTGGGGTCAAAAATTACACCATGATTGACCAAATCAAAGTCAAAGCAACCCCAAGTGAGCGGGCTCAAGCCCAGGTCAAGTAGGCCCATGCCCCAGTCGAGCCCCGCGACTGGCCCACCCCATGCCAAAATGAAAATTATGTAATAAATAATTTTGATGTAATTTTTATGAATAAATGTAAGAAAAATGGACATAAAGCCAAATTTTTGTAAAGCCCATGGCTCATGTGCAAAAGAAATAAGCATATGAGGCATGGGATGGGAAAAATGCCACTTTGTAAAACCCAAGAGGCCATATGTAAAATTGTAAGTGTAACGAATCTGAAATCACTGTACAGAAAATTCTTGTTATTGTACAGAAAAAAGGTATTACGGCCTGTGTAAGAGTTATAAGTTAAATTTGTTTAATAAAAGCAAGAAACAACTTGTAACTCATTGGTAAAGCCTCTACACTGCTGTGACGTAGCCTGTGTGTTCGATTCCCATCAGACACAATTATTTTTTTCTCTAATTTTCTTTTTAATTTTTGGAAGCCCAAGAGTTGCACGTGCAATACACGAGAAATGAAAAGTTTCAGAAAAATGAAACATGCACAAAATGGAGTAAACACAGAAATACCCACGTAGCACGAATCTCGAGGCAGAACCTCGAGATCCGACTGTCCAAATTGCCCTATGGGCCGGCGCCGACGGTCTGATGAGCTCCAATGGGCTCCGTACTTTGCACACTTGTCCCTTCTGCTCCCCTTAACTACTCTGTACTGTTTGATTTCCCTGCAATCAAACAGAGACCCTTCATTTCACCATTTAACATCTTTTTAATGTTTTTTAATCCAAAATTTTAATTCCCAAACCCTAATTCTTCACTATAAATACCATCACATGCCTTAGCTCTTCACCATTATGAAATTCTAGCAAAAATTCTCTAAAAACTTCTAAGTGCCAAGTGGAGTTAAGCCCCTCAAGTGGAATAGCAAGCCCAACTCGACGACCGGAGCTTCTCCGACGAAACCATAACCCCCGAGAGTTTCTTCAACCTCATCTTAGTCATATAAAAACAGTAAGTCCTTTCATTCCTCTTTCTTTCTATTTCAAACCACTTTTTAAAACAAACCGATAAAAGAAGATTTATCTCCGATATCGTTTTCTTTTTATCTTTTGCAAGCCATGTGATAAGCAAACGAGATCAACTAACATGCTACAATAATCCTAACCTTATTCACATCAATTAGTTTTTAGTTTTAACAAAATTTTCATATGAAACTAACATATCACAAACTTTGTCATTAAAATACCATGGACTTTAATGTCACTCTCTCATCGATAATTAGTTTAAATACCTTTAGAAAAACTTTACGGGGTAACGACCTACCCCACACGCACACCATGGTTCCATAGCACAGTATTCTAGATCTATGGTTAAGATAAAGAAAAAAGCTTTTCATTAAAATACCACACCGTTTCAAAACAGATTTCTTTAAATCGGTATTTCGAATCCTTGGCAATTACGCCTCTACAATTCTCGTTAGGGGACCCACTAATGGATGGTGTGGATTATCGCATATTTTTGGGACAGTAGAGCGAGATGCAGAACTCCTCACGGAGTATTCGATCTCGAAAAGAATAAAAATACGGTTTTTAAGAAACACGACTTTTTCTACTAAAAACTAATTTTTGGAAAAAGTTATATAAAAAATATAAACCCTTATTTTCAATAAAAGCATATTAAGAAACTATATTTTTAAAATAAAGATTAAAAATTGTAAATAAAATATCACCAAGTTTCCAAAAGTAGTAGTTTTCATAAAAATACCACAAACTTTTAAAAAAGATAGGTTTTATTATTAAAATACCCCAATAATTAAAATACATGTTCATGAAAACCCTAAATATTATAAATCACCTTCGAGGTTTATTTTTAAACTATATTAAAATATTTTTCATAAAAACCTCTCGAGTTATGCAAACAATATTTTAAGGACCTTAGATAAATATAGGTTTAAGCGGGATCAATTCTCTTGAGTCTCAAGGAGACGGAGAAAGTGAGTGTTTGCCTATTCAGGTTAGACATTTTAACAAAGTTATCAATGGCAATTGCCTTGAAAAAAACAGAAATCCTGCCGTCCATGTGCAGCGGTTGCCGATTTCTCCTGAACATAAGAGTTTAACAATTTGCATCAATTCACATGAACAAACATGAACTCAAATCCAAACTCAAATCTAAACTTGAACTCGAATACAAACTCGAACTCTAATCTAAACCCGAATATGAACCCGAATATGAACTACTCGAACCAACTTGACTCGAATCCAGATTGCAATTGTCATGACTCGCATATTACTCGACTCACTCGAATACAATCTACACCTTTTGCAATCTAGGGTTTTGATCAAGACATATCAATCAAATCAAATAAGTCTATTAACCGGTTATAATATATTATACACGGGGTGCTTGGAATAGTTTCTTGTGTGAATCCAACGGAATTTCAGGAGTCCCGTATTAACCTCTCTTTTTTACTCGAATATCAATCGGGTTAACTCATCTATAGCCTAGAGCCCCGATGCTAACACATGAAATATGCCCGTGTTTCTTTACTCCTGGGGCCCCACTCTTGAGCTCATGAATACTTCTACGGCTGCGTTGACATTCACACTTGGAACTTAACGTTAACATAATGACCATCTAGAGACCTATAGTATATATTTACCCATGATCATATACTCTTACTCGTCATATATATATTCTACTCTTGTCATTTTCTTTACTGTTACCTATCTTGGGACTTACCGAGCGCTAGTTCGCTAACGGGCATTCCATCCATTTTTCTTCTCTTGGAATGTTTGTCGGATATTGTCGAGACGGAGAAAGTTGAAGCCACAGAGGAGAACTACGATCAGATAGCCACTCAGAGCTAGCTTAGCTTCTTTTCCTTCAGTTTATATACTTGTTTAGGCATTTTCTTTATTGTATTTACTTTCCAGCATAAACTCTTGTATTTATAAATATTGAAAGTTGAATGTAAATAAAGATATTTGTTGAAAAAAATTTGCAATCTCAATTTATTCTTGCATTGTGTATTATTGTTTCAATACGCTTAATATATTTATTTAGGGAATAACTTTCTCTGGATAAATATATCACGGGCTTGCCACATCACCGTTTCCGTCTATTGGAAAGCGGAGCGTGACAGTAAGCCTATATAAGGCAACATGATGATGAAATGAAAGATAATAATTCATTCTCCTAAAAAATTAGGGTTTCTGTGCCGCCTTCTCCTTCCTCAAGGTTTTAAACCTTCTTCTCTTTTCTGAATTAAGTCAAGAGTTTTAACTCTTCCTTTTCCAAAAGTAAATAGTTTTTCACCATAAAACCCACGAAGAGGGGCTCAGATCTCCTTTCAAATCTTTAAAAGGGGAGATTTTTAAGTCTCACCCTTTTTCTCCAAGATCCAGTCAACAGAGAGAAGGAGAAAGGAGACCCATCTCCAAAAATCCTACTTTGGGAAAGATCCGAGGCTTAGGAGAGAATCCAGGGCTCAAGGAAGAAGAAAGGGGTCCCCTTTAATCATCTCCAAAGATTTCTGGGAGTTCAACTCCATTTGTCAAAATCTTTTGGAGTTTAACTCCATTCAAAATCTTTTGGAGTTTAACTCCATAAATAAAACCCTTTTTAGGAGTTTAACTCCATTCTACACCTTTTGGAGTTTAACTCTATAAATAAAAATCCTTTTTGGGAGTTTAACTCCTAACTCCATTCAACACCTTTTGGAGTTTAAATTCATAGATAAAAATTCTTTTCGGGAGTTCAACTCCTCGTTCCGGAGCTAACCCCTTTTTTTTGCAGGCGCCCAACGCCCATGTGCAAGACGTATGAGGCGCTAGCGTCCATGTATCGGGCGCGTGAGACGCTGATGCCCAGCACTTAGCACCCAGCTGTAGGGTTCCTAGGCACACTAATGAAGTCTCACAAGGCATCAACCATGCCAATATCAAATTTTACAAGTGCCGGGAAACCCTAATACGGATCGTTGACTAGAGTTTTATGCGAAAAATGAAACTAGTTAACTTAACTAAAAGAAAGAGGCTACAACCTTTGTAGATCCGGTTCTCCACCTCCATAGCTCCGTAATGAAGTCTCCTCGCTGTCCATATCGGATCCCGGACTCTAGCATCGGCTTCATCGGAGAAATGGGCGGGCTAGATCATCGACTTCGATGCCGAAGATGATCTACGTCGAGGCAATACTAGATCAAGCTCCAACTTCACCAAGTCAAGAAACTTGTGAAGAAAACACCCTATACTACTTGGCAAGAGGTAGAGGATGAAGAAATAGGAAGTGGGTTCACTTTAGAATTGGATTTCTCATTCTTTTTCACTAGTTGCCATTGATGGAGGCAAGCTTCTTCTTGAAGAAGAAGAAGATGATAGAATATGATAAGTGTTCTTCCAAAAAGAAAATAAATGAATACTTATCATAATGTCAACCATGATTGTGTGTAGAGAATTAACTAAGATTAGATGAATGGTTAGGGTTAGGAGAAGAAGACAAGAATGGTCACTTAGTCAAAGTTGCATGAAGCATCAAGAAGCTTCATGAAAGAAAGCAACCATTTTGTTTTCTTTTCTCTTTTCCATAATAAATAAATAAATATATATGAAAAACCAAACCCTAACCATTTAAATAACCATGGTTTAATCTTTACACAAACTCAAGTAAGCATGTATCATCAAACATGATACAATCAAGTGCACACAAAAATATATCACATATACAATGTGCACATCAAGTGAGAAAATCCATTTAAAGTGAACCAATACTAGTTAATGCAAAGTAATATATCAAATATATAATTATACATTAAATCATTAAATCAACACTTGATTTAACGATCCTGTCATATCGCATATAACCGACTAATATCCAATGTATCGGTTTATCGAATCAATCCTTGATTCGATAACTAGGTTATATCACATACAACCAATCGATACATTCATCGCGAGAATAGAATACGGTATCACATACACGCATTATTCTCGGTCCCGCACATATCTCATATGCGCTCCTATTTCGTTTTGCTTGAGCCAGGAAACCTCTGTATAGGACTCTAAAGACTCGTCAATACGCCGGCAGCAGGTGATGATCATATCAAACACCCACAAGCCGCAAGCGGTCTGCTAAACGTAACGGCCACCCGGGTATTGAGCGATCAGAAAATCGACGAGCAACCCCGCTCATACTCCTGTGAATCCAACCAGTAACACTTACCGTACAGTCCGGTCTCGTCGTCTGATATGTCGCATATCTCGCCTAGGGGTGGTAAACGTCAGACCCCAATAGCTCGATAAGTCGTGTCGATATGAGGTCTATAACTTTTCGAGAAACTACAGGTAACACTTACCAGTAAATCTCAGCAACCCTGGCCAGGGATTTCCGGTTATAGCCAATCGAACACAGCGCAACATCAACTCCCTATACCGGGAGAGACGAATCCCCTCCTATCGCTCATTGCCTCCATGTGATTCGGGACTGTACCCAAAAACCACCGTTTTGCACGCCCTCTTGGACGTGGTAAGGTGGAAATCAAAGCATAGTGGGAATCACACAAGACTCTATGACGATCTCGGATCAACAGACTACTCTGTACCAGTGTCACCAGAGAACTGCCATCTGACGTAAGATATAATACCATCTGGGAGTTCTCGGCGAGTCCGTCCAGTGTACCCAGGCTCCACTGAGCACCCGCATATCATCTCTGATGTCAAATACCAATGGATATGGGATCATCCATCGCCCATCTGTATGGGTCGAGAAGGTATACGCTAGTCTACTCTGGTATATCGATGCCCCGTCTCGATACACCCACGACTAGGGACCTTGAAGGATGTACTTATGGACTACCATGTCCCCACTAGTATGATCCGCATCATAGTCCAGGTAGTCAAGTACACATCCTAAGGGCTTTACCAACATGTATCAGAGAGACAATCAGTGTACACGTTAAGGTAAAGATCAACTAGATAGCATACTATCATGTCGAGCAAGAAAGTCCTCCCTATATATGTCCAAGCACCCACTACAATATACATCCTATGTATAGTAATGGCCTCTAGGACATACATATAACTAACAATCTTCCACTTGCACTAGGGCCATCTGATAGCAGTGGTTGTAGTATCTCATACTCAACCATCCCATAAAAGTCTCTCTGGGAAAAGGCCTTTGTGAGTGGATCCGCCGTGTTGTCCTCTGAGCCTACTCTCCTAACCTCGATCCCTTGGAGATCAAGCATCTCCATGACCAGGTGATACTGCCTTAGAATATGTCTGGACCACTGATGGGACGAACGTTCCTTGGCATAAGCCACAACTCCATTGTCACACAATGGGAGGAACTAAGTTCATCTCATGAACAAATATACATCCAGACTGCCTCTTTGGTAGCATCTTAAGTAGCGATGTATCGAGCCTTTATCGTCTAGTATGCCACGGTATCTAGCTTGGAACTCTTCCAACATACCGTCTCTTTACTGAGGGTAAAGACAATGCCTGTGACTGACTTTCAGTCGTCCTTATCACCCTGGAACCCTTCCAGTGATTCTCCCCAGGATCGGTTGATACCATCTCACTACAACTAGTGAGAATCCTAATATCCAATTAGATCTATCTCATAGATCCAAAACCCAGGATTTAGGAGGTATCACTTTGATCCTATATGGAGAATCCTTGTGATAAGCGGAGATTGACCGAGCGTAGCATAGGAAACTCCTTCCCTATCAAGAGCATGTCATCCACGTACTCTACGAGGATCGTCACTATACTCCCTACCACCTTTTTGTTTATACAAGGTTCATCTACCATTTTGATGATGTCAAACTCTTTGACTAATACATCAAAACAGATGTTCCAACTCCGCGATACCTGCTTTATCCTATAAAGCATCTTGTACACGTTTCCGCTGCTCCCACTGTCTACGAAGCCCTCTGGCTGTGTGCTTATAGACGTTCTCTTCTAAAACATCATTTAGAAAAGCAGTCATGGCACCCAACCGCCAGATATCGTAGTCATGGTATGTAGCCGTGGCAAGTAGGATCTGGATGGACTTAAGCATAGCCACTTGAAAAGGTTTCATCATTATCCACGCCTGGTCGATGACGAAAAGCTTTAACAAGTCTAGCTTTGAAAGTCTCAACTTTTCCATCTACACCAAGTAATCTTCTCAAGATATACTTGCTCCTGATGGGGATTTAACCCTTCAGATATAGCAACCAAAGTCCATACTTTGTTGGTGTACATGGATTCCATCTCAGATCACTAAGCATCCAGCCATTCTTACAGAGTCTTACTCCTGATGGCCAGCTCGAAACTAGTTGGGTCATCATCTCATGATGCAATCCTCGCTCCCACTGTCATAGAGAAACCGAAGTATCTCTCAGGCGGGTGAGGAACTTTACTAGATCGGCGGAGAGGCTGAGGTTCGTTGGTAACTATTGAATCCTTTGGTTCTTTCAAATCATCAGCTGCAGTTTGTATAGCTGGAACATTTCCAGTTCTACATAACAGATCTTGCCTCGAGCTTGTCCGGATTTTGCTTTTCAGACATAGGCTGGACAACCCCAAATCTTAACTAACTTAAGAGATGGGCTCTTCCCTTATCATATCAAATATGAAGTGGTAGGCAACTGATTTGATTTGAACCCTATTCAATAGGTATGCAGCTTCTCAAGTGCATAACTCCCAAAAAGGAAATAGGTAACTCAGTAGTACTCATCATAGAGCACACCTTATCATATAGGGTGTGATTGCTCCGCCCCGATATACCATCGTGCTATGGTGTATACGGAGGAGTAATGCTGAGAGAGAATCTCATTCTCCTTTAGAATAGTCCAGGAATTCCGTGCTAAAGTATTCTCCTCCTTGATCACATCAAAGGACATAATACTTATACCCGTTTTGGTTCTCTACTTCTAACTTATATTCTGTGAATATCTCAAAAGGTTCGGACTTGTGTTTCAACAGGAACATAAGTCTGAATCTCGAAAGATCATCAGAGAATGTAATGAAGTATAAAGAACCGGTCTTGGCAAGTGTAGACAGGGGACCTACATACATCAACATGTATCATCCCAAGAGTTCATTAACTCTTTCTCTGTTTCCAGTAAACGGAGCTATGGTCATCTTATCTCTGTGACATGACTGGCAAGTTTCATAAGATGTAAATTCAAACTGATTTAAATATGCATCTAAAATGTAACTTCAGCCAGTCGGATCGCATTGATATGACCTAGTCTACAATGCCTCAAGAAGAATTCGTTCATTTCTGAACTCTTCCTCTTGTGTGTGTTCCGTATACTAAGAACTGTAGTTTTATTTAGAACATCAATGCTTTTAGATAACGTGCCTGAACCGATCAACTTTTGATATAGGAAATATTCAAAACATAATCCAACAATACAAAATTTTATCATTTCTTTACTTATAAAGAGACTGATATGATTTTGTATATCAGGTTCGGTATCTAATAACATTCATTCAGAATCAATGTATTTGTAATACAGGGTGACAGTGACCAACAGACTTGGCTGCAACACTTGCCCCGTTTTCTGTCTCATGAAACTTATCACTCGTTCTCAGTTTTTCTACCTTTTTGCAGCCCTATGTAACAGATTACATATCTGGGATCCTGATCCGGTATCATATACCCAGGATGCGGAGGATACTGAGAAACAGTTCTTTGTAATGCACACACCCGAAGATGATGCATCAGCATGCACTCTCTTCGTTTGGGCGGTACGGGAATTCTGGTAATCCCCAATTTCCTACTCTGTCTTATAACAATTATAAGTTGGAGCGGGACCAACGTTCCCCAGCTCAGTGTAACAAGCGGGTTCGGTCAATATTCCGTATTATTATCTTGATTAAGGCGTGATATGGTCGCTACCTGGAGAGAGAGAAGAAAACACTCAGCGTGCGCTCTTGCAAGAATAGATTGGTTATATATTTTATCTAATCAGGATGGCTCCCACTGGTTTTATCAAATCTTCCTTCAAATCCTAAAAGGAAAGACTAGCCGGGATTAATTACACACTACAAGTTCGCCAATCTTTCAGCCAGGCCAGTGTCGGTACTTTGAGGGAGGTCCCCCGTGCTTTCGCACGAATCTAATTAATGTAAACCTCGTTTTCCCAGAGGCGTAACCTCGTTAACACCTTTCTAGACACCTACTTGATCGGCTAATTGTAATGTGTAAAACTCTCCCGGGAGTAACAATTACTCGCAGTGGGTATCGGGATCCAACTATCTCTTAGAAGGTATGCAATCTCATTGCAAATTTCAACACTTGAAATTCCCGATAATATTTTGCCCCTAGCACCCTATGACCTTGACGGAGGTCAACAAACCATAGGCTACTAGTCAAGTTCAACCCGTCATTTCTTGATCGAATTAAACCCACCCGCACGACCCTTGACGGAGGTCAACAAGGCCGCACGACTACCCTAATCCAATCTGCATCATATGCATAAGCAGATAAATACTAGTTAGCTACCGCACACTACGCCTTGACGGAGGTCAACAAACGTAGCGCGAATACTAAATAGGACTTATCTGAAATGACGGAGGGCTACGACAGGTTTTTTCTAAAAACCTATTGCATAATGATCTTGATATCGTTGTAGAATCAAATGATTTTAAAAAGGAGTGTTTTTGAAGCTTTTCTAGTTTTGCTAAAGGAGTCACTCCCGGTGAAGGGATCGTCGGTCCTTTCCTCATCGAATAAGGTGCGGGATATATCATATATATCACTGTGCAAAGCAAAAACTCTTAAAAGCAATCAAAAGACAAACCGAGTGTGTAGCATCTGCCAGTTATTGCTAAAGGAGTCACTCCCGGTGAAGGGATCTCGGTCCTTTCCTTATCGAATAAGGTGCAGGATATATCATATATACCGCTGTGCAAAGCAAGAACTGTAGCTACCTGTTTTAATTTTGAAATTCAATTCTACAACATCTTTAGGTTTCTTTTATTTCATTAATCTCATTAATGAAGTCCCATCATTTAAAACACCTAAACATCACAGATAAATACGACGTACACTTATGCTATCCGCATTCGTCTCGATGTCCCCTCGTGCACCGTTAGGTTAGGTAACTAACGACAGAGCAGGGCAGGGCTAGTGCGGGTGCAAAACATAAGTAACGTCTATATAATATATCATATATACTATATACAGTATCTATCACAGAACATATCACATGATCACATCACAGATATCGCAGCAGAAGAAACATATGAAATATTGGATATACTAGGACGTCCGTGTTTTCAATACGAGCCAGTATAAAACACGGATTCCACGGTCGCGATGAATAGCCAAACCCACACCCCTAGACCCCTACGAGAGCGGCAAGCAACCCTACCAATTCTGGAGTTAGGAGACCCGGACTCGACTCCTCGAGTCGGTCTCCCACTGGACTCCAGAACCCGGTTACTTGTTCTCCCCTCCTTGGGTCTATCCTAGTGCGGAAAAGTAAATAATATACAAAGGGTGACATCTTCCGCAACCTGGAAGTGCCCCAATAAATGAATATTACATACAAGTTTTTACATGAATGAAAATGAAAAACACTCATCTCACATAAAAAAAACCCGGCTATTCAAACACGACGATCCAATATAACATATCCAGCAACACATAACATCACATATCATCAACGTAAGTAAATATGCGCATCCCAATTGTCGTTGACATATAGCAACGAAACCGGCGATATCACATATTACACTTACGGTCACAGAAAAGAAAGTGTAAAACTACAACAGTTGGAATCCGCAATCTGCATAGACATCGCATGCCTAATCAAATGAATACCTTAGACATCACATGCCTAACAATTATAAACCCCGCATATTAGTCTCAAAATCGAAAACACTTTTCAACATCAAGTCGGGCAATTCAACAGGATTCCCGACATACTGATCGAATGCTCGTCGTAAACTTTAGTAGGCGGCCGCACCCCCGACGCCGTTGACGAAGTGCACCAAGGCGGAACACCGCTACCGCTAGCACCCGAACGGATGCTTTCGGCGACGGGGTTCTCCTACAGTCATTTGGTCGGGGCTATGGGATGAGGCTATCTATTAAGTTTACCCGGCAAGTATCCGCGTACCCTACGTGATTGCGATGGACTTTTGATCACATCAAAATCCCGTGGCAACCTATCAAGTGAGACTAAACTGCTATGTTTATAACATTCATTCAGTTATCACATAACTACTTGTGAATTCCAATTATTGTATCACATTCCGAATAAATAGAAAATGTTAAACTTTCCGATCGAACATTCAAACACCCAAGTTTTCCCGAAGTAGATCAACACATGAAACAAGTTTAAAAACATCCAGTTCATGCCTCAGTACCAACGGTCCAGCCGTAGAAGGGTCAAGCCAACGCCTCACATGTGGCACGCCGTACTGCCCCAAACCCGAAGGTTCAAAGGGCAGTTCAAGACGGTCACATAATCGAGTTAAGGTTTGTTGTCTTCTAGAGGGACCATCGCGTTACTTGCACTACTCAGAACGTCATTAAACTACGGAAAGATCCAACACTTGAAAATTTCCCGACAGGGGAAAAGGTGGGTATTTGTATCCGGTCGAACTTTTTAACATATTCTAAAATTTACCCGGAAAACCACATAGACAAAATCTGATAATCCGATCGAATCATCTACGCCCCAAAACACCCCAGAAAACTCAACTCTTGAGTGCAAATTAAAAATTCCCAGAAAACTCAGCACTTGAGAACATGAATCACTGTGCAAAATTTGGAGGCTAATCTCATTCATTGGCCGCGGAACCGCCGCAGAAGCCCGCGGTTCCGCCGCGCTTTAGACATATTATGAAGTAATTTTTGCACCGTAATTCTTAGAATTCCCTGCTGAATTTTTTAAGCATTTTTAATCTGGAAAAAACCCAGTTTTTGAAAAAAGTCCAGAGAGCATGAAAAAATAGGGTTTCGATGTTCGTTCGGATTTCAAACATCGTCTAGACTTCGCCTAAGGCTCTAGCTAGGCTCTGATACCACTGTAGGGTTCCTAGGCACACTAATGAGGTCTCACAAGACATCAACCATGCCAATATCAAATTTTACAAGTGCCGGGAAACCCTAATATGGATCGTTGACTAGAGTTTTAGGCGAAAAATGAAACTAGTTAACAACTTAACTAAAAGAAAGAGGCTACAACCTTTGTAGATCCGGTTCTCCACCTCCATAGCTCCGTAATGAAGTCTCCTCGCTGTCCATATCGGATCCCGGACTCTAGCATCGGCTTCATCGGAGAAATGGGCGGGCTAGGTCATCGACTTCGATGCCGAAGATGATCTACGTCGAGGCAACACTAGATCAAGCGCCAACTTCACCAAGTCAAGAAACTTGTGAAGAAAACACCCTATACTACTTGGCAAGAGGTAGAGGATGAAGAAATAGGAAGTGGGTTCACTTTAGAATTGGATTTCTCACTCTTTTTCACTAGTTGCCATTGATGGAGGCAAGCTTCTTCTTGAAGAAGAAGAAGATGATAGAATATGATAAGTGTTCTTCCAAAAAGAAAATAAATGAATACTTATCATAATGTCAACCATGATTGTGTGTAGAGAATTAACTAAGGTTAGATGAATGGTTAGGGTTAGGAGAAGAAGACAAGAATGGTCACTTAGTCAAAGTTGCATGAAGCATCAAGAAGCTGCATGAAAGAAAGCAACCATTTTGTTTTCTTTTCTCTTTTCCATAATAAATAAATAAATAGATATGAAAAACAAAACCCTAACCATTTAAATAACCATGGTTTAATCTTTACACAAACTCAAGTAAGCATGTATCATCAAACATGATACAATCAAGTGCACACAAAAATATATCACATATACAATGTGCACATCAAGTGAGAAAATCCATTTAAAGTGAACCAATACTAGTTAATGCAAAGTAATATATCAAATATATAATTATACATTAAATCATTAAATCAACACTTGATTTAACGATCCTGTCATATCGCATATAACCGACTAATATCTAATGTATCGGCTTATCGAATCAATCCTTGATTCGATAACTAGGTTATATCACATACAACCAATCGATACATTCATCGCGAGAATAGAATACGGTATCACATACACGCATTATTCTCGGTCCCGCACATATCTCATATGCGCTCCTATTTCGTTTTGCTTGAGCCAGGAAACCTCTGTGTAGGACTCTAAAGACTCGTCAATACGCCGGCAGCAGGTGATGATCATATCAAACACCCACAAGCCGCAAGCGGTCTGCTAAACGTAACGGCCACCCGGGTATTGAGTGATCAGAAGATCGACGAGCAAGCCCGCTCATACTCCTGTGAATCCAACCAGTAACACTTACCGTACAGTCCGGTCTCGTCGTCTGATATGTCGCATATCTCGCCTAGGGGTGGTAAACGTCAGACCCCAATAGCTCGATAAGTCGTGTCGATATGAGGTCTATAACTTTTCGAGAAACTACAGGTAACACTTACCAGTAAATCTCAGCAACCCTGGCTAGGGATTTCCGGTTATAGCCAATCGAACACAGCGCAACATCAACTCCCTATACCGGGAGAGACGAATCCCCTCCTATCGCTCATTGCCTCCATGTGATTCGGGACTGTACCCAAAAACCACTGTTTTGCACGCCCTCTTGGACGTGGTAAGGTGGAAATCAAAGCATAGTGGGAATCACACAAGACTCTATGACGATCTCGGGTCAACAGACTACTCTGTACCAGTGTCACCAGAGAACTGCCATCTGACGTAAGATATAATACCATCTGGGAGTTCTCGGCGAGTCCGTCCAATGTACCCAGTCTCCACTGAGCACCCGCATATCATCTCTGATGTCAAACACCAATGGATATGGGATCATCCATCGCCCATCTGTATGGGTCGAGAAGGTATACGCTAGTCTACTCTGGTATATCGATGCCCCGTCTCGATACACCCACGACTAGGGACCTTGAAGGATGTACTTATGGACTACCATGTCCCCACTAGTATGATCCGCATCATAGTCCTGGTAGTCAAGTACACATCCTAAGAGCTTTACCAACATGTATCAGAGAGACAATCAGTGTACATGTTAAGGTAAAGATCAACCAGATAGCATACTATCATGTCGAGCAAGAAGTCCTCCCTATATATGTCCAAGCACCCACTACAATATACATCCTATGTATAGTAATGGCCTCTAGGGCATACATATAACTAACACCAACGCCCAGCATCCACGTGCCGGGCGCATGAGGCGCCGACACCCAGCGCCCAGCGCCCATACGTCCTTAAGATGTTACCCACCGTTTTTTGTCTTCTTTCGTTTTTCAACCGTCGTAAACTCTCCGAGGCCCCCGATATACCCAAAACCCCTTAAGACACACACATACACACACTGCACATTGAGTTCGCATGACTAGTTTGACCCGTCAATCGAAAATTCCTTCGCTTCAAAGACGATGGGTAATTAACGGTAGCTTAGTCTGCGGCTGCTGAAGATTCAGATCCTCACGATCAATAAATCCCGGCGTACCCTAAGCAGGGGGAATCTGTATATGCCTGACAAGCGCGCCCATTCCCATCACAATGGGGTGACGAAACACCCTACAATATGTATACGTTTTATTTGTTATTACGTGTTGCTACTACATAATGACGAAGCCCGTAGGATTCTTGCTTGATTACCAATATTATGATGGCGTCCATATAGATGAGAGCTGGGTAGTTCATAAGCATATCCTTAAATGTCCCTAGTCGTGGGAGTATCGAGACTGGGCATCGATATTCCGGAGTAGACTAGTATATACGTTTCGAGACACCGACGCGGGACGGTGGCCAGTCTCACAACCCATTGGTGTTGTGTCACCTAAGATAGTATACAGGTGCTCACTGGAGGTGAGTACACTGGACAGACTCACCGAAAACTTTTAGATGGTATTATATCTATCGTCAGATAGAAGTTCTCTAGTGGCATGAGTATATGTTAGTCTTTTGACTTGAGATCGCCATTTGTCTCATGTGAGTTCTTACTGTACTTAGATTACTATCCTACCACGGATCAAAGGATTCATGCAAACAGGTTTTAATTGGGTACAGTCCCGAGCCACATGGAGGCAGTGAGCGATTGCCGTGATTTGTCTCTCCTGGTATTAGTAGTCGATGTCGTGCTGTGTTCGGTTGGCCATCAGCCTAAATCTGTGGCCACGGTGGATGAGATTTACTGGTGTGTGTTCAGTAGTTTTTCGGTTGGTAATGAGCTTGGCTCCGACATGACTTATCAGGTTATTAAGGATCTGACGTTATCCACTCTCCAAACTCGGTATGCAATGCTCTTAGACGAAAAGACCAGACTGTACAGAGATTGTCACATTCAGGCTCAGTAGGGTACGGACGGACTTGATTTTTGACCTCTCTTTCGGCATATACCTGGGTAGCCATTATATACAGATAGTGCCGCTGACGTGCTTGTGGTTATGGATTTATCCAGTAACTCACTGCCGGTGTATTGTCGAGTTTTTAGAGTCCCACACAGAAGGTTTTCTCGGTTCAGGCGATATGATGTAGATGACGTATGTTGGTACATACAAAGGACTGATTAAATACGTGTACAGGCTACACGGACTTTAATCGTACGGTTGATAATACTAGCCGGTTTAGAATTAAGCCGGATTATTAAATCAAGTTTTGATTTAATAATTTATATATATAATATATTCTAGTATTATTGTTCACTATTCATTTTCTCTCTCTTGGCTATTCGTATTTTTATACGAATACGCGTATATGTATTTCGATACGTATACCGAGTTGGATTCCGTATTTATACGGAATACTTTCTAGAATAAGGACCCCTCATTTGTGGATATTCATTTATGAATATTCATTTATGAATATTCATTGAAATGAGGTGGAGGGTGAGATGATTTTGAGTATGGTTAAAAGTATGTAGAGAGGGATGGTCTTCATTTGTTTATTTGAAAAATGGTGAGATATTTTATTTTGATAAAGATTATGAAGTCATTCTCTCTCTTTCTCTCATTCCATTCTAAGCTTAGCTCACTTGTGTTATGGCTAGCCTTTTCACCGCCTCCTTCTTCATAGCTCTCTTGAGCTTTGGTATTTGAGAGAAAATGATAGCGGAAAATTCCTACATCCTTACTCTTCATTCCTAATGAGCTTGGAGCATCGGCTACTTTATTAGGTGATGCTGGAGCTTGAATCGGTTCCCTCAGGTGGACCATTTTCGGTAAGAGCGGTTGTCTCTCAAACTTGTTCCCGACGGCCTACGAGAATCTTGGAAGGGTCTTCCATGATTGAGTGGACACGCATCGAAGGTTGTAATCTATAAACCTTGCATGCTTGTATTCTAGTTTAGTGTTTGGACTGATCACTAGGGATTAGTTTCTAGTGTCCTCTTGAAAATTTTTGTTTTTCGATTCCTCATCTGCCGCGGCAAGGGTACTAGGAACCATCAACGTTGATGCGGATTATTTGGAAGATCAAGATAGTTGGAAGAGCACAACAGGGTACGTATTCACGATTGGGGAAACAACAGTGAGTTGGGTCTCTTAATTACAAAAAGTGGTGGTATTGTCGATTACGGAAACGGAGTACATGACGATCACGGAAGCCAGTAAGGAGATGATATGGTTGCAACGGTTACTTGAAAACTTGGGCAAGAAGCAAGACTTTAACACCTTGTGGAGCGATAGCCAAAGTGCGATACATTTGGCGAAGAATCTGGTATATCACTCTCGGATGAAGCACATTAAAGTGCGGTATCACTTCATTCGTATAGCGATTGAAGAGGAGGGGTTGACATTGCAAAAGATTACTGGAGAAAAGAATACGACGGATATGTTCACCAAGATTGTAGATAAAGAGAAGCTGATTCTCTATTGCAGGTTGGTGAACCTCTCCATAAAAATCTGATGAGAAGAGAGTAGAGCGGAGTCGTGTAAAGTCTACTGGCGCTGGCGTTGGGAATCAAGGCTGAAATATCTCCAAGTGGGAGATTATTGAAATTATGGAGAAACTTCAAACAAAAGGCATATCATACCTTACCAAAACCAAGGTTTCTTAATTAAGAAATGTCTTATGGCAGTTTCTTAATTAAGGAGATGTCAGAGTCTTGGTTGGAATATGAGGAGTGCCTTACAGCAGTTTCTTAACTATGGTAGTTATTTAATTAAGGAATTGATTTTTGTATAAATAGGGAGCTCTGATATGTATTTTGTTCACCAACAAAAATTGAAGAGAAATCATTGTATGAGAGGGTAGGGGCTTAGAGAGATTTGAGAGAAATCTCCTAAGATTGTTTGTGGTGTACTTGATTCGAGATTATAGTAGACGTTTGCAGATTCCGCTCTGCTGGGGACTTGTTATATGGTGGGTGAATCTCGTTAACAAATCTCTTATCTCTTTCTGTGTTTGATTCTTATTTAATTCTCACACTTTATTTATTCTTTGTTCTTTCGTTGTGATTGTGTGGTTTGTTTATCGCAAGTATTGTTCCGTGCATCGGCTTCTTCCATCCCAACACTAACATGCTATATATCGTAGCCATGATACATATTCATCAACAGAAATGTATCACTAGTGAGTAAAAAATGAGCATAAATAATATTGAATCATACAAAACTAATACAGTTAAATTTCCAAAACAAAATCCACTGTCTTTAAAGACATGAAAATAATTATCGAAAGTATTTCATGCACGCGCGGAGCACACACATCAAACAAACCTTGGGAATGAACCAGTAAGTTCCGAAGAAATTGATGCATGAAGCTTGCTTATAACAATATTAGGATAAGAAAAATGAAGAGGATACCTGTGCAAGATTTTTTCCTATGATCAAAGTGATGCAATTTGCGACGTATTTCCATAAAATCGCGGTACCATTGAACAAAATCAGAAGAGATGAACCAAATCCAGAATGAGATGCCCCTTCTATGGCTGCTACCCATTTGACAAGATCGACATATTCCATAAACACTATAAGTGCGGATAGAATGATAAGCTGGTAGAACTCAAGTGCCCAAGTATACATCTGGCTAACAATCAAAATACTGGTTTTAATTTCTAAAGACAGGCAAACTCAAGAACGTCTTAATGCTTTAAAATATTGTACAGATTACAAACCATTGTTATGTTGATAATACCTTCAACAAAAAATTAAGGAGCCAGAAGATTTTTGAAAATAGGAATAAACCATGGAAAAATAACGGGAAAAAAATGTACCTTTAATTTTAGCAACTCACCATATATTGTGAGATACAATTATCTAGAAGAATGGTCTAATTATATATTTGAACAACGATAATATAAACGGTTAAGAGGAGTGGCAGTCCAATAGTTGAACAACGGAGAGGTTTAGACCCAAAAAAACATCAATTGAGGAAAAAAGGTAATCGAGTAGATGATGATCGTTATCAATGCGAGATGGAGAAAAACAATTCATGTTGCTAAACCCAAAGATTTTGATAGAAGGCTACGTTATTATTGATATAAATTACAAGGAGGAAGGTATAGAACTATCAAGATAGCAATATATTATTAAATATTCATCTCAGTCTCTCCCTAACAATTCTCGTTAAGATGAGAATGGTAGGATCTTACACTAGTATTTAAGATGTATTTAGCTTTTGGCCAGCAATTTCTATCACAATTCATGCATCCAATGCATTGGGAATATCCCTAGTTTCATCTTAACACACACCAACAGTAACAAATAAACGACAAAAAACCTTAATCCAAAACTATGGGTTTCACGGCATGAATCATTTTCCCCATTCGACTATTTTAAGGACCATTGTCTTTGTTAAATTAGCATATTTGTTTCCATTTATATAATGTTGATCCATGATTATGTTTGTCTACTTTTTGAGAAAATGTCAAAGATACAGCTATATGATCTGTTGAGCTCATTGGTCTCTATACTGCATATGTCAAATCGTATCAAGTTGTTCGCCCTTATCTTATCCTTAATTGATGCGCTGCTATTTTGCTCGTTTCTTATCCTATCTTTATCATATCTCCATCCATCCATCACAACATTTTCATTTCAGTTACACTCATATTTTTTTATAATCATTATTATGATCCATAAAGTATTGTCTTTCTTATAAAATTCCACTTTAATTTCATATACTTCTTATGGCTATACAGAGTACTACAAGATTATTTCCATCTCTTCTTAATTACCTCTGTCAATAACCTTCTCGGTTTTAGGTCTGATGAACTGATATCCTTAAGCACTGAAGTGATTACCGTCTTGTTGATTCAAATGTGTTCTATCTATAATTGCACCCTTGCTACAGGATCACTTATACTCTACTACTTTTAGAAAAACTGAATTTATTAATAATTAATGTTGTTTCTCATGTTATTGTATCCCATTTCTAGTATTATCGTCTGTACAATAACATTAGCAAACAAAATGAACAAGTTCATAAATAAATAATGCAAAAACAAAAGAGACTTGCGTAGATTCTTAATACATATGAGCCAATATGGAATTTGGTTTCCGTTATGTTGATCTTAATTACCAATGCATTATATATATATACCCACATTGATGCACACTTTGTCTTTTGTAAAACCCATTTTCATTGATAAGTTAGTAATGTTGATGATGATTTCAACCCTTGTCGACCATCATCGCCGGTTTCTCATCTCTTCATTTCACGTCTAGTAACTGTTAATGCTGACTTGACATTGGTATTGTTACTTATCTTGTTCCTTTCGAATCGAAATATACAATCAGGAAAAAAAAGGTTAGGGTTTTGGTTGGATTTAAGAGAATGGGCAATGGGGTTGGTCAAATTCTTTTTACAAACAGGAGAAAACATTAAAAGGTAAGTTAGAAAACCCTATAAAATCAGAATGAAAATAGAAACAAACAAAAAACTGTTATTAATCTAAACTAATTATCAAATTCATAAATTACATTAAAAAATTCAGAGAAAGGAGAAGAAAGGACCTATGAGGTGGCAGTTTCTTCTTCTTTGGCCCTCTGTTTCTTTTGGGCGAAAAAAACCAATGTAATTATTTTTGTATCGCGCTATCACTTGCACACTGCTCATTATCACCTACTTTCCTTCTCTCTCAAGTCCAAGGGGGAAGCCCCTCTGATTTCAAAATATAGAAGGAGCTTATTTTCCTAAGATATGCTCTTTGCTTCCTTTGTTATTGCTTTTAACTATTTCAAAAAAATGTAAGAGTAATTTGTGATTAAAGGAGCATGTGTAAAATCTCCAATTAAAAGGAGGTTACAAAGAAATAAATAAATAAAAATGGCGGCTTTTATTCCCCTTGACTTTCTGTTGAAATAAATCATTTATTTATAAGGAAACTTAATGGGTTGCATTGTAACGTCAATTCATTTAATGTTGTACATTTATGGTTTTACTTTGCCAAGAGAAACTAGTGAAATTAGAGGATGACTTTGATTAGGGATGTTAAACAAGTTGGACTCGAGCGGGTCAGTGTCTGTTTGAGTTCGGCTCCAGCTGCTCATTTGACTGATTTAAACCTATCTAGAGTTTATTTCAATAAAAGCTCCTTAGCAGAGCGATCAGAGGTCGTAACGAGCCAATGAACGCTTATGAGCTATTGAGCTCGACATCTCATTTGTGACCTTGGCTCATTTAGATATTTCGGTTGTTGGGTCATGAATGGTGTGAAAATTTGAGTTTTTATGTGTCCTAAATGCCGCAATCAATAACGGTGTCGCAAATAGCTAGCCGGTAGTGAGTACGGGTCGTTCACATGGAGATGATGAATTACTTATCTTGTTTTAAACGAGTTAATAGAAGAAATATTGGATTTTTGTTGTCTTATACTAAAGAGGTTTGAAAGTTTTATAAGAGAAGAGCTTGTAGGATTTTCCGGATTGGGTAGTTTAAAAGATGGGTTTTTTATAAAAATATTCTTGTTATCTTTTTAATTAATTAATACTAGAGAAATAACGATGAATGTGGATTAGGGTGCTAAGAGCTGTACTAGGAATTCCGTCTATTTACCCTTGTCCTTCTATTGATCGTTATTACGTTAAAACCTTCAATCAAAGCAATCTTAACTAAATTCAAATCGATATCACAACTTTCATGAATTGAAGGTGCGTCAAAATAAGAGGGTTAAGATTCCATTTAATTAAAATTTATACAAAATTAAAAATAATAAAGAGAATTGAAAATAAATTTCCTTCGAATAAACTACTCATTCCTTTAAACCCTAACAAACGAAAAAATTACTCCTCATTTGGGAAAAACATGATAAAAGAAGAAGGATAAAAAAAAGAAAGATTTTGTTTTAAAAAGGCTAACTACTAGAGTCTTCACAAAATGTAAAGAACAAGTACCATTGCCTAAAAATTCATTACAGAAATAAGGAAGAAGAAAACCAAAAGAAAATCATCATCTAACTAATTAAAAGTAAAAGCAAGAAAGTAATTGAGAAAAAGTAATTGCAGAATTAAAGTGCGAAAAGTAATGTGGAAAATAACGACACGAAATTAAAAGAACTCTACATTTTATTAATAAGTACTTGAATTATAAAATTTAAATGGCTTAAAGAAAACTAAATATTAAACCCTAAATGTCTTTTCTTTAATGCTACTCGGTCCTTTATATATGACTTGGATTACAAAAACCTAACCCTAATATTGATGCACTTGTAATAACGATTATGCCCCTGAAATTTTACATCGAACGACCATAATTTGACCGCCGATCCGCCCCTATTTGCGAAGGAACTTCGCTGAAACGCCGCCAATTTAAGGAATTGATTCTCTAATTTTTTTGTGCTTTCTTCTCGTGATTTTAGGAGATATTTCTGATGATAAAATCTTGGAAATATTGTCTTATTTTTTAAGTTGCGAGAATCTTCAATTTGCTCCTAAACTTGGCAGATTTGATCTGTTGCAATTGATTTGATTTGCTCTCTTGATCCTAATTGCAGTTTTGAATCAATTTGTTAATTTAATACCTGCACAATATCTCAAATCAAATTATTAGTAGCATTTATTCTATTAGAGAAAATATTCCAACCAATTTTGCTCATAATTAAATTACTCAATATTTAAAAAACATATAATTTATTTAATAAGATATGGTTGCAATTATTTTTCTTAATGATTAAGAATCGCATGAATATTTTATTTAAATATGATATGCGCATATTACTCCCATTTATATTAATTATAAGTTAAGAAACATATGACAAATTCTTTTTACACATAAACCCATATATGTTCTTAAATTATAAATAACACATTTAGCAATTAATAAAAATAGGAAAAATGACCGTAAAAATGTGCAATAAATATGACTGATCAAATACCCCCAAACTTATCTTTTGATCGTCCCAAACAAACTGTTTTATTTTAAAAGAAAAAAAACCAGCACACTTTCGTAGGCAACACTATTGCACTTAGCTCGTGCAACAAGCCTTTAAATCTCTAGGTGTCCCTACTAGGAAGAGTGTTGTCTCCTGAGGGTTTTCAGCGGATTACACCCACAAAATATCGTCAAAGCTAATTTCGTAAGTTCACGGTCAATTCAAATCCTAAAGTTCAGTATCTAAGTTAGAAACTCTATCATCCTAAGTTAAAAATATTCGACTCTTATTTTTCACACCTCACTCTTCATTTAATCTAAACTCATATATTGTTCCTCCAATATTTAACCTAATAAAAGAGTAAAACTCTGTTGGAATTTAATGAGGCAGTGCCTCATGTGCTCTCCACGTGGGCGCCAGCACCAGAGCCAATCTTATAAGATTAAATCCTATGATGGTGTCTCACTTGCTCCTCACGCGGGCGCCAATGTGCAAAGCATAAAATAATTTATTACATAAGAGTTATACTTTTACATGGCGCCACACGTGCTCCTCACGCAGGCGCCAATGTGCAAAGCACATAAGTACCTATCTTAAGAATTAAATTCTTAAGTGGCGTCCACGTGCATAACACGTGAGCGCCAGCGTCCAAGTTCATATCAGTAGAATTAAATTCTACATTTTCCTAACAAAAGTTGGGATATTCTCTGTTAAAAAGAGCTGTTGGATCAAAAATCCAATGGAGATGATAAATCATCAAAATATATAATTAGGAGAAAATATCTCCTAAATCTTTCTAAATGAGAAAGATACTCTCGGTTGGATCAATGATCCAACAATATAATAAAATTCTATTTTTGGGAATATATTCTCTCAATCTTTCCAAATAAAAAGATTGCTCGCTGTAAAACAGAGAGCCCTTTGATTAAAAATCCAATGGTGATTAAAAATCATCATTTTACAGAATAAATTCTGTATATGGGAAAATATTTTCTCAATTTTATTAAAAACAAGAACAACATTCTGTAAAACCGAAGTCCTTGGATCAAAAATCCAACGGTGGGTAAAATTCCCCAACTCAATTTTGAATCAAATTAAATCAATTGGAATCTCTCAATGAGAGATTTTCTCAAAATTAATTAACAAACTTGCCTCCACTATATAAAGGACCCAAGACTTCAAATCTCACACACCACGGACCAGGAAGAGATATAGATAGACGAAGAGAGAAAACCCCTATAAGCTTATGCAAAAATACAGTGAGCTCTGGAGAGAACGGAGAATTCAATTCTCAAAGAAGAGAACCTTCCTTCTCGAAACCCTAGGTAAAGAAAAAAGACCAAAATATCTCTATCACATCTAAGGGTTTAACCATTTTAAAACAACTTATTTCTTTCTCTGGATCTGAGATCCACAAGACAAGTCTTCCGTAAGTTGAGAATTTAATTCTTATCGGGAAGAACTTGTTCTTGAGAATCAAACATTCAGGGAAGAATAAATTTAAAAAGGAAAATAACGGAGTCCATAATACTCCAAGAACTCAGTTCCTTCAAATCAAGAACTTAGTTCTCTAAAAAATCAATCCGAAATCCTCAAAAATAGTGATTTTGGTGAGCATTAATGGTCAAAATGCTATTAACAGGGGGTTTAACCTCTCTGAAAATATCAACAGAGATTAAATCTCCATTTTAAAAAAAACCTAGCGCCTTACGTGCTTCCTACATGGGCGCCCATTTTTAACAGCGCCTAGCGCCTCACGTGAAAAACATGTGGGCGCCTAAAACAGAAGGCCTGCGCCTCATGTGAAACACATGTGGGCGCTGAATAAAGTGCTTAGCACCCCATATACAGCCGAAAACAGCTAAGTGCTTAGCACTAATTGGGCAGCGCTAGGCGCCGCACGTGCTCCTCATATGGGTGCCATATAAAAAGTGCTTAGCACTTCATATACAGCCAAAACGGCTGAGTGCTCATCACTAATTGGGCAGCGTCCAACGCCACACGTGCACCTCACGTGGGCGCCATATAAAAAATGCTTAGCACTTCACATTTAGTCAAAATGACTAAAGTGTTCAACATTTATTGGGCAGCGCCCATGACTGAATGCTTCACTTGACAAACACATGGGCATCAGAATTCAAATAAGTGCTTAGTACTTTTACATAAAAGGAAAATGGCTGAACAAATAAAGCCCAAATAAGTACTTAGAACTTTTGAATAAAAGAAAAGATTAAGCAGACTAAGCCTAAATTGGCTAGGTCTCTGAATTTTTCTTGCAGCTGAGTCCAAATGCTCTTTTGCTGGATCTTAAGTAAAAACGATCCTAAAATTTTGTTAAGTGGATCTTAGTCTCAAATTAGATTAACGTATTGTTCTCCGCCGAAAGATGCGATCGGGACGTTGGGACGTCCAGGCCTGAATTCGGAGGGCAGATGCTAATTAGTACTATCCGTCCACCTCTCCGAAGATGCCAAGTTGATTTATGGCACCATGTATCGAAGGTTTAAACGGATGCGGTCGATATAGCAGACTTCGTCAGATTCCCCCCTATCGAGGGGTTTTTGATTGTGGGGACGCTCTTCCCTGCAGGCGCAAGCCCCTGCAATTAATTACGCTACCGCATCGCGGTAACAACTTTCTCCTTCTTCAGATGGTCACTTCGTGTCGTGGGTGTTTGTTTTGTTTTTGGTTGCCCGTGGATTGTATACGGAGACTAATTTATGTTGTCGCCCGTAGGGCGTGGATTAGTCCAAATCCGTATCTTCTTAGATTTGGGTTTGAGGGTTAGGTTTAAGGATACGTTAGCCTGATTTGAGACTAAGATCAACTTAAACGTTAGTTAAGGATACGTTAGTCTAATTTTTAGACTAATATCAACTTAATGGGATCGTTTAGATCCAACAAAAGAGCATTTGGGCTCTATTGCTTAGTTTAGGAACATTGCGGTCGATTAGTTTAAGGACATTACGGTCCAATGTTAGTTTAAGGACATCTCGGTCCATTGTTAGTTTAGGGACATCTCCGTCCAAGGTTAAGGACATCATAGTCCATGGGTTTTAAAGGACCCCACAGTCCGAGGTTAAGGACATCATAGTCTGTGAGTTTAAAGACCTCACAGTCAAGGTTAAGGACATCATAGTCCGTGGGTTTTAAAGGACCCCATAGTCCGAGGTTAAGGACATCATAGTCCATGGGCTTAAGGACCCCACAGTCCAGTTTAAAGACGTCATAGTCTGTGAGATGTATGGTTGTCGGGACCCGTCGCCTCTCTGAAGACGTTGAAGGATTACAATGACATATATCAGAGGGGTTCATAGATGTACCCTTGAACCAATTTTGGTTAAAAGATCTGTGGTCCAATTTGGAACTAAGATCTGTTAAAAGATTTATGAGCATGTGGGCTCAATTAATTTGAATTTGAGGACTTATGGCCAATCTTGGGCTAAGTCCAATCAAGTTAAAATGTTTTAACACTTATTTTGGGCTTTTGAGCTTTTATTTGGGCTTAGTCCTTTTAATAATGCTGAGCATTGATATTTATCTTGACAATGATTTTGTCTTTTATTGAATGCTGACCATTCAATCATAGCTCTGGGATTTATCAGAGAACAATTTATGTTCTGTCAGTGCAACACATGGCACGCTTGGCGCTTTGCGCCAGTCAAAGTGCGCAGTGCGCTTCTGCCAAGTAGCGCACATGTGAGGGACACGTGTCACGCTTGGCGCTAGACGCCAGATGATGAGCGCATGATTCCAGTTTATGAGCGCAGAGCGCTAGTTTATGAGCACATTGCGCTTTCAGTTTAGTGGCGCACACGTGAGTGACACGTGGTGCGCTTGGCGCTGAGCGCCAGCCCATGAGCGCAATGCGCTATTTTAGAAGCGCAAGGCGCTAGTTGTTAAGCAGTACATGCGCGATTGACACATGGCGCATTTGGCGCTGAGCACCAGTCCAGAGAGCGCAGAAGCGCAGTTCAAGAGCGCAAAGCGCATCTGATCAATTTTATGATCTGAGAAACAATTTATGTTCTTTTAAAAGAGACTTTGTCTCAAGATCTAAGAACACCCGTTCTTATTTTGTAGGAGATGTTTCAATCTCTTATATTGATGAAAGGCTTTGCCTTTATGGATCTATGATCCTTAAGAGAATTGAATTATTCTCCCCTCCTTTTTTAATGAGATGTTCATGATCTCTTTGAGGAAGACTTTAGTCTTATAGATCTATGATCTGTGATAAGTAAGTTCTTCTTTTATTTTATGATGAGATCTTTTGATCTCTTTGTGAAAGACTTTTTGTCTTTGTAGATCTATGATCTTTTTAAAGAAATGAATTCTTCTTTCTTAATCATGAGATGATTTCATCTCTGTGTTCATCATCATTCATTCTTATCTTGAAGAAAAATCTTCTTGCAAGAGCTTGCTCTTTGAATTTCTCTAATTTTTTTTTGGGGAGTGTCACGCCCCACTTCCCAGAATACGCTAAGATAGGTACGTGACATAGCCAACCATGCTACCTGTGGGTAGGAAATATCCTTCCACGGTCACATTACGGCTGTAGAGATATCAAGAACAAGAAAGTAAACTAAACTATCTAGTACAAGTCTATGAGCCAGAATAAACGAGTCAAGAAATAAAAATATGCGGAAGTAAAAGATCCAATAAATAAAACACCTGGAAAGTAAAACTGGATACCAACAGGATCCTCACCGCTCGGTCTAACAGTGGCAATACTCCTGATCAGTCTGCAACAAAGGTAAAGAATCTGGGCCATGCAAAACCCAGACGTCAGCGCGTCATAACATCAAGCAATAATATATAAACAGGGTAGCAAGACATGCAAGTATGATCAAAAAGGTAAAACAGGTGTAACAGCAATATAAATCAGGGCACTGAAAGGTAGTGTGTAGTAAGTAATCTAAACTGGTCTATTGGGTTAACTACTCTCAAGTCTTTGAAATCAAATTGATGAATCATCGATGTAACTCAATAGTATCCCGTGCGTGCCCGGGATCACGGTCTATGACTCTCGGGCTGAATCCGAGACGTGCCGCGAGGCAGTAAAGGGTAGTAGGTAATGACGAGTGATGTCAGCAGCATCACCCCGGGGCTGGCCTAGCCCGTAAGACTGATCAGAAAAGGTAGAGAACTGTCGAGTTACAAGTCAGGTTTCATCATTGATTTCTCCATACCCCCAAGTTATATGTATTCAAGTCAGGTATTAAATAATCTAGAGCTAATGCCAACACAGGATCAGGCAGGTACAGGTTTGTCTGGATAGACATCAGGAACTGTCCGTAAGGACAACAGGTCAAGTTTGTTGGCATTAGACACAAGATCAGCTAACAGGTAAAGCAATGTTACATCAGGTCAAGTTAGGTAGTATATAGGTATCATGTCATGTCAAGAGTTGCACGGTACCATGTCGTGTCAAGTAATAGGTGTAACAAGTCATGTCAGGGGTCCACAAAATGTCATCTGGGTGCTCATAACCAAAATAACATAAGCATGGGTATACAACACAAGCATGAAGTACTAATGGAACAATAAAATGGAACAATAATATGTATACTAGACGGGATGGATGCAAACGGGTGTTTGCAAGGTTATAAACTATTTAAAAGGGTTCTATGGGCTATGTAAATAATTATTATATAATTTAAATACGGATGTGGGTACTAGGTATAGTAAATCAAAATGCAACATGGTATGTTCTAAGTTATGAATCTAAAATGATAAAATGGACATCGAATGTTAAAATGTAACATGAGACATTGGATTAAATCTATGGGTTTAACATGTAATCTAATAAGTATAAAATAGCATGTAGCAAGTTTCACTTGCCTCAGAACAATGGTCGATATGCAGGCGGCCTGGTGCGACATGACTCGATACGGTGTGTGAAACGGCACGACACGGTACTGGGTCTAGTCGCGATCTGGTGCACAGTCTGGTCGCGATCTGGACACGATCTGGTGTATGGTCTGGTCGTGATCTGGATACGATCTGGTGCATGGTCTGGTCGCGATCTGGACAAGATCTGGTGGTGGTCTGGTTGCGATCTGGAGACAATCTGGTGCATGGTCTGGTCGCGATACAGTCGTGACATGGAAGTGGTGATGGTATGATTTTAGTATTGTAGTGGTACTGTGGGGATGGTATGGTTCGTCCGGATCGTCAGCGGCGGCATGGCTCCGGCGGGTGATCGCCGGAAAAGAAACAAGATCAAGAAAAGAAAGAGAAAGAAGAAGAAGAAGAAGAAAGGAAGAGAAGGGGTTGCACTGGGGTTTGGTGTTCTGGGTTCGGAGGAGGTGTCAAGGGAGTTGTCGACGATGGGTTTCCGGTGATGGGGTTTACCGGCGAGATTTCACGGAAAAGGCAGTGGGGTTTCGGGAGAGATGCAGGGTTCTTGGGTTGCTGCAGGGGATGTGCTCGGGTGTGGGGCGATCTGGAGTTGGCTCAGGGTCAGAGGAGGTGACAAAGGGAGCGACGATGGCGATGGGTTAGGATTGCGTTCTCGTCATGGGTTCTTGGTTACGGGTTTCTTGATGATGGGTGATCGAGGTTCAATGGGGAAAGGGTTCGTCGAGGTCTGCAGAGGAGAGGAGAAGGGAATGAGGGATTGCAGACGAGGTGGAGACGACGACAGGGAGATGGGTGAGCATGGCAGAGGGAAAGGATGAGGATTCAGAGAAGGTGGGTCGTCGGGGTTGGAGCCGGGGAGTGGTAAGAGAGAGAGATACTCGAGGGAGGAGAGGAGACGAGAGAGGTGAGGATGGTGGCGAGGATGAGGCAGCAACGGCGACGCGGGTGAAGGCGTGGGTTAGGGCTTGGGTTTTGTGAGGAGGCGGCGGGAGAAAAATAATGAAGAAGAAGAAGAGAGAGGAGAGAGGACGTGGGTGTGTGTGTGTGTTAAAATAGGGTATGGGTTTTAAGTATGGTAAAAAATAATATAATGGAGGGAGAGAGAGAGAGATCTGGCTGTTGTTAGAGGTTAGGATAATTGATTTAGGATTAAAAATATATTTTAGTTTAAAATTATAAGCTTACAAAATTAATAGTTAGGAAAATATATATACTTAGTTAAGAAAATTTTGAAAGAAATAAGGAATATAATATTATAATATTAGTCCGTTTTGATACTTTGGCAAATACAAATTTACTCCAAAACACGCCCAGGTCGGGTCCAAAAATTCAGATTTAAAATATGAAAAATATATGCGACTTCTAAATTTCAAAAGGAATACTCATGTAACAAAAATGCATACCCCCAAGAACGGATGCACGTACGTGCGCGTAGCCATCCAAACACGTCCATTTTACTGAACGGGACGAGAACAAGATGCGCGGATGCTACCACGGGGTTAGGGATATCAAGCAGGCCATGTTATGCAATTTTAAAATATTTTACATGACCTAAAATGTTATATGGTAAAACATGCGGTGCTAGATGAAATGCCAGTATGTACTAATCATGAGATGCACGTGTCCATACAACAAGTCAAGCTAATCTATAAATAAGAATCAAACAGATTCAAGCAAGCGGGTCGGGTCGAATGCAATGTAAAGTGTAAAAAACCACTCGCATCCACAATACGTTAAATCAAGAATATCACGAATAAAGAAATACGAGAACTGGAATTAGTATAAATGAACTCGGGTGTTACATTATACCCAACTACAAAAAGAATTTCGTCCTCGAAATTCCAAGAACAAGAAAGGATAAACAATCAAGAAACTACAAGAGTAGATGTGGAAACTTCTGCCGGATTTCATCTTCTCGTTTCCAAGTTGATTCTTCATGCGAGCGATTTTCCCAAGAAACAAGTACAAAAGGGATAACCTTGTTCTTAAGAACCTTTTCTCTTCGATCCACAATCGACATCGGTCGTTCCTCAAAAGTCAAATCTTCTCGTACAGTCAGCTCCGAATGATCCAACACATGTGTTTCATCTCGAACATATTTACGGAGTTGAGATACGTGAAACACGTCATGAACATTCGCCAAGGATTGCGATAACGCTAAACGATAAGCCACTTCTCCAACACGTTCCAAGATCTCAAAAGGTCCAACGAATCGAGGACTAAGCTTTTCTCGACTTTCGAAACGGATCACCCCTCTAGTCGGTGATATCTTCAAGAATACCAAATCACTAACAGCGAACTCTAGAGGTCTTCTCGATGTAACTGCCCAACTCTTTTGTCGATCTTGTGCTGCTTTCATATGATTCCGGATAGTATTAACCTTCTCAACTGTCTGCACAACCAAATCTGGTCCCAACAATCTTCGTTCACCGACATCGTCCCAACAAACAGGTGAATGACACTTGCGACCATAAAAAACCTCGAATGGAGCCATCAGAATAGTCGCCTGGAAACTGTTATTGTAAGAAAACTCCACCAAGTATAGATGATCCCATGAACCCTTGAAGTCTAACATGCAAGCTCTCAACATGTCTTCAAGAGTTTGGATCGTTCTCTCCGACTGGCCATCTGTCTGAGGATGATTAGCTGTACTAAACTTCAATCGAGTCCCCAAACTTTCCTGTAAGCTCTTCCAGAAGTGCGATAAGAAACGAGTGGCACGGTCGGACATGATGCTCACCGGTACTCCATGCAATCATACAATCTCCTGCATATACCGTTCTGCCAACGCTTCTGTCGATTGAACAACTCGAAATGGTATGAAATGAGCTGCCTTGGTCAATCGATCAACAATCACCCAAACTGCATTGTTGCCCGTTGGACTCCACGGTAGAGCCGTCACGAAATCCATGGTTATATGTTCCCACTTCCATTGAGGAATCGGAAGTGGTTGCAATAAATCAGCAACCCCTTGGTGTTTAGCCTTAACTTGCCGATACACCAAGCACTTTGCCACAAAGCGGTAATCTCCCGTTTCATGCCTTCCCACCAGAAATGCTGTCGTAGATCTCGGTACATCTTTGTGCCTCCTGGATGTACGGAATACGCGGAACTGTATGCCTCTTTCATAACTTCTTCGCGAACATCCTTTTGGCACACACAAACGGCTACCATATCGCAACGAACCATCTTCATGAATTAACAAGTCCGTTCGAAGTCCAGCTTCAACCGGTTCTCGAAACTTTTGCAATCTTGGGTCCTTCGACTGCTCTACTTTAATACTCTCGATAAAAAACGACCGTACTTGCAACTGCTTCAACTGTCCTAAAGAATGCGGTAGCACAATCTCCAACTCGAACCTCCGAAAGTCTTCCATAAGCTCCTTCTGTGCAGTCAACATCTGAATTTCTGGCAACCGACTAAGTGCATCCGGCACAACATTAACTTTCCTGGATGGTTCTTAAGATCAAGATCGTAGTCAGTTATCAGCTCCAACCATCTACGCTGCCTCATATTAAGCTCCTTCGGTGTGAACACATACTTCAGGCTTTTATGATCGGTGAATACTTCGACCTTTTCGTCCCAATAAGTAGTGTCTCCAAATCTTCAAAACGAAAATCACAGCTGCTAGCTCCAAATCATGAGTTGGGTAATTTTTCTCATGGATCTTCAACTGTCTCGATGCGTAAGTTACAATCTTCCCGTGCTGCATCAAAACACATCCCCAAACCTTTTTCCAGATGCGTCGCTGTGAATCACCAATTCTCCGGAACCATCTGGTACTGTTAAAACAGGTGCGGTTATCAACCTCTGCTTCAATACCTCAAAAGCTGACGCACACCTATCCGTCCATACTAACGGTACCTCCCTTCCATGTAAACTTGGTCAAAGGCTTAGCCAAACGAGAAAAATTCTCCACGAACCTTCAAAAATACCCGGCGAGTCTAAGAAAGCTTCTTATCTCCGCAACATTCTTCGGAATCGGCCAATCTCGAACTGCTGTAATCTTTTCGGGATCAACGGCGATTCCATCTCCAGACACGACATGTCCCAAAAACTTCACTTCTTCAAGCCAAAACTCGCACTTGCTCATTTTTGCATACAATCTTTCTTGCCTCAATGTCTGCAGTGCGATCTTCAAGTGTTCTGCACGCTCTTCAATACTCCTTTGAGTAGACCAGAATATCATCAACGAACACCACTATAAACTGGTCCAAGAATGGTGAAAGATTTGGTTCATCAAGTCCATAAATATCGCCGGTGCATTCGTTACTCCGAAGGACATCACTAAGTACTCGTAATGTTCATACCGAGTTCTGAACGCAGTCTTGCAAATATCTTCTGATTTAACTCGGACCTGATGATATCCGGATCGCAAATCCAGTTTTGAGAATACCCTCGCGCCACTAAGCTGCTCGAACAATTCCCCAATGCGAGGGATCGGGTACTTATTCCCAATAGTCACCCGGTTTAAATTCTCGATAATCGATGCACATTCTCCTTATGCCATCTTTCTTCTTTACTAGAAGAACTGGAGCTCCCCAAGGTGAATTGCTGCTGCGAATCCAACCTTTCTCGAGTAATTCAGTAACCTGCTTCTTGACTTCATCCAATTCCACTGGTGCCATCGGATAATATGCCCTTGAGACTGGCGCTGCACCAGGAACAAGATCAATCACGAACTCCATATCTCGTTTTGCGGTTAACCCGAGATGTCCTCAAACACGTCCATAACTCTCAAAATATAGCCGGCGCTTCCTCCTTATCAACTCCCATCGACGAAGAGCATTATTTGTCGGCCTAGCCCTAAACTCGACTGGCCCGACAGAACTGCTTCCTCCGGCAAAGATAAACTCTGGATGTCCGGGAATCTGGAAAATCACTTCCTTTGTCCTACAATCAATGTGAGCGTGGACAGTGCCGAGAAAATCCATTCCCAAGACCACAACAAAAAAAAGGGATGCACCAGAATTGAATAATTCTAATGCGGAAAAGACATGATCAAGTAGGATACCTGAAACGATTTCATCTGAAGCCAAACACTGAAGAAGATAAGCACGGTAAACCGAATTCAAGCTTGCGATAAACATGAACTGGAAAGCAAGAGAAGCAAGGCAATATATTGGATATGAAACAAGGAAGTGAATCAAGACCAGGACTCCAAGTTACTTAAATAGAGTACCGCATTGTAACCATGCTGCAGTTCATGGGTACAATTACATAACTCCACTCAAGTCCCCCCAAATCCTAGTATCAGAATCAAGAAACAGGGAGAAACAATAGAGAACCAAAAAGGTTTCAAGTCGAGATGCAAAGTGGTTTTCATATCGTCAAGGCGAAGGATAAAAGAAAGATATGATTCAAGAATCACGATAGCAAGGTGGCAGGACATGTTCCTAATCACGAGTATTCTGATTCGTGTATTGGGTCCAATACCCAACTACAAAAAGAATCAAACTCGATTAACCCATATCCTATGGCTCTGATACCAAACAAACCATGTCACGCCCCGCTTCCCAGAGTACGCTAAGATAGGTACGTGACATAGCCAACCATGCTACCTGTGGGTAGGAAATATCCTTCTATGGTCACATTACGACTGTAGAGATATCAAGAACAAGAAAGTAAACTAAACTATCAAGTACATGTCCATGAGCCAGAATAAATGAGTCAAGAAATAAAAATATGCGGAAGCAAAAGATCCAATAAATAAAACACCTGGAAAGTAAAACTGGATACCAACAGGATCCTCACCGCTCGGTCTAACAGTGGCAATACTCATGACCAGTCTGCAACAAAGGTAGAGGATCTGAGCCATGCAAAACCCAGACGTCAGCGCGTCATAACATCAAGCAATAATATATAAACAGGGTAGCAAGACATGCAAGTATGATCAAAAAGGTAAAGCAGGTGTAACAGCAATATAAATCAGGGCAATGAAAGGTAGTGTGCATAGAGTAATCTAAACTAGTCCATTGGGTTAACTACTCTCAAGTCTTTGAAATCAATTTGATGAATCATCGATGTAACTCAATAGTATCCCGTGCGTGCCCGGGATCACGGTCTATGGCTCTCGGGCTGAATCCGAGACGTGCCGCGAGGCAGTAAAGGGTAGTAGGTAATGACGAGTGATGTCAGCAGCATCACCCCGGGGCTGGCCTAGCCCGTAAGACTGATCAGAAAAGGTAGAGAACTGTCGAGTTACAAGTCAGGTTTCATCATTGATTTCTCCATACCCCCAAGTTATATGTATTCAAGTCAGGTATTAAATAATCTAGAGCTAATGCCAATACAGGATCAGGCAGGTACAGGTTTGTCTGGATAGACAACAGGAACTGTCCGTAAGGAAAACAAGTCAGGTTTGTTGGCATTAGAATCAAACTCGATTAACCTATATCCTATGGCTCTGATACCAAACAAACCATGTCATGCCCCGCTTCCCAGTATTCTGATTCGTGTATTGGGTCCAATACCCAATTATAAAAGAATCAAACTCGATCAGGTAACAGGTAAAGCAATGTTACATCAGGTCAAGTCAGGTAGTATATAGGTATCATGTCACGTCAAGAGTTGCACGGTACCATGTCGTGTCAAGTAATAGGTGTAACAAGTCATGTCAGGGGTGCACAAAATGTCATGTGGGTGCTCATAACCAAACTAACATAAGCATGGGTATACAACACAAGCATGAAGTACTAATTGAACAATAAAATGGAACAATAATATGTATACTAGACGAGATGGATGCAAACGGGTGTTTGCAAGGTTATAAACTATTTAAAAGGGTTCTATGGGCTATGTAAATAATTATTATGTGATTTAAATACGGATGTGGGTACTAGGTATAGTAAATCAAAATGCAACATGGTATGTTCCAAGTTATGAATCTAAAATGATAAAATGGACATCGAATGTTAAAATGTAACATGAGACATTGGATTAAATCTATGGGTTTAACATGTAATCTAATAAGTATAAAATAGCATGTAGCAAGTTTCACTTGCCTCAGAACAATGGTCGATATGCAGGCGGCCTGGTGCGACATGACTCGATACGGTGTGTGAAACGGCACGACTCGGTACTGGGTCTAGTCGCGATCTGGTGCACGGTCTGGTCGCGATCTAGATACGATCTGGTGCATGGTCTGGTCACGATCTGGATACGATCTGGTGCATGGTCTGGTCGCGATCTGGACACGATCTGGTGGTGGTCTGGTCGCGATCTGGAGACGATCTGGTGCATGGTCTGGTCGCAACACGGTCGTGACATGGAAGTGGTGATGGTATGATTTTGGTATTATAGTGGTACTGTGGGGATGGTATAGTTCGTCCGGATCGTCGGCGGCGGCATGGCTCCGGCGGGTGATCGCCGGAAAAGAAACAAGATCAAGAAAAGAAAGAGAAAGAAGAATAAGAAGAAGAAGAAAGGAAGAGAAGGGGTTGCACTGGGTTTGGTGTTCTGGGTTCGGAGGAGGTGTCAAGGGAGTTGTCGACGATGGGTTTCCGGTGATGGGGTTTGCCGGCGAGATTTCACGAAAAAGGCAGTGGGGTTTCGGGAGAGATGCAGGGTTCTTGGGTTGCTGCGGGGGATGAGCTCGGGTGTAGGGCGATCTGGAGTTGGCTCAGGGTCAGAGGAGGCGACAAAGGGAGCGACGATGGCGATGGGTTAGGGTTGCGTTCTCGTTATGGGTTCTTGGTTACGGGTTTCTTGATGATGAGTGATCGGGGTTCAAAGGGGAAAGGGTTCGTCGAGGTCTGCAGAGGAGAGGAGAAGGGAATGAGGGATTGCAGACGAGGTGGAGACGACGACAGGGAGATGGGTGAGCATGGCAGAGGGAAAGGATGAGGATTCGGAGAAGGTGGGTCGTCGGGGTTGGAGCCGGAGTGGTAAGAGAGAGAGATACTCGAGGGAGGAGAGGAGACGAGAGAGGTGAGGATGGTGGCGAGGATGAGTCAGCAACGGCGACGCGGGCGAAGGCGTGGGTTGGTGCTTGTGTTTCGTGAGGAGGCGGCCGGAGAAAAATGATGAAGAAGAAGAAGAGAGAGGAGAGAGAAGGACGTGTGTGTGTGTGTGTGTGTTAAAATAGGGTATGGGTTTTAAGTATGGTAAAAAATAATATAATAAAGGGAGAGAGAGAGATCTGGCTGTTGTTAGAGCTTAGGATAATTGATTTAGGATTAAAAATATATTTTAGTTTAAAATTATAAGCTTACAAAATTGACAGTTACGGAAATATATATATTTAGTTAAGAAAATTTTGAATGAAATAAGGAATATAATATTATAATATTAGTCCGTTTTGATATTTTGGCAAATACAAATTTACTCCAAAACACGTCCGGGTCGGGTCCAAAAATTCAGATTTAAAATATGAAAAATATATGCTACTTCCAAATTTCAAAAGGAATGCTCAGGTAACAAAAATGCATACCCCCAAGAACGGATGCACGTACGTGCGCGTAGCCATCCAAACACGTCCGTTTCACTGAACGGGACGAGAACAAGATGTGCAGATGCTACCATGGGGTTAGGGGTATCAAGCATGCCATGTTATGAAATTTTAAAATATTTTACATGACCTAAAATGTTATATGGTAAAACATGCGGTGCTAGATGAAATGCCAGTATGTACTAATCATGAGATGCACGTGTCCATGCAACAAGTCAAGGTAATCTATAAATAAGAATCAAACAGGTTCAAGCAAGCGGGTCGGGTCGAATGCAATGTAAAATGTAAAAAACCACTCGCACCCACAATACGTTAAATCAAGAATATCACGAATAAAGAAATACGAGAATTGGAGTTGGTATAAATGAACTCAGGTGTTACAGGGAGGTTTTCTCTCTATTTCTGTATATCTGAGACTTGAAGTCTAGGGGCCTTTTTATATGGTAGGCTGATTTGTTGAATCAGTTAAAGAGATCTTTCTCTGATTGATTTGGGGATGTTTCCCCACCATTGGATCTTTGATTCTAAGGCTTCTGTTTTACAGAAGGCAATCTTCTTGTTTTTAACAAGATTGGAAAATCTTTCCATACAGAATTTATTCTGTCTTTTGGTAATTTTTATTTACCATTGGATCATTGATCCAACGATGCTCTGATATACAGAGCACAATCTTGTAATTTGGAAAGATTTTGAGGAATCTTTCCTTAACAGAATTTAATTCTGATTAATTAATGATTTATCATTATTATTAGATCTTTGATCTAACGGTGGGGAGCTTTTAATTCCAGCGCTAGCGCACTCGTGCTTTGCACGCAGCGCACATTGCGCTGCTTGAAGGGCAGCGCACATTGCGCTAGCGCACCCGTCCTTGACACGTGGTGCGTGTTAGTTATATGTATGACCTAGAGGCCATTACTATACATAGGATGTATATTGTAGTGGAAGCTTGGACATATATAGGGATGACTTTCTTGCTCGATATGATAGTATGCTATCTGGTTACTCTTTACCTTAACGTGTACACTGATTGTCTCTCTGTTACATGTTGGTAAAGCCCTTAGAATGTGTACTTGACTACCTGGACTATGATGCGGATCATACTAGTGGGGACATGGTAGTCCATAAGTACATCCTTCAAAGTCCCTAGTCGTGGGTGTATCGAGACGGGGCATCGATATACCAGAGTAGACTAGCGTGTACCTTCTCGACCCATATAGATGGGCGATGGATGATCCCATATCCATTGGTGTTTGACATCAGAGATGATATACGGGTGCTCAGTAAAGACTGGGTACACTGGAAGGACTCGCCGAGAACTCCCAGATGATATTATACCTTACGTCAGATGGCAGTTCTCTGGTGACACTGGTACAGCTTAGTCTGTAGACCCGAGATCGTCATAGAGTCTTGTGTGATTCCCACTGTGCTTTGATTTCCATCATACCACGTCCAAGAGGGCGTGCAAAAAGGTGGCTTTTGGGTACAGTCCCAAATCACATGGAGGCAATGAGCGATAGGAGGGGTTTCGTCTCTCCCGGTATAGGGAGTTGATGTTGCGCAGTGTTCGATTGGCTATAACAGGAAGTCCTTGGCCAAGGCTGCTTTTGGGATTTACTGGTAAGTGTTACCAGTAGTTTCTCGACCAGTTATGAGCCTCATATCGACATGACTTATCGAGTTATTGGGGTCTGACGTTTACCAACCCTAGACAAGATATGCGACATATCAGACGAACAGACCGGACTGTACGGTAGTGTTACTCGTTGGATTCACAGGAGTGTGAGCGGGCTTGCTCGTTGATCTTCTGATCGCTCAATACCCGGGTGGCCGTTACGTTTAGCAGACCGCTTGCGGCTTGTGGGTGTTTGATATGATTATCACCTGCTGCCGGCGTATTGACGAGTCTTTAGAGTCCTACACAGGGGTTTCCTGGCTCAAGCGAAACGAAATAGGAGCGCATATGAGATATGTGCGGGACCGAGAATAATACCAGTATGTGATACTGTATTCTATTCTCGTGATTTGTATCATCGGTCGGTTATATGTGATATAGCCGGGTTACTGAATCAAGTGTTGATTCGATACATTGATACACATGATATTAGTCGGTTATATGCGATATGACCGGATCGTTAAATCAAGTGTTGATTTAATGATTTAATGTATAATTATATATTTGATATATTACTTTACATTAACTAGTATTGGTTCACTTAAAGATTGATTTTCTCACTTGAATGTGCACATTGTTTATATGTGATATATGCAAGTGTACATGTTTGTATCATGCTTGATGATACAAATAAGTTGTGTGTATGAGACTTGAACCATATCAAGGTTAGATTAGGATTTACTATTTTTCTTAGCATATAACAAAAGAGTGTGATTTTGGTCAAAGTTATCAAGCTTCATGAAGCTTGATGAACATTGACAAAGTCAACTCTTTTGTCATTTGCTTAAGATATTAGCTAACCCAACCCTTAACCCTATGCTATGGTTAATTCTCTACAGGAGTTAAGTATGAGGGCTTAACTCAACCATGGTGCCATCATTCATTTGGATAAGTTTCACTTTGGATATTATTCATATGATTGTTTCTTCTTCTTCATCTTCATCAAGCTTGAAAAAGCTTGCTAGCTCCAATGGCATCATGAGAAAAATAGTGAGAAATCCAATTCTAAAGTGAACCCACTTCCTATTTCTTCATCCTCTACCACTTGCCATGTAGTATAGGGTGTTCTCTTCACAAAGTTTTCGACCGAGTGAAGGAATAGCTTGAGTTTGAGTCTTCCCGACGTAGATCATCTTCGGCCTCGAAGTCAATGACCTAGCCCGATCATTTCTCTGACGAAACCATTTCTAGAGTCTGGGATCCGATGATCGCAGCGGAGGGACGTCAACACGGAGCTAAAGAAGTGGTGGACCGGATCTACAAAGGTTGTAATCCCTTTCACTTAGCAGTAAAATTGTTTACTACTTGCATGTTTCGCCTAATCTCTAGTCAACGATCGCATTAGGGTTTCTCGGCACCGGAAATTTTTGAATTTGGCATGGTTGATGGCATGTGAGACCTCATTAGTGTGCCTAGGAACCCTACAGTGGTATCAGAGCCTAGCTAGAGCATTAGGCGATGTGTTTACGATGTTAAAACTCCGATCGAACCTCGACGTGTCAAAGTTAACCCCTTCTCTGTTAAATTTTCCAAAATCGGGATTTTTCTAAATTAAAAATAGCCAAAAAATTCAGCAGGGTTTTCTAAGAAATGTAGTGAAAAACGAGACGGTGAACAGCACATACCGCCGCGGAACCGCGGCCGTACCGCGCTTGGGCCGCGGATCCGCGGCTGTAAAGTGGATTCATGCGCTCTGTTTTGCACAGTAATTCTTATATCTGCTTATATATTTTCTGGGTATTTTTATTCTGACTCAAGAGTTGAGTATTTTGGGGTTTATTTTGTAGTCGTTGTTTCGATCGGAATATTTAATTTCGTAATGTTTTTCCGGATATTTTTGAATATGTTAAAAAGTTCGACCGGATATAAATACCCACTTTTTCCCCTGTCGGGAAATTTCCAAGTGTTGGATTTTTCCGTAGTTTGAAAATGTTCTAAGTAGTGCAAGTAACGCGATGGACCCTCTAGAAGACAACAAAGCTTAACTCGATTATGTGACCGTCTTGAACTGCCCTTTGAACCTTAGGGTTTGGGGCAGTACGGCGTGCCATATGTGAGGCGTTGGCTTGACCCTTCTACGGCTGGACCATTGGTACTGTGGCATGAAGTGGAGGTTTTTGAACTTATTTCAAGAGTTGAGCTGTTTCGGGAAATCTTGGGTGTTTGAATGTTTGATCGGAAAGTTTAACATTTTTTGTTTATCTGGAATGTGATACAATATTTGGAATCCACAAGTAGTTATGAGATAACTGATTTGGATGTTATAAACATAGCAGTTTAGTCTCACTTAATCGGTTGTCACAGAATTTTGATGTGATCAAAAGTCCGTCGCAATCACGTAGCGTACGCGGATACTCGCCGGGTAAACTTAATAGACATCCATGTCCCATAGCCCCGACCAAGTGACTGTAGGAGAACCCCGTCGCCGAAAGCATCCGTTTGGGTGCTCGCGGTAGCGGTGTTCCGCCTTGGTGCACTTCGTCGACGGTATCGGGGGTGCGGCCGTCTACTAAAGTTTGCGACGAGCATTCGATCAGTTTATCGGGAATCTTGTTGAATTGCCCGACTAGATATTGAAAAGTGTTTTCGATATAGAGACTAAAATGCGGGGTTTATAATTGTTAGGCATGTGACGTCTAAGGAATTCATTTGATTAGGCATGTGATGTCTAAAGAGTTTGCGGATTCCAACTGTTGTAGTTTTACACTTTCTTTTCTGCGACCGTAAGTGTAATATGTGATATCGCCGGTTTCGTTGATATATGTCAACGACAATTGGAATGGGCATACTTACTTACGTTGATGACATGTGATGTTATGTGTTGCTGGATATGTTATATTGGATCGTCGTGTTTGAATAGCCGGGGTTTTTTTTATGTGAGATGAGTGTTTTTCATTTTCATTCATGTAAAAACTTGTATGTAATATTCTTTTATTGGGGTACTTCCAGGTTGCGGAAGATGTCACCGTTGATGTATATTATTTACTTTTCCGCATTAGGATAGACCCAAGGAGGGGAGCACAAGTAACCGGGTTCTGGGGTCCAGTAGGAGGCCATCTCGAGGAATCGAGTCTGGGTCTCCTAACCCTAGAATTGGTAGGGTTGCTTGCCGCTCTCGTAGGGGTCTATGGGTGTGGGTTTGGCTATTCGTCGCGACCGTGGAATCCGTGTTTTATACTGGCTCGTATTGAAAACACGGACGTCCTAGTATATCCAATGTTTCATATGTTTCTTCTGCTGCGATATCTGTGATGTGATCATATGATGTTCTGTGATAAATACTGTATATAGTATATATATGATATATTATATAGATGTTACTTATGTTTTGCACTCGCGCTAGCCCTGCCCCGCTCTGTCGTTAGTTACCTAACCTAACGGTGCACGAGGGGACATCGAGGCGAATGCGGATGGCATAAGTGTACGTCGTATTTATCTGTGATGTTTAGGTGACTTAAATGATGGGACATTCATTAATGAGATTAATGAAAGAAAATAAACCTAATTGATGTTCTGGAATCGAATTTCAAAATAAAAACAGGTAGCTACAGTTCTTGCTTTGCATCGCGGTGTTCATTATAGAACATCCTGCACCTTATTCGATGAGGAAAGGAACGAGATCCCTTCACCGGGAGTGACTCCTTTAGCAATAACTGGCAGATGCTACAACTCTCGGTTTGTCTTTTGATTGCTTCTCTAGTTCTTGCTTTGCACAGTGATGTATATGATATATCCTGCACCTCATTCGACGAGGAAAGGGCCGACGATCCCTTCACCGGGAGTGACCCCTTTAGCAAAACTAGAAAAGCCTAAAAAACACTCCATTTAAAACCATTTGATTCCGCAACGAGATCAAGTTCAAAGCGTTAAAGGTTTTCTTAAAAACCATTCGCAACCCTCCGTCATTTTGGGAAGTAGAGTACTTAGTATTCGTGCTACGTTTGTCGACCATAGCCGAGGCGTAGTGTACGGTAGCTAAGTGATGTCTTCCTACACCGCATATGATGCGATTAGTTAGGACAGTCATGTGGCTTTGTTGACCTTAGCCAAGGGTCATGTGGGTGGGTCTAACTAATCACGAAATGACGGGTAGAACTTGACTAGTGCTTATGATTTGTTGACCTTAGCCAAGGTCATAGGTGCTAGGGGTGAAAACCATTATCGGGAGTTTCAAGTGTTGAAATTTGCAATGAGATTGCATACCTTCTATATGATAGTTGGATCCCGATACCCGCTGCGAATAAGAGTTACTCCTGGGAGAGTTTTACACATTACAATTAGCCGATCAAGTAGGTGTCTAGAAAGGTGTTAACGGGGTTACGCCTCTGGGAAAACGAGGTTTACATTAATTAGGTTCATGCGAAAGCACGGGGGACCTCCCTCAAAGTACCGACACTGGCCTGACTGAAAGATTGGCAAACTTGTAGCGTGTAATTAATCCCGGCTAGTCTTTCCTTTTAGGGTTTGAAGGAAGATTTGATAAAAACAGTGGGAGCCATCCTGATTAGATAAAATAATAACCAATCTAATCTTGACAGAGCGCACGCAGAGTGTTTTCTTCTCTCTCTCTCCAGGTAGCGACCATACCACGCCTTAATCAAGATAATAATACAGATATATTGACCGAACCCGCTTGTTATACTGAGCTGGGGAACGTTGGTCCCGCTCCAACAATAATTATAAGACAGAGCAGGAAATTGGGGATTACCAGAATTCCCGTGCTGCCCAAACGAAGAGAGTGCATGCTGATGCATCATCTTCGGGTGTGTTCATTATACAGAACTGTTTCTCAGTATTCTTTACGTCCTGGATATGAGATACCGGATCAGGATCCCAGATATGTAATCTGTTACATAGGGCTACAGAAAGGTAGAGAACTGAGAACGGGTGATAAGTTTCATGAGATAGAAAACAGTGCAAGTGTTGCAGCCAACTCTGTTGGTCACTGTCACCCTGTATTCCAAATACATTGATTCTGAACGAATGTTATTAGATACCGAACCTGATATACAAAATCATATCAGTATCTTTATTAGTAAAGAAATGATAAAATTTTGTATTGTTGGATAATGTTTTGGACATTTCTTATATCAAAAGTTGATCGGTTCAGGCACGTTATCTAAAAGCATTGATGTTCTAAATCAAACTACAGTTCTTAGTATACAGAACATACACAAGAGGAAGAGTTCAGAACTGAACGAATCCTTCTTGAGGTATTGTAGACTAGGTCATATCAATGCGACCCGGCTAGCTGAAGTTACATTTAGATGCATATTTAAATTAGTTTGAATTTACATCTTATGAAACTTGCCAGTCATGTCACAAAGATAAGATGACCAAAGCTCTGTTTATTGGAAACAGAGAAAGAGTTAGTGAACTCTAGGGATTGATACATGATGATGTATGTAAGGTCCCCTGTCTACACATGCCAAGACCGGTTCTTTTTACTTCATTACATTCTCTGATAATCTCTCAAGATTCAGACATATGTTCCTGTTGAAACACATGTCCGAACCTTTTGAGATATTCACAGAATATGATTTAGAAGTAAAGAACCAAAACGGGTATAAGTATTATGTCCTTTGATGTGATCAAGGAGGAGAATACTTGAGCACGGAATTCTTGGACTTTTCTAAAGGAGAATGAGATTCTCTCTCAGCATTACTCCTCCGTATACACCATAGCACGATGGTATATCGGGACGGAGCAATCACACCCTATATGATAAGGTGTGCTCTATGATGAGTACTACTGGGTTACCTATTTCCTTTTGGGAGTTATGCACTTGAGAAGCTGCATACCTATTGAATAGGGTTCAAATCAAATCAGTTGCCTACCACTTCATATGTGATATGGAAAGGGAAGAGCCCATATCTTAAGTTAGTTAATATTTGGGGTTGTCCGGCCTATGTTTAAAAGCAAAAATCCGGACAAGGTCGAGGCAAGGTCTGTTATGTAGAACTGGAAAGGTTCCAGCTATACAAACTACAGCAGATGATTTGGTAGAATCAAAGGATTCAGTAGATTCCAACGAACCTCAGCCTCTCCACCGATCTAGTAGGTTTCCTCATCCGCCTGAGAGATACTTCGGTTTATCGATGACAGTGGGAGCGAGGTTTACATCATGAGATGATGACCCAACTAGTTTCGAGCTGGCCATCAGGAGTAAGACTCTATAAGAATGGCTGGATGCTTAGTGATCTGAGATGGAATCCTTATACACCAACAAAGTATGGACTTTGGTTGCTATATCTGAAGGGTTAAATCCCCATAAGGAGTAAGTATATCTTGAGAAGATTACTTGGTGTAGATGGAAAGGTTGAGACTTTCAAAGCTAGACTTGTTAAAGGTTTTCGTCATCGACCAGGCGTGGATAATGATGAAACCATTTCCAGTGGCTATGCTTAAGTCCATCCGGATCCTACTTGCCACGGCTACATACCATGACTACGACATCTGGCGGTTGGGTGTCATGACTGCTCTTCTAAATGATATTTTAGAAGAGTGAGTCTATAAGTACACAGCCAGAGGGCTTCGTAGACAGTGGGAGCAGCGGAAACGTGCACAAGATGCTTTATAGGATAAAGCAGGTATCGCGGAGTTGGAACGTCTGTTTTGATATAGTAGTCAAATAGTTTGACTTCATCAAAATGGTAGATGAACCTTGTATATACAAAAAGGTAGTAGGGAGTATGGTGGTGATCCTCGTAGAGTACGTGGATGACATACTCTTGATAGGGAAGGAGTTTCCTATGCTACGCTCGATCAATCTCTGCTTATCACAATGATTCTCCATATAGGATCAAAGTGATACCTCCTAAATCCTGGGTTTTGGATCTATGAGATAGATCTAATTGGATATTAGGATACTCACTAGTTGTAGTGAGATGGTATCAGTTGATCCTGGGGAGAATCACTGGAAAGGTTCCAGGGTGATAAGGATGACTGAATGTCAGTCACAGGCATTATCTTTACCCTCAGTGGAGGGACGGTATGTTGGAAGAGTTCCAAGCTAAATACCGTGGCTTACTAGACGATAAAGGCAGGATACATCGCTGCTCAAGATGCTACCAAAGAGGCTGTTTGGGTGTATATTGGTTCATGAGATGAACTAGGTTCCTACCATTGTGTGACAATGGAAGTGTGGCTTTGGCCCGGGAACCCCGGTCCCATCAGTGACCCAGACATATTCTAAGCCAGTATCACCTGATCATGGAGATGGTTGATCTCCAGGGTGATCGTGTTAGTGTTTATGCCCTAGAAGGCCATTACTGTATCATACTAGTTTGTATATTACTTAATGGAAGCTTGGGATATTCACATGTATATAACAGTCTTGCTAAACATGGTAGTATGCTACTTGGTTTTTCTATCTTAATATGTGAGTATACGTATTGATAGAGCTCTTAGGATCTTGCTTGTCTACCAGCGTTGTGATGGCAGTCACACTAGTGGGGGCTGGGTAGTCTACAAGCACATCCTTATTCAGGTCCCTGGTCGTTGGATTATCGAGACTGAGCATCGATACTCCGGAGTAGACTAGTGTGTACGCTTCTCATCCCAGTTGGGGAGATGGTCTGTCCCACAGCCGTCAGTACGTCGTACTGGAGATAGTATGCAGGTGCTCGTTAGGTTACGGGTACACCGGACAGGACTCACAGGGAACTGTTGGTTGGTTTTATACCAGTCGTCAGTGAACAGTTCCCAGGTGACATGAGTACAGCATAGTCCGCAGACTTGACACTGCTACTTCGCCTCGAGTGTGTCCCACTGTTCTTAGATTGCTACCCTACCACGGCTCAAAGGAGTCGTGCAAACAGGTAGCAGTTGGGTGCAGTCCCGAGCACTTGGAGGCAGTGGCGGTTAGACAGGATTCGTCTCTCCCGGTATTGGGGGTTGATATCGCGCTGTGTCAGAGAGCCATTACGCAAAGTCCCTGGCCAGGGCAAGCGAGATTTGCTGGTAGGTTCCAGTAGTTTCTCAGGGTGTAATGGGCTTCGCTCCGACACGACTTATACCGCTATTAGGGGACTGACGCTTGCCGCCCCCCTAGGCCCGATTTGCGATAGTCTAAGACGAACGGACCGGACTGTATGGAGATTGTCACATTAGACTCAGTAGGAGTTCGGATGGGTTTCCTCATCGGCCTTCTTATCGACATCTACCTGGGGACCGTTACGTACAGCTAGTGCCGCTTGCGGTCTGTGGTTAAACCCACTGCCAGCGTAGTAGTCGAGTCTCTAGAGTCCCACACAGAGAGTTTCCTACTCCAGGCGAAACGATATAGAGGTCGTATGGTTTTACGACAAAGGGTTCGGACGCATACGTGTGTTTACGCACGTACGACTTTCGGACAGTTTTTACCAGTCGGCTTTGGTTTAAGCCAGTTACTGGTATCCGGTTATTGTATTTATACAGTCTAAAGTTTTTCCGTATTTTTGCGGAAAGGAGGGGCGTTCTCGTAATTGTGCGAGAAGCTTCTAGAAGATGGTGACTAAGGAGGTTTAGGTGTCATATGCATTAAATGGGTTTAGTGAGTCATGAGAGTGATTCATCCATATCATTAATGCACAATAAATGCTTAATGAGTCATGGTTATGAATCACCATTAGATATTTATGAAACTTGATTATTCATCATTTGTTTTTCTTTTATTGATGAATTTTAAAGTTTCATATATATTATGATAACTTACTATTCTCATTTGATAATGTGATTCACATTCTCTCTCCTCAAGCTCTCTCTCTTCAAACCCTAATCCTCACCTCTCATGTGTTGAGAACAAGGATTAGTTAGACTAAACAATCCATAACCCTCACTCTATCTCATCTATCTTCTTTGATTAGCAATCCAAGAAGGTTAGTTGCCTCAAGTTTAGAGGCTAAGCTTGGAGTTTTGCTCTCGGGTGGATCATCTACTACATCGAGAAGGCCGAGGAGGACGAGGAGATCGTAAAGCCGAAGGACTTGGTTCGATAGGTATAATCCCTAAGCATAGTAGTTTAGAACAACTATGTGTTTAGTTAGTTATCGTTTAGCTTCGATTCAAGCGGTTAGTCGATGTTTGTTCACTAAACAAGTTCGTTTTTGAAAATTCCGCCTCCCCACAAGTATTGGGGTGTTGTACATCGACTTACAGTGGTATCAGAGCCTCGCTAAACAATAAATAACTTTTTTGCAAATTTGTATGAATTTCGAACGGAAAAAACGAAACCGGAAAACCCCAAAATATCATGTTTCTGTCGATTTATAAATGAAGTCCAAAAATTTTTCAGGGATGTTCAGAAAGCTTAAAATGATAGTAGTAGAACATACAAAAAATTTGGTCCCCTGAATCGCCTACGGCGCCGCGGAACCGCGGCGGATAGCACTGATCCCGCCTCGCTTCCGCCGCCGAGTTGACGATTCAGGGACCCATTTTTCTTGTGATGGTTCTCTGTGATATTTGGGATTTTCTGGAATATTTAATTTTTGCTCAGGTTTCAGATTTGCAGAGCAGTATTGGAGCAAAATTAAAAGTGTTTAATCGATCGAAATTATACAGTATTTGCTTGTTGGATTATATCTGTGTTTGTATAATGTGTTCGTAAACCTCCCCTAACTGCTAGTATGTCGGTTGGCAGGGGGTTGCACATTTCTGTAATGGTTTTTACTGTTTGTGGATATGAACTGTGTTGGACTGTTGTGATGTATAGCCGGGGTTATGTGATGGGTTATTATTTAATTCATTTGATGTAAATGTAATTTGTTGTAATATTATTTTGCGGGGCACATCCAGGTTGCGGTTGTAGCCACCGTTGTATTATTTCATTTTACTGTTTTTGCTCCTAGGACAGACCCAAGGTGGGGTGCACAAACTGCCGGGCGGGTAGTTTGCCGTACCCGTTGGGGTCTTGGGTGGGGTAATGGCTATTCATCACAACTGTGTAATCCGTCTTTTTTTGCAGGCTCAAAACAAACACGGATTACTTGCAAATCCAATAAAGTTCATCTGTGATCTGGAATGCCTATTATTGCGTCTGACGAATGTACAATATCTATATATGATAGCTATTTAGACGTTACTTATGTTTTACACCCGCGCTAGCCCAGCCCCCGCTCTGTCGTTAGTTAAGTAACCTAACGGGTGATGACGGGACCCCGTGGCGAATGCGGATGGCATAAGAGAACGTTGTATTTTCGTTGTTTTCTGCAATGATAGGTTAATGATGGGACGCATTATCTATAATGCAAAGAAAAACAAACCAAAGTTTAAATCGTTGCAACAATTTAAAAGAAACCACTCGGTTAATTTTAAAAACAGATATTTTTAAATGCGGAGCTTTAACCACTCCTTTTAAAAGCTATCAGGTTCCTTCGGTTATATCAAGTTCACTACGTTCACGGTTTCGCCAAAACCAGTCGTAGCCCTCCGTCATTTCTTATGAATGGTCAGTAGTATTCAAGCTATGTTTGTTTGGCCCTTAGTCAAGACATAGTGATTGGTAGCTGCTGGGGTATTCATTTGTTGCATAGATAGATGAGTTGGTTTGGGACACTCGTATTACTTTGTTTGGCCCTTAGTCAAGAGTATATACGGATGGGTTCAAATCAACAGGATAATGATGGGCAGAACTTGACGTGTGACTTATGATTTATTGGCCCTTAGTCAAGATCATAAGAACATGGGGCAAAAATATATATCGGGAATTTCTAAAGAAACTGAAATTTGCAAAGAGATGCATACCATTTGGAGTTTGATGAATGTTGGTAGGATTCCTTCAACATTATCATACGATGATATTTGGATCCCGATCCTACTGTGAGTATATGATACTTATCAGGATATTCGTCACTTAACGATCAATGCTATAAACCAAGTAGGTGTCCAGAAAAGTGTCAGCGGGGTTACGCCCCCAGAGAAAAGAGGTTATTTAATTAAGGAACTTCGCGAAAGCGTTGGAAAACCTCCCTCGAAGTATCGACACTGGCCTGGCTGAACGGTTAAGCAAGTATTGTACGGTGAGAATAGTCCTGGCTAATTCTTCTTTTATGGTTTGAGGAAGGATTCGAGAAACAGTGGGAGCCATCCAGTTTATATTAAAAACCACTCTAAACTTGCAAGAGCATCATGCTAAAGAGTTTTCTTCTCTCTCTCCTAATTGCAGCGATCCTGAAAATGACTGGACTTAAGTTACTTTTAGAGAAAAATATACTGACAGGGCCAAACTATAAAGATTGGCTGCGGAATGTCAAAATGGCTTTGACCTATGACAAATTGGGGTACATCCTCACCGCTACGGCACCTGCTGTCCCTGGTCCCAAATCCAGCAATGCGGATAAGGAAATCCGCAAAACCTGGGATTTAGATTGCGCGAAAGCCAAGTGCATCGTGCTTGCCTCAATGAACAATGAACATCAGAGGAGGCACGAGGATATGACCCTAGATGGCATATTTCTCCATACAAAGGAACTTTATGGAGAGCAATCTCGTATAGCAAGATACGAGACCTCTAAGAACTTGTTTCGAGCGAGGTTGGCTGTCGGGTCATCGGTAGGAGAACATGTCCTAAAGATGATCGGCTATATTGAAGAGCTCGCAGACCTTGGGACGACTTTGGATAATGAGCTATACACAGACCTTATTCTCCAGTCCCTTCCTCCCACCTACGCCCAGTTTATCCTGAACTTCAACCTTCAAGGAAAAGAAGTTGAACTTCTGGAACTCCTGAACATGTTAAGGAGTGCAGAGGGCACCTTGCAGAAGGCAAAGGAAACACCCGCTATGTTTGTTGGCGGTGCATCTTCTTCCGGGTCCAAGGCTAGGGCTAAAGGAAGGAAGAAGAAGGCCGTCCCCAAACCTAGAGGAGGTGTTAGTAAGGTGGGAGGGAAGGGAAAGAAAAAGTTTGCGGTACCGGTAGTGGGCCAGGATGAGTGCTTCCATTGTCACAGGAAAGGGCACTGGAAGAAGGATTGTAAGGCGTGGAACGCCAAGAACCAGGAACCGAAGCAAGCTGTGGCTTCGACTTCAGGTGTGTTTGTAATTGAGAATTGTCTGTCGATCAACTCTACTTCCTGGGTATTGGATGCCGGATCAGGATCTCATATTTGCAATTCATTGCAGGCACTGAGAAACCGTAGAGTGCTGAAGGAAGGTGATATGACCCTAAAGGTTGCTAACGGAGCTAGCGTGGGAGCTGCGTCCGTCGGGGATTATCACCTAGGATTGACGAGTGGACACATTTTGGTTTTACATAACTGTTATTTTGTACCAAGCTTAACGTGTAATATCATATCAGTTTCCTTGTTATCAAATAAAGGTTATGATTTCACGTTTGTAAGAGATGTTGTCAACATCCATCTTAATCATGGTTTGATTGGGTCCGGTACCCTAAATAACGGTATATATGTTTTAAACCAACTCCAAATTTTCAATGACCAGAACACACTTAAAAGAAAGTCTTCAGATTTAAATAAAGCTTTCTTATGGCATTGTAGACTGGGTCACATCAATGAGAGAAGGTTGACTAAGTTGCATAGAGAAGGATATTTGGACTCGTTCGAATATCAAACTTATGACACTTGTCAATCTTGTCTCAAAGGAAAGATGACAAAGACTCCATTTACTGGACAAGGAGTAAGAGCGAGCGAGCTCTTAGGACTCATACACAGCGATGTATGCGGTCCGATGTCTACACATGCAAGAGGTGGTTATTCCTACTTCATTACTTTTACAGATGATTTCTCTAGGTATGGACATGTTTTCTTAATGAAACATAAATCCGAGGCCTTTGAGAAATTCCTGGAATACAAGAGTGAAGCGGAAAACCAAACAGGCAAAAGTATTAAGACACTGAGATCTGATCGAGGTGGAGAATACTTAAGTGCCGAGTTCCTAGGTTACCTAAAGGAGAAAGGAATTCTCTCTCAGCTTACTCCTCCATACACTCCACAGCACAACGGTGTATCGGAGAGACGGAATCGAACCCTATTGGATATGGTACGATCCATAATGAGTAATGCTGAGTTACCGCGATCTTTCTGGGGTTATGCGCTAGAATCAGCGGCATATCTTTTAAACCAGGTTCCAACCAAGACTGTGCCTACCACACCATATCAGATGTGGAGTGGGAAGAAACCCTGTCTAAAACATTTTAGGACATGGGGGTGTCCAGCTTTTGTAAAAAAGCAGCATTCGGACAAGCTCGAGGCACGCTCAGTACAGTGTAAGCTTGTGGGATATCCAAAGAACTCCAAGGGATATTATTTCTATTACGCAGAGGAACAAAAGGTTTTTGTTTCTCGTCATGCTCACTTCTTAGAAACTGAATTTTTAGAAAATCAGAAGAGTGGGAGCGCAGTAGAACTGGAAGAAATTCCAGAACCACAAGCTGTTACTGAAAGTTTGGTAGAACCAGAAGTTCAAAAAGAACAGGACATTCCCGCACCCCTCCGCAGGAGTAGTAGGCCGTCTCATCCGCCTGAGAGATACTACGGTTTTCTCATAGATGGGGATAGAGAGGATTGCATCATAGATGATGATGAACCTACTGACTTCCAGCAGGCCATCCAGAGCGGCGACTCGGTACGATGGCTAGATGCAATGCGGACCGAAATGGAGTCCATGTACACCAACAAAGTATGGACTTTGGACTTTGCTCCAGATGGGGTAAAACCCATAGGATGCAAATGGATCTTCAAGAAAAAGATTGGTGTAGATGGACAGGTGGAAACCTATAAGGCTAGACTTGTTGCAAAGGGTTTTCGTCAAAGACCTGGTTTGGACTATGACGAAACTTTTTCTCCAGTGGCTATGCTCAAATCCATTCGGGTCCTTCTTGCTATTGCTGCCTTCCATGATTATGAAATCTGGCAGATGGATGTAAAGACGGCTTTTCTGAATGGAAATTTAGAAGAGAGCGTCTATATGGATCAGCCAGAGGGTTTCAATCAGAGTGGGAGCAGCGGGAAAATATGCAAGCTGCTTAAGTCCATTTATGGATTAAAGCAGGCATCGCGGAGTTGGAACATCTGTTTTGATGAGACAGTCAAAGAATATGACTTTATAAAAAATCCAGATGAACCGTGCATATATAGTAAAGTTGTAGCCAGAAGTGTCGTATTCCTCGTCTTGTACGTGGATGACATTCTATTGATAGGAAATGACATTCCTATGCTACAATCTGTCAAAGGATTCTTGTCACACAGGTTCTCCATGAAAGACCTGGGTGATGCCTCTTACATTCTGGGGATCCGGATCTATCGTGATAGATCCAAGAGGATGTTGGGACTTTCGCAGTCCAGGTATATCGACACTGTACTGAAAAGATTCAGTATAGAAGATTCTAAGCACGGTAATCTACCGGCTTGTCACGGAATCACCCTCTCCAAAGAGATGTCTCCCAAGACTGATTTGGAAAGGGAACGCATGTCTATTATACCCTACGCTTCTGCGGTAGGCTCTATAATGTATGCGATGTTGTGCACCAGACCAGATGTAGCTTACGCACTAAGCGTGGTAAGCCGGTATCAGTCAGACCCAGGGGAGAAGCACTGGATAGCAGTAAAGAACATTCTCAAGTACCTGAGAAGGACTGAGGAGATGTTCTTGGTTTACGGCGGAAAAGACCTCAGGTTGGAGGCCTTTGCTGATTCCGGCTTCCAGAGTGATAAGGACGATTCCAAGTCCATGTCGGATTATGTCTTTACCCTCAATGGAGGGGCGGTGTGCTGGAAGAGCTCCAAGCAGGACACCGTTGCTGACTCGACGATGGAAGCGGAGTATATAGCTGCTTGCGATGCCGCAAAAGAAGCAGTCTGGATGAAGAAGTTCCTAACAGAACTTCAGGTGGTTCCTACCATAGTTGATCCAATACCTTTGTATTGCGACAACAACGGAGCTATAGCTTTAGCGAAGGAACCAAGGTCCCATCAGAAGTCCAGACACATCTTAAGGCGGTATCACCTAATCAGGGAGATCATTGATCGTCAGGAGATCGAGGTTCGGAGAGTTGCTTCTGAAGAGAACATTGTTGATCCATTCACGAAGGCCCTACCTCAGATTCAGTTCGAGAGGCTACCCGAGATCATCGGTCTTCGATATGCCAGTACATGGCCCTAGTGCAAGTGGGAGATTGTTAGTGTTTATGCCCTAGAAGGCCATTACTGTATCATACTAGTTTGTATATTACTTAATGGAAGCTTGGGATATTCACATTTATATAACAGTCTTGCTAAACATGGTAGTATGCTACTTGGTTTTTCTATCTTAATATGTGAGTATACGTATTGATAGAGCTCTTAGGATCTTGCTTGTCTACCAGCGTTGTGATGGCAGTCACACTAGTGGGGGCTGGGTAGTCTACAAGCACATCCTTATTCAGGTCCCTGGTCATTGGATTATCGAGACTGAGCATCGATACTCCGGAGTAGACTAGTGTGTACGCTTCTCATCCCAGTTGGGGAGATGGTCTGTCCCACAGACGTCAGTACGTCGTACTGGAGATAGTATGCAGGTGCTCGTTAGGTTACGGGTACACCGGACAGGACTCACAGGGAACTGTTGGTTGGTTTTATACCAGTCGTCAGTGAACAGTTCCCAGGTGACATGAGTACAGCATAGTCCGCAGACTTGACACTGCTACTTCGCCTCGAGTGTGTCCCACTGTTCTTAGATTGCTACCCTACCACGGCTCAAAGGAGTCGTGCAAACAGGTAGCAGTTGGGTGCAGTCCCGAGCACTTGGAGGCAGTGGCGGTTAGACAGGATTCGTCTCTCCCGGTATTGGGGGTTGATATCGCGCTGTGTCAGAGAGCCATTACGCAAAGTCCCTGGCCAGGGCAAGCGAGATTTGCTGGTAGGTTCCAGTAGTTTCTCAGGGTGTAATGGGCTTCGCTCCGACACGACTTATACCGCTATTAGGGGACTGACGCTTGCCGCCCCCCTAGGCCAGATATGCGATAGTCTAAGACGAACGGACCAGACTGTATGGAGATTGTCACATTAGACTCAGTAGGAGTTCGGATGGGTTTCCTCATCGGCCTTCTTATCGACATCTACCTGGGGACCGTTACGTACAGCTAGTGCCGCTTGCGGTCTGTGGTTAAACCCACTGCCAGCGTAGTAGTCGAGTCTCTAGAGTCCCACACAGAGAGTTTCCTACTCCAGGCGAAACGATATAGAGGTCGTATGGTTTTACGACAAAGGGTTCGGACGCATACGTGTGTTTACGCACGTACGACTTTCGGACAGTTTTTACCAGTCGGCTTTGGTTTAAGCCAGTTACTGGTATCCGGTTATTGGATTTATACAGTCTAAAGTTTTTCCGTATTTTTGCGGAAAGGAGGGGCATTCTCGTAATTGTGCGAGAAGCTTCTAGAAGATGGTGACTAAGGAGGTTTAGGTGTCATATGCATTAAATGGGTTTAGTGAGTCATGAGAGTGATTCATCCATATCATTAATGCACAATAAATGCTTAATGAGTCATGGTTATGAATCACCATTAGATATTTATGAAACTTGATTATTCATCATTTGTTTTTCTTTTATTGATGAATTTTAAAGTTTCATATATATTATGATAACTTACTATTCTCATTTGATAATGTGATTCACATTCTCTCTCCTCAAGCTCTCTCTCTTCAAACCCTAATCCTCACCTCTCATGTGTTGAGGACAAGGATTAGTTAGACTAAACAATCCATAACCCTCACTCTATCTCATCTATCTTCTTTGATTATCAATCCAAGAAGGTTAGTTGCCTCAAGTTTAGAGGCTAAGCTGGGAGTTTTGCTCTCGGGTGGATCATCTACTACATCGAGAAGGCCGAGGAGGACGAGGAGATCGTAAAGCCGAAGGACTTGGTTCGATAGGTATAATCCCTAAGCATAGTAGTTTAGAACAACTATGTGTTTAGTTAGTTATCGTTTAGCTTCGATTCAAGCGGTTAGTCGATGTTTGTTCACTAAACAAGTTCGTTTTTGAAAATTCCGCCTCCCCACAAGTATTGGGGTGTTGTACATCGACTTACAGATCGAGGTTAGGAGAACAGACTCAGAGGACAACACGGCGGATCCACTCACAAAGGCCTTTTCCCAGAGAGAGACTTTTATGGGATGGTTGAGTATGAGATACTACAACCACTGCTATCAGATGGCCCTAGTGCAAGTGGAAGATTGTTAGTTATATGTATGCCCTAGAGGCCATTACTATACATAGGATGTATATTGTAGTGGATGCTTGGACATATATAGGGATGACTTTCTTCCTCGATATGATAGTATGCTATCTGGTTACTCTTTACCTTAACGTGTACACTGATTGTCTCTCTGTTACATGTTGGTAAAGCCCTTAGGATGTGTACTTGACTACCTGGACTATGATGCGGATCATACTAGTGGGGACATGGTAGTCCATAAGTACATCCTTCAAAGTCCCTAGTCGTGGGTGTATCGAGACGGGGCATCGATATACCAGAGTAGACTAGCGTGTACCTTCTCGACCTATATAGATGGGCGATGGATGATCCCATATCCATTGGTGTTTGACATCAGAGATGATATACGGGTGCTCAGTAGAGACTGGGTACACTGGACGGACTCGCCGAGAACTCCCAGATGGTATTATACCTTACGTCAGATGGCAGTTCTCTGGTGACACTGGTACAGCTTAGTCTGTAGACCCGAGATCGTCATAGAGTCTTGTTTGATTCCCACTGTGCTTTGATTTCCATCATACCACGTCCAAGAGGGCGTGCAAAAAGGTGGCTTTTGGGTACAGTCCCGAATCACATGGAGGCAATGGCAATGAGCGATAGGAGGGGTTCGTCTCTCCCGGTATAGGGAGTTGATGTTGCGCAGTGTTCGATTGGCTATAACAGGAAGTCCTTGGCCAAGGCTGGTTTTGGGATTTACTGGTAAGTGTTACCAGTAGTTTCTCGACCAGTTATGAGCCTCATATCGACACGACTTATCGAGTTATTGGGGTCTGACGTTTACCACCCCTAGACAAGAAATGCGACATATCAGACGAACAGACCGGACTGTACGGTAGTGTTACTCGTTGGATTCACAGGAGTGTGAGCGGGCTTGCTCGTTGATCTTTTGATCGCTCAATACCCGGATGGCCGTTACGTTTAGCAGACCGCTTGCGGCTTGTGGGTGTTTGATATGATCATCACCTGCCGCCGGCGTATTGACGAGTCTTTAGAGTCCTACACAGGGGTTTCCTGGCTCAAGCGAAACGAAATAGGAGCGCATATGAGATATGTGCGGGACCGAGAATAATACTAGTATGTGATACTGTAATCTATTCTCGCGATTTGTATCATCGGTCGGTTATATGTGATATAGCCGGGTTACCGAATCAAGTGTTGATTCGATACATTGATACACATGATATTAGTCGGTTATATGCGATATGACCGGATCGTTAAATCAAGTGTTGATTTAATGATTTAATGTATAATTATATATTTGATATATTACTTTACATTAACTAGTATTGGTTCACTTAAAGATTGATTTTCTCACTTGAATGTGCACATTGTTTATATGTGATATATGCAAGTGTACATGTTTGTATCATGCTTGATGATACAAACAAGTTGTGTGTATGAGACTTGAACCATATCAAGGTTAGATTAGGGTTTACTATTTTTCTTAGCATATAACAAAAGAGTATGACTTTGGTCAAAGTTATCAAGCTACATGAAGCTTGATGAACATTGACAAAATCAACTCTTTTGTCATTTGCTTAAGATATTAGCTAACCCAACCCTTAACCCTATGCTATGGTTAATTCTCTACAGGAGTTAAGCATGAGGGCTTAACTCAACCATGGTGCCATCATTCATTTGGATAAGTTTCACTTTGGATATTATTCATATGATTCTTTCTTCTTCTTCATCTTCATCAAGCTTGAAAAAGCTTGCTAGCTCCAATGGCATCATGAGAAAAAGAGTGAGAAATCCAATTCTAAAGTGAACCCACTTCCTATTTCTTCATCCTCTACCACTTGCCATGTAGTATAGGGTGTTCTTTTCACAAAGTTTTCGACCGAGTGAAGGAATAGCTTGAGTTTGAGTCTCCCCGACGTAGATCATCTTCGGCCTCGAAGTCAATGACCTAGCCCGATCATTTCTCCGACGAAACCATTTCTAGAGTCCGGGATCCGATGATCGCAGCGGAGGGACGTCAACACGGAGCTAAAGAAGTGGTGGACCGGATCTACAAAGGTTGTAATCCCTTTCACTTAGCAGTAAAATTGTTTACTACTTGCATGTTTCGCCTAATCTCTAGTCAACGATCGCATTAGGGTTTCTCGGCATCGGAAAATTTTGAATTTGGCATGGTTGATACCATGTGAGACCTCATCAGTGTGTCTAGGAACCCTACAGTGGTATCAGAGCCTAGCTAGAGCATTAGGCGATGTGTTTAGGATGTTAAAACTCCGATCGAACCCCGACGTGTCAAAGTTAACCCCTTCTCTGTAAATTTTTCCAAAATCGGGATTTTTCTAAATTAAAAATAGCCAAAAAATTCAGCAGGGTTTTCTAAGAAATGTAGTGAAAAACGAGACGGTGAACATGTCACGACCCGAAAGTACGGAATATGACCGGCACTTAAACTACGAACGTCTCGAGGCGTACGTAATCTAAGTAAACCGAAAACCCAGAAATCCAAACCAAGAAAAGATGTAGAGTGCAAGAAAAACCAACTTAAAGCAAGTAGTTTCAATAGCATAAGCTGAATTATGTGGTTTTTAAAAACATCAAAAATTTCCTGAAAATTTCGGCAGAGTCTCCTTTGTAAATACTGGCCCCCAAACGGGATACAACATGAATAGTATACGAAATCAAAAAAAAGGGCATCCCCAAGCGGGAGCTAGCTCTTCGTCAATCGACGGCCACAACCACACAAGCAATATAATATACAACGCCAACGGCGAGGATCAAAACTCAAAAGGAAACTCAAACCACAAGAAAACCACAGAAAAATAATGCGCGACTCTAAGGTCGAAGGAATAACATCACTGGTCTCTATCTCAAAGTAAATACATGTTTGGTTGATGGAACTTCTAGATACAAAAGAATAATGATATACAAGATATATAATGGGGGTACGATACAAGTAAACCCACCTACTAGCAATCACCCGAAGGAAACTATGCCCGCAAAGCCGTAATGAACCTGTACGGCAAACCTGCAAGAAACTGGGGCACAACGGGGGTGAGTTGCCAACTCGTGAATAGAAAAACATCTACGCACAGAAATCGCATAAATAACGCAACCTAGGTCAATGATCATAATATATCCTCAAATATATGTAAAACATGCAGCCTATAACAATGGCTAGGGTAATATCTAACCCGAGTGTGATCTCATGTGCCCGTGTCAGTGCCTCAGGTAGCAATATATGATATGAATGAGGTATGAATGCATGAAAACAGAATACATGTAAATGAAGAAACTGTTTTCATAAATTAGTGAGATTTCCTTTGTATTTTTAAAATGAGGTATCATAAATAAAACCAGCATCAACAGTGTCTAGCATCGACACAAAACATAAATCTCAATGTCTCAAAACCTCAGGCTCCGGCTATCCGGACTGGCCTGTATCATCAAATCTCAGTACCTCAATATCTCGAAATCTCAATGTCTCAATCTCAATATCTAGGGCGCCGTCAGTCCAGACCGGCCCCTACCATCCATCTCAAGACCACGACGGTATCCTCCGGATATCCGACGCGTCGGGTAAAATCACCGGTAGGTAGTCTCCCCCTGCCAGACTCATCATCATCACCACGAGCTTCTTGCCCCGGGGTACCTTACCGGGTCCACCATGTACCCGAAACAGTTCATCCAACTTCTCGAATCGGGTCTCGAAATCCATCAGCAAACTCATGGTGGACGACTCATACATCATGGGAAAAACCGCGCTTTTCATTTAAAAAGAGAAAGAAGAAGTTTGTATATGTTTTGCGGTTTTCCCCAAATCCAGAAAATCTCATGGAAATCCGAATCCAAAACCTCAATAGCACGTAAAAAGTGAATATATGCATGAGAATCCATGAATGCGGCATAACAATGAATAACAGTATGCATGAAGTAGCAGGTAATAACTATAATGTCTAAACTAACATATAAGGCAAGTACACTAATATCATGTCTAAACTATTAGCTAACAGGCTAAGTCAAGCAATAATATTTTCTAAGGTGTACGTGACATGGCAATTACCGATGAAGATGTGTGTGAGCCGGCAAGTAAGTGTACATGGTACATACGCATCATCGGTAATGGTGCTGGTGTCCTAACAGCATAAGGTCAACAATGCGATATGAAATAACAAAGTAAGTATGCGATGCGGAGCGAGCAACCAAAATGAGCGGGAGCTGAACACTAGACGCAACGATAACTAAGCTGCGTTAACCTAATATAAGTCCTACAATGGTGCCTTTTGAAAATAACACGAATCGTGGGGTTTTGAAAATAGGGGCTACGGTGTTTTTATGAAAAGATACGTCTTTTGAAATATCCGTAGGATCCCTTGGGCTGTCTTTTAAAATGCCCACGATTCGTTAGTTTTTTTGAAATAGGTAAGAATCGAATCTAATCTAACAACTAATATTAGGTTAACGCAACCCCTATTTTCAAAACCCCACGATTCGTGTTATTTTCAAAAGGCACCATTGTAGGACTTATATTAGGTTAACGCAGATTAGTTATCATTGCGTCTAGTGTTTAGCTCTCGCTCATTTTGGTTGCTCGCTCCGCATCGCATACTTACTTTGTTATTTCATATCGCATTGTTGACCTTATGCTGTTAGGACACCAGCACCATTACCGATGATGCGTATGTACCACGTACACTTACTTGCCGGCTCACACACATCTTCATCGGTAATTGCCATGTCACGTACACCTTAGAAAATATTATTGCTTGACTTAGCCTGTTAGCTAATAGTTTAGACATGATATTAGTGTACTTGCCTTATATGTTAGTTTAGACATTATAGTTATTACCTGTTACTTCATGCATACTGTTATTCATTGTTATGCCGCATTCATGGATTCTCATGCATATATTCACTTTTTACGTGCTATTGAGGTTTTGGATTCGGATTTCCATGAGATTTTCTGGATTTGGGGAAAACCGCAAAATATATACAAACTTCTTCTTTCTCTTTTTAAATGAAAAGCGCGGTTTTTCCCATGATGTATGAGTCGTCCACCATGAGTTTGCTGATGGATTTCGAGACCCGATTCGAGGAGTTGGATGAACTGTTTCGGGTACATGGTGGACCCGGTAAGGTACCCCGGGGCAAGAAGCTCGTGGTGATGACGATGAGTCTGGCAGGGGGAGACTACCTACCGGTGATTTTACCCGACGCGTCGGATATCCGGAGGATACCGTCGTGGTCTTGAGATGGATGGTAGGGGCCGGTCTGGACTGACGGCGCCCTAGATATTGAGATTGAGACATTGAGATTTCGAGATATTGAGGTACTGAGATTTGATGATACAGGCCAGTCCGGATAGCCGGAGCCTGAGGTTTTGAGACATTGAGATTTATGTTTTGTGTCGATGCTAGACACTGTTGATGCTGGTTTTATTTATGATACCTCATTTTAAAAATACAAAGGAAATCTCACTAATTTATGAAAACAGTTTCTTCATTTACATGTATTCTGTTTTCATGCATTCATACCTCATTCATATCATATATTGCTACCTGAGGCACTGACACGGGCACATGAGATCACACTCGGGTTAGATATTACCCTAGCCATTGTTATAGGCTGCATGTTTTACATATATTTGAGGATATATTATGATCATTGACCTAGGTTGCGTTATTTATGCGATTTCTATGCGTAGATGTTTTTCTATTCACGAGTTGGCAACTCACCCCCGTTGTGCCCCAGTTTCTTGCAGGTTTGCCGTACAGGTTCATTACGGCTTTGCGGGCATAGTTTCCTTCGGGTGATTGCTAGTAGGTGGGTTTACTTGTATCGTACCCCCATTATATATCTTGTATATCATTATTCTTTTGTATCTAGAAGTTCCATCAACCAAACATGTATTTACTTTGAGATAGAGACCAGTGATGTTATTCCTTCGACCTTAGAGTCGCACATTATTTTTCTGTGGTTTTCTTGTGGTTTGAGTTTCCTTTTGAGTTTTGATCCTCGCCGTTGGCGTTGTATATTATATTGCTTGTGTGGTTGTGGCCGTCGATTGACGAAGAGCTAGCTCCCGCTTGGGGATGCCCTTTTTTTTGATTTCGTATACTATTCATGTTGTATCCCGTTTGGGGGCCAGTATTTACAAAGGAGACTCTGCCGAAATTTTCAGGAAATTTTTGATGTTTTTAAAAACCGCATAATTCAGCTTATGCTATTGAAACTACTTGCTTTAAGTTGGTTTTTCCTGCACTCTACATCTTTTCTTGGTTTGGATTTCTGGGTTTTCGGTTTACTTAGATTACGTACGCCTCGAGACGTTCGTAGTTTAAGTGCCGGTCATATTCCGTACTTTCGGGTCGTGACAAAGTTGGTATCAGAGCGTTAGGTTTTACCTTCGGAGCGTAGGATGACCCTTGGTTGATGGAATAGGTGACTAAAGTAGAGTGACGTACCGTAGGTATGTTCCGCGGCATATTTACGATACGCTACTCCACTTAAGAAGCCTTAGGATGTACATTTCTTTGCTCAGTATTATATTCATTCCGATCTAGCCTCATCAGTACCAGTTATGGTTTTGCTGCCACCATTACGGGCAGGGAGAGCTACAGCTAGAGTTGCAGTCAGCACGAGCTCGTCACGAACGAGGACTGACCAGGGCGAAATTCCGGAGACACACGATTGCGGAGATGTGTCTTTTTACTGTGTTTCCGTGCCACGAGCGTTTGGCGGATAGCCTTTATGAGATTACTTGGACGTGCCGATCAGCACTAGAGAATTGAGCCACTGACAGAGGTCGGCCAGATTTTGATGACCGTTGGTGTATTGCTTACTCATGATGATTGAGGCACTGTTCAGCGTGCAGACGAGTGAGCCAGTTGTTGCTGTGAGCGACGAGATATCGCCCCATATGTTGGAGCTATTGCAGTACAGGTTGTACTAAGAGATGATATAAGGTCGCTAGTCACCCGAGGATGAATGACTAGGACATGTGGTTCGTTGGCCTACCCCGATGCGAGGTCATCAGATAGATTGATTCCAGCTAGAGACGACTTCACGCGGAGACGTTGGGAGCCGACAGAGACGATCGAATGTCAGAAACCTATTATTCCAAGTTTAAAGTAGTCGGAAAGATATGCAGGCAATTCTATGGTCCCTCTAGAAGAATGAAACCCTAACTCGACTTAATGACCGTGTGAAAGCCTTTGAACCTTCGGGTTTGCGGCAGTTCTACGGCGCCATTAGTGAGGCTTGGGTTTGCCCTTCTACGGCTGGACCACCGATGCTGTGGTATGTACTCGATACTATTAAACTGTGCCCAAGATGTTGAGCTCTTGGGGGATTATGAGGTTTTGACGACTCGATCGGATGGCTCGACTTAATTCGGATGCTAGGTGGTAAGATGCATTTTTGGGAGACTCCCGATATGAGGATAGCCGTTGGAGCTCAGTCCATGCAGCCACGATGAGACGAGTCCGAAACAGTCAACGTTAGGGACAAGTGGAGTAAGAGGTTCGTACGAGATCTTGATGAGGCGACGTTCCACTCAGCCGACATTAGAGATGCGGTACGTATGCCGAGGCATTGTACTTGGATATACCTTCCAGAAGGAGTCACGATGAGTATGTAGCCGTTCAGGAACGAGAATAGATCTAGTAAGGGATGGTGACTTCCGGACAGTTCGGCAGAGACGAGATTTGGGAGAGACCTCGACAGGACCTTTCTGGAATGAATTACGAGAAGACTAGGACCCAGGAGTGGTCATGTTACGCACGCCAGCAGACCTGAGTTCTTGATCATTGACGAGACATGCTATGAGTGACCACGACAGTTGGCCAGAGATTCTTGAGTATGTGCTTGAGCGGTACTATTCCGCCATTATTAATTTCGATGTTTTGGGTGATTTATTCGCATGATTTGATTTTGATGATTGAGGATTTACGATTTTCGCACAGTCGTTGCACTTGATATCGTTTTCGTGCTTTGGTTTCACATGTTTGTGATTTTACGGTTTTAGACATTTGAGTTGATTTTGTGCGTATGCACGCACACGATTTCGTTCCTGCACTCTGTATAGTATATATATGCTTGCAGTGCAGTGATACGCCTTTTGTGCACTTAGATGCACTGGACTTCGATTTCGATTGTGATACTCGATACTTGTTTTGTGCACCTTGTGCACCTGATTTGATTTTGAGCGTGTTCGGCGCTTGATATTGGATTTCATGATTTCGTGCATGATGAATGCCCCTGGTTTTGGGTTTTCGCGCATGTTGAGCGCATGTCTTGAGATGCGATTTTGGTGCACACCAGATGCACTAAATCGAGATTTTTCGTGCATGTCAGATGCACCTGATTTTGCTGTCAGGCACACACGTTGCCTACGACAGATGCTTTGTGCACACCCGATGCACTTAGATCTTGTTTCTGTGCACTTGTATGGCACGTATATGGATTTTGATTTCCGTGCGCACCAGACGCACGTAGTTTTCATACGCGTATTTGGGATTGATTTTTCCTATAGAGCAGTACGTTTTTATGATATTTGCTATGTGTTTTCGTACTGGGCAGGACTAGTCAGAGGACAGTACCTGAATATATTTGGCATTCATTTCCTTCAGATTTTTACATATATAGATTTGATATTTACGTGTATAGTTTCGTGTTATATCATATTGGTTTTGTATTGGATTTGACATTTGTGTCTTTACCATGACTCCGATGATTGCGGGATGCTTGACGGAGTTTTGATTTGAGTTATATGCTCATTTTTCATGCACACGCGCTGCGCTATGATTTGTTTGATGTATTTATGATTTCGGAGCCCCGACGACTTGATGATTTTGCTTAGATGTTTTTGTATTTGGGGGGAGTTTGAATTTAAATTCGGGGACCGAATTTTTTTTTAGGGGGGAAGATTGTAGCGTTTTGAAAATCGTTTCGGTGAAATTTCGGAAAATCGGTAAAATAAGGGGGTTTTCTGTAAAAAGTCAAAATACAAATATTTTATTATAAAAATTAAATATACATATTCTAGCTATGTAATTGCTAGTATTTGGTGTTTATTGAGCCACTGGTGAAATTTCAAATTTTCTGAAAAAAAAAATTATTTTATTATTATTTTAAGCCGTCACTAATACATTTAATTAGGGAAAATTACAAACTGAAATGGGTTTGTTCCCCCAATCTGAGCAAGGCTCATTTGAATTTTGAAAATTCAAATTTTCTGAAGCAACGCTTCAAATTCCGTGCGTTGCGCAGTGCGCAAGCGGTCCACAACGCGACACGTGTCTGCGCAGTTGCGCAAGCGCACCGCTGCGAGACATGTGTCTACGCAGTTGCGCAAGCACCGTTGCGCAAGGGCACAGCTGCGCGACACGTGTCTGCGCAGTTGCGCATGCACCGTTGCGCAAGCGCACATCTGCGCGACACGTGTCTGCGCAGTTGCGCAAGCACCGTTGCGCAAGCACCGTTGCGCAAGCCTTCCACTGCGCGACACGTGTCATTCATTGGGGAGTTGCGCAGAAACAGAATGAAAATTTGATGAAATCTTTTCTGTTCTTTCCAAAACCAGAAGATTTTCTTCTGCCTTTGGATCAAAGATCCAATGGTGGGAAAATTCCCAAAATCATTCAGGAAAGATTTGGTTAACAAATTCAACAAATTTGTGAGCACTATAAATAGGATCCCAGACCTCATTCAAAGGCATGAGGAAGAAGAATCAACTTCTGGCAAAAAAAAAGAAGAGACAGAACTCTTGAAGATTAATCAAGAACAAAAAAAAAGAAAAAGGTAAAAATCTCTGAAGAACAGAAGATTAAAAAAGTGAATAATAAAAAGAGATAAATAGTGCCTTGCACTTGATATGAACCCTTGGTTCTGTAAAATCAGGGAAAACAAGAAGAAAAAACTTGTTTTCCTTTGATCCAAATTTAGATCAAAAGTGCTATGCACTTTTGTTCTTAAATCTGGAAAATTCTTGAGTTTCTGCACAAGCGCAACTCATTATTTAAAAGGGCCTGGCCCAAATCAAATCACGAAAATAATAAAAGGGCAGAGCCCTGTTTGGAAAATTCTTGAGGGCCTGGCCCAAATCAAATCACAAAAATAATAAAAGGGCAGAGCCCTGTTTGGAAAATTCTTGAGGGCCTGGCCCAAATCAAATTGCAAAAATAATAAAGGGGCAGAGCCCTGTTTGGATTGATTCTTTTAGTCAGGCAAAGCCTAAAATAAATAAAAAAATTGGACTTAACCCAATCCTGTCTGTAAGTCCTTAAAATTAAATTGATTGAGCAAAATGGCTCTCCTAAACCAATTCACGACCGGTTTGAGGGTACATCTCCGAACTCCTTTGACATCTCTCGTTGTAATTCCTCAACGACGTCAAAGAGGTGACGGGTCCCAACGACCACTTATCTAATATCGGACCGAAACGTCCCTAAACTAATGTCGGACCGAAACGTCCCTAAACTAATGTCGGACCGAAACGTCCCTAAACTAATATGGACCACTACGTCCTTAAACTGGCGACGGACCGAAACGTCCCTAAACTAATAATGGACCACCACGTCCCTAAACTGGCGATGGACCGCCACGTCCTTAAACTGGCGCAATAGAGCCCGAACGCTCTTTTGCCGGATCTAAACGGTCCCGTCTAAGTTGATCTTAGCCCCAGTTACGGTTAATGTGTCCTTAGATCTTTAAATAAACAATAAAACCCCAAATCAACTTTGGTTCAAGGGTACATCTCTGAACTCCTCAGACGCTTGTCGTTGTAATCCCTCAACGACGTCGGAGAGGTGACGAGTCCCAATGGCCAGATAATTAAATCAATCACTACGTTAAGTTGATCTTAGTCTAAAACAAGACTAACGTATCCTTAACGAACGTTTAAGTTGATCTTAGCCGCAACGCGACTAATGCTTCCTTAAACTAAAAACACCAAACCCAAATCTAAGTAAATACGGATTTGGACTAATCCACGTCCTACGGGCGACGACATCACTAAGTCTCCGTATACAATCCACGGGCAACCACAAACAAAACAAACATACACGACACGAAGTGAAATTCTGGAGAAGGAGAAAGTTGTTATCGCAACGCGGTAGCGTAATTAACTGCAGGGGCTTGTGCCTGTAGGGAAGAGCGTCCCCACAATCAAAAACCCCTCACCCTGAGGGGGAATATGACGAAGTCTGCTACATCGGCCGCATCCGTCTAAACCTCCGATACACGGTGCCATAAATCAACTTGGCATCTTCGGAGAGATAGACGGATAAAACCAAATAGCATCTGCCCCGAACCTCAGGCAACGGACGCAAAGTCCGGGCCGCCGTTCGGAGGGGAACAGATTCTGGCACGCCCGGTGGGACCTTTTCCTCTTTCCACTCCACACTTCGTGTGTCGTCTTCGCGAACCAATCGCGGTTTGTTAAATGGTTGTCTTCGGATTTCAAGTTGCTAAGATTGGGTCTTTTACCTGGCGCAGAATTCAAGATTCAATGGCCACCAACTGCACCAACTGCTTGAAATGCCACTGCAACGGACGCTCCACCTCACCGAGAGGTGTAATATATGGGCCCCAAGCGGCTTCCTTCCTGACTCTGCCGGTAGATCAGGTGACCCAAGCCACCACCGGCTTGTTCTTCGGGACCATGGTCCCACCTACAAGCTTCTCCGCGCCGACACCTGCACCGGAAGTGAACAAGAAGTCGGTATTCGACCGGCTTACCGCTACCACGACCCCTGTCAACGGGTCGCCCGCTACTAAGCCGACAGCCTCCGTTTTTACCAGGCTAGGTCAGAACCATAAAGTGGCCGTCCCAAAGAGGGCAACGGCCGCTGCTTTGGAGGTCGTTAAAGCGGCTTCTCCCATCAGAGAGTCGGTCTTCATAAGATTGACGGCTCCCAATCCTCCCCCAGCTGGTCAAAAGGCATCAGTCTTCGATAGGCTGACATCGGCAGTTACCCCACACTCAAACAGGGGGCAACAAGAAACCATCTCGATTTCCGAGCCAGTCCCAACGGCTCGCCGTGCGCGACGTCGCCATTGGCGACGAGTGAGAAAAGCAGAGGGCAACTCTCCCTCAGGGCTAACCCCACCTGCTCCAGTGGTGGAGGTCAACGCCGCTGTTCCAACTGGGAATAGCTTTGAATTGCTGAGGAAGGTGAGAAAGAACTCTCCAATTGCTACGTTGAAAAGATCTCCTCCACCTGCGGAGAGAGTTTCAGAAACAAAACAAGAACAGCCCCCTCAACGGCTATCCTCAAAAGTTTATAAAGTATGGCGGAGGGTTCAAGACTCCGTGATCGATCCAGACCACTTGCGTCACCAGAAAAAGGCGAAGGTGGAAAATAACAAAAACTGCCCCATTAAACAGCAGAGGGTGACAGTTGCTAGGATGCCCACTCCAACGGCTCCTTTAACCTCGATGGCCCACAAAAGAAGGAGGCCAGGGAAAGCTTCCGCGTCAGCGGCAAAGTTTGAAAGCGGTGAACCTAAACGCCCCAAGTCAGGGGGCATAATTGTTCATACGGTTTATATGGCTTCTGGAAAGGAAGAAAGCCGTACTTCTACGGGTCACCGACCGCTCACCCGATCAGTGACCAAGGCTCAGGAGCAGCAACAAAAGCTCCAGGAGATGATGACCACAATGGCTGCACTCACTGGGCCGAAAGAAACCCCGGAAACATCCTCAGAAGAACGCCAAGAACAAGAAACGGACGCCGAATTCCTTCGGCGCGTGCTAGAGAAGAAAGATAAAGAGGCTGCGGAACAGGCAGCCAACATAAAGAAAATGGCCCTCCTGTTCCAGGATATGGTGGGTATGATGATTCAACAAGATCCACCTGCTGGGGATCCCCCGATCATTCTTGAAGATGATAGGGGAGAGACGTCGAATCCTCCACCGGCTCTATCCGCAGCTAAAGAGGATACCATATCAAAAGCTGATTTGGATGAATATATTGCCCAACAAATACGGGTGCATCAGGCGACTGAAGCAGCCGGTCAAATCGTGAAAACGGGGCGGCCATATCCGGGCTGGTATGACCAAATCAAGTACCCGCCTGGTTACACGATTCCCAAGTTTCATGTTTACAAAGGGACCGGCAATCCCCATCAACATGTTGCCCAGTTCAGGGCGCTTTGCGGTAACACCGGCGGCGACGACAAGCTTTTGCTTCGCCAGTTCGTTGGAAGCTTATCAGATACGGCGTTCGAATGGTATTCTGAGCTTCCCAACGACTCTATTAAAACCTTTGCGGAGATGGAGCTGCTCTTCACCCAACGTTTTACAAGTGCCAGTGAGCGTACCCTGATGACGGCGCTGATTAACGCCAGGGTAAAACCCGGCGAGACATGGGTTCAGTACGCTATACGGTGGCGTAATCTATGGTCGAAGTGTGAACAGCGCATAGAAGAAGCCCCTGCGGTGGGAATGTTTGTTGGAACCCTCGATCCACAAGCAACCATTTCACAGTTTATGATGTTCTTCAAGCCGACTTCCTTCCAGGCTTTGATCGACAAATTAGCTCAGATGGACCAGATGGGCCATAAACCCCCTTTCCCAAAGCCGGATTCCCGAAACGATAAGGGAAAGGGAAAAGCGATCATTGTCGCTAATGCCCAACAACAACCGAGCGACTCGAAGCCGGTTGCTCGTCCAAACAATACACGCCCATACGTACCCCTTGAGGACAGGATGGGACGTGCTTACTCCTTCCCCCGTGATAAAACAAGGAGGCTATTCGAGCTGGCATTGCGCAACAGGCTCATAAATCTGCCAGACCCAAAACGTCCGTCGCAACCGAGTGACGTCAACGAGCCTAATTACTGCCCTTATCATCGAGTGCTAGGACATCCAATCGAAGACTGTTACGTCTTCAAAAATTGGCTTGAGAACCAGTACCGTCAGGGCAAATTTGCGCTATCTGACAAATGGAAGGTGAATCCTTCGCAGCCCCACGCCTATAAGGGGACAAATACGCCGGGGGAAACATGCTCCGTCATTGAAGAAGCTCCCTGGGAGGTTGTATTATCAGCCAAAACGAGGAGAATGCTAAATGATCTTCAGACCTGTCCAGCGGTCAAGTGGAAGAACCCCTTGGAGCCACAGGTTATTGAGGGGATGTTGAAGCCACGTCCGACTCCGAAGGCCGATGGTGGTAGTTCAAGCGTTCATAACCAGCCGTCAAAATCTTCGAAAAAGAAGAAGAAGAAATCTAAGAAGCCCGTGAAGCCTGGCGACAAGCGCACGGACTTACAGAAGCAAATCGACGCACTGGATGAGTACAACCAAAAGGCGCGGACTCCCATTACGCTCCAAGATTTCCTTGATCACGTCTTTCAAAAAGAAGATGAGGGAGAAACTTCATCGGATGAATCCGACGAATATGTGGCAAGCTGTCATATGATCTCCCATGTGACCACGAACGATGAAGGGACTTCTGGCACTGAAACGCCGGGGGCAATACTGAGTCAAGGGTTCCGGAGTTATCAGTTGAAATGATTAGCGCGTTTATTAATGAAGCTCGATTGAAAAGCAAAGCTGATCGAGAACGCGAGACGGCTATATTCGAAAGGGCCAAGCGCCAGCGACTTGAGGAAAGAGCTGAGATGATCCCACTGGAGCAAAATGCCTCCACCGCTGACAAAAGTCAATTCAAGATAAAAAAGAAGTTTGCTAAGGCCATATCGATGGGCATGAAGCTACCGCCCTCCGAAGAAAAAGTTACTGGCGCGGTAGAAATACACCCCTCTTACTGCTTATATCATCAGAAGGTCTCGCATCCCACTCAAGAATGCAAGGCTTTCGATAGATGGTGGCAAGGATACGTCGCTAATCAACAACGCTTTAAACGGGAAAAGCATAAGATTCGTCGGGAACAAGGAAACACGACCAGAGAGCTTGAAAGAACTGCTAGCAACTGTCACATGGTTAACACTACCAGGACACAAGTGCCTACATTTGGGAGCGACTCTGATGAGGAGCTAGAGCTTGCCCCTCTCTTTAAAGAGTCAACTTCGGGAAAAGAAGAGGAGCCGATGGTTTGCGAAAATATCCGGCTGCGGAATCGAACACTGCCTGAAAAGAACCTCGGACCCTCGAGTAGAAAAGATAAAGGGAAAGAAAAAGTCTCTGAAGACATCGTCTTAGATGACCAAGTTCTGGAAGAGCTAAACGCCGAGAACCCGCCAAAGAGGAGTAAAGTGGATTACAATGTCTTGGCACATCTGAGGAAACTGCCCTCTCAGCTTAGCGTCCTTGATGCCTTGTTACTATCAAAGGAGGCAAGGGACTCTTTGATTAAGGCGCTACGAGATCCGGACCAGTTCCAAGCTTTCTTAGCCGAAGAAAAGATGAAAGACGAATTAGAAGAAGTGCACACGGCCGACGTTGCTTTTGGTGATGAAGACCTTCTCCTCAGAACGTGTGAACACAATCGTCCCCTTTATGTCTCGGGATATTGCCACGACGTAAAGATAGGTAAAATCTTGGTCGATAACGGATCGTCTGTTAATTTACTCAATGTGCGGGTGTTAAAGGAAATTTGCATGAGTGTCCAACACCTCGCCCGAGACAAGATCACCATCTCCGGGTTCGACTCCCAATCATCGAAAACCCTTGGATCTGTGATATTGACGTTACGCTTCGGGTTGCTCGTCACAGATATCAAATTCCATGTCATAGATGCCAAGACGTGCTACAACGCTCTGCTCGGTCGACCATGGTTACACGAGTACAATATCATCCCTTCTACACAGCATCAGTGTATGAAATATTGTAGAGATGGTCTCGAGTACACTGTGGCAGGAGAGTTAAATCCGTTTTCCGTGAATGAAGTTCGCAAGTATGAAGATGCCAAATACTTCTTGCCGAGTTTCGAGGACACGGAAAGGTGTCACAAGCCGGAGAACAAGACTAACGCCACCATCCCTGTCTTCGGCAGTGACACCGAGGAGGAGGAGGATATAGTTTATTCAGGTCCATCCCAATCCATCAGGCCAGGACCATCCATTCCTTCATTGATCTTCGGCAGTGATTCGGAGGATGAAGTTCATGCTGTATTCCCCGCTCGGCCTTCAATACGGGTTTCCGCTGATGAAGAGCGAAGTCTGCAGATAACCATGGTGCCGCTTGAACAGTACAAAGAACTGGATACACTCGACACCAACAGTGTGGAAGAATTGCTGACATTTTATGTCCCTCCCGGACGAGAAGGCGAGAAAGCAATCCTATTCTACCGTTCTGAAGAAAACAAGGTGGAAAAAGAAGTTTGGCATGGCGCGGATCCCATGCTCGACATGCTTCAACCTATCCGTCTTCCCAGATATTATACCAAAGGTTTGAAGAAACTGCTGAAACGTCAAGGGATGTCCTTCACACAGACCGCTAGAAAAGCCAAATTCTATGACAAGGTCTGGAACGTTCCCGGGACTCAATGCAAACTGCCTAACGGGAGAACGGAAACAAAAGGGCTCGGGTATGTTCGCTCAAAGAAACGGGAGCTAATAAACAGCTGTTATGCCATGTATGACTTTGATGAAGAAGCGGACGCTCAATGGGAAGACGCTAATCCTGAATCAGCAAAAGTTCCTGATGCAAGACCTCCCAACCCATCGTCTGAAGACCAAATGAGCAAACTTACAAGGGATGCCAGTCAAAAAGCCCGAAATGATCACGATCGTGAAATGGCAATCTATGAGAAAGCCAAGACACAGCGCCTCCTTCAACAGGCGGTGAAAGATGAAAATGCCGCTCCTTGTCAACCTGCTACAAAGAAGGTTCGACGCGAAAGCAAAAACAAGTCGAAGGTCCGAAAAGGTGCTCGACAACCACGAAACAGAGCTAAGAAGCCACGCATCCGAGAGTCGAGCGTTATTGACCTAGCCCTCATGAAGAAAATGGGCCGAGCATACTCGTTTCCTCGGAACAAAACAAGGAAAATACTTGATCTTGCTCTAAAACATCAAATGCTTACTCTGCCAGAGTCTAAACACCCTGAGCAAGCAGGCGAAGTCTCCAACCCAAAGTATTGCTTTTACCATCGAGTAGTAGGGCATCCGCTTGAAGATTGCTTCACCTTTAAGAATTGGGTTGAGGACCAATATCAGCTTGGCAAATTCGCGTTGTCTGACAGTTGGAAGGTAGCGCCGCCGCAAAAGCACGAACCCGAAAACACAAGGATAAAACCAACTCCGCATTGGGATTGGCAGAAAATTCGCACCTGCCATGTGATAACAATATTAAAAGAAGGGTCCGAGGACATGAACAACCTCCCTTGGTGCTTTGAAAGCGGCAGCGATGAGGTAATCTCAGAATTTCCCCCAGCTCCGAAAGAACTGGAGGATGGAATCCATACCACTGCAGATAATCTCAAGAAAATTGAGTTGGGGACGACAAATGACCCGCGACCGACATTCATCAGCGAGCTGTTATCTGAAGAAAGGGTGGCTGCGTTAAAGGATGTGCTTCTACAGCACAAAGATTGCTTCGCGTGGAACTATTCCGAAATGCCGGGACTAGATCCAGAAATTGCTGTACACAAATTGGCGATATCCCCGGACATCAAGCCAGTCAAACAAGTGCCGAGAAGAATGCGACTCGAGCTTGAGATGAGCGTCAACGCCGAAGTCAAAAAGCTGATAGACTCTGGCTTTATCCATGAAGTTCAATACCCTGAATGGATCGCTAACATCGTCCCAGTGATGAAGAAAAATGGGACAGTGCGCATATGCGTAGACTTCCGGGATCTTAATAAAGCTTGCCCGAAGGATGATTTCCCAGTGCCAGTCACTGAACTAATGATAGACAATACATCCACTCATGAGGTTTTCTTCTTCATGGACGGCTCATCGGGGTATAATCAAATAAAAATGCATCCTGAAGATCAGAAACACACAGCTTTCAGGACCCCTCTTGGGATATTTTGTTATAAAGTAATGCCCTTCGGTTTGAAGAACGCCGGTGCTACTTATCAGAGGGCCATGACAAAGATCTTCGACGACCTCATACACGAAATCGTTGAATGCTATATCGACGATCTCGTGGTTAAAAGCAAATCATACGAGGAACATCTCGAGCATCTGAAGACTATATTTCAACGCCTTCGGCAATACAACTTGAAGATGAATCCTCTTAAATGTGCGTTCGGGGTTTCCTCGGGCAAATTCCTGGGATTCGTCGTTCGACACCGAGGTATTGAAATAGATCCGTCAAAGATTAAAGCGATCATGGAAATGCCTCCGCCGAGGACTCTCAAACAGTTGCGGTCTCTCCAAGGGAAACTCGCATACATACGGCGATTTATGGCCAACCTTTCAGGAAAGTGCCGTCCTTATAGTCACCTGATGAAGAAGGGAACCCCATTCGTTTGGGATCAAAAATGTCAAGGCGCACTGGATGAGATCAAGCAATACCTGCAGAACCCGCCGGTGTTGGCTGCTCCGGTTAAGGGGAAGTCTCTTATTCTTTATACAACCGCCCTCGAAGGTTCCTTAGGCGCATTATGGGCACAAGAGAATGATCAAGGGAAAGAAAGAGCACTCTACTACTTAAGTCGAGTTCTGCTGGGGGCAGAAAGCAACTACTCTCCCATTGAAAAACACTGCCTGGCGTTGATCTTCGCAATAACAAAGCTTAGGCACTATGCATTAGCGCACGAAGTCCATCTCATTTCAAAGGTGGACCCTCTCAAATATTTAATGTCAAAGGCCATCTTGACGGGACGACTCGCTAAATGGGCTCTGCTCTTAATGGAGTTCTCGATAACATATCGACCCCTCAAGGCAGTGAAGGGTCAGGCCATAGCCGACTTCCTTGCTGAACACCCGATACCTGCCGATTCCCCTCTGAATTGCGATTTGCCAGACAAACATGCGTTTGACGCAATCGACGGTGGTGATACTCGTTGGGAACTTTATTTCGATGGAGCATCTTCCATGAAAAAGCACAAGCAAAGTACGCCAATGATCAAATCGGGGGTAGGACTCATCTTTGTGACCCCACAAGGAGGAATAATGCGCTTCGCCTTCTCCTTAACAGAGCCGAGAACGAATAATGAAGCTGAATATGAGGCTTTGATAGCAGGCCTCGAGATCGCCATTGACATGGGAATTGAAGACCTCCTCATATATGGGGACTCCCAGCTAGTCGTCAGTCAAGTGAACGGCGATTACCAAACATGCAAACCAGAATTGGTAAAATACGGTGAAAAAGTGCAACAACTGCTAATCCAAATTCCCTCCTATACTTTGGAGAGTATACCGCGCGCGGAAAACAGCAAAGCGGACGCACTAGCCAAACTTGCTAAAGAACTGGCTGACGAGAACCTCGACGACGTTAGAATCGTGGTACAAAGCCGTCGAGTGCTTGCCCCAGCAGAAGTATCTCCGGAATCGTCTGAAGAAAAAGGAGCGAACGAGGAGACAACTCTACAAATAAAAGACCATGAGAAGGCCGAAGACTGGAGAGAAGTCTTCATAGATTACTTCAAGTTTCACCGAATGCCTGAAGAAGCGTCCATAAGGCATCAGCTCGTGAAACGAGTTCTGTCCTTCGCCTTCGTCAACAATACTCTATACAAGAGGACATTCGATTCTCTGTGGCTGAGATGCCTAGGACCTGACGAAGCGAGAAGGGTCGTCCAAGAAGTTCACGACGGACTCTGCGGTTCCCACTAAGCAGGCCCTAAGATAAAGTTGAAGATAAAACGGATGGGCTACTACTGGCCCACGATGATGCAGGATTGCCTGGAATACGCGAGGCAATGTCATTCATGCCAAATTCATGGAGACTTCATCCATCAGCATCCCAATCCGCTACATCCAACAGTGGCTAGCTGGCCTTTCGAAATGTGGGGAACTGACATAGTCGGCCCCATCGAACCAGCATCGTCAAAGGGACATCGTTTCATATTGGCGACGACTGATTACTTCTCCAAATGGGCAGAGGCGGTACCGTTGAAGGAAGTAAAGACGGAGAACATCCTCCATTTCTTCAAAACACATGTCATATACCGGTTTGGAACCCCGAGAAGAATCATCTCTGATAATGGGCCAGCCTACCGAAGTCATAAAATTAGCCGCTTCGCACAGCAGCACAATATAGACTGGAGATATTCCTCAGTTTATAATCCGCGAGCTAACGGTCTAGCTGAGGCCTTCAACAAGACCTTGACGAAGATCATGAAGAAAACAGTGTCACGAAATAAGAGAGATTGGCACGAAAGATTGCAAGAGGCTCTTTGGGCGTATCGAACTACATTTAAAACGGCCACGAACACAACGCCATACGCGTTGGTATTTGGGACGGAAGCGGTACTCCCCCTCGAGATAGAATTACCCTCGCTATGAGTGGCAGTCCACTACGAGCTGACAGACGAAGAAAATGCTCACCTTCGGTTTGAAGAGCTTGACGCCCTTGATGAAATCCGGCTTCTAGCACAGCAAAATCTGGAAGCCTATAAAGCAAAGATGACGCGCTCATATGAAAGAGTGAGCCGGCCGAGGATATTCCACCAAGGCGAACTCGTGCTAGTGGTCAAAAGGCCCATGATCCCCAATCGCGCCAAGCGAGGAAAGTTTGAGCCAAACTATGAAGGACCGTACATCATTGATAAGGTCTACCAGGGTGGGGCCTATCTACTCATGGACATGCACGGTGAAAGGCCTTTCAGGCCAATAAACGGTCGCTTCCTAAAGAAATACTACGCTTAATGAGCCACAGCCTAGGTCAATGGTAGATGACGACGACTATGTCCGCTCGCTATCTTCCTGAGCTCAAGCTTTATAAGCAGTAGCCGGCCTTCTCCATGTCGGACCGAAATGTCCTTAAACTAATATCAGACCGAGACGTCTTTAAAACTACTACCGCAGCATCTTTAGGCTGATGAGATATAAAAAAAAACATATAAAAAATAAAAAAAAACGGTATGTCCATAAGCAAAAAGGGCACGGATGAAAACCCGAAAGGGCTCCGTGAGTAAAAACAGCAGGGCTACCGGCGAGTGTTCGTGAAAACCCGAAAGGGCGCGACCTCGTAAAAAAAAGAAGAGAAAAAGAAAATAAAAAGCAATAAAAAAAAAAACGGTATGTCCATAAGCAAGGTGGGCACGGATGAAAACCCGAAAGGGCTCCGTGAGTAAAAACAGCAGGACTACCGGCAAATGTTTGTGAAAACCCGAAAGGGCGCAACTTCGTTAAAGAACCCTTACAGGGTCCTCTCGACCCTGTAAGGAGAAACCACCTGCGTGAGATCCTTACGACTTACAAGGGAACAACACACTTAGGAATCCCCACGATTCCTAAGGAGAAAATACGTTTGCGAGATCCTCACGACTCGTAAGGAGAACTCTCTTATGGGACCCTCACGGCTCATAGGATTTGAAAGTCTTAAGTCACAGAGACCTAAACCTGTGCTTAAGCAAACCCCCACAAACTTCCAATGTTGCCCTACAAGTGGTTCAATATTGACCATTGTATACAATCCACGGGCGCGAATAAACGTTTCCCTAACCAAGGCCCATCCGTGACTGGGGATATGTTCGCATAACCCTTGTAAGTCCTCTCGATTTACAAGAAGAAAACCCCCCTGTAGGATCCTTACGACTTACAGAGGAACAAAACACTTAGGAACCCTCACGATTCCTAAGGAGAAAATACATCTACAAGATCCTCACGACTTGTAGGGAGAAATACCTTTATGAGACCCTTACGGCTCATGAAATCGAAAGCCTTAGTCGACAGGTCCCTAACCCTGATCGCTAAGCCTCCTTTGTTCGACAATGACGGAGGCAAATGATGATTCGCTCCTGGCAATATCCCAGTTGCAACGGTGCTGATGCCGAAATCGGTGTCCAATTTCAGGTTTACGGCGAAAACCAGTAGGCCGCTCATGCATACAAAATAGCCGAAATGATAGGGCAACTTGCAATAAAAAGCAGCAAGTAAAATGTATGCCTGCAAAATAGCCGAAATGATTGGGCGACTCGTAATAAAAAGCAACGAGTAAAAAAAAAATAATAATAAATAGCCGAAATGATTGGGCACCGCGAAAAATAGCCGAAATGATCGGGCAGTCGCGACCTTCGCGATATAAAAGCTGAAATGATAGAGCATCGCGGAAATAAAATAAAATAAAAAGAAGAAATGATAAAACTTTGGCCCTACAGTTAAGATCACATCGATCCCTGTATACAATCCAAGGGCATAAACAAAGAAGGAACCATACTTCCCCAGCGGATTCCGTTAAACGACGAAGCCAAACCTCAACGGTTCATTTCAACTGAAGAAGCCAATGACTTCAACAAAAACTTCTCGACTCATGGATACAAACACTCCTTGACGAGAGCCTTCTGATCCGCGTCGACTCGCAGAGCCACCAGCGCCTCCGTGGGAACCCTCGACTCGTTTCAAACCCCAAGGACACAAATAATCCTTGGCGCTCGGGAAACAAATAATCCCTAGCAAAATCCTCGACTCACGGATACAAACACTCCTTGACAAGAGCCTTCTGATCCGTGTCGACTCGCAGAGCCACCAGCGCCTCCGTGGGAACCCTCGACCCGTTTCAAACCCCAAGGACACAAATAATCCTTGGCGCTTGGGAAACAAATAATCCCTCGCAAAACTTCTCAACTCACGGATACAAACACTCCTTGACGAGAGCCTTCTGATCCGCGTCGACTCGCAGAGCCACCAGCGCCTCCGCGGGAACCCTCGACTCGTTTCAAACCCCAAGGACACAAATAATCCTTGGCGCTTGGGAAACAAATAATCCCTCGCAAAACTTCTCAACTCACGGATACAAACACTCCTTGACGAGAGCCTTCTGATCCGCGTCGACTCGCAGAGCCACCAGCGCCTCCGCGGGAACCATCGATTCGTTTCAAACCCCAAGGACACAAATAATCCTTGGCGCTTGGGAAACAAATAATCCCTAGCAAAATACTCAACTCACGGATACAAACACTCCGTGACGAGAGCTTCTTTGACTCACCTCTCGGGCAGTAAGGATTCAAAAACTTACTTCCTGAACAATGGGACCCTGCAAGTCAATCCTAAATGGTCTCTTGCATACTATTCACGGGTCTCACTCTCTGAAGTCGATTCTCGACAAAGAGGGAAACAACCGCCTACGAGCCCTCTCGACTCGTAAGAGGGGCAATGGGATCCTGCAAGTCAATCCTAAATGGTCTCTTGCATACTATTCACGGGTCTCACTCTCTGAAGTCGATTCTCGACAAAGAGGGAAACAACCGCTTACGAGCCCTCTCGACTCGTAAGAGGGAGAAATTCTCTTATAGGATCCTTTCGACTTATGAGAGAAAACCACACTTGGGAATCCTCACGATTCCTAAGGAGAAAATCCACCTACGAGATCCTCTCGATCCGTAGGGAGAAAAGTCTCTATGAGACCCTCACGGCTCATAGAGTTGAAAAGTCTTAAGCAGCAGATCTGAACCTGCGGCCTAAGCCATCACTATATCTCGAAGAAACCAAAATGCTTACTCTATTACCTGTCAATCATGTTTATCAAGACAGCATGCTGATAATAAGAGAAGGGAGAAAGCAAAGAAATGATACAAGACATTGCAAAAAATGTGTATCTTTATTTATTAATTCAATCAAGTACATGACGAATCGTACAAAAGAATAAAGAATGTATACATCTTATTCGAAAAAGAAAATTACAAGTATATTGATATAAGGGCAGCTACTGGGAAGGAAGCGTCTTAAATAGCCCTATCAATTGCTCGCGTACTTCCTCCCACGCCTTCTCCTGATCAACTACCACTGCCAGTTCAGCCTCTACTTGAGCCCGCTGCTGCGTGAAGGATGCGAACTCTTCCCCAACAACCTACTGAGCTGCTTCTTGGCCTCGGGCATCACGCTCAGCAGCATCAAGTTTCCGCTTCAGTGCTAGCCCATTAGATATACGCTTGAGAAGACCTTCAAAGACAGCTTTCACTTCAGCAGCATTCGTCCTAACTTCAGCACGAAGGCAAGCGGTCGCGTTTGAAGATTCCCGATGCGCCTTTAGCCGTAAAGCTGCCTCCTGCTCCAAATGGCGGAGATAAGAGGCGCTTTGCTCAAGCCAAGCTGTCCGTTCGGCGCTCGCGGCCAAAACCTCGGGAGAAGGGCGTGTCGACTCCAACCGATGCAGGCGAGCCTCGATCTCTCTGCAGTAGTTAACCCACGATTTGACGACGCCTTCGTTATGAAAAGTTACGAGCGCCGCCAACATTGGGTTAACATCCACAGCGAAATCTACGGCAGAAGGAAGGGCATCCATGTTGAGCTCTTCGATGTACCCGCTCAGCATACCCAGGCTCATCACAGCACCCTTTGAAGACGGGCGTCTCAAGAAAGGACCCGCCGGTGAGAGGACGTGAGACTCAAAAGAGATCAGAGCTGGAACAATAACTGCAAAACGAAACATGGTCAAACAATGATTCGAAAAGTCGGTGAAAGATCATATAAAAAAGGGAAAGGAATATCTGTACCAGTCGCAACGGACGGCAAAGCCGGAGGCGCCGGTGGCAGCGCAGGCCTGGTGTCCCCTCCTTCGATTTGAGGCACTACAATCAGGAAGAGGAAAAGTCAGATACGATCCTATATTCCCTCAAAAGAGACCAAGACAGCACTTACCGGTACCCCTAGAGGGAGAAGCGAGCTCGGATGAGAAGGAGAAGTGTGGGAGCAGCACTTGATACAGATGATCGAAGAACACTCCTGAAAAGAGCATAGTGGTATAACGTTAGTACATAGGCTACACGTTAAAAGATTAATGCATAAGTCGTAAATTCATACCTTCCGACATCCGCGATGGCACAAGGGAAGGCTGAGGAGCAACCACCGCCAAGGCAATGGTTGACGGTGTGCCTTCAGGCAATGGAGCATCGGCACTAGCCGCACCTGCGTTTAAAACAAAGACAAACTGGTTAAAAGAGATCGTGAGGTATATATAAATGAAGAGAATTGGCCATTTAAAATTTACCCGACAAACTGCCCGCAGAAACGGAGGCAATCCCTTCCTCCACTGACGGAAGGCCACCGCCTGTAGCTTCATCACCCGACTCGAGGGGAACCGTTGTTATGCTCGCAAGCTCTACAGGCGGCGGGGGACCATAGGCAGGGAGGTCTATGATAGGAACATTGCCAGATTCCTGAGAAGGAGCGCCTAGCTCGTCTTCAGGAATCATGGCCGCCTCACCCGCTGCTCCCTCAGGATCGGCGATTACAGCTGCCTCGTCCATCGGCACCACGAGGTCCCCAGCCTCAAGCACCTCGCCCTCTACCACCTTCGGCTCGGTTGAGACAATCATCTCATCTGCCGCCACTTCAGGTGCGGCATCAATGACCCTCTCCGCGGCAGATTCCTCAATCTCGGCTCCAGGCCCCATGACCCCGACAACGTTGCTCACTGTCGGTTCGGGTTCAGCAAGTACTGCTTCCTCCGCTCCCCTGGGTTCGACGGTCGTCTCCGCCTCCCCCTCAGTTGGACTTGACCCTGCAAGATGAGATACGTATAAGCCAATAGCTTTACAATTCGTACAACAAGGTTCTGAAAGGAGTACTACCTGAAGCGGATTTATCATTGGCGCTCCGAACCGCGCGCGCCACTTGCCGACGAGCAGTAGACAGGGCAACAGGGGGCTCTTCGGAAGGAGTACTAGCGTGAGGAATGGTGCTAGGGCCCGCTCCCGTGGCCAAAGCAGCTTTCCGCGCCCTTGCTTCACGTCTCAATCGCTTCCGCTCCTCCCGAGCCGTTAAGACGGATGCCACTAGGGCGGCCTTAATTGAAGCATCCTCATCCGTATAGAGGGATGCCTCCAGATCTTTCAGAGCATCCCTCGTCGTTGCGTCAAGCCGAGGCTCTTGCGACAGCTTCGACGGAGCCGGGGCTTCGGTGGCAAGCTCGGGAAGGATCCCCGCATCAACTGATATAGCCCCTGTAAAGAAACAAAAGAAGGTTAAATTGACCACCAGAAGAAATAACAAACTTTCCCTATAAAAAAAAAAGAAAAGGGGGGAAGCATACCAACACCTGCCAGGGCACGCCTCTCCTCCTCTTCCTGGAAGGTTTTCAGGGAGGCAGCAATGGCCTCTTCGGTAGAAACACCTGTTGAAAAGGGAGCAAATATCAGTTAAAGGTAATGATAAAAAATGCAATGAAATAACAAATAAAGTGTCTGATGATTACCGGACTCAGCGAGTTTACTCAGCATCGCTTCGAGCCTCGCCGATCGCTCCGAAGCTACAATGGCGGCAGCCAAATTGGTGTCCGCAGGGTCCACCACAAAGCCCTCATTGCTGCCGTACTCGCATATGGCCTCGGCAGGAGAAGCCGCAGGCTTTGAGCTGAGGATCGCATCGAGGGATAGGGTGGACTTCTTCTTCTTCTGTCCGCCAGCTTTGGATCCACTCGGAACAGCTTTGCGCTTGGTAGTTTTGGCAGTCACTTTCGGGCGGCGAGTCCCGATATCCGCTCCTGCGCCCGACTCCGGCGATACCGCTTTAACCGTCTTTGTCGGAGCACGGGGCGCTGTTGGTGCATCCACCGTAGTAGACAGTGGCAATCCCCGCGGAGGGCTCAACACGCGTGGTCGATCGACTCCAGCATCTTTTAGCGGAAGGACGACCGGGAGCCTTGGCTGCAAAGGGGCCTTGCGATCACCGCCAGGAGGCGCACCCCTACGGTTAACCAGTAGGCGTTTCTCTATTAAAATGATTGGGCCCATAGCGTGCGCATACCAGGCCACATATGAATTAAGCATCTTAGGGACACAGCTGGGTTCACTAATGAAGAAATAGGAACCCGTGTTAAGCCGTATAAAGTGATGCATCGCATTCTTTACCCCCTCTGGGCCAACCACAGGCGTTTCCAAGAAGGCTTCCATCGGGATCCCCTGGTTGTAGCTTGATTGCTGGGCAAATCGATGCGGATTATACCTCATAAACAAAGCCGTCTCATTCTGCCGAAACACTAGGCAGCCCGGCCGAATGGAGTAGAGATGGACGATTTCCCGAGCCTTCAGTACAGAAGCCCCGCCCTTAAACTCGTCACGTAGGGGCACCACCGACTTAGTAGTCTCCGAGCCTATGGTGATAACCTTATCCACGAAAGAAGTCGTCGCTCCGACCAAATGTGGGCGCAGGAGGAGTCCCCTAGAATCCCGCGGGGATGCAAACACAATTGAAGCCCCGATTAACCGTATGACTCTCGGGAGTCTGTACTTCTCGAAGAATGGAGGAGTCTTGTGGGCGCCAAACACCCCTCGCACGTGCATCTCCATCCAAGAAATGAAGTAATGCATTGGGAAGTTAGCAGGCTGTACCCCAGGCTCATTAGCATCCGCCGCTACGCTAAGTCCATTGTAAAGGTAAGCCAGCCCGGCAATCCCTACCGATAGCTGCAAACCAGCCGCCATTCGATGCGCCGGGTAAAAGACAGAGGACCGCATGAGGCGTGGGTGCATGGGGAGCGCGAAGCTGCATAGCCATAGACCCAAGAACCCTATGAAAAAAGTCTCCTCGTCCATGCCAGGAACGGCGATCTCTGAGAAAGGGACGCAGGCAGTGCCCGGGAAATAAAAATCCCGCTGGTCATTTTCCAATGAAGGTCGGCGATCCAAACCAAAGCCAAAGGGGTCGTCAAGCTGAGCGAACTTCTCGCTCTGCTCTGATAAGAACTCCGGGCGGATAAAGCGAGCAATGAAAGCTGCGAAACTGACGCCCTTGTCTCCCGATTCCAAATGGAGTTCCTCATAGATCTCCAACACTTTCACCAAACCCGGATGCTGATGCTGAATGGCATTCTCCGGGGTTAAGTCAAATACCAGCTGCTTGGTGGCAAAGACATACTCATCAGGAGGAAGCAACTCCTCGTAGTGCTCTCCCCTCATTGGCAGACCTGAAATTTCGGCAAATTCCTCCAGAGAGATGGAGACTTCCCTATCCGCTGTCAGGAAGGTATGGGTGGGGATATTCCATTGTTCAACGAAGGCCTTTATCCACCACGTTGGAGGAGAGGGGTACTCAAAGAGCGAGACGAAGACGGCTGAGTATAGACCAATCTTCGTTAGGTGGGTCCTCTTCGCCGATAGAATGTACCGGGCCCACTGCAAATATCCGACGGGGGGTCGCGGGATCATTCCAATGTTATAAGCCTGTCCCCAAGGGCGTGCTTCGCCCTGAAAGATTCGCCTCCCCAGAATATCTATCGCCGGCGGTGGCTGCACGGGGATGGCGCCGATTGCAGGTTGAAGGAGGTCATCAGAATTCCAATTCTTAACCTCCACGGCATACTTCACCGGGGGTTCGTCCGCATAAGGGAGCGTGACTATGGGCTCAGAGGGCGCGGCGGAACTAAAACTGCGACGGCCTTGGATGATCTGGCTATACCACCTTCCCTACAGATGGAGCTTTTTGCACTCAGGATCGCGATCTTTAATAAGAGCGAATACCACCCGATCCACTGGCGCATGGGGGAACCCTCCTTCCGAGCGAACGAAGGGAAAAGACAAGTCGTCAGACATGTTCTGTGGAAAGACAAAGAAACATACATCATTAGTGGCCTAACGCTTGGCATTTGAAAAAATATATATATCTTGCTCCACACTGTGATGCAGTAGGTAGGGGACCAAAGGGGGACCCACAAAATCTGGATGATGTGCATCATTTAATAAGACAATCCCATCATTAGATGGGACTGTCAATTCATAAAAAAATTCCCAATAGGATACACCCATTGGTGGGGAGTCCCCAGAGACAAAGAGAAAACCTCCTCTTTTAGAGCAAAGCTCTGTCACAGAGTGACATTTGTCAAACTCTGGTCTCAGGGGAACAAGATTCCTTAAAAGAGCTTGGCTCTGTGATAATGATGGAAATATCCATCAAAGGAAGATTAAAAATTAAAAAAATTGGGATCTTAAAGATCCATGAAAACTCTTAAGAGTTCTTCATTTTTAGATCAAAAGATCTATGTTTTGCCAAAGAGCAAAGCTCTGTTCATGGGTTAAGAAACCCTGAAACAGATTCTTGAGAGCAAGGCTCTGTTGGTGAAACCCCAAAGGGGTTTTCCTTAGATCAAAAGAGCTATGAGAGCAAGGCTCTATTAATTAAAATTAATTTAATTTAAGATTAATTTTTACCTAAAGTTTTTCTAAAAAGTTCTAACTTTGGAAGCAAGAGCAAGGCTCTGAAGTTCTTGAAGGCAAGAGCAAGGCTCTGAAAATGAGAAATCTTGAAGATGTTGATCATCTGTTGAGGACCAAGAGTCCTATTTATAGGCGCTTGCGCCCCTTCAACTGACCTTCCCTGATCCAACGGCTAGGATCTGGCCACCGTTGCGCTTACGTCGCGCCACGTAAGCACAACGGTGGGGGGGCATTTGTTCCCCCAATCTGAGCAAGGCTCATTTGAATTTTGAAAATTCAAATTTTCTGAAGCAACGCTTCAAATTCCGTGCGTTGCGCAGTGCGCAAGCGGTCCACAGTGCGACACGTGTCTGCGCAGTTGCGCAAGCGCACCGCTGCGCGACACGTGTCTGCGCAGTTGCGCAAGCACTGTTGCGCAAGTGCACCGCTGCGAGACACGATTCTGCGCAGTTGCGCAAACACTGTTGCGCAAGCGCACATCTGCGCGACACGTGTCTGCGCAGTTGCGCAAGCACCGTTGCGCAAGCGCACATCTGCGCGACACGTGTCTGCGCAGTTGCGCAAGCACCGTTGCGCAAGCCTTCTACTGCGCGACACGTGTCATTCATTGGGGAGTTGCGCAGAAACAGAATGAAAATTTGATGAAATCTTTTCTGTTCTTTCCAAAACCAGAAGATTTTCTTCTGCCTTTGGATCAAAGATCCAATGGTGGGAAAATTCCCAAAATCATTCAGGAAAGATTTGGTTAACAAATTCAACAAATTTGTGAGCACTAAAATAGGATCCCAGACCTCATTCAAAGGCATGAGGAAGAACAATCAACTTCTGGCAAAAAAAAAAAAGAAGAGACAGAACTCTTGAAGATTAATCAAGAACAAAAAAAAAGAAAAAGGTAAAAATCTCTGAAGAACAGAAGATTAAAAAAGTGAATAATAAAAAGAGATATATAGTGCCTTGCACTTGATATGAACCCTTGGTTCTGTAAAATCAGGGAAAACAAGAAGAAAAAACTTGTTTTCCTTTGATCCAAATTTAGATCAAAAGTGCTATGCACTTTTGTTCTTAAATCTGGAAAATTCTTGAGTTTCTGCACAAGCGCAACTCATTATTTAAAAGGGCCTGGCCCAAATCAAATCACGAAAATAATAAAAGGGCAGAGCCCTGTTTGGAAAATTCTTGAGGGCCTGGCCCAAATCAAATCACAAAAATAATAAAAGGGCAGAGCCCTGTTTGGAAAATTCTTGAGGGCCTGGCCCAAATCAAATTGCAAAAATAATAAAGGGGCAGAGCCCTGTTTGGATTGATTCTTTTAGTCAGGCAAAGCCTAAAATAAATAAAAAAATTGGACTTAACCCAATCCTGGCTGTAAGTCCTTAAAATTAAATTGATTGAGCAAAATGGCTCTCCTAAACCAATTCACGACCGGTTCGAGGGTACATCTCCGAACTCCTTTGACATCTCTCGTTGTAATTCCTCAACGACGTCAAAGAGGTGACGGGTCCCAACGACCACTTATCTAATATCGGACCGAAACGTCCCTAAACTAATGTCGGACCGAAACGTCCCTAAACTAATGTCGGACCGAAACGTCCCTAAACTAATATGGACCACTACGTCCTTAAACTGGCGACGGACCGAAACGTCCCTAAACTAATAATGGACCACCACGTCCCTAAACTGGCGATGGACCGCCACGTCCTTAAACTGGCGCAATAGAGCCCGAACGCTCTTTTGCCGGATCTAAACGGTCCCGTCTAAGTTGATCTTAGCCCCAGTTACGGTTAATGTGTCCTTAGATCTTTAAATAAACAATAAAACCCCAAATCAACTTTGGTTCAAGGGTACATCTCTGAACTCCTCAGACGCTTGTCGTTGTAATCCCTCAACGACGTCGGAGAGGTGACGAGTCCCAATGGCCAGATAATTAAATCAATCACTACATTAAGTTGATCTTAGTCTAAAACAAGACTAACGTATCCTTAACGAACGTTTAAGTTGATCTTAGCCGCAACGCGACTAATGCATTCTTAAACTAAAAACACCAAACCCAAATCTAAGTAAATACGGATTTGGACTAATCCACGTCCTACGGGCGACGACATCACTAAGTCTCCGTATACAATCCACGGGCAACCACAAACAAAACAAACATACACGACACGAAGTGAAATTCTGGAGAAGGAGAAAGTTGTTATCGCAACGCGGTAGCGTAATTAACTGCAGGGGCTTGCGCCTGCAGGGAAGAGCGTCCCCACAATCAAAAACCCCTCACCCTGAGGGGGAATCTGACGAAGTCTGCTATATCGGCCGCATCCGTCTAAACCTCCGATACACGGTGCCATAAATCAACTTGGCATCTTCGGAGAGATAGACAGATAAAACCAAATAGCATCTGCCCCGAACCTCAGGCAACGGACGCAAAGTCCGGGCCGCCGTTCGGAGGGGAACAGGGTTGAAACAAATTTTGTGCATCATAAAACATTAAATAAAATTTTATCATGTGGTTTTTGAAATGAAATCATTTGCCAAAACGGTTTGGAAAATATCGAAGAAAAAGGCTTTTTTTCGGTGAAATTAGTGTAATTGGATGTTGGGGTATATCAATTATCATTTTTCCTTCACCCCACACTCACACACCCCCACTTTCCACCTTGTGGCCGAGCCTACCTGCCCCCATCCCCAACTTGTCCCCACTTCATAGGCTAAAGAAAAGAAAAGAAATGAAAACAATAAAGAAATGAGAGATGAGACCTTGTTGATTTTGGGAAACTCCACATACATTATACACCTCACATTCTCTCTCCCCTTCTCACTTATTGTGGCCGAGCCCTCCCCATTCCCTGCTGCAACAGCAGCTCCTTCATCTTCCCCACACCATTTCACCTCCAAAAACCTCAAAGAATTCATCAAAAATCAAGTTGAAACTCACACAAACTCCAAATCCAACTCTTACCCATTTTTCTTTGGCTACTCTAGTATGGATCTAGGAGCATGGAGTCCATTTTGGGTGAAAAGTTTTCAAGTTTGATCTCAAGAATTTGGGAGGTATAAATCTTAAGCCTATAATGAAATTGTTGTTTAAATTGCTTACTCTAGCATATTAAAGTGTTAATTTGAGTCTATTTGATAACTTGAGAATTTATGATTAGGGTTTGTGATCAAGTGAGATTTTTATCATTTGTTTATGGTTGTAATGAGGAGATTAACATGTAGATTGTATGCAAAATCTAAGTTAGTTGCTATTTGCTAATTTGTTAATTTAAAATTGTGATAACTTTGCTAATTTGCTAACTAGGTTTTTATAATTAGTTTAATAATTGGGTTTAAAAATCTAATTAGGGTATTCATAGCATTATTAACATTTTAAAGTGTAGTTTAATACTGTAGGGTTCCTAGGCACTCTCAAGAGGTCTCACAAGGCATCAACCATGCCAATTTCAAATTTTACGGTGCCGAGAAACCCTAGACTACGGATCGTTAACTAGAAATCTAGGCGACCAAAGCAACTAGTTTACAACTAAACTAAAAGAACGGAAATACAACCTTTATAGATCCGTTTCTCCACCTCCATAGCTCCATGATGAAGTCCTCTCCGCTGTCCAAATCGAACCATGACTCTTGCATCGGCTTCATCGGAGAAAAAACGGGCTAGGTCATCGACGACGATGCCGAAGATGATCTACGTCGAGGCATCACTAGATCAAGCTCCACCTTCACCAAGCCATGAAAACTTGTGAAGGAAACACACTCTACTACTTGGCAAGAGGTAGAGGATGAAGAAATAGGAAGTGGGTTCACTTTAGAATTGGATTTCTCACTCATTTTCAAGAGTTGCCATTGATGGAGGAAGGTTTCTTCTTCAAGAAGAAGAAGAGGAAGAAGATGATAGAATTATGATAAGTTAATTAGAATTGAAAAGAAAAATCAATCCTTATCATAATTCCAACCATAGTTAGGTGTAGAGAATAGACTAGGGTTAGTGAATGGTTAGGTTAAGGAGATGAAGACAAAATGGTCAAAGTTGCATGAAGCTTCAAGAAACTTCATGAATCAAAGCAACCATTTTGTTTTCTTCTCTCTTTATTAATCCAAAATAAATAGATAAATCAATGGATAAATAAATAAAAACCTAACCATATACTTAACCAAGGTTTAATTCTTTACACTTAACCAAAGCAAACATGTATCATCAAACATGATACAATCAAGTGCACAAAAGTATATCACATATACAATGTGCACATCCGAGTGAGAATATCCATTTAAAATGAACCGATACTGGTTAATGCAAAGTAATATATATCAAATATATAATTATACATTAAATCATTAAATCAACACTTGATTTAACGACCCGGTCATATCGCATATAACCGACTAATATCAATAGTAACAACTTATCGAATCAACACTTGATCCGATAACCCGGCTATAACGCATATAACCGATCAATGTTACATATCGCGAGAATCGAATACAGTATCACATACTGGTATCATTCTCGGTCCCGCACATATCTCATATGCGCTCCTATTTCGTTTCGCTTGAGCCAGGAAACCTCTATGTAGGACTCTAAAGACTCGTCAATACGCCGGCAGCAGGTGATGATCATATCAAACACCCACAAGCCGCAAGCGGTCTGCTAAACGTAACGGCCACCCGGGTATTGAGCGATCAGAAGATCGAAGAGCAAGCCCGCTCACACTCCTGTGAATCCAACCAGTAACACTTACCGTACAGTCCGGTCTGATCGTCTGATATGTTGCATATCTCGCCTAGGGGTGGTAAACGTCAGACCCCAATAGCTCGATAAGTCGTGTCGATATGAGGTCTATAACATTTCGAGAAACTACTGGTAACACTTACCAGTAAATCCCAGCAACCGTGGCCAGGGATTTCCTGTTATAGCCAATCGAACACAGCGCAACATCAACTCCCTATACCGGGAGAGACGAATCCCCTCCTATCGCTCATTGCCTCCATGTGACTCGGGACTGTACCCAAAAACCACCATTTTGCACGCCCTTTTGGACGTGGTAAGATGGAAATCAAAGCACAGTGGGAACCACACAAGACTCTATGACGATCTCGGGTCAACAGACTACTCTGTACCAGTGTCACCAGAGAACTGCCATCTGACGTAAGGTATAATACCATCTGGGAGTTCTCGGCGAGTCCGTCCAGTGTACCCAGTCTCTACTGAGCACCCGTATATCATCTCTGATGTCAAACACCAATGGATATGGGATCATCCATCGCCCATCTGTATGGGTCGAGAAGGTATACGCTAGTCTACTCTGGTATATCGATGCCCCGTCTCGATACACCCACGACTAGGGACTTTGAAGGATGTACTTATGGACTACCATATCCCCACTAGTATGATCCGCATCATAGTCCAGGTAGTCAAGTACACATCCTAAGGGCTTTACCAACATGTAACAGAGAGACAATCAGTATACACGTTAAGGTAAAGGGTAACCAGATAGCATACTATCATGTCGAGCAAGAAAGTCCTCCCTATATATGTCCCAGCATCCACTACAATATAGATCCTATGTATAGTAATGGCCTCTAGAGCATACATATAACTAACAATTTCCCACTTGCACTAGGGCCATCTGTAGCAGTGGTTGTAGTATCTCATACTCAACCATCCCATAAAAGTCTCTCTCTGGGAAAAGGCCTTTGTGAGTGGATCCGCTGTGTTGTCCTCTGAGTCTACTCTCCAAACCTCGATCACCCTGGAGATCAACCATCTCCATGATCAGGTGACACTGCCTTAGAATATGTCTGGATCACTGATGGGACCGGCGTTCCTTGGCATAAGCCACAATTCCATTGTCACACAATGGGAGGAACGTAGTTCATCTCAAGAACCAATATACACCCAAACAGCCTCTTTGGTAGCATCTTTAGTAGCGATGTATTCTGCCTTTATCGTCTAGTATGTCACGGTATCTAGCTTGGAACTCTTCCAACATACCGTCCCTTTACTGAGGGTAAAGACAATGCCTGTGACTGACATTCAGTCGTCTTTATCACTCTGGAACACTTCCAGTGATTCTCCCTAGGATCAACTGATACCATCTCACTACAACTAGTGAGTGTCCTAATATCCAACTAGATCTATCTCATAGATCCAAATTCCAGGATTTAGTAGGTATCACTTTGATCTTATGTGGAGAATCAGTGTGATAAGCGGAGATTGATCGAGCGTAGCATAGGAAACTCCTTCCCTATTAAGAGTATGTCATCCACGTACTCTACGAGGATCATCACCATACTCCCTACTACCTTTTTGTATATACGAGGTTCATCTACCATTTTGATGATATCAAACTGTTTGACTAACACATCAAAACAGATGTTCCAACTCCGCGATGTCTGCTTTATCCTATAAAGCATCTTGCACACGTTTCCGCTGCTCCCACTGTCTACGAGGCCCTCTGGCTGTGTACTTATAGACTCCCTCTTCTAAAACATCATTTAGAAAAGCTGTCATGACACCCAACCACCAGATATCGTAGTCATGGTATGTAGCCGTGGCAAGTAGAATCTGGATGGACTTAAGCATAGATACTGGAAAAAGGTTTCATCATTATCCACGCCTGGTCAACGACGAAAACCTTTAACAAGTCTAGCTTTGAAAGTATCAACTTTTCCATCTACACCAAGTAATCTTCTCAAGATATACTTGCTCCTGATGGGGATTTAACCCTTCAGATATAGCAACCAAAGTCCATACTTTGTTGGTGTATAAGGATTCCATCTCAGATCGATAAACATCCAGCCATTCTTACAGAGTCTTACTCTCGATGGCCAGCTCGAAACTAGTTGGGTCATCATCTCATGATGCAATCCTCGCTCCCACTGTCATAGAGAAACCGAAATATCTCTCAGGTGGGTGAGGAACCCTACTAGATCGGCGGAGAGGCCGAGGTTCGTTGGTAACTATTGAATCCTTTGGTTCTTTCAAATCATCAGCTGCAGTTTGTACAGCTGGAACATTTCCAGTTCTACATAACTGACCTTACCTCGAGTTTGTCCGGATTTTGCTTTTAGACATAGGCCGGACAACCCCAAATCTTAACTAGCTTAAGACATGGGCTCTTCCCTTTCCATATCACATATGAAGTGGTAGGTAACTGATTTGATTCGAACCCTATTCAATAGGTATGCAGCTTCTCAAGTGCATAACTCCCTAAAAGGAAATAAGTAACTCAGTAGTACTCATCATAGAGCACACCTTATCATATAGGGTGTGATTGCTCCGCCCCGATATACCATCGTGCTATGGTGTATACGGAGGAGTAATGCTGAGAGAGAATCTCATTCTCCTTTAGAATATTCCAGGATTTCCGTGCTCAAGTATTCTCCTCCTTGATCACATCAAAGGACTTATACCCGTGTTTTGGTTCTCTACTTCTAACTTATATTCTGTGAATATCTCAAAAGGTTCGGACTTGTGTTTCAACAGGAACATAGGTCTGAATCTCGAAAGATCATCAGAGAATGTAATGAAGTACAAAGAACCAGTCCTGGCATATGTAGTCAGGGGACCTTACATACATCAACATGTATCATCCCAAGAGTTTACTAACTCTTTCTCTGTTTTCAATAAACAGAGCTGGTGTCATTATATCTTTGTGACATGACTGGCAAGTTTCACAAGATGTAGATTCAAACTGATTTAAATATGCATCTTCATGTAACTTCAGCTAGTCGGGTCGCATTGATATGACCTAGTCTACAATGCCTCAAGAAGGATTCGTTCATTTCTGAACTCCTCTTCTTGTGTGTGTTCCGTATACTAAAGAACTGTAGTTTGATTTAGAACATTAATGCTTTTAGATAACGTGCCTGAACCGATCAACTTTTGATATAGGAAATGTTCAAAACATTATCCGACAATACAAAATTTTATCATTTCTTTACTAATAAAGAGAGTGATATGATTTTGTATATCAGGTTCGGTATCTAATAACATTCGTTCAGAATCAATGTATTTGGAATACAGGGTGACAGTGACCAACAGACTTGGCTGCAACTCTTGCCCCGTTTTCTGCCTCATGAAACTTATCACCCGTTCTCAGTTCTTTACCTGTCTGTAGCCCATGTAACATATTACATATGTGGGATCCTGATCCGGTATCATATACCCAGGACGTAAAGGATACTGAGAAACAGTTCTATATAATGAACACACCCGAAGATGATGCATCAGCATGCACTTACTTCGTTTGGGCGGCACGGGAATTCTGGCAATCCCCAATTTCCTGCTCTGTCTTATAACAATTATAAGTTGGAGCGGGACCAACGTTCCCCAGCTCAGTATAACAAGCGGGTTCGGTCAAATATCCGTATTATTATCTTGATTAAGGCGTGATATGGTCGCTACCTGGAGAGAGAGAGAAGAAAACACTCAGCGTGCGCTTTTGCAAGAATAAATTGGTTATTATTTTATCTAATCAGGATGGCTCCCACTGCTTTTTATCAAATCTTCCTTCAAACCCTAAAAGGAAAGACTAGCCGGGATTAATTACACACTACAAGTTCGCCAATCTTTCAGCCAGGCCAGTGTCGGTACTTTGAGGGAGGTGCCCCGTGTTTTCGCACGGACCTAATTAATGTAAACCTCGTTTTCCCCGAGGCGTAACCCCGTTGACACCTTTCTAGACACCTACTTGATCGGCTAATTGTAATGTATAAAACTCTCCCAGGAGTAACTCTTACTCGCAGCGGGTATCGGGATCCAACTATCTCATAGAAGGTATGCAATCTCATTGCAAATTTCAACACTTGAAATTCCCGATAATATTTTGCCCCTAGCGTCCTATGACCTTGACGGAGGCCAAACAACCCATAGTCCGCTAGTCAAGTTCAACCCGTCATTTCCTGATTGAATTAAACCCACCCGCACGACCCTTGACGGAGGCCAAACAACCCCGTACGAATACCCTAATCCAATCGCATCATATGCTAGCAGATAAGCACTAGTTAGCTACCGTACACTACGCCTTGACGGAGGCCAAACAACCGCAGCACGAATACTAACTAGTACGTATCTGAAATGACGGAGGGCTACGACAGGTTTTTCTGAAAACCTATTGCGTAATGAACTTGATATCGTTGTAGAATCAAATGATGTTTTAAAATGGAGTGCTTTTGAGGCTTTTCCAGTTTTGCTAAAGGAGTCACTCCCGGTGAAGGGATCGTCGGTCCTTTCCTCGTCGAATGAGGTGCGGGATATATCACATATATCACTGTGCAAAGCAAAAACTCTTAAAAGCAATCAAAAAACAAACCGAGTGTGTAGCATCTGCCAGTTATTGCTAAAGGAGTCACTCCCGGTGAAGGGATCTCGGTTCTTTCCTCATCGAATAAGGTGCTGGATATATCATATATACCGCTGTGCAAAGCAAGAACTGTAGCTACCAGTTTTATTTTTGAAATTCGATTCTACAACATCTTTAGGTTTCTTTTATTTCATTAATCACATTAATGAAGTCCCATCATTTAAGTACCTAAACATCACAGATAAATACGACGTACACTTATGCCATCCGCATTCGCCTCGATGTCCCCTCGTGCACCGTTAGGTTAGGTAACTAACGACAGAGCGGGGCAGGGCTAGCGCGGGTGTAAAACATAAGTAACGTCTATATAATATATCATATATACTATATACAGCATTTATCACAGAACATATCACATGATCACATCACAGATATCGCAGCAGAAGAATCATATGAAATATTGGATATACTAGGACGTCCGTGTTTTCAATACGAGCCAGTATAAAACACGGATTCCACGGTCGCGATGAATAGCCAAACCCACACCCCTAGACCCCTACGAGAGCGGAAAGCAACCCTACCAATTCTAGAGTTAGGAGACCCGGACTCGACTCCTCGAGTTGGTCTCCCACTGGACTCTAGAACCCGGTTACTTGTGCTCCCCTCCTTGGGTCTATCCTAGTGCGGAAAAGTAAATAATATACAAAGGGTGACAACTTCCGCAACCTGGAAGTGCCCCAATAAAAGAATATTACATACAAGTTTTTACATGAATGAAAATGAAAAACACTCATCTCACATAAAAACCCCCGGCTATTCAAACACGACGATCCAATATAACATATCCAGCAACACATAACATCACATGTCATCAACGTAAGTAAACATGCATATCCCAATTGTCGTTGACATATAGCAACGAAACCGGCGATATCACATATTACACTTACGGTCACAGAAAAGAAAGTGTAAAACTACAACAGTTGGAATCCGCAACCACCTCAGACATCGCATGCCTGACCAAATGAATTCCTTAGACATCACATGCCTAACAATTATAAACCCCGCATTTCAGTCTCATTATCGAAAACACTTTTCAATATCAAGTCGGGCAATTCAACAGGATTCCCGAGATGCTGATCGAATACTCGTCGCAAACTTTAGTAGACGGCCGCACCCCCGATACCGTCGACGAAGTGCACCAAGGCGGAACACCGCTACCGCGAGCACCCGAACGGACGCTTTCGGCGACGGGGTTCTCCTACAGTCACTTGGTCGGGGCTAAGGGATGTAGCTGTCTATTAAGTTTATCCGGCGAGTATCCGCGTACGCTACGTGATTGCGATGGACTTTTGATCATATCAAAATTCCGTGGCAACCGATCAAGTGAGACTAAACTGCTATGTTTATAACATTCATTCAGTTATCTCATAACTTATTGTGAATTCCAATTATTGTATCACATTCCAGATAATTAGAAAATGTTAAACTTTCCGATCGAACATTCAAACACCCAAGTTTTCCCGATACAGATCAACACATGAAATAAGTCTAACAACATTCAGTTCGTGCCTCAGTACCAACGGTCCAGCCGTAGAAGGGTCAAGCCAACGCCTCACATGTGGCACGCCGTACTGCCCCAAACCCGAAGGTTCAAAGGGCAGTTCAAGACGGTCACATAATCGAGTTAAGGTTTGTTATCTTCTAGAGGGACCATCGCGTTACTTGCACTACTTAGAACGTCGTTAAACTACGGAAAAATCCAACACTTGGAAATTTCCCGACAGGGGAAAAGGTGGGTATTTATATCCGGTCGAACTTTTTAACATATTCAAAAATTATCCGGAAAGACACATAGACAGAGTTTGACAATCCGATCGAATAAACGAATCCCCAAAACAACCGCAGAAAATTCAACTCTTGAATAACATTTAAAAATACCCAGAGAACTCAGCACTGTTAAATAGGAATTACTGTGCAAATTGGTAGGGCTGACGTCACACTTTTGCCGCGGAACCGCCGCATAATCTGGGCTTATGCCGTGGTTCCGCCGCGCATTAGAGGGATCATGAAATAAATTTTGCGCCGTAATTTTTAGAATTCCCTGCTGAATTTTTTAAGCATTTTTAATCTGGAAAAAACCCAATTTTTGGAAAAAGTCCAGAGAGCATTTTTTTGTGTTAGGGTTTCGGTTCGTTCGGGTTTCAAACTCCGTCTAGACTTTGCCTAAGGCTCTAGCTAGGCTCTGATACCACTGTAGGGTTCCTAGGCACTCTCAAGAGGTCTCACAAGGCATCAACCATGCCAATTTCAAATTTTACTGTGCCGAGAAACCCTAGACTACGGATCGTTAACTAGAAATCTAGGCGACCAAAGCAACTAGTTTACAACTAAACTAAAAGAACGGAAATACAACCTTTGTAGATCCGTTTCTCCACCTCCATAGCTCCATGATGAAGTCCTCTCCGCTGTCCAAATCGAACCATGACTCTTGCATCGGCTTCATCGGAGAAAAAGCGGGCTAGGTCATCGACGACGATGCCGAAGATGATCTACGTCGAGGCATCACTAGATCAAGCTCCACCTTCACCAAGCCATGAAAACTTGTGAAGGAAACACACTCTACTACTTGGCAAGAGGTAGAGGATGAAGAAATAGGAAGTGGGTTCACTTTAGAATTGGATTTCTCACTCATTTTCAAGAGTTGCCATTGATGGAGGAAGGTTTCTTCTTCAAGAAGAAGAAGAGGAAGAAGATGATAGAATTATGATAAGTTAATTAGAATTGAAAAGAAAAATCAATCCTTATCATAATTCCAACCATAGTTAGGTGTAGAGAATAGACTAGGGTTAGTGAATGGTTAGGTTAAGGAGATGAAGACAAAATGGTCAAAGTTGCATGAAGCTTCAAGAAACTTCATGAATCAAAGCAACCATTTTGTTTTCTTCTCTCTTTATTAATCCATGTATCATCAAACATGATACAATCAAGTGCACAAAAGTATATCACATATACAATGTGCACATCCGAGTGAGAATATCCATTTAAAATGAACCGATACTAGTTAATGCAAAGTAATATATATCAAATATATAATTATACATTAAATCATTAAATCAACACTTGATTTAACGACCCGGTCATATCGCATATAACCGACTAATATCAATAGTAACAACTTATCGAATCAACACTTGATCCGATAACCCGGCTATAACGCATATAACCGATCAATGTTATATATCGCGAGAATCGAATACAGTATCACATACTGGTATCATTCTCGGTCCCACACATATCTCATATGCGCTCCTATTTCGTTTCGCTTGAGCCAGGAAACCTCTGTGTAGGACTCTAAAGACTCGTCAATACGCCGGCAGCAGGTGATGATCATATCAAACACCCACAAGACGCAAGCGGTCTGCTAAATGTAACGGCCTCCCGGGTATTGAGCGATCAGAAGATCGACGAGCAAGCCCGCTCACACTCCTGTGAATCCAACCAGTAACACTTACCGTACAGTCCGGTCTGATCGTCTGATATGTCGCATATCTCGCCTAGGGGTGGTAAACGTCAGACCCCAATAGCTCGATAAGTCGTGTCGATATGAGGTCTATAACATTTCGAGAAACTACTGGTAACACTTACCAGTAAATCTCAGCAACCCTGGCCAGGGATTTCCTGTTATAGCCAATCGAACACAGCGCAACATCAACTCCCTATACCGGGAGAGACGAATCCCCTCCTATCGCTCATTGCCTCCATGTGACTCGGGACTGTACCCAAAAACCACCATTTTGCACGCCCTCTTGAACGTGGTAAGATGGAAATCAAAGCACAGTGGGAACCACACAAGACTCTATGACGATCTCGGGTCAACAGACTACTCTGTACCAGTGTCACCAGAGAACTGCCATCTGACGTAAGGTATAATACCATCTGGGAGTTCTCGGCGAGTCCGTCCAGTGTACCCAGTCTCTACTGAGCACCCGTATATCATCTCTGATGTCAAACACCAATGGATATGGGATCATCCATCGCCCATCTGTATGGGTCGAGAAGGTATACGCTAGTCTACTCTGGTATATCGATGCCCCGTCTCGATATACCCACGACTAGGGACTTTGAAGGATGTACTTATGGACTACCATGTCCCCACTAGTATGATCCGCATCATAGTCCATGTAGTCAAGTACACATCCTAAGGGCTTTACCAACATGTAACAGAGAGACAATCAGTATACACGTTAAGGTAAAGGGTAACCAGATAGCATACTATCATGTCGAGCAAGAAAGTCCTCCCTATATATGTCCCAGCATCCACTACAATATACATCCTATGTATAGTAATGGCCTCTAGGGCATACATATAACTAACAAATACTTTAGTTCATGAAAATCCAAGCTAGATTGTAGTTTGTGCATTTTTGCTATAAAATTGTTAAAATTGGTTAATATTGCAAACTAGGTTTTTTAAATCGAATTAAATTGTGGGTTTAAAATTTACGTAATGGTTTCTATGGCATAATTAAGATATTAAGTTATCATCTTGGTCACTAGATTTGTTAAAACATCATGTTTTGTACAAACACGGTAATTTGTGCTTGCTAGATTTTCGGAAAAATGACTTTTTAAGTGAAATTGGGGTTTTTGTGAATTTTAATCTATTTTATATTATAATTAGTGCTTGTAATTGTACAAATGAGTGTGTTTGGGTTTTCTCGATGGTTTGGCGTTTGTACGCCGACGTCGAGGGTTTTTGGGTCGATTTGTGAACGCAACCATAGGTTTTGACCTATGTGGGATTCGTGCGTCGTTTTGGTCATGAGTCGGATTTTAATGCGATACGGTGCGTTATGATATGTAGGTACCCCATGTGGACTTCGAGACGACAAGCAAGCGCGTGGCGACGTCGGCACCGGCGAGCGAGGACCAGGTGAGTAGATTTATATCTATGGGGAGAAGTCGGGTGGATGGCGTATAGCACCCCCGCAGTTCGTGGCGATGTATACGAATACGTATACACACATATTTATATTGATTATATTTTGTTTGAGTATATTGATGATGATAGGGATATTTGGTGTTCTTGGGTGTTTTAGTGTCGCGAAACCCTAGAGTAGTGGTCGCACCACACATGCACACACCCACCCATACTTGCATACCTTCTTCTTTCATTTGTGCTTACGAGAATATATAGTTATGTGTTCACATGGGTATGGGACTATGTGTTCACATACGGATTTGAGGGTGATACTTGGGATTGAGGTGAGTCGATGAGTTGGTGTTGAGGTTGTGATATCGGTGATATGACAGGATTCGTATTAGAGATACGTCCTGATGTTATAGCGGGTCTTTGAACGACGGTACGGGTGAATAGGGTTATAAATAAAATGGTCGACATGTGATCGTGATATGAGATATGATGTGCTAGGATATTGGTACTAGGCCGTTTTGGGCGATGTATACCCCTTGATGATGATATGTGCTGATGATATCGGTTTGTACGAGACTGTCGATCAGTAGTCAGATTATGACTATTTTGATGATATTAGTATTGTACTAGACATAGGTCAGTACCTTAGACTATGATCTTTGATAAAGAGGATACCGGATGAATAGTGTGATGAATATGATATTGACCCGTACCCAGATTCGGGGATGCCGTACGACGGATTTACGTACGAGCTATATTTTTGATGATTGATCCGCACTCTTGACTTGGGATGTCTGATTTTAGATATGGTATCGGATATGATATTATTGAGGCGGGATCACCGACTAATATATATACAGGTATGTATATGTATCGACTCAGATGTTAGGCGGTTTCCTTACCTGTAGTCCAGCTTGTTAGCTTAGCCTTTAGTTTAGTTTAGTTGTTAGATTAGATTCGATTCTTACCTATTTCAAAAAACTAACGAATCGTGGGCATTTTAAAAGACAGCCCAAGGGATCCTACGGATATTTCAAAAGACATATCTTTTCATAAAAACACCGTAGCCCCTATTTTCAAAACTCCACGATTCGTGTTATTTTCAAAGGCACCATTGTAGGACTTATATTAGGTTAACGCAGATTAGTTATCGTTGCGTCTAGTGTTCAGCTCCCGCTCATTTTGGTTGCTCGCTCCGCATCGCATACTTACTTTGTTATTTCATATCGCATTGTTGACCTTATGCTGTTAGGACACCAGCACCATTACCGATGATGCGTATGTACCACGTACACTTACTTGCCGGCTCACACACATCTTCATCGGTAATTGCCATGTCACGTACACCTTAGAAAATATTATTGCTTGACTTAGCCTGTTAGCTAATAGTTTAGACATGATATTAGTGTACTTGCCTTATATGTTAGTTTAGACATTATAGTTATTACCTGCTACTTCATGCATACTGTTATTCATTGTTATGCCGCATTCATGGATTCTCATGCATATATTCACTTTTTACGTGCTATTGAGGTTTTGGATTCAGATTTCCATGAGATTTTCTGGATTTGGGGAAAACCGCAAAACATATACAAACTTCTTGTTAATCTCCTCATTACAACCATAAACAAATGATAAAAACCTCACTTGATCACAAACCCTAATCATAAATTCTCAAGTTATCAACTAGACTCAAATTAACACTTTAATATGCTAGGGTAAGCAATTTAAACAACAATTTCATTATAGGCTTAAGATTTATACCTCCCAAATTCTTGAGATCAAACTTGAAAACTTGTCACCCAAAATGGACTCCATGCTCCTAGATCCATACTAGAGTAGCCAAAGAAAAAATGGGTAAGAGTTGGATTTGGAGTTTGTGTGAGTTTCAACTTGATTTTTGATGAATTCTTTGAGGTTTTTGGAGGTGAAATGGTGTGGGGAAGACGAAGGAGCTGCTGTTGCAGCAGGGAATGGGGAGGGCTCGGCCACAATAAGTGAGAGGGGGAGAGAGAATGTGAGGTGTATAATGTATGTGGAGTTTCCCAAAGTCAACAAGGTCTCATCTCTCATTTCTTTATTATTTTCATTTCATTTCTTTTCTTTAGCCTATGAAGTGGGGACAAGTTGGGGATGGGGGCAGGTAGGCCTCGGCCACAAGGTGGAAAGTGGGGGTGTGTGAGTGTGGGGTGAAGGAAAAATGATAATTGATATACCCCAACATCCAATTACACTAATTTCACCGAAAAAAGCCTTTTTCTTCGATATTTTCCAAACCGTTTTGGCAAATGATTTCATTTCAAAAACCACATGATAAAATTTTATTTAATGTTTTATGATGCACAAAATTTGTTTCAACCCATTCCAGTTTGTAATTTTCCCTAATTAAATGTATTAGTGACGGCTTAAAATAATAATAAAATAATTTTTTTTCCAGAAAATTTGAAATTTCACCAGTGGCTCAAAAACACTAAATACTGGCAATTACATAGCTAGAATATGTATATTTAATTTTTATAATAAAATATTGTATTTGAATTTTTACAGAAACCCCCTTATTTTACCGATTTTCCGAAATTTCACCGAAACGATTTTCAAAACGCTACAGAACAGAACAAACCGCCGCGGAACCGCGGCCGTACCGCGCTTGGGCCGCGGATCCGCGGCAGTAAAGTGGATTCATGCGCTCTGTTTTGCACAGTAATCTTATATCTGCTTATATATTTTCTGGGTATTTTTATTCTGACTCAAGAGTTGAGTATTTTGGGGTTTATTTTGTAGTCGTTGTTTCGATCGGAATATTTAATTTCGTAATGTTTTTCCGGATATTTTTGAATTTGTTTAAAAAGTTCGACCGGATATAAATACCCACTTTTTCCCCTGTCGGGAAATTTCCAAGTGTTGGATTTTTCGTAGTTTGAAAACGTTCTAAGTAGTGCAAGTAACGCGATGGACCCTCTAGAAGACAACAAACCTTAACTCGATTATGTGACCGTTTTGAACTGCCCTTTGAACCTTAGGGTTTGGGGCAGTACGGCGTGCCACATGTGAGGCGTTGGCTTGACCCTTCTACGGCTGGACCGTTGGTACTGTGGCATGAAGTGGAGGTTTTTGAACTTATTTCAAGAGTTGAGCTGTTTCGGGAAACCTTGGGTGTTTGAATGTTCGATCGAAAAGTTTAACATTTTCTGTTTATCTGGAATGTGATACAATATTTGGAATCCACAAGTAGTTATGAGATAACTGATTTGGATGTTATAAACATAGCAGTTTAGTCTCACTTGATCGGTTGCCACGGAATTTTGATGTGATCAAAAGTCCGTCGCAATCACGTAGCGTACGCGGATACTCGCCGGGTAAACTTAATAGACAGCCATGTACCATAGCCCCGACCAAGTGACTGTAGGAGAACCCCGTCGCCGAAAGTATCCGTTTGGGTGCTCGTGGTAGCGGTGTTCCGCCTTGGTGCACTTCGTCGACGGTATCGGGGGTGCGGCCGTCTACTAAAGTTTGCGACGAGCATTCGATCAGTTTATCGGGAATCTTGTTGAATTGCCTGACTAGATATTGAAAAGTGTTTTCGATATAGAGACTAAAATGTGGGGTTTATAATTGTTAGGCATGTGACGTCTAAGGAATTCATTGATTAGGCATGTGATGTCTAAAGAGTTTGCGGATTCCAACTGTTGTAGTTTTACACTTTCTTTTCTGTGACCGTAAGTGTAATATGTGATATCGCCGGTTTCGTTGCTATATGTCAACAATTGGGATGGGCATACTTACTTACGTTGATGATATGTGATGTTATGTGTTGCTGGATATGTTATATTGGATCGTCGTGTTTGAATAGCCGGGTTTTTTTTTATGTGAGATGAGTGTTTTTCATTTTCATTCATGTAAAAACTTGTATGTAATATTCTTTTATTGGGGCACTTCCAGGTTGCGGAAGATGTCACCGTTGATGTATATTATTTACTTTTCCGCATTAGGATAGACCCAAGGAGGGCAGCACAAGTAACCGGGTTCTGGGGTCCAGTGGGAGGCCATCTCGAGGAGTCGAGTCCGGGTCTCCTAACCCTAGAATTGGTAGGGTTGCTTGCCTCTCTCGTAGGGGTCTAGGGGTGTGGGTTTGTCTATTCGTCGCGACCGTGGAATCCGTGTTTTATACTGGCTCGTATTGAAAATACGGACGTCCTAGTATATCCAATGTTTCATATGTTTCTTCTGCTGCGATATCTGTGATGTGATCATGTGATGTTCTGTGATAAATACTGTATATAGTATATATATGATATATTATATAGATGTTACTTATGTTTTGCACTCGCGCTAGCCCTGCCCCGCTCTGTCGTTAGTTACCTAACCTAACGGTGCACGAGGGGACATCGAGGCAAATGCGGATGGCATAAGTGTACGTCGTATTTATCTGTGATGTTTAGGTGACTTAAATGATGGGACATTCATTAATGAGATTAATGAAAGAAAATAAACCTAATTGATGTTGTGGAATCGAATTTCAAAATAAAAACAGGTAGCTACAGTTCTTGCTTTGCATCGCGGTGTTCATTATAGAACATCCTGCACCTTATTCGATGAGGAAAGGACCGAGATCCCTTCACCGGGAGTGACTCCTTTAGCAAAAACTGGCAGATGCTACAACCCTCGGTTTTCTTTTGATTGCTTCTCTAGTTCTTGCTTTGCACAGTGATGTATATGATATATCTTGCACCTCATTCGACGAGGAAAGGGCCGACGATCCTTCATCGGGAGTGACCCCTTTAGCAAAACTAGAAAAGCCTCAAAAACACTTCATTTAAAACCATTTGATTCCGCAACGAGATCAAGTTCAAAGCGTTAAAGGTTTTCTTAAAATTCATTCGCAACCCTCCGTCATTTTAGGAAGTAGAGTACTTAGTATTCGTGCTACGTTTGTCGACCATAGCCGAGGCGTAGTGTACGGTAGCTAAGTGATGTCTTCCTACACCGCATTTGATTCGATTAGTTAGGACAGTCATGTGGCTTTGTTGACCTTAGCCAAGGGTCATGTGGGTGGGTCTAACTAATCACGAAATGACGGGTAGAACTTGACTAGTGCTTATGATTTGTTGACCTTAGCCAAGGTCATAGGTGCTAGGGGTGAAAACCATTATCGGGAGTTTCAAGTGTTGAAATTTGCAATGAGATTGCATACCTTCTATATGATAGTTGGATCCCGATACCCGCTGCGAGTAAGAGTTACTCCTGGGAGAGTTTTACACATTACAATTAGCCGATCAAGTAGGTGTCTAGAAAGGTGTTAACGGGGTTACGCCTCTAGGAAAACGAGGTTTAAATTAATTAGGTTCGTGCGAAAGCACGGGGGACCTCCCTCAAAGTACCGACACTGGCCTGACTGAAAGATTGGCAAACTTGTAGCGTGTAATTAATCCCGGCTAGTCTTTCCTTTTAGGGTTTGAAGGAAGATTTGATAAAAACAGTGGGAGCCATCCTGATTAGATAAAATAATAACCAATCTAATCTTGACAGAGCGCACGCAGAGTGTTTTCTTCTCTCTCTCTCCAGGTAGCGACCATATCACGCCTTAATCAAGATAATAATACGGATATATTGACCGAACCCGCTTGTTATACTGAGCTGGGGAACGTTGGTCCCGCTCCAACTTATAATTGTTATAAGACAGAGCAGGAAATTGGGGATTACCAGAATTCCCGTGCCGCCCAAACGAAGAGAGTGCATGCTGATGCATCATCTTTGGGTGTGTTCATTATACAGAACTGTTTCTCAGTATTCTTTACGTCCTGGATATGAGATACCGGATCAGGATCCCAGATATGTAATCTGTTACATAGGGCTACAGAAAGGTAGAGAACTGAGAACGGGTGATAAATTTCATGAGACAGAAAACGGTGCAAGTGTTACAGCCAACTCTGTTGGTCACTGTCACCCTGTATTCCAAATACATTGATTCTGAACGAATGTTATTAGATACCGAACCTGATATACAAAATCATATCAGTATCTTTATTAGTAAAGAAATGATAAAATTTTGTATTGTTGGATAATGTTTTGAACATTTCTTATATCAAAAGTTGATCGGTTCAGGCACGTTATCTAAAAGCATTGATGTTCTAAATCAAACTACAGTTCTTAGTATACAAAACACACACAAGAGGAAGAGTTCAGAACTGAACGAATCCTTCTTGAGGTATTGTAGACTAGGTCATATCAATGCGACCCGGCTAGCTGAAGTTACATTTAGATGCATATTTAAATTAGCTTGAATTTACATCTTATGAAACTTGCCAGTCATGTCACAAAGATAAGATGACCAAAGCTCTGTTTATTGGAAACAGAGAAAGAGTTAGTGAACTCTAGGGATTGATACATGATGATGTATGTAAGGTCCCCTGTCTACACATGCCAAGACCGGTTCTTTTTACTTCATTACATTCTCTGATAATCTCTCAAGATTCAGACATATGTTCCTGTTGAAATACAAGTTCGAACATTTTGAGATATTCACAGAATGTGATTTAGAAGTAAAGAACCAAAACGGGTATAAGTATTATGTCCTTTGATGTGATCAAGGAGGAGAATACTTGAGCACGGAATTCTTGGACTTTTCTAAAGGAGAATGAGATTCTCTCTCAGCATTACTCCTCCGTATACACCATAGCACGATGGTATATCGGGACGGAGCAATCACACCCTATATGATAAGGTGTGCTCTATGATGAGTACTACTGAGTTACCTATTTCCTTTTGGGAGTTAGCACTTGAGAAGCTGCATACCTATTGAATAGGGTTCAAATCAAATCAGTTGCCTACCACTTCATATGTTATATGGAAAGGGAAGAGGCCATATCTTAAGTTAGTTAAGATTTGGGGTTGTCCGGCCTATGTCTAAAAGCAAAAATCTGGACAAGGTCGAGGCAAGGTCTGTTATGTAGAACTGGAAAGGTTTCAGCTATACAAACTACAGCAGATGATTTGGTAGAACCAAAGGATTCAGTAGATTCCAACGAACCTCAGCCTCTCCACCGATCTAGTAGGTTTCCTCATCTGCCTGAGAGATACTTCGATTTATCGATGACAGTGGGAGCGAGGATTACATCATGAGATGATGACCCAACTAGTTTCGAGCTGGCCATCAGGAGTAAGACTCTATAAGAATGGCTGGATGCTTAGTGATCTGAGATGGAATCCTTATACACCAACAAAGTATGGACTTTGGTTGCTATATCTGAAGGGTTAAATCCCCATAAGGAGTAAGTATATCTTGAGAAGATTACTTGGTGTAGATGGAAAGGTTGAGACTTTCAAATCTAGACTTGTTAAAGGTTTTCGTCATCGACCAGGCGTGGATAATGATGAAACCATTTCCAGTGGCTATGCTTAAGTCCATCCGGATCCTACTTGCCACGGCTACATACCATGACTACGATATCTGGCGGTTGGGTGTCATGACTGCTCTTCTAAATGATATTTTAGAAGAGTGAGTTTATAAGTACACAGCCAGAGGGCTTCGTAGACAGTGGGAGCAGCGGAAACGTGCACAAGATGCTTTATAGGATAAAGCAGGTATCGCGGAGTTGGAACGTCTGTTTTGATGTAGTAGTCAAATAGTTTGACTTCATCAAAATGGTAGATGAACCTTGTATATACAAAAAGGTAGTAGGGAGTATGGTGGTGATCCTCGTAGAGTACGTGGATGACATACTCTTGATAGGGAAGGAGTTTCCTATGCTACGCTCGATCAATCTCCGCTTATCACAATGATTCTCCATATAAGATCAAAGTGATACCTCCTAAATCCTGGGTTTTGGATCTATGAGATAGATCTAATTGGATATTAGGATACTCACTAGTTGTAGTGAGATGGTATCAGTTGATCCTGGGGAGAATCACTGGAAAGGTTCCAGGATGATAAGGACGACTGAATGTCAGTCACAGGCATTGTCTTTACCCTCAGTGGAGGGACGGTATGTTGGAAGAGTTCCAAGCTAAATACCGTGGCTTACTAGACGATAAAGGCAGGATACATCGCTACTCAAGATGCTACCAAAGAGGCTGTTTGGGTGTATATTGGTTCATGAGATGAACTAGGTTCCTACCATTGTGTGACAATGGAAGTGTGGCTTTGGCCCGGGAACCCTGGTCCCATCAGTGACCCAGACATATTCTAAGCCAGTATCACCTGATCATGGAGATGGTTGATCTCCAGGGTGATCGAGGTTAGGAGAACAGACTCAGAGGACAACACGGCGGATCCACTCACAAAGGCCTTTTCCCAGAGAGAGACTTTTATGGGATGGTTGAGTATGAGATACTACAACCACTGCTATCAGATGGCTCTAGTGCAAGTGGGAGATTGTTAGTTATATGTATGCCCTAGAGGCCATTACTATACATAGGATGTATATTGTAGTGGATGCTTGGACATATATAGGGATGACTTTCTTGCTCGATATGATAGTATGCTATCTGGTTACTCTTTACCTTAACGTGTACACTGATTGTCTCTCTGTTACATGTTGGTAAAGCCCTTAGGATGTGTACTTGACTACCTGGACTATGATGCGGATCATACTAGTGGGGACATGGTAGTCCATAAGTACATCCTTCAAAGTCCCTAGTTGTGGGTGTATCGAGACGGGGCATCGATATACCAGAGTAGACTAGCGTGTACCTTCTCGACCCATATAGATGGGTGATGGATGATCCCATATCCATTGGTGTTTGACATCAGAGATGATATACGGGTGCTCAGTAGAAACCGGGTACACTGGACGGACTCACCGAGAACTCCCAGATGGTATTATACCTTACGTCAGATGGCAGTTCTCTGGTGACACTGGTACAGCTTAGTCTGTAGACCCGAGATCGTCATAGAGTCTTGTGTGATTCCCACTGTGCTTTGATTTCCATCATACCACGTCCAAGAGGGCGTGCAAAAAGGTGGCTTTTGGGTACAGTCCCGAATCACATGAAGGCAATGAGCGATAGGAGGGGTTTCGTCTCTCCCGGTATAGGGAGTTGATGTTGCGCAGTGTTCGATTGGCTATAACAGGAAGTCCTTGGCCAAGGCTGCTTTTGGGATTTACTGGTAAGTGTTACCAGTAGTTTCTCGACCAGTTATGAGCCTCATATCGACACGACTTATCGAGTTATTGGGGTATGACGTTTACCACCCCTAGACAAGATATGCGACATATCAGACGAACAGACCGGACTGTACGGTAGTGTTACTCGTTGGATTCACAGGAGTGTGAGCGGGCTTGCTCGTTGATCTTCTGATCGCTCAATACCCGGGTGGCCGTTACGTTTAGCAGACCGCTTGCGGCTTGTGGGTGTTTGATATGATCATCACCTGCTGCCGGCGTATTGACGAGTCTTTAGAGTCCTACACAGGGGTTTCCTGGCTCAAGCGAAACGAAATAGGAGCGCATATGAGATATGCGCGGGACCGAGAATAATACCAGTATGTGATACTGTATTCTATGTAAGTCGATGTACAACACCCCACGACTTGCGGGGAGGCGGAAATATGAAAAACGATCTTGTTTATATGCTAAACATCGACTAACCGCATGAATCGAAGCTAAACGATAACTAACATCAAACATAGTTGTTAACAACTACTATGTGAAGGGATTATACCTAAAGAACCGTATCCTTCGTCTTTACGAACTCCACCTCCTCCTCGGCCTTCTCTAAGTAGTAGACGATCCACCACGAGAGCTAAACTCCAAGCTTTGCCTCTAAACTTGAGGCAACTAGGTATCTTTAAGTGCTAATCAAAGTACCTAGATGAAATAGAGTATGGTTATGGATTAAGTAGTCTAACTAATCCTTGTACTCAACACATGAGAGGGTAGGATTAGGGTTTGAAGAGGGAGAGCTTGAGGAGAGAGAAGATGAACATAATAATGAGAAGAGAAAATGAGTTATCATAATATATATCAAGCATTTTATTTTATCAAGAAAAGAAAAGAAAATGATTTACAACCATGCTTGATAAATATCTTATGGTGATTCATCTCCATGAGTCATTAAGCAATTATGAAGCATTAATGACATGGATGAATCATCCATATGACTCACTAATCTCATTCAATGCATATGCCACCTATACCTCCTTAGTCACCATCTTCTAGAAGCTTCTCGCGCAATTACGAGAACGCCCCTCCTATCCGTGAAAACACGGAAAAACTTTAGACTGTATAAATCCAATAACCGGATACTAGTAACTGGCTTAAACCAAAGCCGACTAGTAAAAACTGTCCGAAAGTCGTACGTGCGAAAACACACGTATGCGTCCGAACCCTTATCGTAAAACCATACGACCTCTATATCGTTTCGCCTGGAGTAGGGAAACTCTCTGCGTGGGACTCTAGAGACTCGACTACTACGCTGGCAGTGGGTTTAACCACAGACCGCAAGCGGCACTAGCTGTACGTAACGGTCCCCAGGTAGATGTCGATAAGAAGGCCGATGAGGAAACCCCTCCGAACTCCTACTGAGTCTAATGTGACAATCTCCGTACAGTCCGGTCCGTTCGTCTAAGACTATCGCATATCGGGCCTAGGGGGCGGCAAGCGTCAGTTCCCTAATAGCGGTATAAGTCGTGTCGGAGCGAAGCCCATTACACCCTGAGAAACTACTCGAACCTACCAGCAAATCTCGCTTGCCCTGGCCAGGGACTTTGCGTAATGGCTCTCTGACACAGCGCGATATCAACCCCCAATACCGGGAGAGACGAATCCTGTCTAACCGCCACTGCCTCCAAGTACTCGGGACTGCACCCAACTGCTACCTGTTTGCACGACTCCTTTGAGCCATGGTAGGGTAGCAATCTAAGAACAGTGGGACACACTTGAGGCGAAGTAGCAGTGTCAAGTCTGCGGACTATGCTGTACTCATGTCACCTGGGAACTGTTCACTGACGACTGGTATAAAACCAACCAACAGTTTCCTGTGAGTCCTGTCCGGTGAACCCGTAACCCAACGAGCACCTGTATACTATCTTCAGTACAACGTACTGACGGCTGTGGGACAGACCATCTCCCTAACTGGGATGAGAAGCGTACACACTAGTCTACTCCGGAGTATCGATGCTCTGTCTCGATAATCCAATGACTAGGGACCTGAATAAGGATGTGCTTGTGGACTACCCAGTCCCCACTAGTGTGACTGCCATCACAACGCTGGTAGTCAAGCAAGATCCTAAGAGCTCTATCAATACGTATACTCACATATTAAGATAGAAAAACCAAGTAGCATACTACCATGTTTAGCAAGACTGTTATATATATGTGAATATCCCAAGCTTCCATTAAGTAATATACAAACTAGTATGATACAATAATGGCCCCTAGGGCATATACACTAACAATCTCCCACTTGCACTAGGGCCATGTACTGGCATATCGAAGACCGATGATCTCGAGTAGCCTCTCGAACTGAATCTGAGGTAGGGCTGTAGGGTTCCTAGGCACCCTAAGGAGGTCTCACAAGGCATCAACCATGCCAATTTCAAAAATCTAGGTGCCGAGAAACCTGACTACGGATCGTTGGCTAGAAATCTAGGCGAAACATAAACTAGTTAACAACTTAGCTAAAGTTTAAACGGAAATACAACCTTTGTAGATCCGGTGCTCCACCTCCATAGCTCCGCAACGAAGTCCCCTCGCTGTCCGAATGAATTCCCGGGCTCTAGCGTCGGCTTCGTCGGAGAAATGGCGAGCTAGGTCGTCGATGTCCATGCCGAAGATGATCTACGTCGAAGTATCGCAAGATCAAGCTCCAACTTCACCAAGCTTTGAAAACTTGTGAAGTGAACACCCTATACAACTTGGCAAGAGGTGGAGGATGAAGAAATAGGAAGTGGGTAGACTTTAGTTTTGGATTTCTCACTAGTTTTCATCACTTGCCATTGGAGTAGCAAGCTTTCTCTTTTGTTGAAGAAGATGAAGAAGAAGAAGAAGATATGATAAGTTATTTAAAAAAGAAAATAAAAAGAATACTTATCATAACTTCAACCATGGTTTAGTGTAGAGATTTAACCAAGGTTTAGAAGAGTGGTTAGGTTTAAAGAAGAGACAAGAATGGTAGACTTTTCAAAGCTTCAAGAAGCTTCAAAGAAAAGACAAACTAAGCCACCATTTCTTTTTCTCTTTATCTTTTCCAAAACAATAATAAATGGATAAATAAATAAGAGAAAAGAAACCCTAACCATTCACTAAACATGGTTTAATCTTTACACAAACCCAAAAGAGCAAGTATCATCAAATATGATACAATCTTGTGCACAAAAGTATATCACATATACAATGTGTACAAACCAAGTGAGTAAATCCATTTAAAGTGAACCAATACTTGTTAATGCAAAGTAATATATCAAATATATAATTATACATTAAATCATTAAATCAACACTTGATTCAATGATCCGGTTATATCGCATATAACCGGCTAGTATCCAATGTATCGGCTTATCGAATCAACCCTTGATTCGATAACTAGGTTATATCGCATACAACCTTTCGATACATTCATCGCGAGAATGGAATACGGTATCACATACACGCATTATTCTCGGTCCCGCACATATCTCATATGCGCTCCTATTTCGTTTCGCTTGAGCCAGGAAACCTCTGTGTAGGACTCTAAAGACTCATCAATACGCCGGCAGCAGGTGATGATCATATCAAGCACCCACAAGCCGCAAGCGGTCTGCTAAACGTAACGGCCACCCGGGTATTGAGCGATCAGAAGATCGACGAGCAAGCCCGCTCATACTCCTGTGAATCCAACCAGTAACACTACCGCACAGTCCGGTCTGATCGTCTGATATGTCGCATATCTCGCCTAGGGGTGGTAAACGTCAGACCCCAATAGCTCGATAAGTCGTGTCGATATGAGGTCTGTAACAATTCGAGAAACTACTGGTAACACTTACCAGTAAATCTCAGCAACCCTGGCCAGGGATTTCCTGTTATAGCCAATCGAACACAGCGCAACATCAACCCCCTATACCGGGAGAGACGAATCCCCTCCTATCGCTCATTGCCTCCATGTGATTCGGGACTGTACCCAAAACCCACCGTTTTGCATGCCCTCTTGGACGTGGTAAGATGGAAATCAAAGCACAGTGGGAACCACACAAGACTCTATGACGATCTCGGGTCAACAGACTACTCTGTACCGGTGTCACCAGAGAACTGCCATCTGACGTCAGGTATAATACCATCTGGGAGTTCTCGGCGAGTCCGTCCAGTGTACCCAGTCTCTACTGAGCACCCGTATATCACCTCCGATGTCAAACACCAATGGATATGGGATCATCCATCGCCCATCTGTATGGGTCGAGAAGGTACACGCTAGTCTACTCTGGTATATCGATGCCCCATCTCGATACACCCACGACTAGGGACTTTGAAGGATGTACTTATGGACTACCATGTCCCCACTAGTATGATCCGCATCACAGTCCAGGTAGTCAAGTACACATCCTAAGGGCTTTACCAACATGTAACAGAGAGACAATCAGTGTACACGTTAAGGTAAAGGTCAACCAGATAGCATACTATCATGTTGAGCAAGAAAGTCCTCCCTATATATGTCCCAGCATCCACTACAATATACATCCAATGTACAGTAATGGCCTCTAGGGCATACATATAACTAATAAGGGCCTTCGTGAATGGATCAGCAATGTTCTCTTCAGAAGCAACTCTCCGAACCTCGATCTCCTGACGATCAATGATCTCCCTGATCAGGTCATACCGCCTTAAGATGTGTCTGGACTTCTGATGGGACCTTGGTTCCTTTGCTAAAGCTATAGCTCCGTTGTTGTCGCAATACAGAGATATTGGATCAACTATGGTAGGAACCACCTGAAGTTCTGTTAGGAACTTCTTCATCCAGACTGCTTCTTTTGCGGCATCGCAAGCAGCTATATACTCCGCTTCCATCGTCGAGTCAGCAACGGTGCCCTGCTTGGAGCTCTTCCAGCACACCGCCCCTCCATTGAGGGTAAAGACATAACCCGACATGGACTTGGAATCGTCCTTATCACTCTGGAAGCCAGAATCAGCAAAGGCCTCCAACCTGAGGTCTTTTCCGCCGTAAACCAAGAACATCTCCTTAGTCCTTCTCAGGTATTTGAGAATGTTCTTTACTGCTATCCAGTGCTTCTCCCCTGGGTCTGACTGATACCGGCTTACCACGCTTAGTGCGTAAGCTACATCTGGTCTGGTGCACAACATCGCATACATTATAGAGCCTACCGCAGAAGCGTAGGGTATAATAGACATGCGTTCCCTTTCCAAATCAGTCTTGGGAGACATCTCTTTGGATAGGGTGATTCCGTGACAAGCCGGTAGATTACCGCGCTTAGAATCTTCCATACTGAATCTTTTCAGTACAGTGTCGATATACCTGGACTGCGAAAGTCCCAACATCCTCTTGGATCTATCACGATAGATCCGGATCCCCAGAATGTAAGAGGAATCACCCAGGTCTTTCATGGAGAACCTGTGTGACAAGAATCCTTTGACAGATTGTAGCATAGGAATGTCATTTCCTATCAATAGAATGTCATCCACGTACGAGACGAGGAACACGACACTTCTGGCTACAACTTTACAATATATGCACGGTTCATCTGGATTTTTGATAAAGTCATATTCTTTGACTGTCTCATCAAAACAGATGTTCCAACTTCTCGATGCCTTCTTTAGTCCATAAATGGACTTAAGCAGCTTGCATACTTTCTCGCTGCTCCCACTCTGATTGAAACCCTCTGGCTGATCCATATAGACGCACTCTTCTAAATTTCCATTCAAAAAAGCCGTCTTTACGTCCATCTGCCAGATTTCATAATCATGGATGGCAGCAATAGCAAGAAGGACCCGAATGGATTTGAGCATAGCCACTGGAGAAAAAGTTTTGTCATAGTCCAGACCAGGTCTTTGACGAAAACCCTTTGCAACAAGTCTAGCCTTATAGGTTTCCACCTGTCCATCTACACCAATCTTTTTCTTGAAGATCCATTTGCATACTATAGGTTTTACCCCATCTGGAGCAAAGTCCAAAGTCCATACTTTGTTGGTGTACATGGACTCCATTTCGGTCCGCATTGCATCTAGCCATCGTACCGAGTCGCCGCTCTGGATGGCCTGCTGAAAGTCAGTAGGTTCATCATCATCTATGATGCAATCCTCTCTATCCCCATCTATGAGAAAACCGTAGTATCTCTCAGGCGGATGAGACGGCCTACTACTCCTGCGGAGGGGTGCGGGAATGTCCTGTTCTTCTTGAACTACTGGTTCTACCAAACTTTCAGTAGCAGTTTGTGGTTCTGGAATTTCTTCCAGTTCTATTTCGCTCCCACTTATTTCCTTTTCTAAAAACAGATGTTCCAGAAAATGGGCATTACGAGAAACAAAAACCTTTTGTTCCTCTGCGTAATAGAAATAATATCCCTTGGAGTTCTTTGGATATCCCACAAACTTACATTGTACTGATCGTGCCTCGAGCTTGTCCAGATGCTGCTTTTTAACAAAAGCTGGACATCCCCAAATCTTCATATGCTGAAGATGGGGTTTCTTCCCAGTCCACATCTGATATGGAGTGGTAGGCACAGTCTTGGTAGGAGCCCTGTTCAAAAGATATGCCGCTGATTCTAGCGTATAACCCCAGAAAGATCGCGGTAACTCAGCATTACTCATCATGGATCGTACCATATCCAATAGGGTTCAATTCCGTCTCTCCGATACACCATTATGCTGTGGAGTGTATGGAGGAGTAAGCTGAGAGAGAATTCCTTTCTCTTTTAGGTAACCTAGGAACTTGGCACTCAAGTATTCACCACCTCGATCAGATCTAAGTGTCATGATACTTTTGCCGGTTTGGTTTTCTACTTCATTCTTATACTCTAGGAATTTCTCAAAAGCCTCGGATTTATGTTTCATCAGATAAATGAATCCGTATCTTGAGTAATCATCCGTGAAAGTAATGAAATAGGAAAAACCACCTCTTGCATGCATAGACATTGGACCACATACATCGCTGTGTATGAGTCCTAAGAGCTCGCTCGCTCTTACTCCATGTCCAGTAAATGGAGTCTTTGTCATCTTTCCTTTGAGACAAGATTGACAAGTGTCATAAGTTTGATATTCGAACGAGTCCAAATATCCTTCTCTATGCAACTTAGTCAACCTTCTCTCATTGATGTGACCTAGTCTACAATGCCATAAGAAAGCTTTATTTAAATCTGGAGACTTTCTTTTTAGTGTGTTCTGGACATTGAAAATTTGGAGTTGGTTTAAAACATATATACCGTTATTTAGTGTACCGGACCAAATCAAACCATGATTAAGGTGGATGTTAACAACATCTCTTACAAACGTGAAATCATAACCTTTATTTGATAACAAGAAAACTGATATGATATTACACGTTAAGCTTGGTACAAAAAAACAGTTATGTAAAACCAAAATGTGTCCACTCGTCAATCCTAGGTGATAATCCCCGACGGACGCAGCTCCCACGCTAGCTCCGTTAGCAACCTTTAGGGTCATATCACCTTCCTTCAGCACTCTACGGTTTCTCAGTGCCTGTAATGAATTGCAAATATGAGATCCTGATCCGGTATCCAATACCCAGGAAGTAGAGTTAATTGACAGACAATTCTCAATTACAAACACACCTGAAGTCGAAGCCACAGCTTGCTTCGGTTCCTGGTTCTTGGCGTTCCACGCCTTACAATCTTTCTTCCAGTGCCCTTTCTGTAGGGTTCCTAGGCATCCTAATGAGGTCTCACAAGGCATCAACCATGCCAATTTCAAATTTAAACGATGCCGAGAAACCCTAGAACGGATCGTTGGCTAGATTTCTAGGCGAAAAAGTAAACTAGTTAACACTTAACTAAGAGATACGGAAATACAACCTTTGTAGATCCGGTTCTCCACCTCCATAGCTCCGCAATGAAGTCTCCTCGCTGTCCATAACAAGTCCCGGGCTCTAGCGTCGGCTTCATCGGAGAATGGACGGGCTAGGTCATCGATGTCCATGCCGAAGATGATCTACGTCGAGGCATCGCTAAATCAAGCTCCGACTTCACCAAGTCAAGAAACTTGTGAAGAAAACACACTCTACTACTTGGCAAGAGGTAGAGGATGAAGAAGTAGGAAGTGGGTAGACTTTAAAATTGGATTTCTCACTTGTTTCATCAATCCACCATTGATGAGGCTTGCTTTCTTCAAGTGAAGAAAGGAAGAAGAAGATAGAAAATGTTATGATAAGTTATTTTAGAAAATAGAAAATAATAGAATACTTATCATAATCAACCATGGTAAAGTGTAGAGACTAAACTAAGGTTAAATGAAGTGGTTAGGGTTAAGCATGAGACAAAAATGGTCACATAGTCAAAAGTTCAAGAAGCTTCAACTAGAATCCAAAATTAGCAACCATTTTCATTTTATGCTTATCATATTCCACAAAGAATAATTAAATAAGATAAAAGAATAAAACAAAACCCTAACCATTATCATGTAACCATGGTTTGATCTTTACACAAAAACCCTAGCAAACATGTATCATCAAACATGATACAATCAAGTGCACAAAAGTATATCACATATACAATGTGTACATCCAAGTGAGAAAATCCATCTTAAGTAAACCGATACTAGTTAATGCAAACTAATATATCAAATATATAATTACGCAATAAATCATTAAATCAACACTTGATTTAACGATCCGGTCATATCGCATATAACCGACTAATATCAACAGTAACAACTTATCGAATCAACACTTGATCCGATAACCCGGCTATATCGCATATAACCGATCAATGTCACAAATCGCGAGAATCGAATACAATATCACATACTGGTATCATTCTCGGTCCCGCACATATCTCATATGCGCTCCTATTTCGTTTCGCTTGAGCCAGGAAACCTCTGTGTAGGACTCTAAAGACTCGTCAATACGCCGGCAGCGGATGATGATCATATCAAACATCCACAAGCTGCAAGCGGTCTGCTAAATGTAACGGCCACCAGGGTATTGAGCGATCTGAAGATCGACGAGCAAGCCCGCTCACACTCCAGTGAATCCAACCAGTAACACTACCGTACAGTCCGGTCTGATCGTCTGATATGTCGCATATCTCGCCTAGGGGTGGTAAACGTCAGACCCCAATAGCTCGATAAGTCGTGTCGATATGAGGTCTATAACTATTCGAGAAACTACTGGTAACACTTACCAGTAAATATCAGCAACCCTGGCCAGGGATTTCCTGTTATAGCCAATCGAACACAGCACAACATCAACCCCCTATACCGGGAGAGACGAATCCCCTCCTATCGCTCATTGCCTCCATGTGACTCGGGACTGTACCCAAAAACCACCGTTTTGCACGCCCTCTTGGACGTGGTAAGATGGAAATCAAAGCACAGTGGGAACCACACAAGACTCTATGACGATCTCGGGTCAACAGACTACTCTGTACCAGTGTCACCAGAGAACTGCCATCTGACGTGAGGTATAATACCATCTGGGAGTTCTCGGCGAGTCCGTCCAGTGTACCCAGTCTCTACTGAGCACCCGTATATCATCTCTGATGTCAAACACCGATGGATATGGGATCATCCATCGCCCATCTGTATGGATCGAGAAGGTATGCGCTAGTCTACACTGGTATATCGATGCCCCGTCTCGATACACCCACGACTAGGGACTTTGAAGGATGTACTTATGGACTACCATGTCCCCACTAGTATGATCCGCATCATAGTCCAGGTAGTCAAGTACACATCCTAAGGGCTTTACCAATATGTAATAGAGAGACAATCAGTGTACACGTTAAGGTAAAGATCAACCAGATAGCATACTATCATGTCGAGCAAGAAAGTCCTCACTATATATGTCCCAGCATCCACTACAATATACATCCTATGTATAGTAATGGCCTCTAGGGCATACATATAACTAACAATCTCCCACTTTCACCAGGGCCATCTGTAGCAGTGGTTTGAAGTATCTCATACTCAACCATCCCATAAAAGTCTCTCTCTGGGAACAGGCCTTTGTGAGTGGATCCGCTGTGTTGTCCTCTGAGTCTACTCTCCTGACCTCGATCCCCTGGAGATCAACCATCTCCATGATCAGGTGATACTGCCTTAGAATATGTCTGGATCACTGATGGGACCGGCGTTCCTCGGCATAAGCCACAACTCCATTGTCTCACAATGGTAGGAACGTAGTTCATCTCATGAACCAATATACACCCAAACAGCCTCTTCGGTAGCATCTTAAGTAGCGATGTATCCAACCTTTATCGTCTAGTATGCCACGGTATCTAGCTTGGAACTCTTCCAACATACCGTCCCTTTACTGAGGGTAAAGACAATGCCTGTGACTGACATTCAGTCGTCTTTATCACCCTGGAACCCTTCCAGTGATTCTCCCCAGGATCGGTTGATACCGTCTCACTACAACTAGTGAGAGTCCTAACATCCAATTAGATCTATCTCATAGATCCAAAAACCCAGGATTTTAGGAGGTATCACTTTGATCCTATATGGAGAATCATTGTGATAAGCAGAGATTGATCGAGCGTAGCATAGGAAACTCCTTCCCTATCAAGAGTATGTCATCCACGTACTCTACGAGGATCGTCACCATACTCCCTACTTCCTTCTTGTTTATACAAGGTTCATCTATCATTTTGATGATGTCAACTTCTTTGACTAATCCATCAAAACAGATGTTCCAACTCCGCGATGCCTGCTTTATCCTATAAAGCATCTTGCACACGTTTCCGCTGCTCCCACTGTCTACGAGGCCCTCTGGCTGTGTACTTATAGACGCACTCTTCTAAAATATCATTTAGAAAAGCAGTCATGACACCAAACCGCCAGATATCGTAGTCATGGTATGTAGCCGTGGCAAGTAAGATCTGAATGGACTTAAGCATAGGCACTGGAAAAGGTTTCATCATTATCCACGCCTGGTTGATGACGAAAACCCTTAACAAGTCTAGCTTTGAAAGTCTCAACTTTTCCATGTACACCAAGTAATCTTCTCAAGATATACTTGCTCCTGATGGGGATTTAACCCTTCAGATATAGCAACCAAAGTCCATACTTTGTTGGTGTATAAGGATTCCATCTCAGATCGATAAACATCCAGCCATTCTTACAGAGTCTCACTCTTGATGGCCAGCTCGAAACTAGTTGGGTCATCATCTCATGATGCAATCCTCGCTCCCACTGTCATAGAGGAACCGAAGTATCTCTCAGGTGGGTGAGGAACCCTACTAGATCGGCGGAGAGGCCGAGGTTCGTTGGTAACTATTGAATCCTTTGGTTCTATCAAAACATCTGATGTAGTTTGTATAGCTGGAACCTTTCCAGTTCTACATAACTGACATTGTCTCGAGCTTGTCCGGATTTTGCTTTTAAACATAGGCCGGACAACCCCAAATCTTAACTAACTTAAGAGATGGGCTCTTCCCTTATCATATCAAATATGAAGTGGTAGGCAACTGATTTGATTTGAACCCTATTCAATAGGTATGCAGCTTTTCAAGTGCATAACTCCCAAAAGGAAATAGGTAACTCAGTAGTACTCATCATAGAGCACACCTTATCATATAGGGTGTTATTGCTCCGCCCCGATATACCATCGTGCTATGGTGTATACAGAGGAGTAATGCCGAGAGAGAATCTCATTCTCCTTTAGAAAAGTCCAAGAATTTCGTGCCCAAGTATTCTCCTCCTTGATCTCATCAAAGGACATAATACTTATACCCGTATTTTGGTTCTCTACTTCTAACTTATATTCTGTGAATATCTCAAAAGGTTCGGACTCATGTTTCAACAGGAACATATGACTGAATCTTGAGAGATTATCAGAGAATATAATGAAGTATAAGGAACCGGTCTTGGCATGTGTAGACAGGGGACCTATATACATCAACATGTATCATCCCAAGAGTTCACTAACTCTTTCTCTGTTTCCAATAAACAGAGCTGGTGTCATTATATCTTTGTGACATGACTGGCAAGTTTCACAAGATGTAAATTCAAACTGATTTAAATATGCATCTATATGTAACTTCAGCTAGTCGGGTCACATTGATCTGACCTAGTCTACAATGCCTTAAGAAGGATCCGTTCATTTCTGAACTCTTCCTCTTATGTGTGTTCCATATACTAAGAACTGTAGTTTGATTTAGAACATCAATGCTTTTAGATAACGTGCCTGAACCGATCAACTTTTGATATAGGAAATGTTCAAAACATTATCCAACAATACAAAATTATATCCTTTCTTTACTAATAAAGAGATTGATATGATTTTGTATATCAGGTTCGGTATCTAATAACATTCGTTCAGAATCAATGTATTGGTAACACAGGGTGACAGTGACCAATAGACTTGGCTGCAACACTTGCCCCGTTTTCTGCCTCATGAAACTTATCACCCGTTCTCAGTTCTCTACCTTTCTGCAGCCCTATGTAACAGATTACATATCTGGGATCCTGATTCGGTATCATATACCCAGGACGTAAAGGATACTGAGAAACAGTTCTGTATAATGAACAAACCCGAAGATGATGCATCAGCATGCACTCTCTTCGTTTGGGCGGCACGGGAAATCTGGTATTCCCCAATTTCCTGCTCTGTCTTATAACAATTATAAGTTGGAGCGGGACCAACGTTCCCCAGCTCAGTATAACAAGCGAGTTCGGTCAATAATCCGTATTATTATCTTGATTAAGGCGTGATATGGTCGCTACCTGGAGAGAGAGAGAAGAAAACACTCAGCGTGCGCTCTTGCAAGAATAGATTGGTTTTATTTTATCTAATCAGGATGGCTCCCACTGCTTTTTATCAAATCTTCCTTCAAACCCTAAAAGGAAAGACTAGCCGGGATTAATTACACACTACAAGTTCGCCAATCTTTCAGCCAGGCCAGTGTCGGTACTTTGAGGGAGGTCCCCCGTGCTTTCGCACGAACCTAATTAATGTAAACCTCGTTTTCCCAGAGGCGTAACTCCGTTGACACCTTTCTAGACACCTACTTGATCGGCTAATTGTAATGTATAAAACTCTCCCAGGAGTAACACTTACTCGCAGCGGGTATCGGGATCCAACTATCTCATAGAAGGTATGCAATCTCATTGCAAATTTCAACACTTGAAATTCCCGATAATATTTTGCCCCTAGCAGCTATATGACCTTAACATAGTCAACAAATCATAAGTGCTAGTCAAGTTCAACCCGTCATTTCCCGATTGAATTAAACCCACCCGCATGACCTTTAACATAGTCAACAAAGTCGCACGACTACCATAATCCAATCACATCATATACTTATGCAGATAAGCACTAATTAGCTACCGCACACTACGCCTTAACATAGTCAACAAACGTAGCACGAATACTAACTAGTACTTATCTGAAATGACGGAGGGCTACGACAGGTTTTTCTGAAAACCTATTGCGTAATGAACTTGATATCGTTGTAGAATCAAATGATTTTAAAATGGAGTGCTTTTGAGGCTTTTCCAGTTTTGCTAAAGGAGTCACTCCCGGTGAAGGGATCGTCGGTCCTTTCCTCATCGAATGAGGTGCGGGATATATCATATATATCACCGTGCAAAGCAAAAACTCTTAAAAGCAATCAAAAGACAAACCGAGTGTGTAGCATCTGCCAGTTATTGCTAAAGGAGTCACTCCCGGTGAAGGGATCTCGGTCCTTTCCTCATCGAATAAGGTGCAGGATATATCGCATATACCTCTGTGCAAAGCAAGAACTGTAGCTACCTGTTTTATTTTGAAATTCGATTCTACAACATCTTAGGTTTCTTTTATTTCATTAATCACATTAATGAAGTCCCATCATTTAATGTACCTAAACATCACAGATAAATACGACGTACACTTATGCCATCCGCATTCGCCTCGATGTCCCCTCGTGCACCGTTAGGTTAGGTAACTAACGGCAGAGTGGGGCAGGGCTAGCGCGGGTGTAAAACATAAGTAACATCTATATAATATATCATATATACTATATACTGTATCTATCACAGAATATCACATGATCACATCACAGATATCGAAGCAGAAGAAACATATGAAACATTGGATATACTAGGACGTCCGTGTTTTCAATACGAGCCAGTATAAAACACGGATTCCACGGTCGTGATGAATAGCCAAACCCACACCCCTAGACCCCTACGAGAGCGGCAAGCAACCCTACCAATTCTAGAGTTAGGAGACCCGGACTCGACTCCTCGAGTTGGTCTCCCACTGGACTCCAGAACCCGGTTACTTGTGCTCCCCTCCTTGGGTCTATCCTAGTGCGGAAAAGTAAATAATATACAAACGGTGACAACTTCCGCAACCTGGAAGCGCCCCAATAAAAGAATATTACATACAAGTTTTTACATGAATGAAAATGAAAAACACTCATCTCACATAAAAACCCCCCGGCTATTCAAACACAACGATCCAATATAATATATCCAGCAACACATAACATCACATGTCATCAACGTAAGTAAATATGCGCATCCCAATTGTCGTTGACATATAGCAACGAAACCGGCGATATCACATATTACACTTACGGTCACAGAAAAGAAAGTGTAAAACTACAACAGTTGGAATCCGCAACCACCTCAGACATCGCATGCCTGACCAAATGAATTACTTAGACATCGCATGCCTAACAATTATAAACCCCGCATTTTAGTCTCAAAATCGAAAACTCTTTTCAATATCAAGTCGGGCAATTCAACAGGATTCCCGACATCCTGATCGAATGCTCGTCGCAAACTTCAGTAGGCGGCCGCACCCCCGATACCGTCGACGAAGTGCACCAAGGCGGAACACCGCTACCGCGAGCACTCGAACGGATGCTTTCGGCGACGGGGTTCTCCTACAGTCACTTGGTCGGGGCTATGGAGTGAGGCTGTCTATTAAGTTTACCCGGCGAGTATCCGCGTACGCTACGTGATTGTGACGGACTTTTGATCGCATCAAAATTCCGTGGCAACCGATCAAGTGAGACTAAACTGCTATGTTTATAACATTCATTCAGTTATCACATAACTACTTGTGAATTCCAATTATTGTATCCCATTCCGGATAAATAGAAAATGTCAAACTTTCCGATCGAACAATCGAACACCCAAGTTTTCCCGATACAGATCAACACATGAAATAAGTCTAACAACATTCAGTTCGTGCCTCAGTACCAACGGTCCAGCCGTAGAAGGGTCAAGCCAACGCCTCACATGTAGCCGCCGTACTGCCCCAAACCCGAAGGTTCAAAGGGCAGTTCAAGAGGGTCACATAATCGAGTTAAGGTTTGTTGTCTTCTAGAGGGTCCATCGCGTTACTTGCACTACTTAGAACGTCGTTAAACTTCGGAAAAATCCAACACTTGGAAATTTCACGACAGGGGAAAAATTGGGTATTTATATCCGGTCGAACTTTTTAACCTATTCTAAAATTTATCCGGAAAGCCACATAGACAAAATTTGATAATCCGATCGAACATTCGAATCCCCAAAACAACCCAGAAAATTCAACTCTTGAATAAATATTAAAAATTCCCAGAAAATCCAACTTCAGAAAATAAGAATTACTGTGCAAACTAGGGAAGCTGACGTCATCAACTTGCCGCGGAACCGCCGCAGAAGTCACTCTTCTGCCGCGGTTCCGCCGCTGTTTTTACTGTTCACAAGAAACTTTTTGCGCCGTAATTCTTAGATTTCCCTGCTGAATTTTTTAGCAATTTTTAATTTGGAAAAATCCTTGATTTTAGAAAAAGGACAGAGAGCATTTTCCGGGTTGGGTTTTCGGTTCGTTCGGACTTCAAATTCCGTCTAGACTTCGCCTAAGGCTCTAGCTAGGCTCTGATACCACTGTAGGGTTCCTAGGCATCCTAATGAGGTCTCAAAAGGCATCAACCATGCCAATTTCAAATTTAAACGGTGCCGAGAAACCCTAGAACGGATCGTTGGCTAGATTTCTAGGCGAAAAAGTAAACTAGTTAACACTTAACTAAGAGATACGAAAATACAACCTTTGTAGATCCGGTTCTCCACCTCTATAGCTCCGCAATGAAGTCTCCTCGCTGTCCATAACAAGTCCCGGGCTCTAGCGTCGGCTTCATCGGAGAATGGACGGGCTAGGTCATCGATGTCCATGCCGAAGATGATCTACGTCGAGGCATCGCTAAATCAAGCTCCGACTTCACCAAGTCAAGAAACTTGTGAAGAAAACACACTCTACTACTTGGCAAGAGGTAGAGGATGAAGAAGTAGGAAGTGGGTAGACTTTAGAATTGGATTTCTCACTTGTTTCATCAATCCACCATTGATGAGGCTTGCTTTCTTCAAGTGAAGAAAGGAAGAAGAAGATAGAAAATGTTATGATAAGTTATTTTAGAAAATAGAAAATAATAGAATACTTATCATAATCAACCATGGTAAAGTGTAGAGACTAAACTAAGGTTAAATGAAGTGGTTAGGGTTAAGCATGAGACAAAAATGGTCACATAGTCAAAAGTTCAAGAAGCTTCAACTAGAATCCAAAATTAGCAACCATTTTCATTTTATGCTTATCATATTCCAAAAAGAATAATTAAATAAGATAAAAGAATAAAATAAAACCCTAACCATTATCATGTAACCATGGTTTGATCTTTACACAAAAACCCTAGCAAACATGTATCATCAAACATGATACAATCAAGTGCACAAAAGTATATCACATATACAATGTGTACATCCAAGTGAGAAAATCCATCTTAAGTAAACCGAGACTAGTTAATGCAAACTAATATATCAAATATATAATTACGCAATAAATCATTAAATCAACACTTGATTTAACGATCCGGTCATATCGCATATAACCGACTAATATCAACAGTAACAACTTATCGAATCAACACTTGATCCGATAACCCGGCTATATCGCATATAACCGATCAATGTCACAAATCGCGAGAATCGAATACAGTATCACATACTGGTATCATTCTCGGTCCCGCACATATCTCATATGCGCTCCTATTTCGTTTCGCTTGAGCCAGGAAACCTCTGTGTAGGACTCTAAAGACTCGTCAATACGCCGGCAGCGGATGATGATCATATCAAACATCCACAAGCCGCAAGCGGTCTGCTAAACGTAACGGCCACCCGGGTATTGAGCGATCTGAAGATCGATGAGCAAGCCCGCTCACACTCCAGTGAATCTAACCAGTAACACTACCGTACAGTCCGGTCTGATCGTCTGATATGTCGCATATCTCGCCTAGGGGTGGTAAACGTCAGACCCCAATAGCTCGATAAGTCGTGTCGATATGAGGTCTATAACTATTCGAGAAACTACTGGTAACACTTACCAATAAATCTCAGCAACCCTGGCCAGGGATTTCCTGTTATAGCCAATCGAACACAGCACAACATCAACCCTCTATACCGGGAGAGACGAATCCCCTCCTATCGCTCATTGCCTCCATGTGACTCGGGACTGTACCCAAAAACCACCGTTTTGCACGCCCTCTTGGACGTGGTAAGATGGAAATCAAAGCACAGTGGGAACCACACAAGACTCTATGACGATCTTGGGTCAACAGACTACTCTGTACCAGTGTCACCAGAGAACTGCCATCTGACGTGAGGTATAATACCATCTGGGAGTTCTCGGCGAGTCCGTCCAGTGTATCCAATCTTTACTGAGCACCCGTATATCATCTCTGATGTCAAACACCGATGGATATGAGATCATCCATCGCCCATCTGTATGGGTCGAGAAGGTATGCGCTAGTCTACACTGGTATATCGATGCCCCGTCTCGATACACCCACGACTAGGGACTTTGAAGGATGTACTTATGGACTACCATGTCCCCACTAGTATGATCCGCATCATAGTCCAGATAGTCAAGTACACATCCTAAGGGCTTTACCAACATGTAATAAAGAGACAATCAGTGTACACGTTAAGGTAAAGATCAACCAGATAGCATACTATCATGTCGAGCAAGAAAGTCCTCACTATATATGTCCCAGCATCCACTACAATATACATCCTATGTATAGTAATGGCCTCTAGGGCATACATATAACTAACAATCTCCTGTGACAATGGAAGCACTCATCCTGGCCCACTACCGGTACCGCAAACTTTTTCTTTCCCTTCCCTCCCACCTTACTAACACCTCCTCTAGGTTTGGTGGCGGCCTTCTTCTTCCTTCCTTTGGCCCTAGCCTTGGACCCGGAAGAAGATGCACCGCCAACAAACATGGCGGGTGTTTCCCTTGTCTTCTGCAAGGTGCCCTCTGCACTCCTTAACATGTTCAGGAGTTCCGGAAGTTCAACTTCTTTTCTTTGAATGTTGAAGTTCAGGATAAACTGGGCGTAGGTGTGAGGAAGGGACTGGAGAATAAGGTCTGTATAGAGCTCATTATCCAAAGTCGTCCCAAGGTCTGCGAGCTCTTCAATATAGCCGATCATCTTTAGGACATGTTCTCCTACCGATGACCCGACAGCCAACCTCGCTCGAAACAAGTTCTTAGAGGTCTCGTATCTTGCTATACGAGATTACTCTCCATAAAGTTCCTTTGTATGGAGAAATATGCCATCTAGGTCCATATCCTCGTGCCTCCTCTGATGTTCATTGTTCATCGAGGCAAGCACGATGCACTTGGCTTTCGCGCAATCTAAATCCCAGGTTTTGCGGATTTCCTTATCCGCATTACTGGATTTGGGACCAGGGACAGCAGGTGCCGTAGCGGTGAGGACGTACCAATTTGTCATAGGTCAAAGCCATTTTGACATTCCGCAGCCAATCTTTATAGTTTGGCCCTGTCAGTATATTTTTCTCTAAAAATAACTTAAGTCCAGTCATTTTCAGGGTCGCTGCAAATAGGAGAGAGAGAAGAAAACTCTTTAGCATGATGCTCTTGCAAATTTAGAGTGGTTTTTATTTTATCTAAACTGGATGGCTCCCACTGTTTCTCGAATCCTTCCTCAAACCATAAAAGAAGAATTAGCCAGGACTATTCTCACTGTACAATACTTGCTTAACCGTTCAGCCAGGCTAGTGTCGATACTTCGAGGGAGGTTTTCCAACGCTTTCGCGAAGTTCCTTAATTAAATAACCTCTTTTCTCTGGGGGCGTAACCCCGCCGACACCTTTCTTTACACCTACTTGGTTTATAGCATTGATCGTTAAGTGACGAATCTCCTGATAAGTAGCATATACTCACAGTAGGATCGGGATCCAAATATTATCGTATGATAATGTTGAAGGAATGCTACCAACATTCATCAAACTCCAAATGGTATGCATCTCTTTGCAAATTTCAGTTTCTTTAGAAATTCCCGATATAAGTTTTTGCCCCATGCTCTTATGACCTTGGCTTTGGTCAAAATGTCATAAGTCACATGTCAAGTTCTACCCGTCATTATCTTGTCAAATTTGAACCCATCCGTATATACCCCTGACTTTGGTCAAATGATAATACGACTGTCCCAAACCAACTCATCTATCTTATGCAACAAATGAAAACCCAGCAGCTACCAAACACTATGCCTTGACTTTGGCCAAAATGCATAGCTTGAATACTACTGAATACCCAAATGAAATGACGGAGGGCTACGAATGGTTTTGGCGAAACCGTGAATGTAGTGAACTTGATATAACCGAAGGAACCTGATAGCTTTTAAAAGGAGTGGTTAAAGCTCCGCATTTAAAAATATCTGTTTTTAAAATTAACCGAGTGGTTTCTTTTAAATTGTTCCAACGATTAAACTTTTGGTTTATTTTCTTTGCATTATAAATAATGCGTCCCATCATTAACCTATCATTGCAGAAAACAACGAAAATACAACGTCCTCTTATGCCATCTGCATTCGCCACGGGGTCCCGTCATCACCCGTTAGGTTACTTAACTAACGACAGAGCGGGGGCTGGGCTAGCGCGGGTGTAAAACATAAGTGACGTCTAAATAGCTATCATATATAGATATTGTACATTCGTCAGACGCAATAATAGGCATTCCAGATCACAGATGAACTTTATTGGATTTGCAAGTAATCCGTGTTTGTTTTGAGCCTGCAACAAAAGACGGATTACACAGTTGTGATGAATAGCCATTACCCTACCCAAGACCCTAATGGGTATGGCAAACTACCCACCCGGCAGTTTGTGCACCCCACCTTGGGTCTGTCCTAGGAGCAAAAACAGTAAAATGAAATAATACAACGGTGGCTACAACCGCAACCAGGATGTGCCCCGCAAAATAATATTACAACAAATTACATTTACTTCAAATGAATTAAATAATAACCCATCACATAACCCCGGCTATACATCACAACAGTCCAACACAGTTCATATCCACAAACAGTAAAAACCATTACAGAAATGTGCAACCCCCTGCCAACCGACATACTAGCAGTTAGGGGAGGTTTACGAACACATTATACAAACACAGATATAATCCAACAAGCAAATACCGTATAATTTCGATCGATTAAACACATTTAATTTTGCTCCAATACTTCTCTGTAAATCTGAAACCTGAGCAAAAATAAAATATTCCAGAAAATACCAAATATCACAGAGAACCTACACAGGAAAATTGGGTTCATGAATCGGCAACTCGGCGGCGGAAGCGCGGCGGATCGGTGGGATCCGCCGCGGTTCTGCGGCGCTTTAGCCGATTCATGGGCCCAATTTTCTTGGGTGTTCTACTACTGTCATTTAGAGCTATCTGAACCTCCCTGAAAAATTTTTGGACTTCATTTAAAAATCGACAGAAACTCATGATATCGGGGTTTTTCGGTTTCGTTTTTTCCGTTCGAAATTCATACAATTTTGCAAGTGAGTTATTTATTATTTAGCGAGGCTCTGATACCACTGTAAGTCGATGTACAACACCCTACGACTTGCGGGGAGGCAGAAATATGAAAAACGATCTTGTTTATATGCTAAACATCGACTAACCGCATGAATCGAAGCTAAACGATAACTAACATCAAACATAGTTGTTAACAACTGCTATGTGAAGGGATTATACCTAAAGAACCGTATCCTTCGTCTTTACGAACTCCACCTCCTCTTCGGCCTTCTCCAAGTAGTAGACGATCCACCACGAGAGCTAAACTCCAAGCTTTGCCTCTAAACTTGAGGCAACTAGGTATCTTTAAGTGCTAATCAAAGTACCTAGATGAAATAGAGTATGGTTATGGATTAAGTAGTCTAACTAATCCTTGTACTCAACACATGAGAGGGTAGGATTAGGGTTTGAAGAGGGAGAGCTTGAGGAGAGAGAAGATAAACATAATAATGAGAAGAGAAAATGAGTTATCATAATATATATCAAGCATTTTATTTTATCAAGAAAAGAAAAGAAAATGATTTACAACCATGCTTGATAAATATCTTGTGGTGATTCATCTCCATGAGTCATTAAGCAATTATGAAGCATTAATGACATGGATGAATCATCCATATGACTCACTAATCTCATTCAATGCATATGCCACCTATACCTCCTTAGTCACCATCTTCTAGAAGCTTCTCGCGCAATTACGAGAACGCCCCTCCTATCCGTGAAAACACGGAAAAACTTTAGACTGTATAAATCCAATAACCGGATACTAGTAACTGGCTTAAACCAAAGCCGACTAGTAAAAACTGTCCGAAAGTCGTACGTGCGAAAACACACGTATGCGTCCGAACCCTTGTCGTAAAACCATACGACCTCTATATCGTTTCGCCTGGAGTAGGGAAACTCTCTGCGTGAGACTCTAGAGACTCGACTACTACGCTGGCAGTGGGTTTAACCACAGACTGCAAGCGGCACTAGCTGTACGTAACGGTCCCCTAATAAGAAGGCCGATGAGGAAATCCATCCGAACTCCTACTGAGTCTAATATGACAATCTCCGTACAGTCCGGTCCGTTCGTCTAAGACTATCGCATATCGGGCCTAGGGGGCGGCAAGCGTCAGTCCCCTAATAGCGGTATAAGTCGTGTCGGAGCGAAGCCCATTACACCCTGAGAAACTACTGGAACCTACCAGCAAATCTCGCTTGCCCTGGCCAGGGACTTTGCGTAATGGCTCTCTGACACAGCGCGATATCAACCCCCAATACCGGGAGAGACGAATCCTGTCTAACCGCCACTGCCTCCAAGTGCTCAGGACTGCACCCAACTGCTACCTGTTTGCACGACTCCTTTGAGCCATGGTAGGGTAGCAATCTAAGAACAGTGGGACACACTTGAGGAGAAGTAGCAGTGTCAAGTCTGCGGACTATGCTGTACTCATGTCACCTGGGAACTGTTCACTGACGACTGGTATAAAACCAACCAACAGTTCCCTGTGAGTCCTGTCCGGTGTATCCGTAACCCAACGAGCACCTGTATACTATCTCCAGTACAACGTACTGACGGCTGTGGGACAGACCATCTCCCTAACTGGGATGAGAAGCGTACACACTAGTCTACTCCGGAGTATCGATGCTCTGTCTCGATAATCCAACGACTAGGGACCTGAATAAGGATGTGCTTGTGGACTACCCAGCCCCCACTAGTGTGACCGCTATCACAACGCTGGTAGTCAAGCAAGATCCTAAGAGCTCTATCAATACGTATACTCACATATTAAGATAGAAAAACCAAGTAGCATACTACCATGTTTAGCAAGACTGTTATATATATGTGAATATCCCAAGCTTCCATTAAGTAATATACAAACTAGTATGATACAATAATGGCCCCTAGGGCATATACACTAACATTCTATTCTCGCGATTTGTATCATCGGTCGGTTATATGTGATATAGCCGGGTTACCGAATCAAGTGTTGATTCGATACATTGATACACATGATATTAGTCGGTTATATGCGATATGACCGGATCGTTAAATCAAGTGTTGATTTAATGATTTAATGTATAATTATATATTTGATATATTACTTTACATTAACTAGTATTGGTTCACTTAAAGATTGATTTTCTCACTTGAATGTGCACATTGTTTATATGTGATATATGCAAGTGTACATGTTTGTATCATGCTTGATGATACAAACAAGTTGTGTGTATGAGACTTGAACCATATTAAGGTTAGATTAGGGTTTACTATTTTTCTTAGCATATAACAAAAGAGTGTGACTTTGGTCAAAGTTATCAAGCTTCATGAAGCTTGATGAACATTGACAAAGTCAACTCTTTTGTCATTTGCTTAAGATATTAGCTAACCCAACCCTTAACCCTATGCTATGGTTAATTCTCTACATGAGTTAAGCATGAGGGCTTAACTCAACCATGGTGCCATCATTCATTTGGATAAGTTTCACTTTGGATATTATTCATATGATTCTTTCTTCTTCTTCATCTTCATCAAGCTTGAAAAAGCTTGCTAGCTCCAATGGCATCATGAGAAAAAGAGTGAGAAATCCAATTCTAAAGTGAACCCACTTCCTATTTCTTCATCCTCTACCACTTTCCATGTAGTATAGGGTGTTCTCTTCATAAAGTTTTCGACCGAGTGAAGGAATAGCTTGAGTTTGAGTCTCCCGGACGTAGATCATCTTCGGCCTCGAAGTCAATGACCTAGCCCGATCGTTTCTCCGACGAAACCATTTCTAGAGTCCGGGATCCGATGATCGCAGCGGAAGGACGTCAACACGGAGCTAAAGAAGTGGTGGACCGGATCTACAAAGGTTGTAATCCCTTTCACTTAGCAGTAAAATTGTTTACTACTTGCATGTTTCGCCTAATCTCTAGTCAACGATCGCATTAGGGTTTCTCGGCACCGGAAATTTTTGAATTTGGCATGGTTGATGCCATGTGAGACCTCATTAGTGTGCCTAGGAACCCTACAGTGCGCTGCTTTGAGCTCAGCGCACCTAGCGCTAGCGCACACATGGTGCGCTGCTTAGGGCGCAGTGCACTTGGTGCTGTATCTGAAGCGTTGCTTCATTTCAAAATTTGAATTTTTGAACAGAGCTTTGCTTTGATTGGGGGAAACAAATGCCCCCCACCGTTGCGCTCACGTGGCCCACATATGAGTGCAGCAGTGGCAGCATCTGCGCCCTCGAATCAACTAAGAAGTTGAAACGGCACTCAGTGCCTATAAATAGGACCTTTGGTCCTTAGGAAGATTTCTATTCATCTTCTTCTTGTTTTTCTGAGAATTTTTATTCTCCCACAGAGCATAGCTCTTCATTTAAAGAAATTTCAAGAGTCAAAACTCTGCCAAAATTTAGGTAAAGATTAAATTTTTTAACGATCTAGGGTTTTACTTATTAACAGAGCCTTGCTCTTCATAGATTTTTGATCTAAAGAAAACCCTTTAAGGGTTTCATTAACAGAGCTTTGCTCTCTCGAAACCATAGATCTAAAGAGATCTTTTTTCAGGGTTTCTTAACCCATGAACAGAGCTTTTCTCATAAAGAACTCTTAGAGTTTGTTCATAGATCTTGAAGATCTCAGAATTTTTCATTTATGTATAAAAATCGATTTCAATTTTTCAGATGGATTATTCCATCATTTTCTTCCAGATAAGGCTCTTGAGGAATTTTTATTCCTTCATGATTAGAGTTTGACAAGTGTCACTTTGTCACAGAGCACTGCTTTCAAAAGGAGATTTACTCTTTAGCCCGAGGAAATTCTCATTAAATAAGAATCAATTGAGGATTTTCTCATTTAATTAACAGTCTCATCAAATGATGAGGCTGTTTTATTAATAATGAACTGTCATCTAGATTTTGTGGGCCCCTTTTGGTCCCTCTCTACTGCATTGCAGTGCGGTACAAATTCTAAAGTACCAAGTGTCAAAATTTAAATTAAATTATAGCACTGACAGTTGAATTTTGTCCCTTTTCGCGCAGGAGACATGTCTTTCGATCCCTTTTTCCCGTTTGTTCGTTCAGAGGGAGGATTCCCTGGAGCGCCTGTGGACCGGGAAGTCTTAGCATTGATCAAAGATCATGACCCGGAACATAAGAATCTTCAACATAAGAATCTTCACCTCTGGGGGACATGGTACAGTCAAATTATTAAGGGTCGGCAGAGCTTTTCGTGCGCGGTATCCTCAGAGCCCATCACGGCGATCCATTACGCCGACCCACCCCCGGTGAACTATACCGTGGAAGAAGTCAACTGGATTTCGGGAGGTCTTCTTCAGCCTGCTATGGTTTCGATACCTGTTCAGCCTCCAATGGCTTTGGATACCCTGGGGCGACGTATTTGTCAACGCGAGGCGCGACCGTGGGGATAACCATATATGATTGGCCTAATTCCTCGTCATCCAGCTGGCTATCTGCAATGGGCCCGTTATATTCTGTTAGCGAAGAAGTCGCAGTTGTTGAGGCTTGGGTTGTATCCTGCCATTTATGCTTCTCTCTTCCAGTATTCTACACTTCCCGCCTGGTGGGTTAAGGCCTTTCTGGAGCAGTGGAATATTCCTACTCACACCTTCCTTTTGCTGGACCGAGAAGTATCAATTTTCTTAGAGGAATTTGCAGAGGTTTCTGGCTTACCGGTTATGGGGGAGCATTATGAGGAACTGCTTCCTACGAATGAATACGTTTTTGGTGCCAAGCCAGTGATGACAGGCCTTACCCCGGAGAACGCCATTCAACACCAATTTTCTAGTTTGATCAAAGTGTTGAATATTTATGAGGGCCTTTTCCTCGAATCTGGGAGCCGCGGGGTTAATTTCGAGGATTTCATTGCTCGTTTTCTCCATCCGAAAGTCCTTCAAAGGAGGCTTCTAAATTCGCCACGCTTGACGACCCTTTCGGCTTAGGTTTGAACAACCTGTCAACGGCGGAGGCAGATCAAAAGAGTTTCTTCCTTCCTAACACCCCAGTCGTTTCTTTTGCGGAGGTTGCAGTCCCTGGGATTGATGAGGAAATGTTCTTTTTGGGGTTTCTTGGGTTATGGCTGAGCTGGTTTGCGCTCCTGATGCACCTTCGCCGTATGAGGCCGTCTGTCTTCTACCCAGCTTACCGAATGGTTATTGGGGTGAAAGTGGCTGTCGGGGTTGTCGGGTTAGCTCATTTGTATTACAGCCTTAGCCAAGCGGCGGATACTACTGAACCCGGAGTGCAGCATGTGAACTTCTCGATGCATTAATTCATGTCATGGCTCGAGCTACATGCACTTGGCGTTTTCGGTATCCATAAATGGCCTTCCTTCTATGACAGGTGCGGCTTCCCCCGGATTATGCGATTAGTCGGCGCATCTATTGTAAATCCGTTACCGCGGGAACCTAGAGGTTTGCTCCTTCATCCTCACACGGTTGGAGATGGCATGACCTTCACTGAAAAAATTCTGACCATCGGCAAAGAGTCCGCAACAACAGTGCAGCCATTGCGGGACATTTTTAAAGATGGAGCCTCTGTTTTGAAAGCTCGGGAAATCCTTCATTTATATTTCATCAGACGGGGCTTTCTTGTGTTTAGGCAAAATGATGCGGCGTTATTCATGAGATACAATCTGCATCGTTTCGCCCAGCAGCTGAGCTACAATCAGGGAGTCCCGCTTGAGGCTTTCTTGTTAGAACCTGCTGTCACTAAAGAGGGAATGCAAAACGCGCTGCATCATTTTATGCGCGTGAATACAGGGTCCAACTTCTTTATCAGCAAACCGAGCTGTGTCCCGAAGGCCCTTAATGTGTACGTGGCGTGGTATCAGCATTCAATGGGCGCCGTCATCAGGGAGGAGAAGCGACTGCTGCTCGATCGCAAAGGTGCACGCCCTGCTAGTGATCGAAACGTCCCTATGAAGCGATGGACCATTGTCCCACCTCCCTTAAGAGAAGCTGCCGTGATCGAAGTCCCGCATGACATGCCTGAGCTACCGATTCCCCCGGCTCCTGTAGAAACGGCGACTGTAGCTTCCCCCGATTCTGGCGTGGGTTCAGATATCGGGACTCGTCGCCCCAAGGTGCCCACTAAACGTAAACTTGTGCTTGCGGCGACCGAAGCTCGCTCGCAGAAGAGGAAGAAGAAGTCGATCTTCTCTGCCAACGTTGTATTTGGTCAGGAGTCTCATGCTCCTTATAGTGAGGGCTTGGGCGACTATGGGACCAACGAGGGTCTATTCGTAGCGCTGGACAATACCGACCTCGAGGCTGCTATTGCAGCTTCCGAGCGACTAGTAAGCTACAAAGCGGGACTGGCCATCCTCGCGCGATCGAGTAAACATCAGCCGTACCTTTTGTCATTGCATCATATTTTTTATCATCATGTTTTGACTGACACTTTTCCTCTTTAACAGGAATTTCCACCGAAAAAGCTCCCCCAGTTTCTCTCAAGACTTTTGAGGAAGAAGAAAGACTTCGAGCATCCTTAGGCATCGGTACATTTCGGTTTACCGCGTCTCCACTCCCGTTTCTTATGGATAGTCTGACCCTTCCTTTTCATCTTATTACAGGAACTACCTCTACTCAGGTTATTCCAGGCGTGGTACCGACTTCGCAGGGCGGTGCGGAGATGCTTCCCGGGTCGGCTATCGAAGTCTCAGTTCCGTCGGTATTGCCGAAAGAAACATCACTTAAGCAACCGATGAAGGATGCCATAACGGCTCCAGAGGTAATCCTTGGCGCGGACGATGACGTCCTATTGATGGAGGCTTCTAGAAGATCCGCTCTCACGGCCCGAGCGGAAAGGAAGCGTAGAGTGCGCACAGCAAGGGAGCGTAACTCTGCCTTGGCTACGGGTGCAGGTCCGAGCGCTGCTACTCCTGCCCTCACTACTTCAGAGGATGCTTCGGCTGCCTTGTCTGCCGCCCACAGACAGGCAGCTCGTGCGGCTCAGGAAGCAATCGAAAAACCGACCCAAGGTAACGTAGCATTGGGTTCTTTTGTCAAAGTTTTAATTTTTAGGTTCTCATATATCCTATCTTGCAGGGCCGAGTCTTGCCGAGGAAGTGGCGGGTGACATGGCGGCACCGAGCCTGAGGTAGCGGTAGGTGAGACGGCTATAATTGCTGAGCCCGAGATAGCGGCAGGTGAGATGGCTACAATCGCTGAGCCCGAGGTAGCCACTCTTTCTCAAGAGTCGGGCACTGCTCCAATCGTTACTCTTTCCCCTTATGGGTCCTTGCCGTTGCCGGGCGCTGCGAGTGTCACGACGATTCTCGTGGAGTCGGGGGACGAGGCTATGGGTGGCGAGACCATTCCGATGGAGGAGGGTGAAGCATTCGCTGCATCCAATGACGCCCTTATCGCGGTCTCGACCGGCGACTCACCAGGTAGATCTTGGGTCATTACTCTCCCCTTTATTCTGCAATCCCTTTCAATTTCTTTTGACTGCGTTTCTATTATTTCTAATGCAGGTGTGATGAGCGTTGGGGTTGTGCCACCCGAGAAAGCATCTCCAGTTGCTGCTTTGACGGTGACCACTCCTTTACCTTCTCTCGTACCCTCTCAAATGCTGGAAGGTGCGGATTTGTGACCCATCAGCTTCATTGTAGGTAGTATACTTTATGTACTGACATTGCATTATTACATCCTCGCAGGAGTCCTTTTTGATCACATGTATCAGATGCTACACCCACACTTCTCCTTTCAGTCAGAGATTGCCTCTTCTAGCGGAGCTTGTGAGTACAACCTTTAGTTAACGTCTCTTCTTTTCTTTTATGGGTAGTCAAATCGTTTCTAATTCTTCTTTGTTTTAATTGCAGCCCTGCAGATCGAAGGAGGAGACGAAAGAACAGTTGCACCACCGGTACTCTCGGTCTTGCCACTGCTGCAGCACGTATAGTAAACTCCGTTGTTCATGAACCTCCTTTATTTCTCGAACCGTTATTTGACTGTGATTTGCTTTATAGCCGTGACGCCGACTTCAGCTCCGTTCGAGTCTCAAGTTATAATGCCAGCAGGCCCCTTCTCTCGACGTCCCTCTTCCAAAGGTGCTGTGAATAGTCTGCGCATGTTGATTGATCACCTTGAGGAGCTTGACGCAGAGACTCCTGCCCTTGCTGTAGATTTCGCTGCTGAGGTTAATCCCATACTGGCGACGCTCGTGCACTTTTATAATGAAGGCGTCGTGGAGTCCTTGGTTAATCACTGCAGAAAAATCGAGGCCTGTTTGCATGAGCTTGAGTTTAGACGTCCCGCCCCTGAGGTCTTGGCTGTGAACTCCCAGCGGGATGCATGGGTCGAGGAGAGCACTCCTTACTTTCGCAATCTTGAATAGGAAGCGACCTTAAAGCGTAAGGAGTGCGAAGAGACTTCAAGCGAATCTGCTCGTTTGGATGCTCAAGTTGATGCAAATGCTGCACAGCTGAAAGTTATCTTTGAAAGCCTTCTACGATGTATTTCTGACGGGCTAACGCTGAGGCAGAAATTTGACCTCATTGAACGAGATGCGCAAAGTCGTGAGGTAGCTCAGCGGGTCATCGAAGAGCAACTTTCATCTTATTTACAGCAACGGGCTCAGGTTGAAGCAGAGTTGGCCGCGACAGCTGACCATGAAAAGGGGCTGAGGGAAGTGCGCGAGCGGCTGATTGGTCTATTGAAAACGCTTCCCTCTCAATAATTGTTTTTGCACCATTTGTAATTTTGAATAAAATGTATCCATTTTTCTTTATTCTTTCATATGATGTATTTTGTACCCAATTGAATTTATGAATAAAAGATACATTTATTTTGCAATGTCTTGTGTCATTTCTTTATTTTATTCTTTTCTTTGTTATCGGCATGTCACTTTAGTAAGCGTAGCCTGCAGATGATAGAGAGAGCATTCCGTTTTGAGTTCTTCGAGAGGTAGTGATGGCTTAGAAAGCAGGTTCAGATCTGCTGCCTAAGGCTTTTCAACTTCATGAGCCGTGAGGGTCTCATAAAGACTTTTCTCCCTACGAGTCGAGAGGATCTCGTAGGTGTATTTTTTCCTTAGGAATCGTGAGGATTCCTAAGTGCGTTTTCTCTTATAAGTCGTAAGGATCTTACAAGAGAGTTTTCTTCCTTACGGGTCGAGAAGACCCGTAAGTGATTGATGGTGTTGCCATTATCCGCATTTCATGGAGTCAGGAGTTGCTATGGGCGTTTCCCACGGGGTCAAGATTGACTTTAGCCGTGTTCCACGAGACCGGGATTTTCTCTGGATGCTTCCCACGGGGTCAGGATTGACATGAGCCGTATTTCGCAAGGACCAGGTTCCGCTCTGGACGTTTCCCACGGGGTCAGAATTGACATAGGCTGTGTTCTACGTGACCAGGATTTGCTCTAGATGCTTCTCACGGGGTCAGGATTGACATAGGCCGTGTTCTGCGAGGACCAGGCTCCGCTCTGGATGCTTCCCATGGGGTCGGGATTGACATAGGCCGCGTTCAGCGAGGACCAGGATCCGCTCTGGACGTTTCCCACGGGGTCAGGATTGACATAGGTCGCGTTCCACGAAACCAGGATTTTGCTCTGGATGCTTCCCACGGGGTCTGATTGACATAGCCGTGTTCTGCGAGGACCAGGCTCCGCTCTGGATGCTTCCCACGGGGTCAGGATTGACATAGGCCGGGTTCTGCGAGGACCAGGATCCGCTCTGGACATTTCCCACGGGGTCAGAATTGACATAGGCTGCGTTCCATGAAACCAGGATTTTGCTCTGGATGCTTCCCACGGGATCTGATTGAAATAGCCGTGTTCTGCGAGGACCAGGCTCCGCTCTGGACATTTCCCACGGGGTCAGGATTGACATAAGCCGCATTCCACGAAACTAGGATTTTGCTCTGGATGCTTCCCACGGGGTCTGATTGACATAGTCGTGTTCTGCGAGGACCAGGATCCGCTCTGGACGTTTCCCATGGGTCAGGATTGACATAGGCCACGTTCTACGAAACCAGGATTTTGCTCTGGATGCTTCCCACGGGGTTTGATTGACATAGCCGTGTTCTGCGAGGACCAGGCTTCGCTCTGGATGCTTCCCACGGGGTTAGGATTGACATAGACCGTGTTCAGCGAGGACTAGGATCCGCTCTGGACGTTTCCCACGGGGTCAGGATTGACACAGGCCGCGTTCCATGAAACCAGGATTTTGCTCTGGATGATTCCCACGGGGTCTGATTGACATAGCCATGTTCTGTGAGGACCAGGATCCGCTCTGGACGTTTCCCACGGGGTTAGGATTGACATAGGCCGCGTTCCATGAAACCAGGATTTTGCTCTGGATGCTTCCCACAGGGTCTGATTGACATAGCCGTGTTCTGCGAGGACCAGGCTCCGCTCTGGATGCTTCCCATGGGGTCAGGATTGACATAGGCCGTGTTTAGTGAGGACCAGGATCTGCTCTGGACGTTTCCCACGGGGTCAGGATTGACATAGGCCGCGTTCCACGAAACCAGGATTTTTCTCTGGATGCTTCCCACGGGGTCTGATTGACATAGCCGTGTTCTACGAGGACTAGGCTCTGCTCTGGATGCTTCCCACGGGGTCAGGATTGACATAGGCCGTGTTCTGCGAGGACCAGGATCCCCTCTGGACGTTTCCCACGGGATCAGAATTGACATAGGCCGCGTTCCACGAAACCAGGATTTTGCTCTGGATGCTTCCCACGGGATCTGATTGACATAGTCATGTTCTGCGAGGACCAGGCTCCGCTCTGGACGTTTCCCACGGGGTCAGGATTGATATAAGCCGCGTTCCACGAAACCAGGATTTTGCTCCGGATGCTTCCCACGGGGTCTGATTGACATAGCCATGTTCTGCGAGGACCAGGAAGGGTTGACTTTATTCGCATTCCACGGAGTCGGGGTTTGACTCTCGGTTATCTGTGCACCGTCGAGTCACGGAACTGGAAATTGCGGCGGTTCCGCTTTGCTTGATGTTGCGTTTGTTGTAATGAAACGAATATTGAGATGATCTACAGGCTGTCTGTGGACCGTCGAGATTTGGCTTCTTTTTCTGATGGAGCCTGGGGAGGGAAGGTGTGATTCCTTCTTTGTTTGCACCCCTGGATTGTATACAGGGATCGATGTGATCTCATATATAGGGCAAAAGTTTCATTCTTTATATTTTCCTTTCCGCGATACTCTATCATTTCAGCTTTTTATATCGCGAAAGTCGCGATTGCCCAATCATTTCGGCTATTTTTCGCGGTGCCCAATCATTTCGGCTATTTATTTTTATTTACTCGCTGCTTTTTATTGCGAGTTGCCCAATCATTTCGGCTATTTTGCATGCATATACTTTTACTTGCTGATTTGCAAGTTGCCCAATCATTTCGGCTATTTCATATGCATTTGTGGCTTGCTGGCTTTTCGCTGCGAGTTTGGGATTTGACACCGATTTCGGCATCAGCATCGCTATGACTGGGATATTGCCAGGAGCGAATCATCATTTGCCTTCGTCGATGTCGAACAAAGATGGCTTAATAGACAGGGTTAGGATCCTGTCGACTAAGGCTTTTGATATTTCTCCCTATGAGTCGTGAGGATCTCGTAGGTGTAATTTCTCCTTAGGAATTGTGAGGATTCCTAAGTGTATGGTCTCTTATAAGTCGTAAGGATCTTACAAGAGTGCTTTCTCCTTATAAATCAAGAGGACTTACAAGGGCTATTCACTGTGCAAACATATCCCTAATCACGGATGGGACTTTGTTAGGGAAATGTTTATTCGCGCCCGTGGATTGTATACAAGGGTCAATACTGAACCACTTGTAGGGCAGAATTGGAGGTTGTGATGGCTTAAGAACAGGTTCAGATCCCTGTAGCTTAAGACTTTTGAATCTTATGAGCCGTGAGGGTCTCATAGGAGGGTTCTCCTTACGAGTCGTGAGGATCTCGCATGTGTAATTTCTCCTTAGGAATCACGGGGATCCCTAAGTGTGTTGCTCCTTTGTGAGTCGTAAGGATTTCACGCAGGTGGTTTCTCCTCACAAGGTCGAGAGGGCCTTGCAAGTGTCTTTTAACGAGGTTGCGCCTTTTCGGGTTTTCACAAAAACTCGCCGGTAGCCCTGCTGTTTTTACTTACGGAGCCCTTTCGAGTTTTCATCCGTGCCTATTTTGCTTACGGACATACCGTTTTCTTTTTTTTTTTCTCTTTTTATTTTTTATTTTTTTGTGTCAGCCTTGGGATGCTGCAGTCCACAGTAGTTTATCAACGTCTCGGTCAACAGCCAGTTTTAGGACATAGTAGTCCATCGTTAGTTTAAGGACGTTTCGGTCCGTCGCTAGTTTTAGGACATAGTGGTCCATCGTTAGTTTAAGGACGTTTCGGTTCATAAACCGGCTACTACTTATAGAGTTTGGGCTTAGGAAGATAGCGAGCGGACATAGGCATCATCATCTATCGTTGACCTAGGCCGTGACTCGTCAGGCGTAGTATTTTTTCAGGAAGCGACCGTTTATTGGCCTGAAAGGTCTTTCACCATGCATGTCTATGAGTAGGTAGGCTCCACCCTGGTAAACTTTGTCTATGATATACGGGCCTTCATAGTTCGGCTCGAATTTCCCCCGCTTGGCACGATTGGGGATCATAGGCCTTTTGACCACCAACACCAGTTCGCCTTGGCGGAATGTTCTCGTCCTAGTTAGTCTTTCATATGAGCGCGTCATCTTTGCTTTATAAGCCTCTAGATTTTGTTGCGCCATGAGCCAAGTTTCATCAAGGGAGTCTAGCTCTTCAAGCCGAAGGTGAGCATTTTCTTCGTCTGTTAGCTCATAGTGAACTGCCACTCGTAGAGAGGGTAACTCTATCTCGAGGGGGAGTACCGCTTCCGTACCGAATACCAATGCGTACGGCGTTGTGTTCGTGGCCGTTTTGAACGTAGTTCGATACGCCCAGAGAGCTTCATGCAGTCTCTCGTGCCAGTCTTTCTTATTTCGAGACACCGTCTTTTTCACGATCTTCGTCAAGGTCTTGTTGAAAGCCTCAGCTAGACCGTTAGCTCGAGGATTATAGACCGAAGAATATCTCCAGTCTATATTATGTTGCTATGCAAAGCGACTGATCTTGTGGCTTCTGTAGGCTGGTCCGTTATCGGAGATAATCCGTCGCGGAGTGCCGAACCGATAAATGACGTGTGTCTTGAAGAAATGGAGGATATTCTCCGTCTTCACTTCCCTCAGCGGTACTGCTTCTGCCCATTTGGAGAAGAAGTCAGTTGTCTCCAAAATGAATCGATGTCCTCTGGACGATGTTGGTTCGATGGGGCAGATTATGTCAGCCCCCTACATTTCGAACGGCCAGTTAGCCACTGTCGGATGTAGTGGATTTGGATGTTGATGGATGAAGTTCCCATGAATCTAGCACGAGTGGCACTGCTTCGCGTACTCGAGGCAGTCCTGAATCATTATGGGCCAATAATAACCCATCCGTTTGATTTTCAGCTTCATCTTTGGCCCGGCTTGGAGAGAACCGCAGAGTCCGTCATGAGTTTCTTGGACGACTCTCTTTGCCTCTTCAGGTCCCAGGCATCTTAGCTATAGGGAGTCGAACGATCTCTTATACAGAGTATCATTGACGAAGGCGAAAGACAGAGCTCGTTTCATGAGCTGATGTCTTGAGGACGCATCTTCGGGTGTTCGACGGGATTTGAAGTAGTCTATAAAGACTTCCCTGTTGGAGATAGTGCCCTCATAGTCAATTATTGGATCGCAGGTACGTGATTGCAATGATTGCGGAGGACCTATACCGGTAGGACAGTCTTACTCGAGATGATAGTATGCTACCTGGTTTGCCTTTATCAGTCGTGTACATGTTCAGGTGACTGATTACATGTTACACTTTGATAGAGCCCTTAGGATCTTGCTTTACTACCAACTGTATGACGGCGATCATATACGTGAGAGTTGGGTAGCTTATATGCATATCCTTAATTGTGGTCCCTAGTCGTGGGAGTTTCGAGACAGGGCATCGATACTCCGGAGTAGACTAGTGTATACAGTCGAGACCCCGACGAGGGGCGGTGGCCGGTCTCACAAGCTACTGGTGTCAGTTGGATCACCTAAGATGTATACAGGTGCTTATTGGGTTATGAGTATACCGGACAGGACTCGCCGGGAATCTGCTAGTTAGTACTATACCTATCGTCAGATAGCAGTTCCCTGGTGACGTGTGTACAGGTTAGTTCATCGACCTGAGGTCGTCATTTGTCTTGTGTGAGTTCCCACTGTGCTTTGATTTCTACCCTACCACGGCTCAAAGGAGTCGTGCAAACAGGTAGCTTTTGGGTACAGTCCCGAGCCATATGGAGGCACGTGAGCGGATCGGCAGGGGATTCGTCTCTCCCGGTATTGGGGGAGAGATCGTGCTGTGTTTAGGAGAGCCATTACACATAGCCCACGGCCGTGGCAGGAGATTTACTGGTAGGTACTCCAGTAGTATCTCAGGGTGTTATTGGGCTACACTCCGACACGACTTATACTGCTATTGGGGGTCTGACGTTACTAGCCCCCTAGGTGGATATGCGATACTCATTGACGAACGGACCGGACTGTATATACATTGTCACTGTTAGGCTCAGTAGGGTTTCTGGATGAGTTCGCTCATCAGCCTCCCTTGAGGTCAGTCCATGGGCAGCCGTTACGCATTGTTAGTGCCGCTGACGGTTTGTGGTTAAACCCACTGCCAGGGTACTGACGAGTCATTAGAGTCCCCCACAGACAGTTTCCCAAGTTCGGGCGAAACGTTGTAGAGGCCGTATGGTTTTATGGCAGGGTTCGGAAAATGTACGTGCGTTTACGCACGTGTTATTTTTCGGGCAGTTGATACTGGTCGGCTTTGGTTTAAGCCGGATCCGAGTATTATATTGAGTAGATATAATATCTTTGTCTCAGTTGCATTTGTAGTCGGTCATAATACAAATGCGGGTATATTTATACAGTTACGGGGTTATCCTGAAAGTCGTTTCAGGATCACTTTTGGAAGTTGCCAGTTTCCAGTTTTCTATCAGCCGTCTTTTAACATTCGGTTAAAGACGGATTTATCTTTTCTTGGATGAGGTGAGTCGTGCTTCTAGAAGCTTCTAGATTGGTGACTAGATTCATGCATCTTTCTTTGCATTTATTAAATGGTGACTAGGTTTTTGTGACTCATGGTTTTAATTAATGTCTTTTGGATTGCTTAAGATCTTTTGTTATGATAAGGATCATTTCTTATGGTCACCACTTGGTTCCTACAGTCACCCCCCCTCCTTTAAGTGGCCGGCCCCCCTTCTCCTCCTCCATTCTTGACTTGAAAAAGATTATGGTTGTTAAAAGAAAAGACTAAAGTTTTGGATGCATGGAAATTTCATAGTTCATTTCTTGTTCCATTTCATTTCCATCGGCAACTTCATTAACCGATCGTCCACGGCTTTGGACGAAGTGAGACAAAGTCATCTACTCATTCTCTACATCATTCTTGGTCGTCTCTTTTAGCAAACTTGACGACCGAGTTGCCTCGAGTCAGAGGCGGGAGCCCGTTTAAAGAATCGTCGACGTGGTGCCACCTGGACGAGCAGATCGGAGATCGAAGAGATCGGAGCAGCCGCAACGGAGCGTGGGATGATGGTTAAAGAATGAAGGACTCGGATCGTTCGGTATAACCTTTCTACACTCTTTACAGTTTGTTAGTTTAGCAATAATGGCAGATCCGGGTTAAAGTATACGATAGCGCCAGATAAAAAGTTTTTGTTCCGCATTTGGCGTCTGTAGACGGCCGGGGCGCTAGCGTAGACTTACAGTGGTATCAGAGCCTCACCATTTTGCTATACTAACTTGTGCTAACGCGTTTAAAATATCGATCGAACCGGAAATCAAAAATCGCATTTTCCAATTTGACAGTTTCTGTTGATTTTAAATGGTGTCCTAAAAATATTCCACACATCTCAGAAAACTGTGCAGGGTTTTTTAAGAACGCCGTACAAATTTGAGCACGTGAATCGACAAGACAGCCGCGGAAACGCGGCCAAACCCATGGTTTGGCCGCGCATCCGCGGCCGTTCTGAGCGATCATGCCCCCAAATTTGCACAGTGTATTCTTCTCTGGAATTTGGGGTTTTTGGTATATATCTTTTGGGCCCAGATTTTATTACTGTTCAACAGATTTGCGTGGGGCCCACTTTGTGATATTTAGTCGATCGAAATTTAAACACGTTAGTTTACAGTGCTTACATTATATCTCCGACCGGGAATGTCATTTGATCGGTAAACCGCGTCCGATTGCTATAGTTCTTTTAGACGGGTTTGCGAACGTGACATTCGCGTTGATGTTCTGTGTTGTGCTGTGATGTTGCGGATTTGTCGTGGTGGATAGCAGTGTGCAATGGTAGTACAGTTTGAGTTTATTTGTACATTTAATATTGCGGGGCTAGCGTCCAACTTGTGGACTGCCGTCACTGCCTGTTGTATAATATTCTTTTGGGGCACGACCAGGTTGCGGTCGATATACCTGTTGTACTATTTTTCATTACTGTACTAGGTTTTGCCCCGAGACGGAGTGCACGGATAGCCGGGTTCTAAGGGGCAACGGGTCCGCATCTCATGGCTTTGAGAGACAGAGGGGCCTCACTCTAGAATTGGCAGACTATTCGCCGCACTCGTAGGGGGTACAGGTTGACCCAAGGAGGGGTGCCCAAGATTACCGGATTCCGTGAAGTGCTGGGTGGTCCTTTCACTTTGCTGTAAGGGGCTGCCTCGCTTCAGGTTTTGGCGGGTAACTTGCCGCACCCGTAGGGGTCTAGGTTTCATTGCACAGGCTATCCACACGACAGGGGAACGTCGGGTTTCAGCAGCGGCTCTGTGAAACCCGGGGATCCCAGATTATCTGTATTGTTCTGTGATGCTTATTACTTTTCTGTAATGTTGCATATTATCACGTCTGGAGCGATTATTGTATATTGGTTTATATACTATTAGATGTTGTATATGTTTTACACCCGCGCTAGTCCAGTCCCCGCTCTGTCGTTAGTTAAGTAACCTAACGGGTGATGACGGGACCCAGTGACGAATGCGGATGGCATATACGTACATTTTATTTTCGTTCTTTTCTGGTGTGATTATTGATGGGACTGCATTGATTCTAATCAATGCAAAGTAAAGCAAACCTGTTTACAGTTGTTGGAACAAATTTAAAAGGTGTTATTGCAAAGACGTTTCCTTTTGTTTTGCATAGAGGTATTCAGTGGAATATCCTGCACCTCATTCGACGGGGCAAGGGCCGATATCCCTTCACCGGGACTGACCCCTTGGGCAGAAGTTTGCGTCAGGGTAATAACTTCACTATAGTCGATTACAAGTTGCTTTGCACCGCGGTATCCAGTGGAATATCCTGCACCTCATTCCACGAGGAAAGAGCCGAGATCCCTTCACCGGGAGTGACCTCTTTAGCAAAAGGTTTTCGCCACTATATTTTAAAAAGCTATCAGGTTCCTTCAGCGATATCAAGTTCACTACGTTAAAGGTTTTTCGCCAAAAACCAGCCGTAGCCCTCCGTCACTTCTTTTGAGTATTCAGTAGTATTCAAGCTATGTATTTTAGCCAAAGTTAAGGCATAGTGTTTGGTAGCTGCTGGGTATTCAATTGTTGCATAGATAGATGAGTTAGTTTGGGACAGTCGTTCTGCCGATTGGCCAAAGTCAGGGGCATGTGCGGGTGGGTTCAAATTGACAAGATAGTGACGGGTAGAACTTGGCATGTGACTTATGACATTTTGACCAAAGCCAAGGTTATAAGAGCATGGGGCAAAAATCGTATCGGGAGTTTCTAAAGAAACTGAAACTTGCCAAGTATGCGCATACCTTCTGGAGTATGAGTAACGTGGATGCATTCCATCACGTTATCATGCGATGAGAGTTGGATCCCGATTCCCACTGATGAGTTGGTTTACTCTTCGGGTGATCCCGATTGATTCTTCTTTAGGTTTGGAGGAGAATTTGACAGGACAGTGGGAGGTTTCCGGATTAGATAAAGTGATGACCATTCTGATCTAGGTTAGAGTGCACGCAGAGTGTTTCTTTTCTCTCTCTCTTTGGCAGCGACCTTTGACCGACCCTAGACTATGACTCAGTGACCAAGTTGACCGAACCTTCTTAAAATACTGGCTTTTAGATTGTCTGAGTTGCATAAGTCATTGCCACTCCTTTTTTTACCCTTTGCATTTCTCAGAACACCCGTATTACTACGGATATCCACTTCCATTGGATAGATCCATCGTATGGTTATATACGAACTCGAAGGGACTTCTTCGAGGATGGATCCAGGTTCAGGAGAAATAGAATTGGTTTATTCAGTTGTCTTTTATTATCACCTTCTCTCAGGTTGCGAGAGCTCCTTGGTTTAGGAGAGTACACCTATTACGCTTATTGGATAGTCTTATTCCAAACCATAGGCAGGTGCCGAAAGGTAGGGAATGAAGAAAACCAATTAGCCTAAGTAGGGTGTGCAGAAGGTAATATGTAAAGACAAAATAAAGGGATTAGAAAGAGGGCAAAGTAAATTGCGACTGATATCATTCACGACCAAACCGCGTACTTCATCGCCACTCCTAATTCACCTTTAAAAGAATAAGATATTATTCAGTTGTCTTTTATCATCACCTTCTCTCAAGATATGAGTACTCCTTGGTTTAGGAGGGTACACTTATTATGCTTACTGGATAGTCTTCTTCCAAACCATACGCTGGTGCCGAACGGTAGGGAAGGAAGAAAACCATTTAGCCTAACAATGGTGTACAGAAGGTAACGACTGAAGACAAATAAAGGAGTTTGGAGAGATGACAATAAAATATACGGTTCAAGTCATGAATTGGATTATGGAAGAGGCATTACTATGAATACCTGGATACCCCTACGAAACATTTTTCATGTTTCAGTGCATTGTTAAAGAAAAACTGTTTTCCCGATTAGACACTTACTCCAAGGGTATGTATTTACCAGGTTTCATTCTCATATCTGTATTGTTTTACAGATGATGAGTGGGAGTAAGTTATTGGGAATTAGGTGATTATCCTCATTATATCGGAATTCGTTGTAATTGGTGATATTTGAGGAAATCGCCAGGGTACAGTTTTCAACCTACGACGCACAGGTTATGAGTTGTTCAACTCAGCGGACTTATACAGAGTATTATATGTTGTCCAGTGTCCATCAGGACAAAGGGGTAGGTCCTCGTACTATGTTCTATTTACTTATAACTTCTCTAGTATTTGGACAAGTGTTTCGTAGAAATACAAGGTCTAAGTTTTGAGAAGTTGTGGGTATAAGAATAAAGTAGAGAACCAGGTGTCACAATTGTCGGGATTCTTCAAAGAGATCGAAGATGTGGATTCTTGTGATTGGTATTCAGATGATAGTGATGGTTTTGAGAAACGTGTTTCTCTTTCAGGTTACTCATAACTGGATGGATTCCTAAGTTGAGTAATGCTGATTGGCCTCTTTCCATTAAGTTGATATGCACTGGAGACAGCTGCATGATTTGAATATGGTTCCAATTAAATAAGTGCCAAAGTTTCTATATTGGATATAGAATGGTTCGTACCTTAAAAGTTGTTAAGGTACGGGGAGTTGTCCAGCTTTTGCTTAAAACCAGACTCTGGATAACTCATGGCACGTTTCTGTAATGGCTGTTTGTGGGTTGACCCTGGCTATGACGAGGGTTGATTTTCTACCATTTGGAAGATCAATAGTGATATTGTTCTTGACTCGCCACAGTTTTAGTAAAATGGATTTTTTCAGAAAACAGTAGTGGGAGTATGGTAGAACTGGAAGTGATTCCAGAACCGCGAACGATTACGAAAAATTTAATAGGACCTATATATTCAATCAGGTTTGACATTCCAATAGCCACTCCGCAGATATGGTGGGTAACCTCAGACACCCGAGAGATACTTCGGTAGCCTCAAGGACGGTGACAGGGAGGTTCTTATCTACCCTGACTTGACACTACTGTAGTTCCAGGCTATGAGACCCGGTAGGAGGGTTGTCGTAGTCAGTGGGAGCAACGGAAGCATAGTGGGCAAGTAGCTTATGTCTATTTATAGACTAGAGCAGTTATAGCGGAGATAGATCATCTAATTTTGATGTGACAGTCATGGGTTTGACTTCATCAGAATAGGGGATGGATCTGTTAAGAAGGTAGTAGGGTGTGATTTCATGGTATATGGATGACAAACACAGAGTAGGAAGTAAAATTCCTATACTACGATCGGTTGTACTGTGGTCGTCACACAGTTGTTTCTCCAGACAGGATATCGATATAATATTTGACATTCTGGTTTCTGGATCTATGGTTTTAGATCTAGATTTGGGCAGTTTCCCAATGTGGGTACTTTGACAGATATTCTAATGATTTTTAGAATAGTTGACTCCTAGCATGGTGTTGTACCTGCAGGTGATGGAGTCACCCTCTCTAAAGGTGTCATATAGACTAAAGGGGAGAGGGCTGTGCATGATTGGCAGATCACTTGCTTAGGCAATTGAGTCAATCGTGAGGTGTCAAGTACCACACCAGATGTTGTTTTTGCACTAGATGCAATGAGTTTGTATTAATCCAATCCTGGAGAAACATAAGGAAGCAGTTTTAGAACATAAGTACATGTTCTACGGATTTGATGACGGCAGCCTCCTTCGGGAGACGATTATCATTCCAGGCTTCAAAGGTGACGTGGATGACAGAGTGATTGTCAGAGTTTTAGTTTTCCCTCTGACGAGGGACAGTATTATGGACAGGCGGTCCAAGAGGATACTGTGGGTGGCATGGTGCCGGATACTGATTAGGCTCAGTGATCGATACAGTCTAAGAAGTTTGGATTTGGAGTTCATTTATGAACTAGGTCCCATCAGAAATCCAGACATATTCTAAGACAGGTATTACTCGATTCGAAAGATGGCTTTCTCCACGAACTTGAGATTTAGAGAGATATAGAAAGAAACATCTAGGCGGATCCACTCACTGAGGCTATTTCTCGAACACAATAGTTTTACAAACGGGCTTTGTGAAACTGATTAGTAGAGGAGTTGGATGTTCGGTTTCACACGGGCTGTGAGTAGTCGACATCGCAATAATTAGCCTTGAGTGCAAGTGGGAGATTGTTGGAGATAGTGCCCTCATAGTCAATTATTGGATCGCAGGTACGTGATTGCAATGATTACGGAGGACCTATACCGGTAGGACAGTCTTACTCGAGATGATAGTATGCTACCTGGTTTGCCTTTATCAGTCGTGTACATGTTCAGGTGACTGATTACATGTTACACTTTGATAGAGCCCTTAGGATCTTGCTTTACTACCAACTGTATGACGACGATCATATACGTGAGAGTTGGGTAGTTTATATGCATATCCTTAATTGTGGTCCCTAGTCGTGGGAGTTTCGAGACAGGGCATCGATACTCCGGAGTAGACTAGTGTATACAGTCGAGACCCCGACGAGGGGCGGTGGCCGGTCTCACAAGCTACTGGTGTCAGTTGGATCACCTAAGATGTATACAGGTGCTCATTGGGTTATGAGTACACTGGACAGGACTCGCCGGGAATCTGCTAGTTAGTACTATACCTATCGTCAGATAGCAGTTCCCTGGTGACGTGTGTACAGGTTAGTTCATCGACCTGAGGTCGTCATTTGTCTCGTGTGAGTTCCCACTGTGCTTTGATTTCTACCCTACCACGGCTCAAAGGAGTCGTGCAAACAGGTAGCTTTTGGGTACAGTCCCGAGCCATATGGAGACACGTGAGCGGATCGGCAGGGGATTCGTCTCTCCCGGTATTGGGGGCGAGATCGTGCTGTGTTTAGGAGAGCCATTACACATAGCCCATGGCCATGGCAGGAGATTTACTGGTAGGTACTCCAGTAGTATCTCAGGGTGTTATTGGGCTACACTCCGACACGACTTATACTGCTATTGGGGGTCTGACGTTACTAGCCCCCTAGGTGGATATGCGATACTCATTGACGAACGGACCGGACTGTATATACATTGTCACTGTTAGGCTCAGTAGGGTTTCTGGATGAGTTCGCTCATCAGCCTCCCTTGAGGTCAGTCCATGGGCAGCCGTTACGCATTGTTAGTGCCGCTGACGGTTTGTGGTTAAACCCACTGCCAGGGTACTGACGAGTCATTAGAGTCCCCCACAGACAGTTTCCCAAGTTCGGGCGAAATGTTGTAGAGGCCGTATGGTTTTATGGCAGGGTTCGGAAAATGTACGTGCGTTTACGCACGTGTTATTTTTCGGGCAGTTGATACTGGTCGACTTTGGTTTAAGCCGGATCCGAGTATTATATTGAGTAGATATAATATCTTTGTCTCAGTTGTATTTGTATTCGGTCATAATACAAATGCGGGTATATTTATACAGTTACGGGGTTATCCTGAAAGTCGTTTCAGGATCACTTTTGGAAGTTGCCAGTTTCTAGTTATCTATCAGCCGTCTTTTAACATTCGGTTAAAGACGGATTTATCTTTTCTTGGATGAGGTGAGTCGTGCTTCTAGAAGCTTCTAGATTGGTGACTAGATTCATGCATCTTTCTTTGCATTTATTAAATGGTGACTAGGTTTTTGTGACTCATGGTTTTAATTAATGTCTTTTGGATTGCTTAAGATCTTTGGTTATGATAAGGATCATTTCTTATGGTCACCACTTGGTTCCTACACTCACCCCCCCTCCTTTAAGTGGCCGGCCCCCCTTCTCCTCCTCCATTCTTGACTTGAAAAAGATTATGGTTGTTAAAAGAAAAGACTAAAGTTTTGGATGCATGGAAATTTCATAGTTCATTTCTTGTTCCATTTCATTTCCATCGGCAACTTCATTAACCGATCGTCCACGGCTTTGGACGAAGTGAGACAAAGTCATCTACTCATTCTCTACATCATTCTTGGTCGTCTCTTTTAGCAAACTTGACGACCGAGTTGCCTCGAGTCAGAGGCGGGAGCCCGTTTAAAGAATCGTCGACGTGGTGCCACCTGGACGAGCAGATCGGAGATCGAAGAGATCGGAGCAGCCGCAACGGAGCGTGGGATGATGGTTAAAGAACGAAGGACTCGGATCGTTCGGTATAACCTTTCTACACTCTTTACAGTTTGTTAGTTTAGCAATAATGGCAGATCCGGGTTAAAGTATACGATAGCGCCAGATAAAAAGTTTTTGTTCCGCATTTGGCGTCTGTAGACGGCCGGGGCGCTAGCGTAGACTTACATTCCCTCCAATCTATAGCCTTTTCCTGGTCTTTTATTCGTAGGGCCGTTTCTTCGGTCGCTCCCTTTTCTTCGGACGACTCCGGAGATATTTCTGCCCGTGCAAGAACCCGACGACTTTGTACCACGATCCTCACGTCATTGAGGTTTTCGTCAGCCGGTTCTTTAGCGAGCTTGGCTAATGCATCCACTTTGCTATTTTCCGCATGCGGTATACTTTCCAAGGTGTAGGAAGGAATTTGAATCAGCAGTTGCTGCACTTTCTCACCGTACTTCACCAACTCAGGCTTGCACGTTTGGTAGTCACCGTTTACTTGACTAACGACCAGCTGGGAGTCTCCGTATATGAGGAGGTTTTCAATTCCCATGTCGATAGCGATCTCAAGACCCGCTATTAAAGCTTCATATTCGGCTTCATTGTTTGTCCTCGGCTCTGTTAAGGAGAAGGCAAAGCGCATTATCCCTCCTTGTGGAGTCACAAAGATGAGGCCTACCCCTGATTTGATTATGGGGGTGCTTTGTTTGCGCTTCTTCATGGAAGATGCTCCATCAAAGTAAAGTTCCAACTGGGTATCATTATCTCTTTTCTCCCCGTCGATCGTGTCAAATGCATGTTCGTTTGGCAATTCGCAGTTCAAAGGAGAATCGGCGGGTATCGGGTGTTCAGCGAGGAAGTCGGCGATGGCCTGGCCTTTCACTGCCTTAAGAGGACAATAAGTTATCGAGAACTCCATCAAGAGCAGGGCCCATTTAGCGAGCCGCCCTGTTAATATGGCCTTCGACATCAAGTATTTGAGAGGATCCACCTTTGATATGAGATGTGTTGGAGATAGTGCCCTCAGAGTCAATTATTGGATCACAGGCACGTGATTGCAATGATTGAGGGAGGACCTATACTGGTAGGACAGTCTTACTCAAGATGATAGTATGCTATCTGGTTTATCTTTATCATCGTGTACTGCTTTAGGTGACTTTACAGGTCACTATTGCACGTTGATAGAGCCCCTAGGATTCTTGCTTGACTGCCAGCAGTACGAGGGCGATCATATACGTGGGAGCTGGGGTCTATAAGCACATCCTTAAAAGGTCCCTAGTCGTGGGAGTTTCAAGACAGGGTATCGATACTCCAGAGTAGACTAGTGTATATAGTCGAGACCCCAATGAGGGGCGGTGGCCGGTCTCACAAGCTACTGGTGTCAGTTGGTTCACCTAAGATGTATACAGGTGCTCATTGGGTTATGAGTACACCGGACATGACTCGCCGGGAACATGCTAGTTGGTCTTATACCTGACGTCAGATAGCAGTTCCCTGGTGACATGTGTACAGGTTAGTTCATCGACCTGAGATCGTCATTTGTCTCGTGTGAGTTCTCACTGTACTTTGATTACTACCCTACCATGCTCAAAGGAGACGTGCAAACAGGTTTTAGTTGGGTACAGTCCCGAGCCACATGGAGGCAGTGAGCGGATCTGCAGGGGTTCGTCTCTCCCGGTATTGGGGGTGAGGTCGCGCTGTGTCTAGGAGAGCCATTACACGAAGTCCTTGGCCAAGGCAGGAGATTTACTGGTAGATATTCCAGTAGTATCTCAGGGTGTTCTGGGCTACACTCCGATATGACTTGTACCACTTTTGGGGGTCTGACTTTTACCAACCCCCTAGGCCCTCCATGCGATGCTCATAGACGAACGGACCGGACTGTACGGATATTGCCACTGACAGGCTCAGTAGGGTGTCAGGATGAGTTCGCTCATCGACGTCCCTTTTGGTCAATACTTGGTAGCCCGTTACGTATAGGCTAATACCTCTGACGTGCTAGTGGTTAAATCCACAGCCAAAGTATTGACGAGTCTTTAGAGTCCCCCACAGACTAGTTTCTCAAGTTTCGGGCGAAACGCTGTAGAGGCCGTATGGAGATATGGCAGGGTTCGATCAGATACTAGCGGTATTGCACGGATCATGATCGGATGGAAAATACTAGCGGGCTTTGTTTTAAGCCGGATCCTAGTATTGTACAGTGTAGATTTTTTCTCATTGCATTTGTATTCGGTCGGAATACAAATGCGGGTATGTATATACAGTAGCGGGGTTTTCCTGTAATTTATTACGGGATCAGTTTTTTGGAGTTGCCAGTTTGTTTTCTGTTTCGGCCATTTTTCTTTGTATCTTTCATTGGCTGAAGATTGGTGGAGGAGGGCTCATTTGCAAATATGCAAATAAGCATTTTGGAGGGTTATCTTTGCATATTGATGCTTCATGATAGTTGCACCACAATTTGACTTCCAAGGTTCATGATTGTTTGACCTTTGGTGATTTGATGGGAGTAGGTAGTGATCATTGGATTCTCTTATTATCACTCATCATTACCTTTCTCTCTCTTTGGTGTATGATAGCTTTTCCCCCCTTGACTTTTCTCTACACACTCCCATTCTCATTCACTCTTAGGAAGAGGCCGGCCACACTTGTGTGGGTGCTCACAATTTTTGTGGTGGCAATTTTTGTTTCTCACTTTGCTAAAAATGGCTCTCTAGTTCATCTCCAAAAATTCCTCTCTTGACCTCCACCAAAAGGCAACTTCTAGTAACCCCAAGAGACAAACCGTTCCACACTATTCTACAGCAAATCTTGGGCAGTCGGCTGGCCAACTTCGTTCCCGAGTTGCCTCGGTCCAGAGGTGGGAGCCCGTAAAAGAACCCGGCGATGTGGTGCCCTTCCGGCGAGGAGGTGAAGACCGGAGATTCCGCGGGGAGATCGGGACGACGACGAGAAGACCGAAGGACACGGATCGCTCGGTATATCTCTCTACCCCTTCTCTAGTTAGCTAAGATTAGATTAATGGCCCGATCCGGGATTTTTGTGCTCGGTGGTGCCGGTTCAAAAGTTAAAGTTAAGCATCGCTTCCGCATTTTGGCCTCGTTCCGACGGCCGGGGCGCCGCCGTGCACTTACAAGATGGACCTCGTGTGCCAACGCATAATGTCTGAGCTTCGTTATCACGAAGATCAATGCCAGGCATTGTTTTTCAATGGGGGAGTAATTGTTTTCCGCCCCTAGGAGAACTCGACTCAAATAGTAGAGGGCTCTCTCCTTCCCTTGGCCGTTCTCTTGTGCCCACAGCGTGCCTAAGGAACCTTCGAGGGCTGTTGTATATAGTACGGGAGGTTTTCCTTTAACGGGAGCGGCCAGTACTGGCGGATTCTGCAAGTATTGCTTGATTTCGTCCAGTGCGCTTTGGCATTTTCTATCCCAGTCGAAAGGGGTTGCCTTCTTCATTAGGTGACTGTAGGGGCGGCACTTGCCGGAGAGATTGGCTATAAATCGCCAGATATACGCGAGCTTTCCTTGGAGAGACCGCAGTTGCTTGAGAGTCTTTGGCGAAGGCATTTCCATGATTGCCTTGATCTTTGACAGATCTATCTCGATGCCTCGGTGTCGGACGATAAATCTCAGGAACTTACCCGAGGAAACCCCGAATGCGCATTTGAGAGGGTTCATCTTCAAGTTGTATTTCCGAAGGCGTTAAAACACGATCTTCAGATACTCTAGATGTTTCTCATATGATTTGCTTTTTACCACGAGGTCGTCGATATAGCATTCGACAATTTCATGTATGAGGTCATCGAAAATCTTTGTCATGGCCCTCTGATAGGTGGCACCGGCGTTTTTTAGACTGAAGGGCATCACCTTGTAGCAGAATATGCCCAAAGGGGTCCGGAAAGTGGTATGCTTCTGGTCCTCGGGATGCATCTTTATTTGATTGTATCCTGACGAGCCTTCCATGAAGGAGAAAACTTCGTGAGTGGACGTATTATCTATCATCAGCTCGGTGACCGGTACTGTAAAGTCGTCTTTTGGACAAGCTTTATTGAGATCCCAAAAGTCTACGCATATGCGCACCGTCGCATTTTTCCTCATCACCGGGACGATGTTGGCGATCCAATCAGGATATTGAACCTCTTGGATAAAACCGGAGTCGATTAGTTTCTTGACCTCGGTGTTGATGCTCATCTCAAGCTCGAGCCGCATTCTTCTCGGTGCTTGTTTGATCGGCTTGACGTCAGGAGATATTGCCAATTTGTGGACAGCAATCTCTGGATCTAGTCCTGGCATCTCGGAATAGTTCCATGCGAAGCAATCTTTATGCTACATGAGCACGTCCTTTAGCGTAGCCACCCTTTCTTCAGACAACAGCTCACTGACGAATGTCGGTCGCGGGTCACTTGCCGTCCCCAAGTCGATCATTCTGAGGTTATCTGCAGTAGTATGTATCCCATCTTCCAGCTCCTTTGGTGTCGGTGGCAATTCTGAGATCACCTCGTCATCATTGTTTTCGAAGCACCAGGGGAAATCATCCATATTCTTGGGTACTTCTTCTGACAGCGTTATCATATGATAGACCGTTGTTGATCTGGTTCTACTCTCGCTGCATGCGCGGCTTTTGGTTCATGCTTCTTCGGCGGCGCTACCCTCCAGCTGCTGGATAGAGCGAACCTGCCTTGCTGATACTGGTCTTCTACCCAGTCTTTAAATGTGAAGCAGTCTTCGAGAGGATGTCCTATCGTTCGGTGATAAGAGCAATAATCCGGGTGAGAGACCTCGCCTGCTTGCTCGGGGTGCTTGGACTCCGGGAGGGTAATCATTTGATGTTTTATGGCAAGATCAAGTATCTTCCTTGTCTTGTCTTGGGAAAAAGAGTACGCTCGACTCATCTTCTTTATAAGAGACGAATTCGGATTGCTCGATTCCTGATCATGTGGCTTCTTGGTCCTACTTTGTCGCCGTCGAACGCTTTTTCCGTTCTTTGGTTTATTTCTGTCTCTGCGTTGGGCCTTTTGTATGACGGGTTGACAAGGAGGAGCATTTTTATTTTTCGCAGCCTGCTGAAGGAGGCGTTGCGTTCTGGCTTTCTCGTAGATGGCCATCTCGCGATTATGGTCGTCTCGAACCTTTTGACCCGCTTCCCTTATAAGCTTGTCCATTTGTTCTTCGAACGACGGGCTCGGCATTTTCATGATGGGAGTTCATTTTGGTTCAAGGTTGGCATCTTTCCACAGAGCGTCTCCTTCTTCGTCGAAGTCATGTATGACGTAGCAGCCGCGTAATCGCTCTCTTTCCTTGGATTGAACATATTCAAGTCCGATCGTTTCCATTCTCCCGTTGGGCAACTTTCGTTGAGTTCCAGGGACGTGATTGATCTCAAAAACTATCTATAACCGCAATCAAGAACGGCGTCGCATGAAGCTAGCCGGTGAGTACGGGTCGGTCCACAGGGATGTTGTGAATCTCCTAATCGCGCTAACGAGTTAATTCCGAAGGGTGTTTGGATTGATTATCTAAAAACCTAATTAATCTATATCTAAGTCTTGCTAGGGTTAGGTCTAGGTTAAGTTTAGAAAGTCTATAAATCTCACCGTTTTCTATACCCATATGAAGATCTAATTAGGTGTTATGGTAAATATTAATAAAAGGGATTAGGATGATTGGGAAGATTGTTCTTCCTCTAGATCCTTGTCCTTCCTTTCTTAATCTTTACCCTAACCTCCATGGAAAACCTTAAAATCCGGGCCTTTAGACTACGGTATCACCGCTATCTCGTGGGTAGAGTGCCGTAGGGAGCGGAATAAGAAGGTATGCATGGAGTTCTATGAAAATATATGATGGGCAAGAAAGGGGATGAGAGATCTTCGTCTCTCAAACCTTCCCCAGATCTAACCATAACAAGCGAGGAGACTACTCACTCATTAGGGAATTAAAATACATTTATCTAGGACAGAGAATAAAAGATTAACTAGGGCAAGAAATTAAATTTATCTAAGGCAAGAATAGAAAATTAACCTAGGGCAGAAAATAAAGAACTTACAAAAAATGATGCTCTCAAAAAGAATTCTGAAATTTATTAATGAAGGGAGGCATGAAAAGAATACAATGATTTGGGCTTCTATTTATAGGAGATAGAAACCCTAGGTTACAATTGATTCGCATGTCTACATTTACTAAAATATCCTTAGGAAGACCTAGTCAAAGTAGACTTCCAAGCTTTGGTAAAATTTTATGTCTGGAAATTTTGAAACTGATTCTGGGCTTCTTGGGCTTTTTATTTTTTTGGATCTTTATTCAATTTGGCTTTTCTATTTCTTCCAGATCTCCAGTGAATAATTGCGGTGGACTTTTAACCGTTCGCTTTGTAATCTTGGACCTTGCATTGCCTTGTACTTTGTGAATTTTATTTTTGATGTAGGCTTGATCAAGAGTCTTTTGTTTGTTGGTCAAAGTCCACTTTTGCATCATCTTTTCATCGTTTTCACTGTTTTAGATCCAAGAACCTGTAACCTGTAATATGTAGCAGACATGCGTCAAAAGCACCTGTTTATTTATAAAACGAATAAGAATGGGGAATATAATAATACAATATTATAGTGTGAACAAATACCCCCAAACTTATCTTTTGCTCGTCCTCGAGCAAACTTATTTTTATTCACTAAAATCCTAACCGCACTTTCGCAGGGAAACGCGATTGCACTGAGCACGTGCAACAAGCCGTTAAACCTCTAGGTGTCCCTAGTAGGAGGAGTGTTGTCTCCTGAGGGTTTTCAGCGGATACTACCCACAAAATCCTGTCAATTTGGCTTTTTCGAATTTTATTCTCCAATTAAGTTTTCTAACAAGGAATTCTATTATCGTCGACTCGTAAATTATCCACCCATATTATTCACACTTCCTCATCATCTAACTTAAGATTATATATGTTCTGCAGACCTACTTAGCTTTCGGCATCTCTTAAGTTTTCCTTCTAGGGTTCCATCTCCACTTAGGAATTTCTATCAACTCTATTAAAGATATAAGTTCTATTTTTCATTCATCTCTCTTATCTAAATTCTAATCACATATCCCTACGTGTGTGTATAGATCACCCCTACACTTGGAAATTCAAATCAAGCAATCATACTCTCATCCATTGTCCAAAGCACTTATTAATTAGTGAATTTTTAAATGAAATTTGCTTACACATCCTTCTTGCGACCGTTAATACTTCTTGAGGTACCAACGACCGATTACAAAATGCGTTTGCACTTTAACGCGTAATTCCTATTCTTGCAACACCCAAGGCTTTAGCAGTGACTCCCAAACCAGTTGGTCTAAGACACTAGGTGATGAAGCACCCTCGCTAAATATTTTTCTATTTTTACAGCCTTAAGTAATCACAAAAACCAGTGTCCATTTTTTATATTCTTTATTCACACTTTTTTTTCTTTCATTTTCTTCGTACTAAGGACTTTAGACAAGAGCATTTCAAGGTCTCCTCTACTATTCCAAGTTTCAATGTGCGTGATTGTGCAAATTGTAGGATATACGTTTTCAGAATCTAGACTTAAGTTAGGAACTATTTTTCAAACTTATACTCTAATAAGAACATCAATACTCTTCCCTTATTTTGACTTAGCCCAAGAAATGAACCCAAAATTTGCCTATATCTAAATAAACTACAAAGACATATACTTTCTACTGCTAAACTTTAAGAAAGGTTATTTTTAGGGTTTTTAATTTACTAAGTCTATGATCTAGTTGTTCCTAACTAGTTAACCTATCTGTCAAACTCTAGTCAAATAAGCCAAAATTGAATACAATAATTTTTATAATTTTTGAAAATTTTCAATTTTTATGGGTTTTCAAATAAGTATGCAAATGCAAAAATATGTACATATGAATGCGAAGGAAGAAGACGTACCGAGCATACCCCCAAACTTAAACTTGACAGTGTCCTCACTGTCATGCTACACCAAGAGGGTCAAAATGCCGGCACTCCCCTGTTTATTTATTTACAATTTTTTTTATATTTTTAATGTTTTGATTTTTTTTTATTTTTTATTGAAAAAGAAAACAAAAATATATATACATATATACAACACGATTCCCCCCAAACTTAAGCTTGGCCTTACACAGGCCAAAGGTTAGCACCAACCATTCAAAAATCTTATCATGGTAAAGGTATAGTCGGTGCAAGAATGGGGTGGAAAGAAAAGAGATGAGAAGCACACGAGACCGTGTGGAGAGAAAGGTAGAATATGGTCTCGGTGGAGGAGAAGAATGGCGGAAAGGAGAAAGAAGGAGAGTACGATCTTGAGGGTGTAAATCGAGTGAATAAATTAGCGCAATATGTGATGATCGATATGTTATAAGAGATTGCGCTAACCTATCAACCCGTCGGGAAATGGGGTCGAATCCCTCAAGATTCGCAAGAAAACATGGGTACGCCGAACTTGGTATAGGAGATGAAAGCGTAACGGTCTCTTGTTCGGTCGGAACAATGGGAAAGACGAAAGGGAGTGAATTAAGGATAGTATCTTTCTCACCGTAGTAAATTGTTTCGAACTTGAAAGATTCCATTAATGGTTCGAAACTACTATAATCAACCGAGTCTGATGGCTCATCTGAAAATGTAAAGGACTCAAACTCAGGTGGTGAGTCATCAGCATCGTCCGAAAAAATGAAACACTCGTAGGTGTTATCATCTGTGAGAATTGTGTCAGATTCAAAGGAAAAGGTTTCAAGCTCACAGTCTTCAAGCGGGGTCGGAACGATGGAAAGGAGGGAGGGTGATTTAGTTAAATGTTCAAGAGGATGAATTGGAAAATCCGACACATCAAACAAAAATGGTTCAACCTCAATATGATCCTCAAAACTCTCCTCAATACTATCATCATAATTCTCCTCAAAATTCAACTCATCCATGCCATTATCATCAAAATCAAGACGCATATGAAGTTCGGGAGAAATATCTAATGACTCGGGATGATGAGTTGAACATAAAATTTCAATCAAATCGACAGGTTCATCATCCGAAATATTCCCGGCGTCTATATCCTCAATCAAGTGAAAATCAATTTTTTCTGACACCTCATCAAAAGCATGGATATTTATCAATTTAGGTTCTAGATGGGAGGTGTAAAGATCGAAAGGATTATGTGCGGTTTCACTCGAAAGGGGTTCCTCACAATTTGGCAAATCAAACACTACAAAATCACACAACTCGTTTTTATTTTGAACTTGTGAATCATTTAGGACATTCGATGGAAAACTGGAGTTGTGGGCTTCAATTGGGTAAGGGTAGGTTTGATTTGGAAATCCTCTCTCATTCTCACTCTGTCCAACCGCCTTCTTATACATTGAAAAAATTTGAGCTAGCGGGAGACTAGCTACCGGTTCACTAGGTTGCATAAGGGCGGCCACGGACGCTTCCACATTCCTAGTCATTTTATTTGTTGCTGCGATATACGCCTCCAACGACTCTTCCAAACTAGACTTGGGTGGTAAGGGGGTTTCGGTAAAAGATTCGAAATCGTGTGGATATGCAAAACTCCCAACAGGCTGTGTAGAAGCAGTGTCTAGTGAAGGTGGGAAGATCGGGTAGGACTGGTAGGAAGTGGGTGGCTGGACAGGGGTAGGGTCAACATGTGGGTAAAAAGGTGAATAGTCTTGTGGATCCCTAGAACTAGATGTGTGGAGAGGGGTGGAAGATCGGCTACGAGATTGAGCAATATGATCAGCAATGGACATTGGTTTAGGAGTGACAGCAGGACTTGAAAAAGTGGTGTCAACATACGAAGGTGGTAAAGGTTGACTTGGTTGACACAAAGTGGGTTGCAAAGTCGAACTGTTTCTCCCATACGCTTCTATTTGATCTTTCAGCGAAATTTTGGGCATGGAAGGATCGTCTTTAAATCGACCGAAACAATTGACGAATGACGCAAAGTTAGGTTCGGGATACCAAAGTTCGGCAAGAGATTTATGATGTGAGGTACCCATGATAGAAGAATGAGAAAAGAAAGAAGGTAGGTGGTGCAAGTGGGGTGCAAGGATTTCTTAGCGACAAAATTTTTGCAAGTTTTTATAAAAAATTTCCGTTTTTCCTTTTTCTCTTTATTTGAGACTGTTTGCAGAAATTTTTTTTCGATAAAGGGCTTAGAAACAAATGTAATCAACCAGAAATGCACAATCAGACCTAGATCTAGGGTCACCTAGGTCAGCTAGACAGCTCCTAACTGTTCCAAAGGGCTAGAAGTAGGACCTCAAACCGCCTCTTCACCGCCAATTGCGGCCAGGTAAGTGCCAGGTAAGTGGGAAGGAACCACATTGTGGGCCTAATTAAAAACCACTATCCTTGACACACTTGCCTAGGCACCGCAAAGTTAGGTTAGGATAAACGGTCGATGCCTATACTAGTCCTCTGTCCTATTGAGCGCGACGTCCTTAGGGCTGAGTCTAGTATTTTTTAATTAAGATATGGTCAATGCAAATGCCTTATGTGATTTCTGGGGTCCTGGGAAGGGTGATGAAATCCTCACCCAATCTGAATTGGTCAAAAAGCCCCTTAAAGTCCAATTAAAGATATGCAAAACAGTAAATCACTTGCAATCAAATATTTTTATTTTATGCGCGGCGCAAAGAATCCTGCACAAGATTTGTTATTTAGAAGGGGGAAGATTTTTTTAAGCGCAAAGAATCCTGCAGGAGATTTAACAAAAGATATATCGAAAGATTCAGAGGAGAGATCAGAAGACTTACAGAGGTTTTTTTTATTTTTTTTATTTTTTTTAACCGCAGAGGAAGTTTGGGGATCTGATCCGCTGGTATGACCGCGGAACCGCCGCGTATTGCAGCCTCCGACCGCGGATCCGCCGCGGTTTGGTGGCTTCGGCCGTTTTTTTTTTGTGCTCTCCAGATCTCTGCGGTTCTTCTTGTTTCTCTTTCTGGAAATTTCCAGATCCGTCTCGATTGTATATCCTGTAAGATTCAAATAACAAAGTACCCTTTCCAAAAATAACAGATGATATATTTTTGTATTTTTTTTTGTGATTTTTCAGATTTTTATGATTTTTTTAATTTTGATTAACCCGAAATTGCAAAAAGGAAATAACACGCCATCCCCGGTAACGGCGCCATTTGATTTGTCTTAAAAACTATTTCTAAACCGCAATCAAGAACGGCGTCGCATGAAGCTAGCCGGTGAGTACGGGTCGGTCCACAGGGATGTTGTGAATCTCCTAATCGCGCTAACGAGTTAATTCCGAAGGGTGTTTGGATTGATTATCTAAAAACCTAATTAATCTATATCTAAGTCTTGCTAGGGTTAGGTCTAGGTTAAGTTTGGAAAGTCTATAAATCTCACCGTTTTCTATACCCATATGAAGATCTAATTAGGTGTTATGGTAAATATTAATAAAAGGGATTAGGATGATTGGGAAGATTTTTCTTCCTCTAGATCCTTGTCCTTCCTTTCTTAATCTTTACCCTAACCTCCATGGAAAACCTTAAAATCCGGGCCTTTAGACTATGGTATCACCGCTACCTCGTGGGTAGAGTGCCGTAGGGAGTGGAATAAGAAGGTATGCATGGAGTTCTATGAAAATATATGATGGGCAAGAAAGGGGATGAGAAATCTTCGTCTCTCAAACCTTCCCCAGATCTAACCCTAACAAGCGAGGAGACTACTCACTCATTAGGGAATTAAAATATATTTATCTAGGGCAGAGAATAAAAGATTAACTAGGGCAAGAAATTAAATTTATCTAAGGCAAGAATAGAAAATTAACCTAGGGCAGAAAATAAAGAACTTACAAAAAATGATGCTCTCAAAAAGAATGCTGAAATTTATTAATGAAGGGAGGCATGAAAAGAATACAATGATTTGGGCTTCTATTTATAGGAGATAGAAACCCTAGGTTACAATTGATTCGCATGTCTACATTTACCAAAATATCCTTAGGAAGACCTAGTCAAAGTAGACTTCCAAGCTTTGGTAAAATTTTATGTCTGGAAATTTTGGAACTGATTTTGGGCTTCTTGGGTTTTTTATTTCTTTGGATCTTTATTCAATTTGGCTTTTCTATTTCTTCCAGATCTCCAGTGAATAATTGCGGTGGACTTTTAACCGTTCGCTTTGTAATCTTGGACCTTGCATTGCCTTGTACTTTATGAATTTTATTTTTGATGTAGGCTTGATCAAGAGTCTTCTGTTTGTTGGTCAAAGTCCACTTTTGCATCATCTTTTCATCGTTTTCACTGTTTTAGATCCAAGAACCTGTAACCTGTAATATGTAGCAGACATGCGTCAAAAGCACCTGTTTATTTATAAAACGAATAAGAATGGGGAATATAATAATACAATATTATAGTGTGAACAGGATGCTCCATATCCTGTTGTAGAACCGAGCTTGTCGAGCGGTCTGCTTAAGGGGTACGCCTTGGCGCTTCAATAGCCTTTTCAAGCCTTGTGTGTAATATCTAGGCAGACGGATGGGCTGGAGCCTGTCAAGTGTAGAATTGGCACCATGCCAAATTTCTTTCTCCACTTTGGTTTCCGCGAATCGGTAGAAGAGGATCGCCTTTTCATCTCTTCGTCTGGGAGGGACGTAGAATGTTTGCAGTTCTTGCACACTAGAGATTTCAAGTGCATCGAGCTCTTTGTAATGCTCATGCGGAACCATGGCGATTTGCAAACTCCGATCATCATTAGCGAGGGCTTGCATTGATGGCCGAATAGAAAATACGGCATTGACTTCATCTTTCGAGTCGCTGCCAAAGATCAACATAGGGGTGGACGGTCCCGGCTTGTTGCATTGGGGAGGCCCTGAATAAACTATCTCTTCTTCCTCCTCGGTATCACTCCCGAAGACCGGAATAGTAGTGATGGCTTTGTTCTTCGGTTTGTGACATCTTTTCGTGTCCTCAAAATCTGGTAAGAAGTATTTTGCATCTTTGTATTTTCGGACTTCGTTCACGGAGAATGGGTTCAACTCTTCCGTCATAGTGTACTCGAGACCACCCTTGAAATACTTCATACACTGGTGTTGTATAGAAGGGATGATGTTGTACACGTGTAACCAAGGCCGGCCGAGTAAAGCATTATAGCAAGTCTTAGCGTCAATGACATGAAACTTGATGTCCGTGACAAGCAGTCCAAAGCGTAGTGTCAATATTACAGACCCAAGTGTCCGTGATGACTGGGAGTCAAATCCGGAAATGGTGATTTTATCACGAGCGAGGTGCTGAACGGTCATGCAGATTTCCTTCAACACTCTCACGTTGAGGAGATTGACGGAGGACCCATTGTCGACCATGATTTTGCCTATCTTGATATCCTGACAGTATCCGGAGACATACAGGGGACGGTAATGCTCGCATGTCCCGAGGAGGAGATCTTCTTCGCCGAAGGTGATATCGGCTGTGTGCGATTCTTCCAGCTCATCCTTCATCGTTTCTTCGGCGTGGAAAGCTTGGAATTGCTCTGGCTCTTGAAGTACCTTGATCAATGAATCTCTTACCTCTTTGGATAGCAGAAGGGCGTCGAGAATGCTTAGCTGCGAAGGTAGCTTTCTCAAGTGTGCCAGAATGTTGTAGTCTTTTGGCGGGTCCTTGGCTGTCAGCTCTTTGATGGCTTGGTCATCAAGGATGATATCCTCAGGGACCTTTTCTTTCCTCTTATCTTTTCTATTTGACTCACTGTTCGAGGGCCCAAGATTCTTTTCGGGTAGCATACGATTGCGCAGCTGAATATTCTCACAAGTCTTCATCTCTTCCGTTTCGGATGTGGGTTTTTTGAAGAAAGGGCCAAGGGCTATTTCTTCATCAGAATCGCTCCCAAAGGTGAGAACTTGCGATCTTCCAGCGTTGACAAAGTGACAGTTGCCGGTAGTTCTTTTACACTCCTCGGTCGTATTTCTTTGCTCCCGACGAGTTTTGCGTTTCATCCACTTGAAATGTTGCCGGAGAGAAACATATCCCTGCCACCATCTTTTAAAAGCGTTGCACTCTTCGGTGGGGTGCGCAATCTTTCGATGATATAAGCAGTAGCTAGGATATATTTCCGCTTCACCAAGAGTGTTTCCTTCGGAGGGTGGCAGCTTCATTCCCATCGATATGGCTTTGGCGAACCTTTTCCTCGTTTTGAACCTGTTTTTATTTGTTGCGGATGTACTTTGATCTGGTGAGAGTGATTCGACCCTTTCGTCTAGTTACCGGCGTTTGGCCTTTTCAAATATGACCATCTCACGCTCCCGATTAGCTTTGCTTTACGAAAGAGCTTCGTTTAGGAATTTGTCAATTATTTCGTCTGATGGTCCTGGAAGTTCAGGCTCAGGATCCGCCCCCAGTTTCTCTGCATAAGGAGCTTCTTCATCGTTTATTAACGAGAGGGGGATCACATGCCAACTTGCCACATAATCTTCAGGCTCATATGACGAGTCTTCTCCATTGCCATCATCTCCGTCCTCAAGGACGTGGCTGAGAAATTCCTGGAGTGTGACTGGGGTCCGCGCCTTCTGGTTTTATTCTTCGAGCGCGTCAATATGCTTTTGCAGGTCCGTGCGCTTGTCACCGTGCTTCACGGGCTTTTTGGTCTTCTTCTTCTTCTTCGAAGACTTTGATGGCTGGGTGCGAGCGCTTTGACTATCACCACCAATTTTTGGAGTTGGGCGTTGTAACACCCGAGCCCAATACTACTATTTTCTATTATTGGTTGAGCATTAGATATTACTCATTTCATTTATCTTGCTTGTTTGGGTCTTACTGTAAAATTTTATCTGGCTAAGTCATTCTGCATATAACAAATTTTAGCACCTAAAATAAAATTGAAAATATTTATCTTGGCCTACTTGACACCCTTAGCCTCGTGGTAGCGTCCGTGCATTGTGTTCTCGTCCCGTTCAGTGAAACGGGCGAGTTTGGATGGCTACGTGCACGTGCGTGTGTCCGTTTTGGGAGTATGCTTTTTTAATCCTAAAACATTTCATTTTAAAATTTGGAACCCGCTTAAAATCCTATTATTTGAATTTCGAATTTTTGGACCCAACCCGGGCGCAATTTGGAAATGTTTCATTCGGCGCCAAAATCCTAAATTTTAATATTATTAAAACCTTCGCATATATTTTTTCTAACTAATCTGATATCTTACTGTTCATTACCTATCTTTTAAATCTTTAAGTTAACCATATAATATTTTTACAATCTTTTATATCCTTCTCAATTTATTCTCTCAGCCAATCGCAACCTCTCCTTTAACCCCGTGGGCCCCACTTTCTCTCTCTCCACTTTTTCTCTCTCTCTCATATATCCTCTCGTACTTCTCTTTATCATTCTTTCTCTTCTTCCTTCATGTCTCGTTTCTTATTTTTTTTAACTGTTCTTTTGTTGCCGGAATTCCGTCGTGTCTGTGACGCTTCTCGACGTTCCAGCGAGGTACCCCGACCCGTGTGGTTCCTTTGTTCGTCGTTTGGGTTCATTCCGTGAACCGTGCGCCCGTCGCGAGTTTCCCCCGCCGACGGTTAACGTTCCGTTTTCCCGGTTCGCGACCCATCAAGGCAAGTTAATCTTGCTACATGCTATATAATTCATTTTATACCTATTTAAATAAATACCATACCTATAGTTTAAATCTAGTGCCCCATGTTTAATTTTATAACGTTTCGATGTTCCGTTGGCATCCGTTTATATCATATTAAATCTAGATCATGAAAACTTATCTTGTGACATACTAGATTACATTATACTGCAACCATATCATTTAAAATCGTCGTAATATTTATTATTATTATCTTTAATTAGTTTATAATCTTCATTTTATAATGTTATACATTTGAAAATCTTATAGTTTACACATGAAACGTCGTTGGAAAATCGGATATGACAAATCTGAAATTTACTGTACACCTTATCTTATAAAATTCATTATAAATCATAGAAAAATCATTAGTATACGTTCTTTAGTTCGTTACGAAGATAACTCAGAATACTATAAATGTATAAAATATTTACTTGCAAAATAAATTGTTTAAATAACATAAAATGCAAATGAAAATGTCTCCAAACTGCTGTCCAGGGAAATTCCAGCAGCAAACTTTCAACTTCGAATATTCATAACTTTTTGTAGGGACAACCTGAGATGCTTATACTTATAAAACTGAAAACCTTATTGAATTATCTTCGTTTTGGTATAAGACACGTCCCTTTTGGAGAACATTTGTTATTTTTAAGCTATTTTACAAATTAGGGTGACGCTGAATTTCTGAACGGAACTTTCTTGTGTTGGTTAATCAATACCACCTTTATAGTTATTAATCGCTTTGAATATGCTATCCATATTAATATTTATATCACATATTGCTTAGTTGTACATCCCACGTTTCCATTTTATAGTTTTATAACTTTTCGGATACCCGTTTGCATCCATCGCATTTAAGATACATATAATTGCATCCATAGATCACATTACTACATAATAATGTGATATTAACACTCCATGTTTAATAAATTGCATCCTAATTAATATTGGAACTATAAATGTAACCCTAATCGATAACTGTGCATCCATATCCTTGAAATTATATCTATTTGCATATCATATTACATGTTCCAGTTTATTGTTCTGATAGTACTCATGCTTGTTTATTTATACACATGTTTATGATAATTTGATTATGAGCACCCACATGACATCTTGTGCTTCCTGACATGACCTGTTACACTTCCTACTTGACATGACATGGTACCGTACACTCTTGACATGACATGACACCTTTATACATTACCTGGCTTGACCTGATGTACCATGACCCGACCTGTTACCTGATCTTGTGCCTAATGCCAACAAACCTGACATGTTGTCCTCATGGACCATTCCTGTTGTCTATCCAGACAAAACCTGCTGTTACCTAAACTTGTGTTGGCATTAGTTCTTGACCACTGAATAACTGACCTGACACATATAACCTGGGGGTATGGGGAAATCAAAAGGGTAATCTAAAGTGTAACTTAAAAGGGTATTACTTGATCCGTGGTCCCGGGGGGTAACGGGACAGAGCCATTCGTGACTCTTACATTTTCCTGATCCGTGGTCCCGGGGGGCAACGGGACAGAACCACTATTGGTTCCCATCTTCCTGATCCGTGGTCCCGGGGGGTAACGGGACATATCTTTTGAGTTACATGGAGGATTACTCGAATTGATTTCAAAGACTTTAGAATAGAAAACCTGTTAGAACAGTTTAGTTACCCACTGCACACTACCCTGCACTGCTTGTTTCCTACTATTGCTTTATTCATGTTTATTTCTGCATTGCCTATTACACTGTGCATACTATATCATTGGTTGACATGACGCGCTGACGTCTGGGTTTTGCATGGCCCAGATTCTTTACCACTGTCGCTGTCTGAGCAGGAGTATTTCAGCTAGCAGGCTGATTTGTGAGTTCTGTAGTGGTTAGTTTTATTTCCTGCACTCTTATTTCCAGATGTGAGCCCGCATTATGGCACATACTTTTCTATTATTGTATTGGATCATTCGCTTCCGCATTTATTTATCATTGACTCTTGTTATTCTGGATTATGGACATGTTTTAGATAGTTTATCTTGTTCTTGATATCTCTACAGCCGTAATGTGACTGTGGATGGATACTTCCTACCCACAGGTAGCATGGCTGGCTATGTCACGTGCCCAATCTTGCGTACTCTGGGAAGCAGGGCGTGACATGGTTCTTTTGGTATCAGAGCCATAGGATAGTCGGGTTGATTCTTTTGTAGTTGGGTATTGTACCCAATACACGAATCAGAATACCCGTGTTTAGGAAACATGTCCTGCCACCTTGACCGTTTTACCATTCTTGAATCACATTCTTCCTGATTATATCTTTTACGATGTGCAAACTTCCTTTGCATATCGATTCGAAAACCTGATTCCTTGTTATCTCTAGGACTTAGGCGACTTGGATGGAGTTATGTAATTGTGGCTATGATACCGCGGCATAGTTACAATGCGGTACTCTATTTAAGTATCTTGGAGTTCTAGCCTTGATCTATATTCAAAATCTATCATCATGCTAATGTTGGGTATTTTGAGTTTAGGATTATGGCCGGTAAGAAATTGAAGACATACCAGAGGTGTGTGGACGAAGCCGCCATGCTTGGAGTGATAAGAGGAATGCTGGAGAATCAAAGAAACAGACCGAGCTGATCCAGCAGCAAGCGGACTCGTTTCGGGAAGGTTTGCAGATCGTTCAGCAGTATGTGAACAATGTTGGAGCTAGACCAGTTGACCGAGTAGGGACCGTAGCAGATTTCAGGCGGTTGGGTCCGTCTACATTTACTGGTTTAAAGGAGCCGTTGCCAGTGGAGCAGTGGCTAGTTGACACAGAGAACTTGCTTTTTGCGGCACAGATTTCAGATGACAAAAAGTTTGTTGTGGTACGCATTCAGCTAGTGGACTACGCCCGAGAATGGTGGCTTGTTGAGGAGACCCGCTTGCCCAAGCTGATTAAGTGGGCAGATTTTTCTAAGAGTTTCCTGGAGAAGTTCTTCCCGCGGACTGCACGGGAGGAAATGGAAGAGAAGTTCATCGGACTAAGGCAGAATGGAGCACCCGTGGACGTGCATGCAGCAGAATGGACGAGACTCAGTAGTTTCGCTGGACCTTTAGCTGCCAACGATGCAGACAGCAGTTGCGGTAAGGAAGCAGTTCTGTCGGGCCAGTCGAGTTTAGGGCTAGGCTGACAAACAATGTTCTTGCAGCTATGGAAGTTGATGGTTGTGAAGAACCGGTGGTGGTTCGCGATTTCATGGACGTATTTGAAGTTATATCAGGTTTACCGCCGAAGCGAGACGTGGAGTTCGCAATTGATCTTATCCCTGGTGCAGCCCCAGTATCTAAAGCGTATTACCCAATGGCACCAGTAGAATTGGAAGAAGTTAAGAAGCAAGTTGCTGAATTGCTTGAGAAGGGTTGGATTCGAAGCAGCAACTCGCCTTGGGGAGCTCTAGTTTTTCTAGTAAAGAAGAAGGATGGCACAAGAAGGATGTGCATCGACTATCGAGAATTAAACCGGGTGGCTATCAAGAACAAGTACCCGATCCCTTGCATTGGAGAACTTTTTGAGCAGCTTAGTGGCGCGAGGGTATTCTGGAAGTTGGATTTACGATCCGGATATCATCAGGTCCGAGTGAAAGCAGAAGATATTTGCAGGACGGCGTTTTGAACTCGGTATGGACATTTCGAGTATCTAGTGATGCCCTTCGAAGTAACGAATGCGCCGCCAATATTCATGGATTTGATGAACCGAATCTTTTCACCGTTCTTGGATCAGTTCATTGTGGTATTCATTGACGATATTCTGGTTTACTCGAAGAGTTTGAAGAGCATGCTGAGCATTTGAAGATCGCACTGCAGACGTTGAGACAGGAGAAATTGTATGCGAAGATGAGTAAGTGCGAGTTTTGGCTGGAGGAAGTAAGGTTTTTGGCGCATGTTGTGTCTGGCGATGGCATTGCCGTCGATCCAGAAAAGATTGCAGCAGTTTGAGATTGGCCTATCCCAAAGAATGTTGCTGAGATAAAAAATTTCCTTGGATTAGCCGGATACTATAGGAGATTTGTGGAGAACTTTGCTCGTTTAGCAGAACCGTTGACCAAGCTTACGCGCAAGGAAGTACCTTTTGTTTGGACGGATAAATGTGCATTGGCTTTCGAGACGTTGAAGCAGAAGTTGATAACCGCCCCTATCCTGACCGTACCAGACAATTCCGGAGGACTGGTGATTCACAGCGACGCATCTGGAAAAGGATTGGGATGTGTTTTGATGCAGAATGGGAAGGTTGTAGCGTATGCATCGAGACAATTAAAGACCCATGAGAAGAATTATCCGACTCATGACTTGGAGCTTGCGGCTGTGATCTTCGCTTTGAAGATTTGGAGACACTACCTTTTTGGTGAGAAAGTCGAAGTTTTATAGATCACAAGAGTTTGAAGTATGTGTTCACCCAGAAGGAGTTGAACATGAGGCAACGTAGATGGTTGGAGCTGATGGCCGACTACGACCTTGATCTTAAGTACCATCCGGGAAAAGTTAACGTTGTGCCGGATGCGCTTAGTCGGTTACCAGCGATTCAGGTATTGACTACGCAGAGGGAGATCATTGCGGATTTTCAAAGATTTGACTTGGAGGTTGTGCTACCACATTCTACGGGACAGTTGAAGAAGTTGCAAGTACAGTCGTCCTTAGTTGAGAAGATTAAAGCAGCTCAATCGCAGGATCCTAGACTGCAAAAGTTTCGAGAGCAGGTTGAAGCCGGGTTACGAACAGATTTATTGATCCACGAAGATGGTTAATTGAGATATGGTAGCCGTTTGTGTGCGCTAAAGGGTGACGTTTGTGAAGAGTTTATGAAGGAGGCACACAGTTCAACTTATTCTGTACATCCAGGAGGTACAAAGATGTACCGAGATATTCGACAGCATTTCTGGTGGGAGGGCATGAAGCGGGAGATTGCTCGCTTTGTAGCAAAGTGCTTGGTGTGTCAGCAAGTTAAGGCTGAACATCAAAGGGTTGCTGGTTTATTGCAACCACTTCCGATTCCTCAGTGGAAGTGGGAACATATAACCATGGATTTCGTGACGGCTTTACCGCGGAGTCCAAAAGGCAACAATGCAGTATGGGTAATTGTTGACCGATTGACCAAGGCAGCTCACTTTATTCCTTTTCGGGTTGGTCAATCAACAGAGACTTTGGCAGAGCGGTACATGCAGGAGATTGTAAGATTGCATGGAGTACCGGTGAGCATCGTGTCCGATCGGGACACTCGGTTCTTATCACACTTCTGGAGGAGTTTACAGGAAAGTTTGGGGACTCGATTGAAGTTTAGCACAGCTTATCATCCTCAAACTGATGGTCAGTCGGAGAGAACGATCCAAACTCTTGAGAATATGTTGAGAGCATGCATGTTGGACTTCAAGGGGTCTTGGGAGGATCATCTACTTTTGGTGGAGTTGTTTTACAACAACAGTTTTCAGGCAACTATCCAGATGGCTCCGTTTGAGGCTTTGTATGGTCGTAAGTGCCGTTCACCTGTTTGTTGGGATGATGTTGGTGAACGAAGATTATTGGGACCAGATTTGGTGGTACAGACAGTGGAGAAGGTTAACACCATCAGAAAGCATATGAAGGCAGCTCAAGACAGACAGAAAAGTTGGGCTGACATGTCAAGAAGACCTCTAGAGTTCGCCGTGGGTGATTTGGTATTCTTGAAGATATCACCGACTAGAGGGGTGATCCGTTTTGGGAGTCGAGGAAAGCTTAGTCCTCGATTCGTTGGACCCTTCGAGATATTGGAGCGCGTTGGAGAGGTAGCGTACCGTTTGGCGTTACCGTAGTCCTTGGCAGGTGTGCACGATGTGTTTCACGTATCTCAACTACGAAGGTATGTTCGAGATGAAACACACGTCTTGGATCATTCGGAGTTAACAGTACGGGAAGACCTGACTTTTAAGGAGCGACCGGTTGAAATCATGGATCGAAGGGAAAAGGTTCTTAAGAACAAGGTTATCCTCCTTGTGCTAGTTTCTTGGGGTAATCGATCGCATGGAGAGTCCACGTGGGAGCGAGAAGACGAGATCCGACAGAAGTTTCCTCACCTTTTCCTGTAGTTTTCTATCTTGTTTTCTTGGAATTTCGAGGACGAAATTCTTTTGTAGTTGGGTATAATGTAACACCCGAGCCCAATACTACTATTTTCTATTATTGGTTGAGCATTAGATATTACTCATTTTATTTATCTTGCTTGTTTGGGTCTTACTGTAAAATTTTATCTGGCTAAGTCATTTTGCATATAACAAATTTTAGCACCTAAAATAAAATTGAAAATATTTATCTTGGCCTACTTGACACCCTTAGCCTCGTGGTAGCGTCCGTGCATTGTGTTCTCGTCCCGTTCAGTGAAACGGGCGAGTTTGGATGGCTACGTGCACGTGCGTGTGTCCGTTTTGGGAGTATGCTTTTTTAATCCTAAAACATTTCATTTTAAAATTTGGAACCCGCTTAAAATCCTATTATTTGAATTTCGAATTTTTGGACCCAACCCGGGCGCAATTTGGAAATGTTTCATCTGGCGCCAAAATCCCAAATTTTAATATTATTAAAACCTTCGCATATATTTTTTCTAACTAATCTGATATCTTACTGTTCATTACCTATCTTTTAAATCTTTAAGTTAACCATATAATATTTTTACAATCTTTTATATCCTTCTCAATTTATTCTCTCAGCCAATCGCAACCTCTCCTTTAACCCCGTGGGCCCCACTTTCTCTCTCTCCACTTTTTCTCTCTCTCTCATATATCCTCTCGTACTTCTCTTTATCATTCTTTCTCTTCTTCCTTCATGTCTCGTTTCTTATTTTTTTTAACTGTTCTTTTGTTGCCGGAATTCCGTCGTGTCGGTGACGCTTCTCGACGTTCCAGCGAGGTACCCCGACCCGTGTGGTTCCTTTGTTCGTCGTTTGGGTTCATTCCGTGAACCGTGCGCCCGTCGCGAGTTTCCCCCGCCGACGGTTAACGTTCCGTTTTCCCGGTTCGCGACCCATCAAGGCAAGTTAATCTTGCTACATGCTATATAATTCATTTTATACCTATTTAAATAAATACCATACCTATAGTTTAAATCTAGTGCCCCATGTTTGATTTTATAACGTTTCGATGTTCCGTTGGCATCCGTTTATATCATATTAAATCTAGATCATGAAAACTTATCTTGTGACATACTAGATTACATTATACTGCAACCATATCATTTAAAATCGTCGTAATATTTATTATTATTATCTTTAATTAGTTTATAATCTTCATTTTATAATGTTATACATTTGAAAATCTTATAGTTTACACATGAAACGTCATTGGAAAATCGGATATGACAAATCTGAAATTTACTGTACACCTTATCTTATAAAATTCATTATAAATCATAGAAAAATCATTAGTATACGTTCTTTAGTTCGTTACGAAGCTAACTCAGAATACTATAAATGTATGAAATATTTACTTGCAAAATAAATTGTTTAAATAACGTAAAATGCAAATGAAAATGTCTCCAAACTGCTGTCTAGGGAAATTCCAGCAGCAAACTTTCAACTTCGAATATTCATAACTTTTTGTAGGGACAACCTGAGATGCTTATACTTATAAAACTGAAAACCTTATTGAATTATCTTCGTTTTGGTATAATACACGTCCCTTTTGGAGAACGTTTGTTATTTTTAAGCTATTTTACAAATTAGGGTGACGCTGAATTTCTGAACGGAACTTTCTTGTGTTGGTTAATCAATACCACCTTTATAGTTATTAATTGCTTTGAATATGCTATCCATATTAATATTTATATCACATATTGCTTAGTTGTACATCCCACGTTTCCATTTTATAGTTTTATAACTTTTCGGATACCCGTTTGCATCCATCGCATTTAAGATACATATAATTGCATCCATAGATCACATTACTACATAATAATGTGATATTAACACTCCATGTTTAATAAATTGCATCCTAATTAATATTGGAACTATAAATGTAACCCTAATCGATAACTGTGCATCCATATCCTTGAAATTATATCTATTTGCATATCATATTACATGTTCCAGTTTATTGTTCTGATAGTACTCATGCTTGTTTATTTATACACATGTTTATGATAGTTTGATTATGAGCACCCACATGACATCTTGTGCTTCCTGACATGACCTGTTACACTTCCTACTTGACATGACATGGTACCGTACACTCTTGACATGACATGACACCTTTATACATTACCTGGCTTGACCTGATGTACCATGACCCGACCTGTTACCTGATCTCGTGCCTAATGCCAACAAACCTGACATGTTGTCCTCATGGACCATTCCTGTTGTCTATCTAGACAAAACCTGCTGTTACCTAAACTTGTGTTGGCATTAGTTCTTGACCACTGAATACCTGACTTGACACATATAACCTGGGGGTATGGGGAAATCAAAAGGGTAATCTAAAGTGTAACTTAAAAGGGTATTACTTGATCCGTGGTCCCGGGGGGTAACGGGACAGAGCCATTCGTGACTCTTACATTTTCCTGATCCGTGGTCCCGAGGGGCAACGGGACAGAACCATTATTGGTTCCCATCTTCCTGATCCGTGGTCCCGGGGGGTAACGGGACATATCCTTTGAGTTACATGGAGGATTACTCGAATTGATTTCAAAGACTTTAGAATAGAAAACCTGTTAGAACAGTTTAGTTACCCACTGCACACTACGCTGCACTGCTTGTTTCCTACTATTGCTTTATTCATGTTTATTTCTGCATTGCCTATTACACTGTGCATACTATATCATTGGTTGACATGACGCGCTGACGTCTGGGTTTTGCATGGCCCAGATTCTTTACCACTGTCGCTGTCTGAGCAGGAGTATTTCAGCCAGCAGGCTGATTTGTGAGTTCTGTAGTGGTTAGTTTTATTTCCTGCACTCTTATTTCCAGATGTGAGCCCGCATTATGGCACATACTTTTCTATTATTGTATTGGATCATTCGCTTCCGCATTTATTTATCATTGACTCTTGTTATTCTGGATTATGGACATGTTTTAGATAGTTTATCTTGTTCTTGATATCTCTACAGCCGTAATGTGACTGTGGATGGATACTTCCTACCCACAGGTAGCATGGCTGGCTATGTCACGTGCCCAATCTTGCGTACTCTGGGAAGCAGGGCGTGACAGGCGTGGTTTCAGCATTCTCTCGATGATCTCGGGCTCCAGTGGATTTTTCCACCTGATTGCCGGGCATGTTTGGAGATCCTTCAGCATTCTTTTCGTCTTGGCTGAAAGAACGACCTCCCATGGAGCTTCTTCTATGAAAGAACATGATGCCCCCGATGTGTCCATCTTCTTGGGAGCGTGAGGTTGTGGCGGGTTCACCTTCCAATTCTCGGACAGGGTAAAATTTCCCTGTTGGTATTGATCTTTAATCCAGCCCTTAAAGACGAAGCAATCTTCAATTGGATGGCTTACCGTTTGATGGTAGGGGCAATAATTGGGACTATTAGCCTCACTGGGTTGCAACGGTCATTTTGGATTCGGTAAATTGATGAGCTTGTTGCGCACCGCCAGCTCAAACAATCTCCTCGTTTTGTCCCGGGAAAACGAATAAGGGAGCTTCATCTTCTCATTATAGAGTTGCCGCCTTTCGTCTAGTGGATCAGTTAGTTTTGGGCCACTGGGCTGCTGTTGAGTATTCGCGACGAAGGTCGCCTTCCCTTTACCCTTTTCGTTCCGTGGCTCCGTCTTTGAAGGAGACGGTCTATGACCCATCTGGTCCATTTGGGCCAGCTTGTCGATCAAGGCCTGAAACGTGGTCGGCTTGAAGAACATCATGAATTGGGAAATAGTTGCTTGAGGGTCAAGAGTGCCAACGAACATGCCTACTGCCGGCGCTTCCTTGATGCGCTACTCACATTTTGACCATAAATTTCACCATCGTATTGCATATTGCACCCACATTTCACCTGGCTTCACCCTGGCGTTGATCAATGTCGTTATTGGGGTGCGTTCACTAGCACTCGCGAAACGCTGGGTGAAAAGTAGCTCCATTTCTGCAAAAGTCTTGATGGAGTCGTTTGGAAGTTCAGAATACCACTCGAATGCCGTCTCCGACAAGCTACCAACAAACTGGCGGAGCAGAAGTTTATCATCACCCCCGGTGTTGCCGCACAAGGCTCTGAATTGAGCGACATGCTGATGTGGATTCCCCGTCCCTTTATATACGTGGAATTTAGGGATTGTGTATCCCGGCGGGTACCTTATTTGGTCATACCATCCTGGATATGGTCGCCTAGTTTTAACAATTTGGCCGGCCGCTTCATTCGCCTGGTGAGCTCATATTTGCTGAGCAATGTAATCATCCAGTGCGACCTTAGAGATGGTCTCCTCTTTGGCTGTTGAAAGAGCCGGAGGGGGGTTCGATGTCTCCCCTCTGTCGTCATCAATGATGATCGGGGGGTCTTCAGCTGGGGGTTCCGGCTGTAACATCATCCCAGCCATGTCTTAGAACAAAAGAGCCATTCATTTTATATTGGCTGCCTGCTCCGCAGCCTCTTTTTCTTTCCTCTCGACCATTCTTCGAAGGAACTCGGTATCAGTTTCTTGTTCCCGATGTTGCTCCGAGGTCTCTGGATTTTCTTTTGGCCCAGTGAGTGCGGCCATTGCTATTAGTGTATATGTCCTAGGGGCCATTATTGTATCATACTAGCTTGTATATTACATAATGGAAGCTTGGGATATTCACAGTTATATTAACAGTCTTGCTAAACATGGTAATATGCTACTTGGTTATATCTATCTTAATATGTGTGTACGTATTGATAGAGCCCTTAGGATCTTGCTTGACTATCTGCGTTGTGATGGCAGTCACACTAGTGGGGGCTGGGTAGTCTACAAGCAAATCCTTTTTCAGGTCCCTAGTCGTATACAGGGCATCGATACTCCGGAGTAGACTGGTGTGTACTCTTCTCATCCCAGTTGGGGAGATGGTCTGTCCCATAGCCATCAGTACGTCCTACTGTAGATAGTATAGAGGTGCTCGTTGGGTTACGGGTACACCGGACAGGACTCGCAGGGAACTGTTGGTTGGTATTATACCCGTCATCAGTTAACAGTTCCTAGGTGACATGAGTACAACATAGTCCGCAGACTTGACACTGCTACTTCACCTCGAGTGTGTCCCACTGTTCTTAGATTGCTATCCTACCACGGCTCAAAGGAGTCTTGCAAACAGGTAGCAGTTGGGTGCAGTCCCGAGCACTTGGAGGCAGTAGTGGTTAGACAGGATTCGTCTCTCCCGGTATTGGGAGTTGATATCGCGCTGTGTCTGGAGAGCCATTACGCAAAGTCCCTGGCCAGGGCAAGCGAGATTTACTGGTAGGTTTTCCAGTAGTTTCTCAAGGTGAAATGGGCTTCGCTCCGACACGACTTATACCACTTTTAAGGGACTGACGCTTGCCGCCCCCTAGGCCCGATATGCGATAGTCCTAGACAAACAGACCGGACTGTACGGAGATTGTCACATCAGGCTCAGTAGGAGTTCAGATGGGTTTCCTCATCGACCTTCTTATCGACATCTACCTGAGAACCGTTACGTACAGCTAGTGCCGCTTGCGGTCTGTGGTTAAATCCACTGCCAGCGTAGTAGTCGAGTCTTTAGAGTCCCACACAGAGAGTTTCCCTGCTTCGGGCAAAACGATATATAGGTCGTATGGTTTTACGACAAGGGTTCAGACGCATACGCGTTTTTACGCACGTACGATGTTCGGACAGTTTTTACTAGCCAGCTTTGGTTTAAGCTAGATTCTAGTATCGGATTATTGGATTTATACAGTCTAAAGTTTTTCCGTGTTTTCACGGATAGGAAGGGCGTTCTCGTAAATTCTTGAGAAGCTTCTAGAAGGATGATGACTTGGGGGCTAAGGTGGCATTTGCATTTATTGATTTAGTGACTCATTTGTGTGATTCATTCATGTAGTTAATGGTGCATTTAATGACTAATGACTCATGAGATGAATCACTCATAATGAATAAATAAAGCATGGTTGATAAATCATTTGATTATTCATTTAATAAATCATTATGCTTCATATATTCAAATGATATCATTATTTCATTTCATTCTCACTCTCACTTTCTCTCTCCTCAAGCTCTCTCTCTTCAAACCCTAACCCTAACCTCTCATGTGTTGAGATCAAGGGTTAGTAAGACTTGTTAATCCCTAATCACACTCTATATTACCTAGGTGACTTTGATTAGCAATTTGAGTAACCTAGTTTCCTCAAGTTAGAGGCAAAACTTAGAGTAGTAGCTTTGGGGTGGATCGTCTATTACAAAGAGGAGGCCGACGAGGAGTGCACGGCGGCGCCCCGGCCTCCATCCCGAGGTCGAAAGCGGAAGCGATGGTTAATTTTAATTTTTCTTGAACCGGCACCACCGCGCACTAAAACCCGGATCGGGCCATTAACTAGTCCTAGCTAACTACTAGATGGGGAAGAGAGATATACCGAGCGATCCGTGTCCTCCGGTCTTCTCGTCGTCGTCCCGATCTCACGCGGAATGTCCGGTCTCCACCTCCTCGCCGGAAAGGGCACCACGTCGCCGGCTTCTTTTACGGGCTCCCACCTCTATACCGAGGAAACTCGGGCACGAAGCTGGCGAGTCGACGTGACCAAGGTTTGCTGTAGGATACGTGTAGAACCATGTCTCATTTTAGGGTTCATGGAGGTTGCCATTTTTGGTGGAGGGATGATACATGGAATTTTGTGGAGCTATATGATTTTTCCAAAGCCAAAAGAGATGAAATCCCCTTGCACAAAATTGGGACAGCCCCCTTGGAGCTTGGCCGGCCATGCATGATGGAGTGGAGTGTGAGAATGAGAGTGAGGGGGTGAGTCAAAAGGATAGCCACAAGAATAATGCAAGTGAGAGGAATGGTCATGCAAGAATCATCATCACTAGCAAAACCACACTCCATCAACTAATCAACAACCATGATTGCTACAAAAAGTCAAGCAATCATGAACCATGGAAGGTCAAGGGATGGGGCTCCATCATGAAACCATCATGATACAAAAGTATGCAAAGACAACCCTCCAAATAGCTAATTTACACAAATGCAAATAAGCCCTCCTCCACCAATCTTCGGCCATTGAAAGATACAAATGAAATATGGCCGAAACGGAAAGCAAACTGGCAACTCCAGAAAACTGGTCCGTAATAAATTACAGGAAAACCCCGATACTGTGTATACACACCCGCATCTGTATTCCGACCGAAATACAAATGCAATGAGACAAAATCTACACTGTACTATACTAGGATCCGGCTTAAACCAAAGCCGGCTAGTAATATCCGTCCGATCCTGATCCGTGCAATACCGCACGTATCTGATCGGACCCTGCCATATCTCCATACGGCCTCTACAGCTTTTCGCCCGAAAACTTGAGCAACTGAATGTGGGGGACTCTAAAGACTCGTCAACACCTTGGTTGTGGATTTAACCACTAGCACGTCAGAGGTATAAGCCAATACGTAACGGGCTACCAGGCATTGACCAAAAGGGGCGTCGATGAGCGAACTCATCCTGACACCCTACTGAGCCTGTCAGTGACAATATCCGTACAGTCCGGTCCGTTCGTCTATGAGTATCGCATGGCGGGCCTAGGGGGTTGGTAAAGTCAGACCCCCAAAAGCGCTACAAGTCGTGTCGGAGTGTAGCCCAGAACACCCTGAGATACTACTGGAATACCTACAAGTAAATCTCCTGCCTCGGCCGAGGGCTTCGTGTAATGGCTCTCCTAGACACAGCGCGACCTCACCCCCAATACCGGGAGAGACGAACCCCTGAAGATCCGCTCACTGCCTTCATGTGGCTCGGGACTGTACCCAACTAAAACCTGTTTGCACGTCTCCTTTAAGCGTGGTAGGGTAGTAATCAAAGTACAGTAGGAACTCACACGAGACAAATGACGATCCCCAGGTCGATGAACTAACCTGTACACATGTCACCAGGGAACAGCTATCTGACGTCAGGTATAAGACCAACTAGCATGTTCCCGGCGAGTCCTGTCCGGTGTACTCATAACCCAATGAGCACCTGTATACATCTTAGGTGATCCAACTGACACCAGTGGCTTGTGAGACCGGCCATCGCCCCTCGTCGGGGTCTCGACTGTATACACTAGTCTACTCTGGAGTATCGATGCCCTGTCTCGAAACTCCCACGACTAGGGACCATTTAAGGATGTGCTTATAGACCTCAGCTCCCACTTATATGATCGCCCTCATACTGCTGGTGGTCAAGCAAGAATCCTAGGGGCTCTATCAACGTGTAATAGCGACATGTCAGGTCACCTAAAGCAGTACATGATGATAAAGATAAACCAGATGGCATACTATCATCTCGAGTAAGACTGTCCTACCGGGATAGGTCCTCCCTCAATCATTGCAATCACGTGCCTGTGATCCAATAATTGACTCTGAGGGCACTATCTCCAACAATCTCCCACTTGCACTCAAGGCTAATTATTGCGATGTCGCATACTCACAGCCCGTGTGATACCGAACACCCAACTCCTCTACTAGTCAGTCTCACAAAGCTCGTTTGCGAAACTATTGCGTTCGAAGAATAGCCTCAGTGAGTGGATCCGCTTTGATGTTTCTTTCTATGTCTCTCTATATCTCAAGTTCGCGGAGAAAGCCATCTCTCGAAATGAGCAATACCTGTCTTAGAATGTGTCTGGATGTCTGATGGGACCTAGCTCATAAATGAACTCCAAATCCAAACTTCTTAGACTGTATCGTCAACTGAACTTAATCAGTATCCTGCACCATGCCTCCCTCAGTATTGCCTTGGACCACCTGTCCAAAATACTGCCCATCGTCAGAAGGAAAACAATAACTCTGACGACCTCCTTGTCGTCCAGGTCACCTTGGAAGCCTGGAATGATAACTATCTCCCGAACGAGGCTGTCGTTATCATATCCCTAGAACATCCACTTATGTTCTAAAACTGCTTCCGACTGTTTCTCCAGGATTGGATTAATGTCAACTTATTGCATCTAATGCAAGAACAACATCTGGTGTGGTGCTTGACATCTCATGATTGACTCAATTGCCTAAGCAAGTGATGTGCCAATCATGCACATCCCTCTCCCCTTTAGTCTGTAAGACACCTTTTAGAGAGGGTGAATCCATCAGCTGCAGGTACACTACCGTGCCAGGAGTCGTCCATTCTAAATACTCTTAGAATGCTGTCTAAGTACCCTGATTGGGAAACCACCCAAATCTAGATCTAAAACCATAGATCCAGTAACCAGTATGTCTGATATAATGTCCAAGTCCCATGTGGAGAAACCACTGTGTGACGACCAAAGTATAACCGATCGTAGTATAGGAGTTTCTTTTCCTACTCTGTGTATGTCATCCAAATACCATGACATCACACCCTACTACCTTCTCAACAGATCCATCCCCTATTCTGATGAAGCCAAACCTATGACTGTCACATCAGAAATTGATGATCTATCTCCGCTATATCTGCTTTAGTCTATAAATAGACATAAGCTACCTGTCCACCAATGCTTCCGCTGCTCCCACTGATCACGACAACCCTCTGGCAGAGTCATATACACGTACACTTCCAAAGCTAGTTTAGAACGACGCTATACTCATCCTCCTGCCGGGTCTCACGGTCTGAAACAACAGCAATGGCAAGTCTGGGTAAACAACAACTTCCCTGTCACCGTCCTTGAGGCTACCGGAGTACCTCTCGGGTGCCTGAAGTTACCCACCTTATCTGCGGAGTGGCCAATGGAATGTCAATCCAGATTGAATCTTTAGATTCCTATCAAATCTTCAGTAATCGTTTGTGGTTCTGGAATCACTTCCAGTTCTACCATACTCCCACTACTGTTTTCTGAAAAATCCATTTTTATTAAAACTGTGGCGAGTCTAGAACAATATCGCTATTGATCTTCCAGATGGTAGAAAGTCAACCCGCGTCATAGCCTGGGTCAACCCACAAACAGCCATTACAGAAACGTGCCTTGAGTTATCCAGAGTCTGGTTTTAATCATAAGCCAGACAACTCCCTGTATCTTAACATCGTTAAGATATGAACTGTTCTATATCCAATATAGAACCAGAGGCACTGATTTAATTGAACCAGATTCAAATCATGCAGCTGTCTCCAGTGCATGTCAACTAAATGGAAGGAGGTCGATCATCGTTACTCAACTTAGGAATGCTTCCAATTATGAGTAACCTGAAAGAGAAGCAAGTTCTCTTAATCATTACTATCAACTGAACACCATACAAAAGTATCTACATCTTCGATCACATTGAAGAATCCCGATACTTGCAATACCTGGTTCTCTACTTTATTCAAATACCTATAACTTCTCAAAATTCGGACCCTGTGTTTCCACGAAACACCTGTCTAAAAACTAGAGAAGTCATAAGTAAATCGAATATAGTACGAGGACCAACCCCTCTGTCCTGATGGACCCTGGACAACATACAATACTATGTATAGGTCCCTTGAGTCTGATAACTCATTCACTGTGTGTCGTAGGTTGAAAACTGTACTTATGGTTAAGAAGAATTATACCGCTGTTTAATGCTCCTTACCCAACCATCCATTGATATAGGTAAATGTCATAGACATAATTTCAAAAAGGTATATCTCACTCTATGAAAATAGACGTACAGATATATCAATTTGAAATTGGTGCACAACAGCGGATATTCAAAACTAAATATTTGCCGACCGGCAAACAACCCAGGTGACTTCCTCAAATATCACCGATTACAACGAATCCCGATATAACGAGGATGATCACCTAATTCCCAATAACTTACTCCCACTCAACATCTGTAAAACCATACAGATATGAGAATCAGACTTGGTAAATACATACCCTGGAGCAAGTGTCTAATCGGGAAATCAGTTTTCTTTTAACAGTACACGGTGAATCTGAAACATTGAAATGTTTCGATGGGGTATCCTGGTATTCCTAGTAATGCCTCTTCCATTATTCAGATTCATGACTATAACCGTGTAATTCTTTGCCACCTCTTCAAATCCCTTTATATGTCTATAGTCATTACCTTCTGCACACCCCTTTAGGCCAAATGGTTTTCTTTCTTCCCTACCGTTCGGCACCAGCCTATGGTTTGGAAGAAGACTATCCAATAAGCATAATGGGTGTACTGTCCCAATCCTAGGAACACTCGCAATGCGAGAGAAGGTGAGGATAAAAGACAACCGAATAAACCTTATTCCTATTTCTCCTGAACCAGAATCCATCCCCGAACTGGAACAAGTTCCTTTCGAGTTCGTATATAACCATACGATGGAATATCCAATAAACTGTGGATCTTCGTAGTGATACGGAGTGTTCTGGAGAAATACAAAGGTGAAGTGGGAGTGGTAATGAAATACTTGGTTTGGTCGTGAATAGCAGTCGCAATTTACTTTGCCCTCTTACTAATCCCTTTCTTTGTCTTAACTCAATACCTTCTGTACACCATCGTTAGGCTAATTGGTTTTCTTCATTCCCTACCGGTCGGCACCTGCCTATGGTTTGGAAGAAGACTATCCAATTTGCGTAATGGGAGTACTATCCCCTAATCTAAGGGGTACTCGCAACCTGAGAGAAGGTAGAAGGAAAAGACAACCGAATAGTCCTATCCGTTTCCTCCAGAACCGGAAACCATCCTCGAGTAAATTCTTTCGAGTTCGTATCTAACCATACGATGGTTTTGTCCAATGGAAGTGGACGTTCGTAGTGATACGGGGTGTCCTGGAGAAAAGGGTAAAACTAGGAGTGGCAATGAGGTTCGCAACTCTGACAATCCAAAAGCCAATGTTTAAGAAGGTTCGGTTAATTTTGGTCTCTGAGTCATAGTCTTAGGGTCGGGTCAAAGGTCGCTGCCAAAGAGAGAGAGAAAAGAAACACTCAGCGTGCACTCTAACCTAGATCAGAATGGTTACCAATTTATCTAATCTGGAAACCTCCCACTATAACCTCAAATTCTTCTCCAAACCTAAAAGAAGAATTAGTCGGGATGTCCCGAGGAGTAAACCAACTCATTAGTGGGAATCGGGATCCAACTATCACCGCATGATAACGTGACGGAATCCGCTCAAGCTATCACACTCCAGAAGGTATACGCATATCTGGCAAGTTTCAGTTCTTTTGAAACTCCCGATGTGATTTTTGCCCCATACTCTTATGACCTTGGTGTGAGGTCAAAATATCATAAGTCACATGTCAAGTTCTACCCATCATTGTCCAGGTTAATTTGAACCCACCCGTACATACCCTTGACGTAGGCCAAAATAGTAGTACGACTGTCCCAAACCAACGCATCTATCTATTCAACAGATAAATACCCGGCAGCTACCAAACACTATGCCTTGGCGTGAGGTCAAAATACATAGCTTGAATACTACCGAATATTTAACTGAAATGATGGAGGGCTACGAATGATTTCTGGCGAAAACCTTTAACGTAATGAACTTGATATCGTTGAAGTAACCGGATAGCTTTTAAAAATATAGTGACGAAAACCTTCGCTAAAGAGGTCACTCCCGGTGAAGGGATCTCGGCTCTTTCCCCGTAGAATGAAGTGCAGGATATTCCAACTGAATACCACGATGCAAAGCAAAAGTAATCGGCTATAGTGAAGTTATTGCCCTGACGCAAACTTCTGTCCAAGGGGTCACTCCCGGTGAAGTGATCTCGGCCCTTGCCTCGTCGACTGAGGAGCAGGATATTCCAACTGAATACCACGATGCAAAACAAAAGTGAACGTCCTTGCAATAACAGCTTTTTGAAAAAGTTCCAACAACATCAGATTAGGTTTGTTTTTAACTTGCATTGATCCGAATCAACGCAGTCCCATCAATTGATCACACCACATAGAACGAAAATATACTGATGTACGTATATGCCATCCGCATTCGCCACTGGGTCCCGTCATTACCCGTTAGGTTAGCTAACTAACGACAGAGCGGGGACTGGACTAGCGCGGATGCAAAACATATACAACATCTACTAGTATATATATATATATATATCAATATATAATATTTCGCTCCAGGCGTGATAAAATGCAACATCACAGAAATGTACAGCATCACAGAAACAATACAGATATCTGGGATCCCCGGGTTTCACAGAGCCACTACTGAAACCCGACGTTCCCTTGGTCGTGTGGATAGCCTGTGCAATGAAAACCCTAGACCCCTACGGGCGCGGCAAGTTACCTGCCAAAACCTGAAGCGAGGCAGCCCCCTTCAGCAACGTGAATGGACCACCCAGCACTTCACGGAATCCGGTAACTTGGGCACTGTTCCCCCAATCAGAGCAAGGCTCTGTTTGAATTTTGAAAATTCAAATTTTGAAGAAACGCTTCGGTTCCCGTGCGCTGCGCGCAACGCGCCACGTGTCAGAAGTTGACACGACAGCACAACGCCCAAGGCAGTACGTCCAATCAGAGCAAGGCTCTTTAAAAAAAAACATAAGTAACACTCAACTGCGCAAGCGCACCGCAGCGCGACACGTGTCCGCGCAGTTGCGCAAGCGCACGGCAGCGCGACACGTGTCCACGCAGTTGCGCAAGCGCTGCTGCGCAAGCGCACCGCTGCGCGACACGTGTCCGCGCAGTTGCGCAAGCGCCTCACTGCGCGACACGTGTCATGCACTGGGGAGTTGCGCAAAAGCAGAATGAAGATTTAAGGAATTTTTTTCTGTTTTTGTTAAAATAAGAAGATTTCTTCTGTAAAACAGGGGCCTTTGGATCAAAGATCCAACGGTGGGGAAAATTCCCCAAATCACTCAGAAAAGATTTATTGAACAAATTTAACTAATTCTTGAGCACTATAAAAAAGACCCCAAACCTCATTTCAAAGGGATCATCTGGTTTTAAAAAAAAAAAGAAGAAAGAAGAGAACTCTTGAACTCCTTGAGAACACAAAAAGAAGGTAAAAACCTTTAAAAGAGGGAAGAATTCTCTTAGGAATAGATCATTGATCTAAGAAAAAGATCAGTGATCTTTAACAAATAAATAAAAATAATAAAAATAGTGCCTTGCACTTGCTATGAACCTCTGGTTCTCTGAGACAGAAAGAAAGAAAAGATTCTTTTTTTTTCTTTGATCTAAATTTAGATCAAGAAATTAAAAAGTGCTCTGCACTTCTTTTCTTGAATCTAAAAGATTCTTGGTGCTTTGCACAAATGCAATGCATTACTTGAAGGGCCAGGCCCAAATCAAAAAGACCTAGCAGGCCAAAATAAATTGCAAAGCAATAAAAGGGCTAAGCCCAAATAAAATTGATGCTCTGCATCATTTATAAAAAATAGAGCCCCAAAACAAATTTATGTTCTGCATCCTTTCTGGGCAAAGCCCAAATAAAAATAAAGAGAAAAGCAAAAGCAATGTTGAATATTCTCAACTGGACTTAGCCCAATCGTGGCCGTAAGTCCTTAATTTAAATTGGCTGAGCAAAATGGCTCTCCTAAATCAATCTACATCCGGTTTGAGGGTACATCTCCGAACTCCTTTGACATCCATCGTTGTAATCCCTCAACGACGTCAAAGAGGTGACGGGTCCCTACGGCCACACACCCAATATCGGACCGAAACGTCCATAAACTAACATCGGACCGAGACGTCCCTAAACTAACATCGGACCGAGACGTCCTTAAACTAACATCGGACCGAGACGTCCTTAAACTAATATCGGACCGAAACGTCCCTAAACTAATATCGGACCGAAACGTCCCTAAACTAATATCGGACCGAAACGTCCCTAAAACTAATATCGGACCACCACATCCTTAAACTGGAAAATGGACCACTATGTCCCTAAACTGGAACAATAGAGCCCAAATGCTCTTTTGTCGGATCTAAACGATCCCGTTAAGTTGATCTTAGTCTCAAACAGGACTAACGTATCCTTGACGAACGTTTAAGCCGATCTTAGCCGCAACGCGACTAAGGCATCCTTAAACTAAAAACACCAAACCCAAATCTAAGTAAATACGGATTTGGACTAATCCACGTCCTACGGGCGACGACATTACTCAGTCTCCGTATACAATCCACGGGCAACCACAAACAAAACGAACACACACGACATTTAGTGAAATTCTGGAGAAGGAGAAAGTTGTTGCCGCGATGCGGTAGCGTAATTAACTGCAGGGGCTTGCGCCTGCAGGGAAGAGCGTCCCCACAATCAAAAACCCCTCACTCTGAGGGGAATCTGATGAAGTCTGCTACATCGGCCGCATCTGTCTAAACCTCCGATACACGGCGCCATAAATCAACTTGGCATCTTCGGAGAGGTAGACGGATAAAACCATATAGCATCTGCCCCGAATCTCAGGCGAGACGCAAAGTCTGCGCCGTCTTTCGGAGGGGAACAGATTCTGGCACGCCCGGTGGGACCTCTTCCTCTTTCCACTCTACACTTCGTGTGTCGTCTTCGCGAACCAATCGCGGTTCGTTAAATGGTCGTCTTCGGATTTCAAGTTACTAAGATTTGGTCTTTTACCTGGCGCAGAATTCAAGATTCAATGGCCTCTAGCTGTACCAACTGCTCGAAATGCCGCTGCAACGGACGCTCCACCTCACCAGGAGGTGTAGCATATGGGCCCCAAGCGGCTTCCTTCCTTACTCTGCCGGTAGATCAGGTGACCCAAGCCACCACCGGCTTGTTCTTCGGGACTATGATCCGACCTGCAAGCGTTTCTGCACCAATACCTGCACCGGAAGTGGGTAAAAAGTCGGTCTTCAACCGGCTCACTGTTCCGACAGCCCCTGTCAACGGGTCGCCCGCTACTAAACCGACAGCCTCCGTTTTCACCAGGCTAGGTCAGAACTATAAAGTGGCCGTCCCAAAGAGGGCAACGGCCGCTGCTTCGGAAGTCGTTAAAGCGGCTTCTCCCATCAGAGAGTCGGTCTTCACAAGATTGACGGTTCCCACTCCTCCCCCAGCTGGTCAAAAGGCATCAGTCTTCGAGAGGCTGACATCGGCAGTTACCCCACACTCAAACAGGGGGCAACAAGAAACCATCTCGATTTCCGAGCCAGTCCAAACGGCTCGTCGTGCACGACGTCGCCATTGGCGACGAGTGAGGAAAGCAGGGGGCAACTCCCCCTCAGGGATAACTCCACCCGCTCCAATGGTGGAAGTCAACGCTGCTGTTCCAACTGGGAACAGCTTTGAACTACTGAGGAGAGTGCGTAAGAACTCTCCAACCGCTACCTTGAAAAGATCTCCTCCACCTGCGGAGAGAGTTCCAGAAACAAAACAAGAACAGCCCCCTCAACGGCTATCCTCAAAAGTTTACAAGGTTTGGCGTAGAGTTCAAGACTCCGTGATTGACCCGGACCACTTTCATCGCCAGAAAAAGGCAAAGGTGGAAAAAGACAAAAACCGCCCCATTAAACAACAGGGAGCAACAATTGCTAGGATGCCCACTCCAACGGCTCCTTTAACCTCGATGGCCCACAAAAGAAGGAGGCCAGAGAAAGCTCCTGCGTCAGCAGCAAAGTTTAAAAGCGGTGAACCTAAACGCCCCAAGTCAGGGGGCATAATTGTTCATACGGTTTATATGGCTTCTGGAAAGGAAGAAAGCCGTACTTCTACGGGTCACCGACCGCTCACCCGATCAGTGACCAAGGCTTAGGAGCAGCAACAAAAGCTCCAGGAGATGATGACCACAATGGCTGCACTCACTGGGCCAAAAGAGAACCCTGAGGCGTCCTTAGATGAGCGCCAGGAGGAAGAGACCGACGCCGAGTTCCTTCGCCGAGTACTGGAAAAGAGGGACAAAGAGGCTGCTGAACAAACGGCCAACATACAGCGGATGGGCCTCCTCTTCCAGGACATGATAGGGATGATGATAGAACAAGATCCTCCCGCTGAAGAACCCCTAACCGTCCTTGGAGATGATAAGGGAGATACATTAAATCCGCAGCCCGCTCTATTAACAGCTAAAGAGGATACAATCTCTAAGACTGATCTGGACGAATACATAGCCCAGCAAATAAAGGTTCATCATGCGGCCGAAGCAGCCGGCCACGTCGTAAAAACGGGGCGGTCATATCCAGGCTGGTATGACCAAATCAAGTACCCGCCGGGTTACACAATTCCCAAGTTTCATGTCTACAAAGGGACTGGCAATCCCCATCAGCATGTCGCCCAGTTCAGGGCGCTTTGCGGTAACACCGGTGGTGATGACAAGCTTTTGCTCCGCCAGTTTGTTGGAAGTCTATCGGATACGGCGTTCGAGTGGTACTCTGAACTCCCTAATGATTCTATCAAAACCTTCGCGGAAATGGAGCTGCTGTTTACCCAGCGTTTTGCAAGTGCCAGTGAACGTACCCCGATGACGGCACTGATTAACGCCAGGGTAAAACCCGGCGAGACATGGGTTCAGTACGCTATACGGTGGCGTAATCTATGGTCGAAATGTGAGCAGCGCATAGAAGAAGCCCCTGCGGTGGGAATGTTTGTTGGAACCCTTGATCCACAAGCAACCATCTCACAGTTTATGATGTTTTTCAAGCCGACTTCCTTCCAGGCTTTAATTGACAAACTAGCGCAAATGGACCAGATGGGTCATAAACCCCCTCTCCCAAAGCCAGATTCCCGAAATGACAAAGGAAAGGGAAAAGCGATCATTGTCGCTAATGCTCAACAACAACCGAATGACTTGAAGCCGGTTGCTCGTCCAAACAATACGCGCCCTTACGTACCCCTTGAGGATAGGATGGGACGTCCTTATTCCTTTCCCCGCGATAAAACGAAGAGGTTATTCGAGCTGGCATTACGCAACAGACTCATAAATCTGCCAGATCCAAAACGTCCGTTGCAACCAAGTGACGTCAACGAACCTAATTACTGCCCCTATCATCGAGTGCTAGGCCATCCGATTGAGGACTGCTACGTTTTCAAAAATTGGCTTGAAAACCAGTATAGACAGGGAAAATTTGCGTTATCTGACAAATGGAAGGTGAATCCCCCGCAGCCCCACACCTCTAAAGGGACGAATACGCCGGGGGCAACATGCTCTGTCATTGAAGAAACCCCGTGGGAGGTTGTATTATCATCAAAAACGAAGAGAATGCTAAATGATCTTCGGACATGTCCGGCGATCAAGTGGAAAAGCCCATTGGAACCGCAGGTCGTTGAGGGGATGTTAAAGCCACGTCCAACTCCAAAGACCAATAATGGGGGTTCAAGCACTAGTAGCCAGTCGTCAAAGTCTTCGAAGAAAAAGAAGAAGGCCAAAAAACCGGTGAAGCCTAGCGATAGGCGCACGGACTTGCAAAAGCAAATTGACGCGCTGGAAGAGTACAACCAGAAGGCGCGGACTCCCATTACATTGCAAGAGTTCCTCAACCACGTCTTCCAAGCAGAAGATGAGGGAGGTAGTTCGTCAAATGAATCTGAAGAACATGTGGCAAGTTGCCATGTGATTTCCCATTTGTCCACAACCGATGAGGAGACTCCTCACGCTGAAAAGATGGGGGCAGAGCCTGCACTAAAAATTCTGGAGCCGTCGGATGAAGTGATTGATGCATTCCTAAATTAGGCGTTCTTAAAAGGCAAAGCTGATCGGGATAACGAAGCGGTTATATTCGAAAGGGCCAAACGTCAGCGCCTTGACGAAGAATTGCGGTACTCCCGCTAGAACAAAATACACCCACCACAGATAAAATCAAGTTCAAGATAAAGAAGAGATTCGCTAAGGCTGTGTCGATGGGTATAAAGCTACCACCCTCCGAGAAAAAGATTACGGGTGAAATGGGAAAACCACCCCTCCTATTGCTTGTACCATCGGAAGGTGTCGCATCCCACCGAAGAGTGCAAAGCTTTCGGTAAGTGGTGGCAAGGATATGTTACTCACCGGCAACAGTTTAAGCGGGAAAAGCGCAAAGCCCGCCGAGAGCAGAACGGAATGATCAAAGTGCTTGATAAAACTAGCAGTGGTTGTTGCATGATTGACGCCGGTGGATCACAAGTGCCTACATTCGGGAGTGATTCTGATGAAGAGCTAGAACTTGCCTCTCTCTTTAAAGAGTCCGCTTCAGGAAAAGAAGAAGAACCGAAGGTCTGCGAAAATATCCGGCTGCGAAATCAGACGCTGCCTGAAAAGAACCTCGGACCCTTGAACAGAAAAGATAAAGGGAAAGAAAAGGTCTCTGAGGATATTACTCTCGATGACCAAGTTGCGGAAGAGTTAACCGCTAAGAACCCACTAAAGAAGAATAAGGTGGATTACAACGTTTTAGCACATCTGAGGAAACTGCCCTCGCAGCTCAGCATTCTTGACGCCCTTTTGCTATCAAAAGAGGCGAGAGATTCATTGATTAAGGCACTCCAAGACCCGGAACAATTCCAAGCATGCCTGGCCGAGGAAAAGATGAAGGATGAGTTGGAGGAAGTACACACGGCTGATGTTACTTTTGGCGATGAGGACCTTCTACTTGGGACTTGCGAACACAATCGCCCTCTCTATGTTTCGGGATACTGCCATGATATAAAGATAGGCAAAATTCTGATCGATAACGGGTCGTCTGTTAACCTACTCAACGTGCGGGTTTTGAAGGAAATCTGCATGAGCGTCCAGCACCTTGCTCGGGACAAGATCACCATATCTGGGTTCGACTCCCAATCGTCAAAGACTCTTGGATCTGTGATACTGACGCTACGCTTCGGATTACTCGTCACAGACATTAAGTTCCACGTCATAGATGCCAAGACATGCTACAACGCTTTGCTCGGCCGACCATGGTTACACGAGTACAACATCATCCCTTCTACACAACATCAGTGTATGAAGTATTTTAAGGATGGTTTCGAGTATACCGTGATGGGAGAACTGAACCCGTTCTCTGTGAACGAGGTCCGCAAATACGAAGATGCCAAATACTTCTTGCCGGATTTCGAAGACACAGAGAAGTGTCACAAGCCGGAAAATAAAACTAACGCCACCATCCCTGTCTTCGGCAGTGATACCGAGGAAGAAGAGGAGATCGTTTATTCGGGTCCGCCCCAACATAACAAGCCAGGACCGTCCACTCCTACATTGGTCTTTGGTAGTGACTCGGAGGATGAGGTCCATGTCGTATTCTCTGCTCGGCCTTCAATACGGGCTTCCGCTGATGAAGAGCGAAGTCTGCAGATAACCATGGTACCGCTTGAACATTACAAAGAACTGGATGCACTCAACACCAACAGCGTAGAAGAATTGCAGACATTTTATATCCCTCCCGGACGGGAAGGCGAGAAGGCAATCCTATTCTACCGTTCTGAAGAAAACAAGGTGGAAAAAGAAGTTTGGCATGGCGTGGATCCCACGCTCGACAGGCTTCAGCCTATCCGTCTTCCCAGATATTATACCGAAGGTTTGAAGAAGCTGCTGAAACGCCAGGGGATATCCTTCAGACAGACCGTTAGAGAGGCCAAATTCTATGACAGGGTCTGGAATGTTCCCGGGACTCAACGCAAACTGCCTAACGGGAGAATGGAAACAAGAGGGCTTGGATACATCCGTTTAAGGAAACGAGAGTTACTACCCGGCTGCTACGTCGTATATGACCTTGATGAAGAAGCGGATGCTCAATGGGAGGACGCTAATCCTAAGCCAGTGAAGGTTCCAGATGCAAGAGAGCCCAGTCCGTCGTTCGAGGAACAAATGGACAGACTTATAAAGAAAGCTGGTCAAAAAGTCCGAGATGATCACAACCGTGAGACGGCTATCTACGAGAAAGCCAAGACGCAACGCCTTCTCCAACAGGCCGTAAAGGGTGAAAATGCCGCTCCTTGTCAACCCGTTATAAAGAAGGCTCAGCTCAAAAGCAGAAATAAGTCGAAAGGCCAAAAAGGCACTCAACAACAACAAAGCAGGGCTAAAAGCCACGCAAACGGGAGTCGAGCGTTATTGATCTATCCCTCATGAAGAAAATGAGTCGAGCATACTCTTTTCCTCGGGATAAGACAAGGAGGATATTTGAGCTTGCTCTAAAACATCAGATGCTCGTGCTGCCGGAGTCTAAACACCCTGAACAAGTAGGCGAAGCCTCACACCCGGACTATTGCTCTTACCATCGAGTAGTAGGCCATCCTCTTGAAGATTGCTTCACCTTCAAGAATTGGGTCGAAGATCAATATCAGCTTGGTAAATTCGCTCTGTCCAACAACTGGAGGGTAGCACCACCACAAAAGCACGAGCCTAAAGCCATGAAAGAAAGATCAGTTCCACGTTGGGATTGGAAGCAAATTCGTACCTGTCACATGATAACGATGCTACAAGAAGAATCCGAGAACAGGGGCAGCCTTCCCTGGTGCCTCGAAAACAGCAATGATGAGGTGATCTCAGAATTTCCCCCAGCTCCGAAAGAACTGGAGGACGGCATACATACCACTGCGGATAACCTCAAGAAAATTGAGTTGGGGACGATAAACGATCCGCGACCGACATTCGTCAGCGAGCTGCTGTCTGAGGAAAAGGTGGCGGCGTTAAAGGACGTCCTTGTACAGCATAAAGATTGCTTCGCATGGAACTATTCGAGATGCCGGGACTTGATCCAGAGGTTGCTGTACATAGACTGGCAATATCTCCGAGTGTCAAGCCGGTCAAACAGGCGCCGAGAAGAATGCGGCTTGAGCTCGAAATGAGCATCAACGCGGAAGTCAAAAGCTGATAGACTCCGGCTTTATCCAAGAGGTTCAATACCCTAAATGGATTGCTAATATCGTCCCAGTGATGAAGAAAAATGGTACGCTGCGCATATGCGTGGACTTTCGGGATCTCAACAAAGCCTGCCCGAAGGATGATTTCCCAGTACCAGTCACCGAACTAATGATAGACAATACGTCCACGCATGAGATTTTCTCATTCATGGACGGCTCATCAGGATATAATCAAATAAAAATGCACCCTGAAGACCAGAAACATACGGCTTTCCGGACTCCTTTGGGAATATTCTGTTACAAGGTGATGCCCTTCGGTTTAAAGAACGCCGGTGCAACCTACCAAAGGGCCATGACGAAGATTTTCGATAACCTTATACACGAAATTGTTGAATGCTATATCGACGACCTCGTTGTTAAAAGAAAATCATATGAGGAACATCTCGAGCATCTGAAGACCGTATTTCAACGTCTTCGACAATACAACTTGAAGATGAACCCTCTGAAGTGTGCATTCGGGGTTTCCTCGGGCAAATTCCTGGGATTCGTCGTTCGACACCGAGGTATCGAGATAGATCCGTCCAAGATCAAGGCAATCATGGAAATGCCTCCGCCGAGAACTCTCAAACAGCTGCGGTCTCTCCAAGGGAAGCTCGCGTACATACGGCGATTTATAGCCAACCTCTCAGGAAAGTGCCGCCCTTACAGCCACCTGATGAAGAAGGGAACCCCGTTCGTCTGGGATCAAAAGTGCCAAAGCGCACTAGACGAGATCAAACAGTACCTGCAAAACCCTCCAGTGTTGGCCGCTCAGTGAAGGGAAAGCCTCTCATTCTTTACACGGCCGCCCTTGAAGGTTCTTTGGGCGCATTATGGGCACAAGAGAATGACCAGGGGAAAGAAAGAGCACTTTACTACTTAAGTCGAGTGCTGCTGGGGGCAGAAAGCAATTACTCCCCATTGAAAAACACTGCCTGGCGTTGATCTTCGCAATAACAAAGCTTAGACATTACGCATTAGCGCATGAAGTCTATCTCATTTCAAAGGTGGACCCTCTCAAATATCTAATGTCAAAGGCCATATTGACAGGACGACTCGCTAAATGGGCCCTGCTCTTAATGGAGTTCTCGATAGCATATCGACCACTCAAGGCAGTAAAAGGCCAGGCCATCGCCGACTTTCTTGCTGAGCACCCGATACCAGCCGACTCTCCTTTAAACTGCGATCTTCCAGACAAACATGCGTTTGATGCGATCGATGGTGATAATACCCGATGGGAGCTTTATTTTGACGGAGCATCTTCCGTGAAGAAGCGCAAACAAAGTACCCCTATAATCAAATCGGGGGTAGGACTCATCTTTATAACTCCACAAGGAGGGATAATGCGCTACGCGTTCTCCCTAACGGAACCGAGGACAAACAACGAAGCCGAATACGAAGCTCTGATAGCAGGCCTCGAGATCGCCATTGACATGGGAATTGAAAACCTCCTCATATACGGAGATTCACAACTGGTCGTTAGTCAAGTAAACGGCGATTACCAACATGCAAACCGGAATTGGTAAAATACGGTGAAAAGGTGCACCAACTGCTAACCCAAATTCCCTCCTATACTTTGGAGAGTATACCACGCGCGGATAACAGCAAAGCGGACGCGTTGGCCAAACTTGCTAAAGAAATGGCTGACGAGAACCTCGATGACGTTAGAATCATGGTACAAAGTCGTCGGGTGCTCGCCCCCGCAGAAATACCTTCGGAATCACCCGAAGAGAAGGGAGCGACTGAACAAGCGACCTTGCAAATAAAAGAGCATGAGAAGGTTGAGGATTGGAGAGAAGTCTTTATAGACTACTTCAAGTCCCACCAAATGCCCGAAGATGCGTCCGCAAGACATCAACTCATAAAACGAGCTCTGTCTTTCGCCTTCGTCAATGATACTCTATACAAGAGGTCATTCGACTCTCTGTGGCTGAGATGCTTAGGACCGGACGAATCGGAAAGAGCCGTTCAGGAAGTTCATGACGGAATCTGCGGTTCTCACCAAGCAGGTCCAAAGATGAAGTTGAAGATCAAACGGATGGGCTATTACTGGCCCACGATGATTCAAGACTGCATCGAATATGCGAAGCAATGTCACTCATTCCAGATTCATGGGGACTTCATCCACCAGCACCCAAATCCGTTGCATCCAACGGTAGCTAGCTGGCCATTCGAAATGTGGGGGACTGATATAGTCGGCCCCATCGAACAGCATCGTCTAAAGGACATCGTTTCTTCCTAGCGACAACTGACTACTTCTCTAAGTGGGCAGAAGCAGTACCATTGAGAAAAGTGAAGACGGAGAATATCCTCCATTTCTTCAAAACGCACGTCATATATCGGTTTGGAACTCCGAGGCGGATCATCTCCGATAACGGGCCAGCCTACCGAAGTCATAAAATCAGCCGCTTCGCACAGCAGCATAACATAGACTGGAGATATTCCTCAGTCTATAATCCACGAGCTAACGGTCTCGCCGAGGCCTTCAACAAGACCTTGACAAAAATTATAAAGAAAACAGTGTCCCGAAATAAGAAAGACTGGCATGAGAGACTGCAAGAAGCTCTTTGGGCGTATCGAACCACGTTCAAGACAGCCACAAACACAACGCTATACGCGTTAGTGTTCGGTACGGAAGCAGTACTCCCTCTCGAGATAGAGTTACCCTCTCTACGAGTGGCAGTTCACCACGAGCTAACGGACGAAGAAAATGCTCACCTTCGGCTTAAGGAGCTTGACGCCCTTGATGAAACTAGGCTCATAGCGCAACAAAATCTGGAAGCTTATAAAGCAAAGATGATGCGCTCATACGAAAGATTGACCCGACCGAGGACATTCCACCAAGGCGAACTCGTGCTAGTGGTCAAAAGGCCTATGATCCCCAATTGCGCCAAGCGGGGAAAATTCGAGCCGAACTATGAAGGCCCGTACATCATAGATAAAGTTTACCAGGGTGGGGCCTATCTACTCATGGACATGCACGGTGAAAGGCCTTTCAGACCCTAAACGGTCGCTTCCTAAAGAAATACTACGCTTAATGAGCCACAGCCTAGGTCAACGATAGATGACGACGACTATGTCCGCTCGCTATCTTCCTAAGCTCAAACTTTATAAGCAGTAGCCAGCTTCTCAATAGCAGACCGAAACGTCTTTAAACTACTACCGCAGCATCTTTAGACTGATGAGATATAAAAAAATATATAAAAATAAAATAAAATAAAAACGGTATGTCCATAAGCAAAAAGGGGCACGGATGAAAACCCGAAAGGGCTCCGTGAGTAAAAACAGCAGGGCTACCGGCGAGTGTTCGTGAAAACCCGAAAGGGCGCGACCTCGTAAAAAAAAAGAGAGAAAAAGGAAATAAAAAGAATAAAAAAAAATGGTATGTCCATAAGCAAAATGGGCACGGATGAAAACCCGAAAGGGCTCCGTGAGTAAAAACAGCAGGACTACCGGCGAGCGTTTGTGAAAACCTGAAAGGGCGCAACCTCGTTAAAGAACACTTACAAGATCCTCTCGACCTTGTAAGGAGAAACCACCCGGCGTGAGATCCTTACGACTCACAAGGGAGCAACACACTTAGGGATCCCCACGATTCCTAAGGAGAAAATACACTTGCGAGATCCTCACGACTCGTAAGGAGAGATCTCTTATGAGACCCTCACGGCTCATAAGATTTGAAAGTCTTAAGCTACAGAGATCTAAACCTGTGCTTAAGCAGCCCCCACAACTTTCGATAATGCCCTACAAGTGGCTCAGCATTGACCCTTATATACAATCTACGGGCGCGAATAAACATTTCCCTAACTAAGTCCCATCTGAAGTTAGGGATATGTTTGCATGGTAAACAACCCTTGTAAATCCTCTCGACTTACAAGGAGAAAACCCTCCTGTAGGATCCTTGCGACTTACAGAGGAAAAAAACACTTAGGAACCCTCACGATTCCTAAGGAGAAAATACACCTACGAGATCCTCACGACTTGTAGGGAGAAATACCTTTATGAGACCCTTACGGCTCATGAAGTCAAAGCCTTAGTCGACAGGACCCTAACCCTGGTCGCTAAGCCACCTTTGTTCGACAGCGACAGAGGCAGATGATGATTCGCTCCTGGCAATATCCCAGTTGTAGCGGTGCTGATGCCGAAATCGGTGTCCAGTTTCAGGTTCACGGCGAAAAGCCAGTAGACCGTACATGCATACGAAATAGCCGAAATGATAGGGCAACTTGCAATAAAAAGCAGCAAGTAAAATGTATGCATGCGAAATAGCCGAAATGATTGGGCAACTCGCAATAAGAAGCAGCGAGTGGAAATAAAATAAACAGCCGAAATGATTGGACACCGCGAAAAATAGCCGAAATGATTGGGCGATCGCGACCTTCGCGATATAAAAGCTGAAATGATAGAGCATCGCGGAAATAAAAAAAAATAATGATGATAAAATTTTGGCCCTACAGTTAAGATCACATCGATCCCTGTATACAATCCAAGGGCGTAAACAAAGAGGGAGCCATACTCTCCTAGCAAATCCCTCGACTCACGGATACAAACACTCCTTGACGAGAGACTCCTGATCCGCGTCGACCTGCAGAGCCACCAGCGCCTCCATGGGAATCCTCGACTCGTTTCAAACCCCAAGGAAACAAATAATCCTTGGCGCTCGGGAAACAAATAATCCCTAGCAAATCCCTCGACTCACGGATACAAACACTCCTTGACGAGAGACTCCTGATCCGCGTCGACCTGCAGAGCCACCAGCGCCTCCGTGGGAATCCTCGACTCGTTTCAAACCACAAGGAAACAAATAATCCTTGACGCTCGGGAAACAAATAATCCCTAGCAAACTCCTCGACTCACGGATACAAACACTCCTTGACGAGAGACTCCTGATCCGCGTCGACCTGCAGAGCCACCAGCGCCTCCGTGGGAATCCTCGACTCGTTTCAAACCCCAAGGAAACAAATAATCCTTGGAGCTCGGGAAACAAATAATCCCTAGCAAACTCCTCGACTCACGGATACAAACACTCCGTGATGAGAGCCTCTTAACTCATGTCAACTCGCAGAGCCATCACCCTCTCCGCGAGCAAATTCCCGATTCGTCTCAATTTGTAAGAAGAAGTCTCAGACAGCAAGGATTGAAAAGCTTGCTTCTTGAGCAATGGGGCCCTGCAAGTCAATCCAAAATGGTCTCTTGCATACTATTCACGGGTCTCACTCTCTGAAGTCGAATTTCGACGAGGAGGGAAACAACCGCTTACGAATTCTCTCGACTTGTAGCAGGGAAAATTCTCTTATAAGATCCCTACGACTTATAAGAGAAAACCACACTTAGGAATCCTCACGATTCCTAAGGAGAAAATCCACGTATGAGATCCTCTCGATCCGTAGGGAGAAAACCCTCTATGAGACCCTCACGGCTCATAGAATTGAAAAGTCTTAGACGGTAAACCTGAACTTGCGGCCTAAGCCATCGCTATTTCCTGAGGAAGTCGGAATACTCGTTTTAGACATCCATCAACCATGGTTATTAAGACAGCCTACTGACATTAAAAGAAAGAAGATGACAGAAAGAATATCCGTTCTACATTTGATCTGGCATGCGTGACGCATTCATTTATGCATGGACAGAAGACTCAGGACGAGAAATAAGACAAGCTGAAATAGAAAAGGGGAGGGTTTTCATTCATACCGCTAAAAGTTTTTACAAGCATAAGAATAATGAATAAGAAACATTGTTCAAAATATTACAACGGTATAACCTCGGATCCGGGGCACGGATTGAGGAAATCAAAAGTAAGGCCATCCAGAGTTCTTCTGGCCTTTCTAATTATTCTTATGCGCAGTCTTTCGCGCTCCTCGGTGTCGATATCATCGGCAAGCCCTTCCAGCCTTTGATAAGCAGCAACGATCGTTGTCTGCTGAAACACTTGATGCAGGATGTCAACGAGGTCGTTCCGTCGTTTCTTTGAGATCAGCCCTGTCAGGTGCACTGAATGCACCTTGTCCTCGGCATCATCCAGCGCATTGAGTGGTAGGGCCTCGTGAAGACCCGGAAGTGCCCTCCATATTGCTCCCAGCACGACTTTCAAAAGAGCCGAACGCCCAGGCAACAGCCTGTTAGTTATATGTATGCCCTAGAGGCCATTACTGTACATATGATATATATTGTAGTGGATGCTAGGACGTATATAGGGAGGACTTTCTTGCTCGACATGATAGTATGCTATCTGGTTGATCTTTACCTTAACGTGTATGCTGATTGTCTCTCTGTTACATGTTGGTAAAGCCCTTAGGATCTGTACTTGACTACCTGGACTATGATGCGGATCATACTAGTGGGGACATGGTAGTCCATAAGTACATCCTTCAAAATCCCTAGTCGTGGGTGTATCGAGAAGGGGCATCGATATACCAGAGTAGACTAGCGTATACCTTCTCGACCCATACAGATGGGCGATGGATGATCCCATAGCCATTGGTGTTTGACATCGGAGATCATATACGGGTGCTCAGTGGAGACTGGGTACACTGGACGGACTCGCCGAGAACTCCCAGATGGTATTATACCTCACGTCAGATGGCAGTTCTCTGGTGACACTGGTACAGAGTAGTCTGTTGACCCGAGATCGTCATAGAGTCTTGTGTGGTTCCCACTGTGCTTTGATTTCCATCTTACCACGTCCAAGAGGGCGTGCAAAACGGTGGTTTTTGGGTACAGTCCCGAGTCACATGGAGGCAATGAGCGATAGGAGGGGATTCGTCTCTCCCGGTATAGGGAGTTGATGTTGCGCTGTGTTCGATTGGCTATAACAGGAAATCCCTGGCCAGGGTTGCTGAGATTTACTGGTAAGTGTTACCAGTAGTTTCTCGAACAGTTATAGACCTCATATCGACACGACTTATCGACCTATTGGGGTCTGACGTTTACCACCCCTAGGCGAGATATGCGACATATCAGACGATCAGACCGGACTGTACGGTAGTGTTACTGGTTGGATTCACTGGAGTGTGAGCGGGCTTGCTCGTCGATCTTCAGATCGCTCAATACCCGGGTGGCCGTTACGTTTAGCAGACCGCTTGCGGCTTGTGGATGTTTGATATGATCATCATCCGCTGCCGGCGTATTGACGAGTCTTTAGAGTCCTACACAGAGGTTTCTTGGCTCAAGCGAAACGAAATAGGAGCGCATATGAGATATGTGCGGGACCGAGAATAATACCAGTATGTGATACTGTATTCCATTCTCGCGATGAATGTATCGATTAGGTTATATGCGATATACCCTAGTTATCGAATCAAAGGTTGATTCGATAAGCCGATACATAGGATACTGGTCGGTTATATGCGATATGACCGGATCGTTAAATCAAGTGTTGATTTAATGATTTAATGTATAATTATATATTTGATATATTACTTTGCATTAACTAGTATCGGTTCACTTTAAATGGATATTCTCACTCGGGTGTGCGCATTGCATATGCGATATGATTTTGTGCACATGTTTGTATCATGTTTGATGATGCATGCTTTTTGGTTAAGTATAAAGAATTAAACCAAGGTTAAGTTGTTGATTAGGGTTTTACTTATTCATTTATCTTATTTATTTATTCATTTTGAATAAATTGGAAGATAAATGAATGGTGGCTACTTTTGTTTTTAGTTGAAGTTTCATGAAGCTTTGACTTGTTGACCTTTTGTTCTCATCCTTAACCCTAACCATTCAACCCAACCTTAGTCAATTCTCTACACTTAACTAAGGTTAAGATTATGATAAGTATTCTTTTATTTTTCTATTTTCAATTAACATATCATATTCTTCATCTTCTTCTTCTTCTTCACTTCAAGAAAAAGCTTCACAAGCTTTAATGGCAAAGTGAGAATTAGAGTGAGAAATCCAATTCTAAAGTCTACCCACTTCCTATTTCTTCATCCTCTACCTCTTGCCAAGTAGTAGAGTGTGTTTACTTCACAAGTTTCTTGACTTGGTGAAGTCGGAGCTTGATTTAGCGATGCCTCGACGTAGATCATCTTCGGCATGGACATCGACGACCTAGCTCGCTTATTCTCCGACGAAGCCGACGCTAGAGCCCGGATTTGATTTGGACAGCGGAGAGGACTTCGTTGCGGAGCTATGGAGGTGGAGCACCGGATCTACAAAGGTTGTATTTCCGTATTCCCTTAGTTAAGTGTTAACTAGTTAGCTTTTCGCCTAGTTTTCTAGCAAACGATCCGTAGTCGGGTCTCTCGGCACCTATAATTTTTGAAATTGGCATGTTCGATGCCTTGTGAGACCTCACTAGGGTGCCTAGGAACCCTACAGTGGTATCAGAGCCTAGCTAGAGCCTTAGGCAAAGTCTAGACGGAATTTGAGAGCCGGACGAACCGAAAACCCATTCCCAAAATAGCTCTCTGTACTTTTTTGAAAACAGTGAGTTTTTCCAGATTAAAAATTGCCAAAAAATTCAGCAGGTAATTGGATGAGTTACTGTGAAGCACGTGATAGTAACTCGAGTACAGAGGCGCGGAATCGCGGCCCCCACCATGGGATTCGCGGCGGTTCCGCGGCCACTGTGTTGAGTTACTCCACGTGGCTTGCACAGTAATTCATGTTTTGTAATGCCGAGTCTTCTGGAAATTTTTAATATTTTTTCTAGAGTTGAATTTTCTGGAGTTGTTTTGGGGATTCGGTGTTTCGATCGGAGTATCAAATTTTGTCTGTGTGGCTTTCCGGATAAATTTTAGAATATGTTAAAAAGTTCGACCGGATATAAATACCCAATTTTTCCCCTGTCGGGAAATTTCCAAGTGTTGGATTTTTCCGTAGTTTAACGACGTTCTAAGTAGTGCAAGTAACGCGATGGTCCCTCTAGAAGACAACAAACCTTAACTCGATTATGTGACCGTCTTGAACTGCCCTTTGAACCTTCGGGTTTGGGGAAGTACGGCGTGCCACATGTGAGGCGTTGGCTTGACCCTTCTACGGCTGGACCGTTGGTACAGAGGCACGAACTGAATGTTGTTAGACTTATTTCATGTGTTGACCTGTTTCGGGAAAACTTGGGTGTTCGATTGTTCGATCGGAAAGTTTAACATTTTCTAATTATCCGGAATGTGATACAATAATTGGAATTCACAAATAGTTATGAGATAACGGAATGAATATTATAAACATAGCAGTTTAGTCTCACTTGATCGGTTGCCACGGAATTTTGATGTGATCAAAAGTCCGTCGCAATCACGTAGCGTACGCGGATTCTCGCCGGGTAAACTTAATAGACAGCCTCACTCCATAGCCCCGACCAAGTGACTGTAGGAGAACCCCGTCGCCGAAAGCATCCGTTTGGGTGCTCACGGTGGCGGTGTTCCGCCTTGGTGCACTTCGTCGACGGTATCGGGGGTGCGGCCGTCTACTAAAGTTTGCGACGAGTATTCGATCAAAATGTCGGGAATCTTGTTGAATTGCCCGACTTGATATTGAAAAGAGTTTTCGATTTGAGACTAAAATGCGGGGTTTATAATTGTTAGGCATGCGATGTCTAAGTAATTCATTTGGTCAGGCATGCGATGTCTGAGGTGATTGCGGATTCCAACTGTTGTAGTTTTACACTTTCTTTTCTGTGACCGTAAGTGTAATATGTGATATCGCCGGTTTCGTTGCTATACGTCAACGACAATTGGGATGCGCATATTTACTTACGTTGATGACATGTGATGTTATGTGTTGCTGGATATGTTATATTGGATCGTCGTGTTTGAATAGCCGGGTTTTTTTATGTGAGATGAGTATTTTTTCATTTTCATTCATGTAAAAACTTGTATGTAATATTCTTTTATTGGGGCGCTTCCAGGTTGCGGAAGATGTCACCGTTTGTATATTATTTACTTTTCCGCACTAGGATAGACCCAAGGAGGGGAGCACAAGTAACCGGGTTCTGGAGTCCAGTGGGAGACCAACTCGAGGAGTCGAGTCCGGGTCTCCTAACTCTAGAATTGGTAGGGTTGCTTGCCGCTCTCGTAGGGGTCTAGGGGTGTGGGTTTGGCTATTCATCGCGACCGTGGAATCCGTGTTTTATACTGGCTCGTATTGAAAACACGGACGTCCTAGTATATCCAATATTTCATATGATTCTTCTGCTGCGATATCTGTGATGTGATCATGTGATGTTCTGTGATAGATACAGTATATAGTATATATGATATATTATATAGACGTTACTTATGTTTTACACCCGCGCTAGCCCTGCCCCACTCTGCCGTTAGTTACCTAACCTAACGGTGCACGAGGGGACATCGAGGCGAATGCGGATGGCATAAGTGTACGTCGTATTTATCTGTGATGTTTAGGTATTTTAATGATGGGACTTCATTAATGAGATTAATGAAATAAAAGAAACCTAAGATGTTGTAGAATCGAATTTCAAAATAAAACAGGTAGCTACAGTTCTTGCTTTGCACAGCGGTATATGTGATATATCCTGCACCTTATTCGATGAGGAAAGGACCGAGATCCCTTCACCGGGAGTGACTCCTTTAGCAATAACTGGCAGATGCTACACACTCGGTTTGTCTTTTGATTGCTTTTAAGAGTTTTTTGCTTTGCACAGTGATATATATGATATATCCCGAACCTCAATCGACGAGGAAAGGACCGACGATCCCTTCACCGGGAGTGACTCCTTTAGCAAAACTAGAAAAGCCTCAAAAGCACTCCATTTTAAAATCATTTGATTCTACAACGATATCAAGTTCATTACGCAATAGGTTTTCAGAAAAACCTGTCGTAGCCCTCCGTCATTTCATATAAGTCCTATTTAGTATTCGTGCTACGTTTGTTGACCTCCGTCAAGGCGTAGTGTGCGGTAGCTAACTAGTATTTATCTGTTTATGCATATGATGCAGATTGAGTTAGGGTAGTCGTGCGGCCTTGTTGACCTCCGTCAAGGGTCGTGCGGGTGGGTTTAATTCGATCAAGAAATGACGGGTTGAACTTGACTAGTAGCCTATGGTTTGTTGACCTCCGTCAAGGTCATAGGGTGCTAGGGGCAAAATATTATCGGGAATTTCAAGTGTTGAAATTTGCAATGAGATTGCATACCTTCTATGAGATAGTTGGATCCCGATACCCGCTGCGAGTAAGAGTTACTCCTGGGAGAGTTTTATACATTACAATTAGCCGATCAAGTAGGTTTCTAGAAAGGTGTCAACGGGGTTACGCCTCTGGAAAAACGAGGTTTACATTAATTAGGTTCGTGCGAAAGCACGGGGGACCTCCCTCAAAGTACCGACACTGGCCTGGCTGAAAGATTGGCGAACTTGTAGTGTGTAATTAATCCCGGCTAGTCTTTCCTTTTAGGGTTTGAAGGAAGATTTGATAAAAAGCAGTGGGAGCCATCCTGATTAGATAAAATAAAAACCAATCTATTCTTGCAAGAGCGCACGCTGAGTGTTTTCTTCTCTCTCTCTCCTGGTAGCGACCATATCACGCCTTAATCAAGATAATAAAACGGATTATTGACCGAACCCGCTTGTTATACTGAGCTGGGGAACGTTGGTCCCGCTCCAACTTATAAATGTTATAAGACAGAGCAGGAAATTGGGGAATACCAGATTTCCCGTGCCGCCCAAACGAAGAGAGTGCATGCTGATGCATCATCTTCGGGTGTGTTCATTACAGAGAACTGTTTCTCAGTATCCTTTACGTCCTGGGTATGTGATACCAGATTAGGATCCCAGATATGTAATCAGTTACATAGGGCTACAGAAAGGTAGAGAACTGAGAACGGGTGATAAGTTTCATGAGGCAGAAAACCGGGCAAGCGTTGCAGCCAAGTCTGTTGGTCACTGCCACCCTGTATTACCAATACATTGATTCTGAACGAATGTTATTAGATACCGAACCTGATATACAAAATCATATCAGTCTCTTTATTAGTAAAGAAATGATAAAATTTTGTATTGTTGGATAATGTTTTGAACATTTCCTATATCAAAAGTTGATCGGTTCAGGCACGTTATCTAAAAGCATTAATATTCTAAATCAAACTACAGTTCTTTAGTATACAGAACACACACAAGAGGAAGAGTTCAGAAATGAACGAATCCTTCTTGAGGTATTGTAGACTAGGTCAGATCAATGCGACCCGACTGGCTAGAGTTACATATAGATGTATATTTAAATCAGTTTGAATTTACATCTTGTGAAACTCGCCAGTCATGTCACAAAGATAAGATGACCATAGCTCCGTTTACTGGAAACAGAGAAAGAGTTAGTGAAATCTTGGGATGATACATGTTGATGTATGAAAGGTCCCCTGTCTACACATGCCAGGACTGGTTCTTTTTACTTCATTACATTCTCTGATAATCTCTCAAGATTCAGACATATGTTCCTGTTGAAACATGAGTCCGAGCCTTTTGAGATATTCACAGAATATAAGCGAGAAGTAGAGAACCAAAATACGGGTATAAGTATTATGTCCTTTGATGAGATCAAGGAGGAGAATACTTGAGCACGGAAATACTGGACTTTTCTAAAGGAGAATGAGATTCTCTCTCAGCATTACTCCTCTGTATACACCATAGCACGATGGTATATCGGGGCGGAGCAAATACACCCTATTTGATATGGTGTGCTCTATGATGAGTACTACTGAGTTACCTATTTCTTTTTAGGAGTTATGCACTTGAGAAGATGCATACCTATTGAATAGGGTTCGAATCAAATCAGTTGCCTACCACTTCATATGTGATATGGAAAGGGAAGAGCCCATATCTTAAGTTGGTTAAGATTTGGGGTTGTCCGGGCTATGTCTAAAAGCAAAATCCGGACAAGCTCAAGGCAAGGACTGTTATGTAAAACTGGAAATGTTCCAGCTATACAAACTGCAGCTGATGATTTGAGAGAACCAAAGGATTCAATAGTTACCAATGAACCTCAGCCTCTCCGCCGATCTAGTAGGGTTCCTCACCCACCTGAGAGATACTTCGTTTTCTCTATGACAGTGGGAGCGAGGATTGCATCATGAGATGATGACCCAACTAGCTTCGAGCTGGCCATCGAGAGTAAGACTCTGTAAGAATGGCTGGATGTTTAGCGATCTGAGATGGAATCCATGTACACCAACAAAGTATGGACTTTGGTTGCAATATCTGAAGGGTTAAATCCCCATCAGGAGCAAGTATATCTTGAGAAGATTACTTGGTGTAGATGGAAAAGTTGAGACTTTCAAAGCTAGACTTGTTAAAGGTTTTCGTCATCGACCAGGCGTGGATAATGATGAAACCTTTTCCAATATCTATGCTTAAGTCCATCCAGATCCTACTTACCACGGCTACATACCATGACTATGATATCTGGTGGTTGGGTGTCATGACTGCTTTTCTAAATGATGTTTTAGAAGAATGCGTCTATAAGTACACAGCCAGAGGGCTTCGTAAACAGTGGGAGCAGCGGAAACGTGTGCAAGATGCTTTATAGGATAAAGCAGGCATCGCGGAGTTGGAACATCTGTTTTGATGGTTTAGTCAAAGAGTTTGACATCATCAAAATGGTAGATGAACCTTGTATATACAAAAAGGTAGTAGGGAGTATGGTGATGATCCTCGTAGAGTACGTGGATGACATACTCCTGATAGGGAAGGAGTTTCCTATGCTACGCTCGATCAATCTCCGCTTATCACAATGATTCTCCATAAAGGATCAAAGTGATACCTCCTAAATCCTGGGTTTGGATCTATGAGATAGATCTAATTGGATGTTAGGATTCTCACTAGTTGTAGTGAGACGGTATCAATCGATCCTGAGGAGAATCACTGGAAGGGTTCCAGGGTGATAAAGACGACTGAATGTCAGTCGCAGGCATTGTCTTTACCCTCAGTAGAGGGACGGTATGTTGGAAGAGTTCCAAGCTAGATACCGTGACATACTAGATGATAAAGGCTGGATACATCGCTACTTAAGATGCTGCCAAAGAGGCTGTTTGGGTGTATATTGGTTCATGAGATGAACTACGTTCCTACCATTGTGAGACAATGGAGTTGTGGCTTATGCCAAGGAACGCAGGTCCCATCAGTGATCCAGACATATTCTAAGGCAGTATCACTTGATCATGGAGATGGTTGATCTCCAGGGTGATCGAGGTTTGGAGAGTAGACTCAGAGGACAACACAGCGGATCCACTCACAAAGGCCTGTTCCCAGAGAGAGACTTTTATGGGATGGTTGAGTATGAGATACTACAACCACTTCTACAGATGGCCCTAGTGCAAGTGGGAGATTGTTAGTTATATGTATGCCCTAGAGGCCATTACTGTACATATGATGTATATTGTAGTGGATGCTAGGACGTATATAGGGAGGACTTTCTTGCTCGACATGATAGTATGCTATCTGGTTGATCTTTACCTTAACGTGTATGCTGATTGTCTCTCTGTTACATGTTGGTAAAGCCCTTAGGATCTGTACTTGACTACCTGGACTATGATGCGGATCATACTAGTGGGGACATGGTAGTCTATAAGTACATCCTTCAAAGTCCCTAGTCGTGGGTGTATCGAGAAGGGGCATCGATATACCAGAGTAGACTAGCGTATACCTTCTCGACCCATACAGATGGGCGATGGATGATCCCATATCCATTGGTGTTTGATATCGGAGATCATATACGGGTGCTCAGTGGAGACTGGGTACACTGGACGGACTCGCCGAGAACTCCCAGATGGTATTATACCTCACGTCAGATGGCAGTTCTCTGGTGACACTGGTACAGAGTAGTCTATTGACCCGAGATCGTCATAGAGTCTTGTGTGGTTCCCACTGTGCTTTGATTTCCATTTTACCACGTCCAAGAGGGCGTGCAAAATGGTGGTTTTTGGATACAGTCCCGAGTCACATGGAGGCAATGAGCGATAGGAGGGGATTCGTCTCTCCCGGTATAGGGAGTTGATGTTGCGTTGTGTTCGATTGGCTATAACAGGAAATCCCTGGCCAGGGTTGCTGAGATTTACTGGTAAGTGTTACCAGTAGTTTCTCGAACAGTTATAGACCTCATATCGATACGACTTATCGAGCTATTGGGGTCTGACGTTTACCACCCCTAGGCGAGATATGCGACATATCAGACGATCAGACCGGACTGTACGGTAGTGTTACTGGTTGGATTCACTGGAGTGTGAGCGGGCTTGCTCGTCGATCTTCAGATCGCTCAATACCCGGGTGGCCGTTACGTTTAGCAGACCGGTTGCGGCTTGTGGATGTTTGATATGATCATCATCCGCTGCCGGCGTATTGACGAGTCTTTAGAGTCCTACACAGAGGTTTCCTGGCTCAAGCGAAACGAAATAGGAGCGCATATGAGATATGTGCGGGACCGAGAATAATACCAGTATGTGATACTGTATTCCATTCTCGCGATGAATGTATCGACTAGGTTATATGCGATATACCCTAGTTATCGAATCAAAGGTTGATTCGATAAGCCGATACATAGGATACTGGTCGGTTATATGCGATATGACCGGATCGTTAAATCAAGTGTTGATTTAATGATTTAATGTATAATTATATATTTGATATATTACTTTGCATTAACTAGTATCGGTTCACTTTAAATGGATATTCTCACTCGGGTGTGCGCATTGCATATGCGATATGATTTTGTGCTCATGTTTGTATCATGTTTGATGATGCATGCTTTTTGGTTAAGTATAAAGAATTAAACCAAGGTTAAGTTGTTGATTAGGGTTTTACTTATTCATTTATCTTATTTATTTATTCATTTTGAATAAATTGGAAGATAAATGAATGGTGGCTACTTTTGTTTTTAGTTGAAGTTTCATGAAGCTTTGACTTGTTGACCTTTTGTTCTCATCCTTAACCCTAACCATTCAACCCAACCTTAGTCAATTCTCTACACTTAACTAAGGTTAATATTGTGATAAGTATTCTTTTATTTTTCTATTTTCAATTAACATATCATATTCTTCATCTTCTTCTTCTTCTTCACTTCAAGAAAAAGCTTCACAAGCTTTAATGGCAAAGTGAGAATTAGAGTGAGAAATCCAATTCTAAAGTCTACCCACTTCCTATTTCTTCATCCTCTACCTCTTGCCAAGTAGTAGAGTGTGTTTACTTCACAAGTTTCTTGACTTGGTGAAGTCGGAGCTTGATTTAGCGATGCCTCGACGTAGATCATCTTCGGCATGGACATCGACGACCTAGCTCGCTTATTCTCCGACGAAGCCGACGCTAGAGCCCGGATTTGATTTGGACAGCGGAGAGGACTTCGTTGCGGAGCTATGGAGGTGGAGCACCGGATCTACAAAGGTTGTATTTCCGTATTCCCTTAGTTAAGTGTTAACTAGTTAGCTTTTCGCCTAGTTTTCTAGCAAACGATCCGTAGTCGGGTCTCTCGGCACCTATAATTTTTGAAATTAGCATGTTCGATGCCTTGTGAGACCTCACTAGGGTGCCAGGAACCCTACACAGCCAACCACCGCTTGCGTTCAGACGACCCATAACTTCTGCACATTCAGCGTCTGTAAACTCCTGGTTTTGTTGACGACCCTGAGCGCGGATATCATCGTAGGTATTGAACTCGTGCAGACTGTATAGATGCACCGCCGCCATTATGCCTGGAGAAAACATTACAGGAAGATCAACGATAGAAAAGCAATAATATACGTGGATCACTAAATTCCTAGAGAGCAAAACTATGTTTAAAGATGAAACCCACTAGACGAGAGCTCTGCTATTTAAGATTGATCTAAGAATCGATTTTACCTAAAGTTTTTCTAAAAAACTTTTAAAAAAGGAGCAAGGCACCGGAGTTCTTAAAGGCAAGAACAAAGCTTTGAAGTCTTCGAAAATGGAAATCTGGAAGATGATAAGTATCTGAAGGGGACCAAAGGTCTTATTTATAGGCCTCAAGTGCCTCTTCGACTTCCAAGAGTTGTCACGGCAGTTTACCCTAATTGGAGCGAATTTCCGTTCGAATTCCGAGACAGGAGATGAAGCAACGCTTCGTCCTTCCCCGATCAGAGCAAAGCTCTGTCTTGAAGAAGCGACGCTTCAGCACGGAAGCGCTAGCGCAGTTGCGTTGCGCTGCGCGCTACACGCCACATGTCCGGCGCAAACGCATCAGCGCAGCACCCCAAAGCAGCGCACCCAGCCAAAGCAAAGCTCTATTTCAAGCAAAACCAAGGGAAGCAACGCTTCAGCGGCGTATGCGTCGTGCGCTGCGTGACACGTCTTGGCATAGATGTGCTAGCGCAGTTGCGCTGCACTGTGCGCTGTGCGACACGCGTCATACCCTGGAGCGTTCGCGCTAAACAAAAAGGTTCTGAAGAAATCTTTTCGGTTATTATCTTCTGTAAAACAGAAGCCCCTAGATCAAAGATCCGATGGTGGGGGAAATCCTGCCAAATCTTTCAGAAAAGAGATTTCTTCAACAAATTGAACTTGCTTCTTAATCTGCAAGATGAAGCCTCAGGCATCAGAGGTAGGAGAACTTGCTCCCTGAACAATGGGATCCTACAAGTCGATCTAAAATGGTCTCTTGCACACTATACGCGGGACTCACTCTCTAAAATCGAGTTTCGATAAGGAGGGAAACAACCGCTTACGGGTCCTCTCGACTCGTGAGAAGGAAAAACTCTCTTGCAGGAACCTTACGACTTGTAAGAGAAAACCACACTTAGGAATCCTCGCGATTCCTAAGGAGAAAAGCCCGCCTACGAGATCCTCTCGATCCGTAGGAAGAAAAGTCTCTATGAGACCCTCACGGCTCACAGAGTTGAAAAGTCCTAGGCGGTAAACCTGAACCTGCAATCTAGGCCATCTTTATCTCTGGGAGAAATGAAGTTATCTGTCAATAAGGTGCATTAAATATGTCATGCTGAAAAGAATGAGAAAGGCGAAGAAATGACACAGGACGTTACAAAAATGTGTATCTTTTATTCATGAATATTGACTGGGTACAGGATACATTGTACTAAAGAATAAAAAAATATACATATATTTTACAAGTACAAATGATACAAGGAGAAATTACTGGGAAGGAAGCGTCTTGCATAGATTTAGCAATTGCTCGCATACTTCCTTCCACGTCTTCTCTCGATCGGCTACCACCGCCAGCTCTGTCTCCACTTGGGCTCGCTGCTGCAAGACCGACGCAAGCTGCTCCCTGACGGCCTGATAGGCAGCTTCCCGACTTGGGATATTGCGCTCAGCTACGTCAAGCTTCCGCTTCAAATTTAGCCCATTGGAGATACACTCCAAGAGACCCTCGAAGATAGTCTTCACTTGGGCAGCATTTGCCTCAACCTCAGCGCGCAGATGGGCCGTTTCGTTCGAGGTCTTTTGGCATTCCCTTAGTCTTGAAGCTGCTTCTTGTTCCAAGTGGCGGAAGTGCGAAGTGCTTTGCTCGAGCCAAGTTGTGCGTTGGGTGCTCAGGGCTAAAACTTCGGGAGAAGGGCGCGTCGACTCCAGCCGATATAGACAAGCCTCGATCCCCCTGCAGTGGTTAACCCAAGATTCGACGACGCCTTCGTTATGAAAATTTACAAGCGCCGCCAACATCGGGTTAACCTCCGCAGCAAAATCTACGGCAGAAGGGAGAGCGTCCATATTGAGCTCTTCAATGTACCCGCTCAGTATGCCCAAACTCATCACAGCACCCTTTGAAGATGGACGTCTCAAGAAAGGGCCTGCCGGTGAAAGGACGCGAGCCTCAAAAGGGACCGGAGCCGGAACAATAGCTGCAAAACAAAACATGGTTAAACGATGGTTCAGAAGATGTTGAAGGGTTACCAAAAAAGGAAATTTACTATACCAGCTGCAACAGACGGCAAAGCCGGAAGGGCAGGTAGCACGGCAGGTCTTGCATCCCCTCCTTCGATTTGTGGCACTGCAATAAAGAAAAGGAAAAGTCAGAAATTATCCCATTGCTAGAAAAAAAGAGGTAAATAAAGATATTATAGTGAAAGTATACTCACCGGCGCCACCAGAGGGAGAAGTGAGTTCGGATGGGAAAGAGAAGTGTGGGAGCAACACTTGATATAAATGATCGAAAAGCACTCCTGCAAAGGCACAATGGTATAACGTTAGTACAAGGCTACATTTTTGAAAGATTAATGCATGAGTCGTGAATCCATACCTTCCAACATCCGTGATGGTACAAAGGAAGGCGGGGAGGTGACCACCGCCAAAGCAGTAGTCGACGGTGCCCCCTCGAGCAATGGAGCATCGGCACTGGCCGCACCTGCAAAGACAAGCTTGTTAGAAGAGATCGCAAGATATATAGAAAAAAGAGGGAACGCTGGTGACTCAGAAATTTACCCGACGAGCTACCAGCAGAAACTGAAGCAATCCCCTCATCCATCGACATGAGACCACCGCCCGTAGCCTCATCACCCGACTCGATGGGAACCGTTGTTGTGCTCGCGAGCCCGGGAGACGGCAAGGAACCATACGCGGGGAGGGCTATGATCGGAGTATTACCAGATTCCTGGGAAAGAGCGGTTCGCTCCTCCTCAGGAATCGTGGCCGCCTCACCCGATACTCCCTCGATTTCTGCGGTCACGGTTGTCTCGTCCATCGGCACCGTGACGTCTCCAGCCTCAAGTGCTTCGACTTCTACCGCCTTCGGCTCGACACTCATCTCATCTGCCGCCACTTCAGACGCGGCATCAATGACCTTCTCGGCGGCGGATCCTTCAACTTCTGTTTCAGGCGCCGTGGCCCCGACGACGGTGCTCACTGTTGGCTCGGGTTTGGCAAGTATCGCTTCCTCCATTCCCCTGGGTTCGACGGTCTCCGCCTCCCCCTCAGTCGGACTTGGCCCTGCAAGATGGAATGCATATGAGCCAATGGCTTGATAATTCTTACAACAAGGTTCTGAAAGAAATGCTACCTGAAGAGGATTTATCGTTTGCACCCCGAGCCGCGCGCGCCACTTGCCTATGAGCAGTAGACAGGGCAGCAGGGGCCTCTTCAGAAGGAGTGTCGGCATGAGGAATAGTGCTAGGGCCTGCTCCCGTGGCCAAAGCAGCTCTGCGCGCCTTTGCTTCACGTCTCAACCGCTTCCGCTCCTCTCGAGCCGTTGAGACGGATGCCACTAGGGCTTCCTTGAGTGAGGCTTCTTCGTCCGTGAATAGGGACGCCTCTAGATTTTTCAGGGCGTCCCTCGTCGTCTTGTCAAGCCGAGGCTCTTGTGGCAACTTCGACGAAGCCGGGACTTCGATGACGGACTCGGGAAGGATCCCTGCGTCAATTGATACAACCCCTGCAAAGAAACAAAAGAAGTTCAGGTTGACTATCATAAAAAGACAACAAACTTTCCTTATAAAAGAGAAAGGGGTGAAACATACCAGCGCCTGCTAGGGCACGCTTCTCCTCCTCCTCCTGGAAGGTTTTCAGGGAGGCAGCAATAGCCTCTTCAGTAGAGACACCTGTTGAAAATGGAGCAAATGTTAGTTAAATATAACAATACAAACTGCAATAAAACGACAAATAAAGCGTCTGATGATTACCGGACTCAGCGAGTTTGCTTAACATCGCTTCAAGCCTCGCCGATCGCTCCGAAGCTGCAATGGCGGCAGCCAAATTGGTGTCCGCAGGGTCTACCACGAAGCCCTCATTGCTGCCATACTCACATATGGCCTCGGCAGGAGGAGCCGCAGGCTTTAAGCTAAGGATCGCGTCGAGGGATAGGGTGGACTTCTTCTTCTTTTGTCCGCCAGCTTTAGATCCACTCGGAATAGCCTTGCGCTTGGCAGTCACTTTAGGGCGGCGAGTCCCGATATCCGCTCCTGCGCCAGACCCTGGCGATACCACTTTAACCGTCTTTATGGGAGCACGGGGTGCCGGGGGTGCATCCACCGTAGTAGGCAGTGGCAATCCACGCGGGGGGCTCAACATGCGCGGTCGGTCAGCTCCGGCATCTTTTATCGGGAGGGTGACCTGGATCCTTGGCTGCAAGGGAGCCTTGCGATCACCGCCAGGAGGCGCAGCCCTACGGTCAACCAGCAGACGTTTCTCCATTAAAATGATTGGGCCCATAGCATCCGCATACCAGGCTACATACGGATGGATTATTTTAGGGGCACAGCTAGGCTCACTGATAAAAAATAGGAGCCTGTATTGAGCCGGGTGAAATGATGCATCGCGTTCCTTATTCCCCCTTGGTTGGCCGCGGGTGTTTCCAGAAAGGCTTCCATCGGGATCCCTTGATTGTAGCTCGATTGTCGGGCAAATCGATGTGGGTTATACCTCATAAAGAGAGCCGTCTCATTCTGCCTAAATACTAGGTAGCCCTGCCGAATGGAGTAAAGGTGAAGGATTTCCCGAGCCTTCAGTACAGAAGCCCCGCCCTTAAAGTCATCGCGCAGCGGCACCACTGACTTAGTGGTCTCTGAGCCTATGGTGATGACCTTATCCACAAAAGAGATCTTTGCTCCGACTAGATGTGAACGCAGGAGCAGTCCTCTAGACTCCCGTGGAGGTGCAACCACAATTGAAGCGCCGACCAACCGTATGATTCTTGGGAGTTTGTATTTCTCAAAGAACGGAGGAGTCTTATGGGCACCAAACACCCCTCGCACATGCAGCTCCATCCAAGAAGTGAAGTAGTGCATCGGGAAGTTAGCAGGCTGTACCCCAGGCTCATTAGCGTCCGCCGCTACGCTAAGTCCATTATAAAGGTAAGCCAGCCCGGCAATCCCTACCGATAGCTGCAAACCAGCCGCCATTCGATGAGCCGGGTAAAAGACGGAGGGCCGCATGAGGCGTGGATGCATGGGGAGCGCGAAGCTGCATAGCCATAAACCCAAGAACCCTATGAAAAAAGTCTCCTCGTCCATGCCAGGACCGGCGATCTCTGAGAAAGGGATGCTGGCAGTGCCGGGGAAATAAAAATCCCGCTGGTCATTTTCCGATGTAGGTCGGCGGTCCAAGCCGAAACCAAAAGGGTCAACAAGCTGAGCGAACTTCTCGCTCTGCTCTGATAGGAACTCCGGGCGAATAAAGCGAGCAATGAAATCCGCGAAACTGACGCCCCGGTCGCCCGATTCCAAATGCAGTTCCTCATAAATCTCCAGCACCTTCACCAAGCCCGGATGCTGATGCTGGATGGCATTCTCCGGAGTTAAGTCAAATACCAGCTGCTTGGTGGCAAAGACGTACTCGTCAGGAGAAAGCAGCTCTTCGTAGTGCTCCCCCCTCGCTGGTAGACCTGAAATCTCAGCAAATTCTTCCAAAGAGATGGAGACTTCCCTATCCGCTGTCAAGAAGGTGTGGGTGGGGATATTCCATTGTTCAATGAAGGCCTTTATCCACCATGTTGGAGGAGAGGGATATTCGAAAAGTGAAACGTAGACGGCCGAGTATAAACCAATCGTCGTCAGATGAGTCCTTTTCGCCGCTAAGATGTAGCGGGCCCAGGGCAAATATCCGGCAAGCGGTCGCGGGATCAGTCCAATATTATAAGCCTGTCCCCAAGGGCGTGCTTCACCCTGATAGATTCGCCTCCCCAAGATGTCTATCGCCGGCGGCGGTTGCACCAGGATGGCACCGATTGCAGGCTGGAGGAGGTCGTCGGAATTCCAATTTTTAACCTCCACGGCATACTTCACCGGAGGCTTGTCCGCATAAGGGATCGCGACTATGGGCTCAGAGGGCGAGGCGGAGCTAAAGCTGCGACGGCCTTGGATGATCTGGCTGTACCACCTTCCCCATAGGTGAAGTTTCTTGCACTCGGGATCGTGATCTTTAATCAGAGCAAACACCACCCGGTCCACTGGCGAATGTGGGAACCCTCCTTCTGAGCGAACGAAAGGGAAAGACAAATATTCAGACGTGTTTCCTGTAGAAAAAGAAAAAAATATAATCGTTAGCGTTCCAATGCTTCACCTTTCAAAGTCCTACATCACACTACAATGCAGTGAGTAGGGGACCAGACGGGGACCCACAAAATCTAGATGACGGCGCATCATTTGATGAGACAGTCTCATCATTGGATGAGACTGTCAGTTAATGAAAAAGACCCACAAGAGAATATCCTCATTGGGGGGGAAATCCCTAGAGACAAGGAGGAAATCTCCTCTTTTAGAGCAAAGCTCTGTCACAGAGTGACATTTGTCAAACTCTGGTCTCAAGGGAATAAAACTTCCTAAAAAAAAAGAGCCTAGCTCTGTAGTAGTAATGAAAAATTATAACTCCTAAGGATTAAAATTTTTGGGATCTTAAAGATCCATGAAAACTTTTAGGAGTTCTCTATTTGATCTATGAGCAGGGCTCTGTTCATGGGTTAAAACCCAGGAACAAGATCTCTGTAAATTTTTGAGAGCAAGGCTCTGTGGATGAAACCCCAAAGGGGTCTTCTTTAGATCAAAGATCTATAAGAGCAAGGCTCTGTTGAAGAAACCCCAAAGGGGTTTTCTTTAGATCAAAGATCTATAAGAGCAAGGCTCTGTTAATTAAATTTAATTTAAATTAATTTAAATTTTTACCTAGAATGATTCTAAGTTCTGAACTTCAAAGTTCTTGGGAAGAAGCAAGAGCAAGGCTCTATGAGTTTTTAAGCAAGAGCAAGGCTCTGAATCAAAGTTCTTGAACGGTAAAAAATTTTAAGGACCAAGGGTCCCATTTATAGACGCCTGCGTCTCTTCACCTGACCTCTATGATCCAATGGTCGGGATCTTGCCACCGCTGCACTCACGTGCGCGCCACGTGAGCGCAACGGTGGGGGGGCATTTGTTCCCCCAATCAGAGCAAGGCTCTGTTTGAATTTTGAAAATTCAAATTTTGAAGCAACGCTTCGGTTCCCGTGCGCTGCGCGCAACGCGCCACGTGTCAGAAGTTGACACGGCAGCACAACGCCCAAGGTAGTACGTCCAATCAGAGCAAGGCTCTTTAAAAAAAAACATAAGCAACACTCAACTGCGCAAGCGCACGGCTGCGCGACACGTGTCTGCGCAGTTGCGCAACCCCAACTGCGCAAGCGCACCGCTGCGCGACACGTGTCAGCGCAGCTGCGCAAGCGCTGCTGCGCAAGCGCACCGCTGCGCGACACGTGTCCGCGCAGCTGCGCAAGCGCTGCTGCGCAAGTGCACCGCTGCGCGACACGTGTCCGCGCAGCTGCGCAAGCGCCTCACTGCGCGACACATGTCATGCACTGGGGAGTTGCGCAAAAGCAGAATGAAGATTTAAGGAAATTTTTTCTGTTTTTGTTAAAACAAGAAGATTTCTTCTGTAAAACAGGGGCCTTTGGATCAAAGATCCAACGGTGGGGAAAATTCCCCAAATCACTCAGAAAAGATTTATTGAACAAATTTAACTAATTCTTGAGCACTATAAAAAGGACCCCAAACCTCATTTCAAAGGGATCATCTGGTTTTAAAAAAAAAAGAAGAAAGAAGAGAACTCTTGAACTCCTTGAGAACACAAAAAGAAGGTAAAAACCTTTAAAAGAGGGGAGAATTCTCTTAGGAATAGATCATTGATCTAAGAAAAAGATCAGTGATCTTTAACAAATAAATAAAAATAATAAAAATAGTGCCTTGCACTTGCTATGAACCTCTGGTTCTCTGAGACAGAAAGAAAGAAAAGATTCTTTTTTTTTCTTTGATCTAAATTTAGATCAAGAAATTAAAAAGTGCTCTAAACTTCTTTTCTTGAATCTAAAAGATTCTTGGTGCTTTGCACAAATGCAATGCATTACTTGAAGGGCCAGGCCCAAATCAAAAAGACCTAGCAGGCCAAAATAAATTGCAAAGCAATAAAAGGGCTAAGCCCAAATAAAATTGATGCTCTGCATCATTTATAAAGAACAGAGCCCCAAAACAAATTTATGTTCTGCATCCTTTCTGGGCAAAGCCCAAATAAAAATAAAGAGAAAAGCAAAAGCAATGTTGAATATTCTCAACTGGACTTAGCCCAATCGTGGCCGTAAGTCCTTAATTTAAATTGGCTGAGCAAAATGGCTCTCCTAAATCAATCTACATCCGGTTTGAGGGTACATCTCCGAACTCCTTTGACATCCATCGTTGTAATCCCTCAACGACGTCAAAGAGGTGACGGGTCCCTACGGCCACACACCCAATATCGGACCGAAACGTCCATAAACTAACATCGGACCGAGACGTCCCTAAACTAACATCGGACCGAGACGTCCTTAAACTAATATCGGACCGAGACGTCCCTAAACTAACATCGGACCGAGACGTCCTTAAACTAATATCGGACCGAAACGTCCCTAAACTAATATCGGACCGAAACGTCCCTAAAACTAATATCGGACCACCACGTCCTTAAACTGGAAAATGGACCACTATGTCCCTAAACTGGAACAATAGAGCCCAAATGCTCTTTTGTCGGATCTAAACGATCCCGTTAAGTTGATCTTAGTCTCAAACAGGACTAACGTATCCTTGACGAACGTTTAAGCCGATCTTAGCCGCAACGCGACTAAGGCATCCTTAAACTAAAAACACCAAACCCAAATCTAAGTAAATACGGATTTGGACTAATCCACGTCCTACGGGCGACGGCATTACTCAGTCTCCGTATACAATCCACGGGCAACCACAAACAAAACGAACACACACGACATGAAGTGAAATTCTGGAGAAGGAGAAAGTTGTTGCCGCGATGCGGTAGCGTAATTAACTGCAGGGGCTTGCGCCTGGAGGGAAGAGCGTCCCCACAATCAAAATCCCCTCACCCTGAGGGGGAATCTGATGAAGTCTGCTACATCGGCCGCATCCGTCTAAACCTCCGATACACGGCGCCATAAATCAACTTGGCATCTTCGGAGAGGTAGATGGATAAAACCATATAGCATCTGTCCCGAATCTCAGGCGAGACGCAAAGTCTGCACCGTCTTTCGGAGGGGAACAGGCACCCCTCCTGGGTCAACCTGTACCCCCTACGAGTGCGGCGAATAGCCCGTCAATTCTAGAGTGAAGCCCCCTCCGTCTCAATGCCATGAGATGCGGGCTTGTTTCCCTCTAGAACCCGGCTATCCGTGCACCCCTCCGCGGGGCAATCCTAGTACAGAAAGTAAAATATACATACAACGGGTACATCGACCGCAACCTGGTCGTGCCCCAAAATAATAATACAAACAGGCAGTGACGGCAGTCCACATGTCGGACGCTCGCCCCGCAATATCAAATGTACATAATACAACAAAAACTGTACTAGCATTGCATCCAGGCTATCCCCCACGACCGATCCGCAACATCACAGCAATACACAGAACATCAACGTGAAAGTCACGTTCGCAAATCCGTCTAACCGGGCTATAGCAGTTAGACAGGATTTACCGATCAAGTGACATTCACGGTCGCAGATATAATGTAAATACTGTGAAATAATGTGTTTTAAATATCCGATCGATCAAATTTACCAAGTGGGCCCCCGAGTACTACTGTAGCACATCAAGAAATCTGGGCCCAAAAATTAACATTCCAGAAAACCTATTTTCCACTCAGGAGCATTCTGTAGAATTTTGGGGGACTGAACAGTTCAAGTAGCGGCGGAACCGCGGCCTAAGCATGGGTTTGGCCGTGGTTCCGCGGTCGTTTGGACTGTTCACGAGCCCAAATTTTCACAGAACTCTTAGAATGTCCTACACATCATTCTGAAACAACCTGAAAAATTTTTGGACTTCAAAAAATTTCGACAGAAACTGATGTGAAGAAAAATACGGTTTTTGGAAAATTGTTCGATCGGAAAAGTAAAACACATTAGACAAAGCTAGACTATGTTAATGGCGAGGCTCTGATACCACTGTAAGTGCACGGCGGCGCCCCGGCCTCCATCCCGAGGCCGAAAGCGGAAGCGATGGTTAACTTTAATTTTTCTTGAACCGGCACCACCGCGCACTAAAACCCGGATCGGGCCATTAACTAGTCCTAGCTAACTACTAGATGGGGAAGAGAGATATACCGAGCGATCCGTGTCCTCCGGTCTTCTCGTCGTCGTCCCGATCTCCCGCGGAATGTCCGGTCTCCACCTCCTCGCCGGAAAGGGCACCACGTCGCCGGCTTCTTTTACGGGCTCCCACCTCTATACCGAGGCAACTCAGGCACGAAGCTGGTGAGTCGACGTGCCCAAGGTTTGCTGTAGGATACGTGTTGAACCATGTCTCATTTTGGGGTTCATGGAGGTTGCCATTTTTGGTGGAGGGATGATACATGGAATTTTGTGGAGCTATATGATTTTTCCAAAGCCAAAAGAGATGAAATCCCCTTGCACAAAATTGGGACAGCCCCCTTGGAGCTTGGCCGGCCATGCATGATGGAGTGGAGTGTGAGAATGAGAGTGAGGGGGTGAGTCAAAAGGATAGCCACAAGAATAATGCAAGTGTGAGGAATGGTCATGCAAGAATCATCATCACTAGCAAAACCACACTCCATCAACTAATCAACAACCATGATTGCTACAAAAAGTCAAGCAATCATGAACCATGGAAGGTCAAGGGATGGGGCTCCATCATGAAACCATCATGATACAAAAGTATGCAAAGACAACCCTCCAAATAGCTAATTTGCACAAATGCAAATAAGCCCTCCTCCACCAATCTTCGGCCATTGAAAGATACAAATGAAATATGGCCGAAACGGAAAGCAAACTGGCAACTCCAGGAAACTGGTCTGTAATAAATTACAGGAAAACCCCGATACTGTGTATACACACCTGCATCTGTATTCCGACCGAAATACAAATGCAATGAGACAAAATCTACACTGTACTATACTAGGATCCGGCTTAAACCAAAGCCGGCTAGTAATATCCGTCCGATCCCGATTCGTGCAATACCGCACGTATCTGATCGGACCCTGCCATATCTCCATACGGCCTCTACAGCTTTTCGCCCGAAAACTTGAGCAACTGAATGTGGGGGACTCTAAAGACTCGTCAACACCTTGGTTGTGGATTTAACCACTAGCACGTCAGAGGTATAAGCCAATACGTAACGGGCTACCAGGCATTGACCAAAAGGGGCGTCGATGAGCGAACTCATCCTGACACCCTACTGAGCCTGTCAGTGACAATATCCGTACAGTCCGGTCCGTTCGTCTATGAGCATCACATGGCGGGCCTAGGGGGTTGGTAAAGTCAGACCCCCAAAAGCGCTACAAGTCGTGTCGGAGTATAGCCCAGAACACCCTGAGATACTACTGGAATACCTACAAGTAAATCTCCTGCCTCGGCCGAGGGCTTCATGTAATGGCTCTCCTAGACACAGCGCGACCTCACCCCCAATACCGGGAGAGACGAACCCCTGAAGATCCGCTCACTGCCTCCATGTGGCTCGGGACTGTACCCAACTAAAACCTGTTTGCACGTCTCCTTTGAGCGTGGTAGGGTAGTAATCAAAGTATAGTGGGAACTCACACGAGACAAATGACGATCCCCAGGTCGATGAACTAACCTGTACACATGTCACCAGGGAACAGCTATCTGACGTCAGGTATAAGACCAACTAGCATGTTCCCGGCGAGTCCTGTCCGGTGTACTCATAACCCAATGAGCACCTGTATACATCTTAGGTGATCCAACTGACACCAATGGCTTGTGAGACCGGCCACCGCCCCTCGTCGGGGTCTCGACTGTATACACTAGTCTACTCTGGAGTATCGATGCCCTGTCTCGAAACTCCCACGACTAGGGACCATTTAAGGATGTGCTTATAGACCCCAGCTCCCACTTATATGATCGCCCTCATACTGCAGGTGGTCAAGCAAGAATCCTAGGGGCTCTATCATACTGCAGGTCACCTAAAGCAGTACACGATGATAAAGATAAACCAGATAGTATACTATCATCTCGAGTAAGACTGTCCTACCGGGATAGGTCCTCCCTCAATCATTGCAATCACGTGCCTGTGATCCAATAATTGACTCTGAGGGCACTATCTCCAACAAGGAGGTGGTTAACGAGAAGAATAAGGACTTGGTTCATTAGGTATAATCTTCTTTCATTGTAGCTAACTACTCCTATGATAGTATTAGTTAGAGTTTAGCAAAGATCCTTACGGTTAGTCGATGTTAGTTTAAAGAAAAAGATTGTTTTTCATATTTCCGCCTCCTCGCAACTTGTGGGGTGTACAACGTCGACTTACAGTGGTATCAGAGCCTCGCTAAACCATAACTAACCTGTTAGCAAAGTCGTTAGAAATTCAATCGCAAAACGAACCGGAAAAACATCATTTTTATCAAGTTTCTGTCGATTTTAAAACAGGGTTTAAAAATTTTTCAGGGACCCTTAAAATTACAAGAAGGGAAACTTAAGAATACTGGAGAAATTTGGGTTCCTGAATCGGCTAAAGCGCCGCGGAACCGCGGCCGATCCAAGCGATCGGCCTCGGATCCCCTGCTGAGTTGGGGCCGAGTCAGCCCAAAATTCCCCAGAACTCTTCTGTGATAATTTTGTTCTTTCTGGAATGTTTTGTTTCTGCTTAAGTCTCAGGTGCACAGAGAAGTTTTTGGAGTAGAATCAATTGTGTTTGCTCGATCGAAATTCTACGATGTTTGGCTAATTAGATTATATCTGTGATTTGTATAATGTGTTCGTAAACCTCCCCTAACTGCTAGTATGTCGGTTGGCAGGGGGTTGAACATTTCTGTAATGATTTTACTGTTTGTGTTTATGAACTTGATTGGATCGTTGTGATGATTAGCCGGGGTTTGAGATGGATTTTTATATTCATTCATTCAATGTAAATTGTAATATGATGTAATATTCTTTTGCGGGGCACATCCAGGTTGCGGTTGTAGCCACCGTTGTATTATTTCATTTACTGATTTTTGCTCCTAGGATAGACCCAAGGAGGGGTGCACAAACTACCGGGTACTTTGAAGTGTTTAGTGGCCTACTCACGTTGTTGAGGGAAACCGCTTCACTTCGGGTACTTGGCGGGTAGTTTGCCGTACCCGTAGGGGTCTAGGGTGGGGTAAAGGCTATTCATCACAACTGTGTAATCCGTCTTTCGTTGCAGGCTAAAAGGAAACGCGGATTGCTTGAATATACAATAATATTCATCTGTGATCTGGAATGCCTATTATTGCGTCTGACGAATGTACAATATCTATATATGATAGCTATTTAGACGTCACTTATGTTTTACACCCGCGCTAGCCCAGCCCCGCTCTGTCGTTAGTTAAGTAACTTAACGGGTGATGACGGGACCCAGTGGCGAATGCGGATTGCATAAGAGGACATTGTATTTTCGTTGTTTTCTGCAATGATAGGTTAATTGATGGGACGAATTATTTTAATGCAAAGAAAATAAACCAAAGTTGAATCGTTGGAACAGTTTAAAAGAAACCACTCGGTTATTTTTAAAACAGAAGATATTTTTTAATTGCGGAGCTTTAACCACTCCTTTTAAAAGCTATCAGGTTCCTTCGGTCATATCAAGTTCACTACGTTCATGGTTTCGCCAAAACCATTTGTAGCCCTCCGTCATTTCATTTGGGTATTCAGTAGTATTCAAGCTATGTATTTTGACCAACGCCAAGGCATAGTGTTTAGTAGCTGCTAGGTATTCATTTGTTGCATAGATAGATGAGTTAGTTTGGGACAGTCGTATTATCATTTGACCAACGTCAGGGGTATGTACGGATGGGTTCAAATTAACAAGATAATGATGGGTAGAACTTGACATGTGACTTATGACATTTTGACCAACGCCAAGGTCATAAGAGCATGGGGCAGAAATTTAGGAATTTCTAAAGAAACTGAAATTTGCAAAGAGATGCATACCATTTGGAGTTTGATGAATGTTGGTAGGATTCCTTCAACATTATCACACGATGATATTTGGATCCCGATCCTACTGTGAGTATATGCTACTCATCAGAAGATTCGTCACTTAACGATCAATGCTATAAACCAAGTAGGTGCCGAGAAAGGTGTCAGCGGGGCTACGCCCCAAGAGAAAAGAGGTTATTTAATTAAGGAACTTCGCGAAAGCGTTGGAAAACCTCCCTCGAAGTACCGATACCGGCCTGGCTGAACGGTTAAGCAAGTATTGTACGGTGAGAATAGTCCTGGCTAGTTCTTCCTTTTTGGTTTGAGGAAGGATTCGAGAAACAGTGGGAGCCATCCAGTTTAGATAAACTAAAAACCACTCTAAACTTGCAAGAGCATCATGCTAAAGTGTTCCCTCTCTCTCTCATTGCAGCGACCCAAAAACATGACAGGCCTTAAGTTACTATTAGAGAAAAATATATTGACGGGGCCAAACTATAAAGATTGGCTGCGGAATGTCAAGATGGCTTTGACTTATGACAAATTGGGGCATGTCCTTACCACTAAGGCACCTGCTGTCCCTGGTACTAAATCCAGTAATGCGGATAAGGAAATCCACAAGTCCTAGGAGTTAGATTGTGCGAAGGCCAAGTGCATCGTGCTTGCCTCGATGAATAATGAACATCAGAGGAGGCACGAGGATATGGATCTTGAATCCATATTTCTCCATACAAAGGATCTGTATGGGGAGCAATCTCGTATAGCAAGATACGAGACCTCGAAGAACCTGTTTCAGGCGAGGTTGGTCGTTGGATCGTCTGTAGGAGAACATGTCTTAAAGATGATTGGCTATATAGAAGAGATCGCAGACCTGGGGACGACTTTGGAGAACGAGCTCTATACAGACTTGATTCTCCAGTCCCTTCCTTCCACCTACGCCCAGTTTATTCTGAATTTCAACATTCAAAGAAAAGAAGTTGAACTTCCAGAACTTCTTAACATGTTGAGGAGTGCAGAGGGCACCTTGCAGAAGGCAAGGGAAACACCCGCTATGTTTGTTCGCGGTGCTTCTTCTTCCGGGTCCAAGGCTAGGGCCAAAGGAAGGAAGAATAAGGCCACCACCAAACCTAGAGGAGGTGTTAGTAAGGTGGGATTGAAGGGAAAGAAAAAGATTGCGGTGCCAGTAGTGGCAAAGGATGAGTGCTTCCACTGTCATAGGAAAGGGCACTGGAAGAAAGATTGCAAGGCTTGGAATGCCAAGAACCAGGAACCGAAGCAAGCTGTGGCTTCGACTTCAGGTGTGGTTGTAATTGAGAATTGTCTGTCAATCAACTCTACTTCCTGGGTATTGGATACCGGATCAGGATCTCATAAATGCAATTCATTGCAGGCACTGAGAAACCGTAGAGTGCTGAAGGTTGGTGATATGACCCTGAAGGTTGCTAACGGAGCTAGCGTGGGAGCTATGTCCGTAGGGGATTATCACCTTGGATTGACGAGTGGACATATTTTGGTTTTGCATAACTGTTTTTGTGTACCTAGTTTAACGTGTAATATCATATTAGTTTCCTTGTTATCAAAAGAAGGTTATGATTTCACGTTTGTAAGCGATGTTGTTAACATCCACCTAAATCATGGTTTGATTGGGTCCGGTACGCTGGATAACGGTATATATGTCTTAAACCAATTACAGATTTTCAATGTCCAGAACACACTAAAAAGAAAGTCTCCAGATTTAAATAAAGCTTTCTTATGGCATTGTAGACTAGGTCACATCAATGAGACAAGGTTAACTAAGTTACATAGAGAAGGATATTTGGATTCATTCGAATATCAATCTTATGCCACTTGTCAATCATGTCTCAAAGGAAAGATGACAAAGACTCCATTCACTGGACATGGAGTAAGAGCGAGCGAGCTCTTAGGACTCATACACAGCGATATATGTGGTCCAATGTCTACACATGCAAGAGGTGGTTTTTCCTATTTCATTACTTTTATGTATGATTACTCTAGGTACAGATTCATTTTCTTGATGAAACATAAATCCGAGACTTTTGAGAAATTCCAAGAGTATAAGAATGAAGTAGAAAACCAAACTGGCAAAAGTATCAAGACATTGAGATCTGATCGAGGTGGTGAATACTTAAGTGCCGAGTTCCTAGGTTACCTAAAAGAGAAAGGAATTCTCTCTTAGCTTACTCCTTCATACACTTTACAGCATAACGGTGTATCGGAGAGACGGAATCAAACCCTATTGGATATGGTACGTTCCATGATGGGTAATGCTGAGTTACCGCGATCTTTCTGGGGTTATGCGCTAGAATCAGCTGCATATCTTTTGAACAGGGTTCCTACTAAGACTGTGCCTACCACGCCATATCAGATGTGGAGTGGGAAGAAACCCTATCTTCAGTATCTGAAGATATGAGGATGTCCAGCTTTTATTAAAAAGCAGCATGCGGACAAACTCGAGGCACGATCAGTACAGTGTAAGTTTGTGGGATATCCAAAGAACTCCAAGGGGTATTATTTCTATTACGCAGAGAAACAAAAGGTTTTTGTTTCTCGTAATGCCCATTTTCTAGAACAGCAGTTTTTAGAAAAGGAAACAAGTGGGAGCGAAATAGAACTGGAAGAAATTCCAGAACCACAAACTACTACTGAAAGTTTGGCAAGACCAGTAGTTCAAGAAGAACAGGACATTCCCGCACCCCTCCTATCACGTCCCGAAAGTACGGAACAAGACCGGCACTTAAACTACGAACGTCTCGAGGCGTACGTAATCTAAGTAAACCGAAAACCCAGAAATCCAAACCCAGAAAAGTAGTAGAGTGAAGGAAAACCAATTTAAAATCAAATAGTTTTAATAGCATAAGCCGAATTATGCGGTTTTAAAAACATCAAATATTTCCTGAAAATTTCGGCAGAGTCTCCTTTGTAAATACTGGCTCCCAAACGGGATACAACATGAATAGTATACGAAATCAATAAAAGGCATCCCCAAGCGGGAGCTAGCTCTTCGTCAATCGACGGTCACAACCACACAAGCAATATAATATACAACGCCAATGGCGAGGATAAAAAACTCAAAAGGAAACTCAAACCATAAGAAATCCACAGAAATATAACGCGCGACTCTAAGGTCGAAAGAATAACATCACTGGTCTCTATCTCAAAATAAATACATATTTGGTTGATGGAATTTACTAGATACAACTGAATAATATTATACAAGTAATATGATGGGTACGATACCAATAAACCCACCTACTAGCAAGTCACCCGAAAGAAGCAGTGCCAGCAAAGCCGTAATGAAACCTGTACGGCAAAACCTGCAAGGAACTGTGGCACAACGGGGGTGAGTTGCCAACTCGTGAGTAGAAAAACATCTACGAACAGAAACCGCATGAGCAACGCAAACCTAGGTCAACGATCATACTATATCCTCAAATATATATAACATGCAGCCTATAACAATGACTAGGGTAAATATCTAACCCGAGTGTAATCCCATGTGCCCGTGTCAGTGCCTCAGGTAGCAATATATCATATGAATGAGGTATGAATGCATGAAAACATAATAGATGTAAATGAAGAAACTGTTTTCATAATTTAGTGAGATTTCCTTTGTATTTTTAAAATGAGGTTTCATAAATGAAATCAGCATCAACAGTGTCTAGCATCGACACAAAACATAAATCTCAATGTCTCAAAACCTCAGGCTCCGGCTATCCGGACCGGCCTGTATCATCAAATCTCAGTACCTCAATATCTCGAAATCTCAATGTCTCAATCTCAATATCTAGGGCGCCGTCAGTCCAGACCGGCCCCTACCATCCATCTCAAGACCACGACGGTATCCTCCGGATATCCGACGCGTCGGGTAAAATCACCGGTAGGTAGTCTCCCCCTGCCAGGCTCATCGTCATCACCACGAGCTTCTTGCCCCGGGGTACCTTACCGGGTCCACCATGTACCCGAAACGGTTCATCCAACTCCTCGAATCGGGTCTCGAAATCCATCAGCAAACTCATGGTGGACGACTCATACATCATGGGAAAAACCGCGCTTTTCATTTAAAAAGAGAAAGAAGAAGTTTGTATATGTTTTGCGGTTTTCCCCAAATCCAGAAAATCTCATGGAAATCCGAATCCAAAACCTCAATAGCACGTAAAAAGTGAATATATGCATGAGAATCCATGAATGCGGCATAACAATGAATAACAGTATGCATGAAGCAGCAGGTAATAACTACAATGTCTAAACTAACATATAAGGCAAGTACACTAATATCATGTTAAAACTACTAGCTAACAAGCTAAATGAAGCAATAATATTCTCTAAGTGTACGTGACATGGCAATTACCGATGAAGATGTGTGTGAGCCGGCAAGTAAGTGTACGTGGTACATACGCATCATCGGTAATGGTGCTGGTGTCCTAACCACAAGATATCAACAGTAGAATATGAAGCATAATATAAGCATGTGATGCGGAGCGAACAACAATAATGAGCAGGAGCTGAATACTAGACGCAACGATAACTAATCTGCATTAACCTAATATAAGTCCTACAATGGCGCCTTTTGAAATAACACGAATCGTGGGGTTTTGAAAATAGGGGCTACAGTGTTTTTAAGAAAAGATACGTTTTTTGAAATATCCGTAGAATCCCTTGACTTGTCTTTTAAAATACGCACGATTCGTAAGCTTTGAAATAGGTAGGAACCGAATCTAATCTAACAACGAACTAAACTAAAGGGCTAAGCTACAAGCTAGACTACAGGTAAGGAAACCGCCTAACATCAGAGTCGATACATATACATACCTGTATATATATTAGTCGGTGATCCCGCCTCAATAATATCATATCCGATACCATATCTATAATCAGACATCCCAAGTCAAGAGTGCGGATCAATCATCAAGATATAGCTCGTACGTAAATTCGTCGTACGGCATCCCCAAATCTGGGTACGGGTCAATATCATATTCCTCACACTATTCCTCTGGTATCCTTTCTATCCAAGATCATAGTCTAGGGTACTGACCTATGTCTAGTACAATACTAATATCCTCAATATACTCATAATCTGACTACTGATCGACAATCTCGTACAAACCGATATCGTCAGCACATATCATCATCAAGGGGTATACATCACCCGATAGGCCTAATAACAATATCCTAGCATATCATGCCTCATATCACGATCACATGTCGACCATTTTATTTATAACACTATTCACCCGTATCGCCGCCCCAAGATCCGCTATAACACCAGGACGTACCTCAAGTACGAATCCTGTCATATCACTGATATCACAAACTCAACACAAATCTCATCGACTCATCTCAATCCCAAGTATCATCCTCAAATCCGTACGTGAACACATAGTCCCATACCCATGTGAACACATAACTATATATATTCCCGTAAACACAAATGGAAGAAGAATGTATGCAAGTATGGGTGGGTGTGTGCATGTATGGTGCGATCACTACTCTAGGGTTTCGCGATACTAAACCATCCATATTTATCATCAATAAACTCAAACAAAATATAATCAATAAATGTGTGTATACGTATTCGTATACATCACCACGAACTGCGGGGGTGCTATAGGCCATCCACCCGACTTCTCCCCGTAGATATAAATCTACTCACCTGGTCCTCGCTCGCCGGTGCCGACGTCGCCACGCGCTTGCTTGTCGTCTCGAAGACCACATGGGGTACCTACATATCATAACACACCATATCGCATTAAAATCCGACTCATGACCAAAACGACAAACGAATCCCACATAGGTCAAAACCTATGGCTGCTTTCACAAATCGACCCAAAAACCCTCGACGTCGGCGTACAAACGCCAAACCATCGAGAAAACTCCCAACACACTCATTTGTACAATTACAAGCACTAATTATAATATAAAATAGCTTAAAATTCACAAAAACCCCAATTTCACTTAAAAAGTCATTTTTCCGAAAATCTAGCAAGCATAAATCACCGTTTTAGTACAAAACTCGATGTATAAACAAATCTAGCGGCCACAATACTTATTAAACATCTTAAATAAGTCGAAAAAACAATTTCCACAATTTAATCTCATTAAATTTCATTAACCCCAAAATTCTAGTTTACAATATACCCAATTTTAACAATTTTATAGCAAAAATACACAAACAACAATTTAGCTTGGATTTTCATGAACTAAGCTATCAAACTACATTTTATAATGTCAATGAAATCATGAAAAACCTAATTACATTTTAATCGCAATTATTTAATTAATTTCTAAAAACCTAGTTTGCTTAAAAAAATCTTAATTTGGACAACTTAAATGCAACAATTTACTTATTAGCAATTAGATTAGGTTTTCTATGGCTTAGCATGATAACTACACCATTAAACCATGATCAATTGACATAAACCCTTATTTAGTTCAAACCCTACTCTTGAATTTTCAAATTAGCACTTAGAACTACTATTAAGCACCGAAATTAGTTAAATTGAAGTGATTAAACATCAAGCAAACATTAGGTTAAGATTATACCTAAAAACCATTTGGAATGAGATCTACACTTGCAAAAAAACTTTGCCTCCAAAATGCTAACTTTGCCCAAAGATCCATGCTTGAATGTCCGAGGAATAATGGGTAAGGAATGGATTTGGGATTTGTGAGGTTTTGTGTTGATTTGTGAGGCAATTTTGATAAGTTTTTTTGAGAGAAATGTGATGAGAAAAGAGGGGGAGGGCTGTTGTTGTGCAGGAATGGGAGGGTCGGCCACTTATTAGGTGATTGGAGAGAGAGTGAGGTGAGGAAAGTCATGCCAAGTGAAGAAAGTCAAAGGTCAACACAACACAAAGCTCTTTTCTTATACTTTTCTTTATGTTCTCTTTTCTTTTATCAAAAGAAATGGGGGGAAATTTGGAGAGGGGCTGCTGAAAATGGGGAGGAAAATGGGGGTGTGAGAGTGTGGGTGTGGGTGTAGGGTGATGGAAAATGATAAATACTATACCCCAAACATCCATTTACACTAAATTCACTAAAAAAGCCTTTTTTCTTCAATATTTTCTAACACCGATTAACAACTTCTTTTCAATTCAAAAATCACATGATAAAATTTTGTTTAGTGTGTTATGATGCACAAAATTTATTTCAACTCATTCCAATTTGTAATTTTCCCTAATTAAATGTATTAGGGACGACTTAAAATAATATTAAAATAATTAATTTCGGAAAAATTTTCAGAAAATTTGAAATTTCACCGGTGGCTCAATAAACACCAAATACTAGCAATTTCATAGCTAGAATATGTATATTTAATTTTTATAATAAGATATTTGTATTTTGACTTTTTACAGAAAACCCCCTTATTTTACCGATTTTTCGAAATTTCACCGAAACGATTTTCAAAACGTTATAATCTTCCCCCCTTAAAAAAATTCAGTCCCCGAATTTAAATTAAAAATCTTCCCCAAATACTAAAACATCTAAGCAAAACTGTCAAGTCGTCGGGGCTCCGAAATCGTAAATACATGAAATAAATCATAGCGCAGCGCATGCGCATGAAAAATGAGCATATAACTCAAAATCAAAACTCCGTCAAGCATCTCGCAATCATCGGAGTAATGGTAAAGACACAAATGTCAAATTCAATACAAAACCAATATGATATGACTCGAAACTATACACGTAAATATCAAATCTATATATGTAAATATCTGAAGGAAATGAATGCCAAATATATTCAGGTACTGTCCCCTGACTAGTCCTGCCCAGTACGAAAACACATAGCAAATATCATAAAAACGTACTGCTCTATAGGAAAAATCAATCCCAAATAAGCGTATGAATACTACGTGCGTCTGGTGCGCACGGAAATCAAAATCCATATACGTGCCATACAAGTGCACAGAAACAAGATCTAAGTGCATTGGGTGTGCACAAAGCATCTGTCGTAGGCAACGTGTGTGCCTGACAGCAAAATCAGGTGCATCAGACATGCACGAAGAATCTCGATTTAGTGCATCTGGTGTGCACCAAAATCGCACCTCAAAACATGCGCCCAACATGCGCGAAAATCCAAATCAGGTGCATCCATCGTGCACGAAATCATGAAATCCAATATCAAGTGCCGAATACGCGCAAAATCCAATCAGGTGCACAAGGTGCACAAAACAAATATCGCACATCACCATCGAAATCGAAGTCCAGTGCATCTAAATGCACAACATACGTAACACTGCACTGCAAGCATATATGAACTATACCGAGTGCAAAAACCAAATCGTGTGCGTATATACGCACAAATCAACTCAACTGCATGAAATCCATATAATCACAAACATGAGAAATCAAGGCACGAAAACTATCTCAAGTGCAACAACTGTGCAAAAATCGTGAATACTCAGTAGGTGCAATCATGGCGCATGGAAACAAATATCACGAAACTCCATCATCAAAATCAATCATGCAAATAGACCGCCCAAAATACAGAAATCACATATGGCGGAATAGTCCCGCTCAAGCACGTCCTCAAGAATCTCTGGCCAACTGTCGTGGTCACTCATAGCATGTCTCGTTGATGATCCTGAAATCTGGCCTGCTGGTGTGCGTATCATGACCACTCCTGGGTCAAAGTCTTCTCGTAATGTATTCCAGAAAGGTCCCGTCGAGATCTCTCCCGAATCTCGTTTCTGCCGAACTGTCCAGAAGTCATCGTCCCTTACTAGATCTGTTCTCGTTCTGGAACGGCTGCATACTCATCGCGACTCCTTCTGGAAGGTATATCCAAGTACAATGCCTCGGCATACGTATCGCATCTCTGATGGCGGAGTGGAACGTCGTCTCATCAAGATCTCGTACGAATCTTACTCCACTTTTCCCTAACGTCGACTGTTTCGGACTCGTCTCATCGTGGCTGTATGGACTGAGCTCCAACGGCTATCCTCGTATCTGGAGCCTCCCAAGAATGCATCTCACCACCTAGCATCCGAATGAAGTCGAACCATCCGATCGATTAGTCAAAACCTCATAATCCCCCAAGAGCTCAACATCTTGGTACAGTTTAATAGTATCGAGTACGTACCACAGCATCGATGGTCCAGCCGTAGAAGGGTAAACCCAAGCCTCACTAATGGCGCCACGGAACTGCCGCAAACCCTAAGGTTCAAAGGCTTTCACACGGTCATTAAGTCGAGTTAGGGTTTCATTCTTTTAGAGGGTCCATAGAATTGCCTGCATGCTCTTCCGAATACTTTAAACTTGGAATAATAGGTTTCTGACATTTGATCGTCTCTGTCGACCTTCAACGTCTCCGCGTGAAGTCGTCTCTAGCTGGGATCAATCTATCTGATGACCTCGCATCGGGGTAGGCGAACGAACCACCTGTCCTAGTCATTCATCATCGGGTGACTAGCGACCTCCTGTCATCTCTTCGTACTACTCGTACTGCAATAGCTCCAACATCTGGGGCGATATCTCGTCGTCCGCAGCAATACTGGCTCGCTCGTCTGCAAGCTGAACGGTGCCTCAATCATCAGGAGTAAGCAATACTTCAATGGTCATCAAAATCTGGCTGGCCTCTATCAGTGGCTCAATCCTCTAGTGCAAATCGGCACGTCCGAGTAATCTCATACAGCAATCCACCCAACGCTCGTGGCGCGAAGACACAATGAAAATGCACAATTCTGCAATCGTGTGTCGCCGGAATCATGCCCTGGTCAGTCCTCGTTCTTGACGAGCTCATGCTGACCGCAACTCTAGCCGTAGCTCTCCCTGCCCGTAATCGTGGCAGCAAAACCATAACTGGTACTGATGAGGCTAGATCGGAATGAATATAAAACTGAGCAAAGAAATGTATATCCTAAGGCTCCTTAAGTGGAGTAGCGTATCGTAAATATGCCGCGGAACATACCTACGGTATGTCACTCTACTTTAGTCACCTATTCCATCAACCAAGGGTCATCCTACACTCCGAAGGTAAAACCTAACGCTCTGATACCAACTTTATCACGTCCCGAAAGTACGGAACAAGACCGACACTTAAACTACGAACGTCTCGAGGCGTACGTAATCTAAGTAAACCGAAAACCCAGAAATCCAAACCAAGAAAAGTAGTAGAGTGAAGGAAAACCAATTTAAAATCAAATAGTTTTAATAGCATAAGCCGAATTATGCGGTTTTAAAAACATCAAATATTTCCTGAAAATTTCGGCAGAGTCTCCTTTGTAAATACTGGCTCCCAAACGGGATACAACATGAATAGTATACGAATGTTGGGACTTTTGCAGTCCAGGTATATCAACACTATACTGAAAAGATTCAGTATGGAAGATTCTAAGCGCGGTAGTTTACCGACTTGTCACGGAATCACCCTCTCCAAAGAAATGTCTCCCAAGACTGATTTGGAAAGGGATCGCATCTCTATTATACCTTACACTTCTGCGGTAGGCTCTATAATGTTTGCGATGTTGTGCACCAGACCAGATGTGGCGTACGCACTGAGCGTGGTAAGCAGGTATCAGTCAGACCCAGGGGAGAAGTACTGGATAGCAGTAAAGAACATTCTCAAGTACCTGAGAAGGACTAAGGAGATGTTCTTGGTTTACGGCAGAAAAGACCTCAAGATCGAGGCCTTTGCTGATTCCGGCTTCCAGAGTGACAAGGATGACTCCAAGTCCATGTCAGGTTATGTCTTTACCCTCAATGGAAGGGCGGTGTGCTGGAAGAGTTCCAAGCAGGACACCGTTGCTGACTCGACGATGGAAGCGGAGTATATTGCTGCTTGCGATGCTGCAAAAGAAGCGGTCTGAATGAAGAAGTTCCTAACAGAACTTCAGGTGGTTCCTACCATTGTTGATCCAATACCGTTGTATTGCGACAACAACGGAGCTATAGCTTTAGCGAAGGAACCCAGGTCCCATCAGAAGTCCAGACACATCTTAAGGCGGTATCACCTGATCAGGGAGATCATAGGTCGCCGGGAGATCGAGGTCCGGAGAGTTGCTACAGAGGAGAACACTGCTGATCCATTCACAAAGGCCTTACCTCAGATTCAGTTTGAGAGGCTACTCGAGATGATCGGTCTTCGATATGCCAGTACATGGCCCTAGTGCAAGTGGGAGATTGTTAGTGTATATGCCCTAGGGGCCATTATTGTATCATACTAGCTTGTATATTACTTAATGGAAGCTTAGGATATTCACAGTTATATTAACAGTCTTGCTAAATATGGTAGTATGCTACTTGGTTATATCTATCTTAATATGTGTGTACGTATTGATAGAGCCCTTAGGATCTTGCTTGACTACCAGCGTTGTGATGGCAGTCACACTAGTGGGGGCTGGGTAGTCTACAAGCACATCCTTTTTCAGGTCCCTATTTGTAGGATTATCGAGACAGGGCATCGATACTCCGGAGTAGACTGGTGTGTACGCTTCTCATCCCAGTTGGGGAGATGGTCTGTCCCACAGCCATCAGTACATCGTACTGGAGATAGTATACAGGTGCTCGTTGGGTTACGGGTACACCGGACAGGACTCGCAGGGAACTGTTGGTTGGTATTATACCCGTCGTCAGTTAACAGTTCCCAGGTGACATGAGTACAACATAGTCCGCAGACTTGACACTGCTACTTCGCCTTGAGTGTGTCCCACTGTTCTTAGATTGCTATCCTACCACGGCTCAAAGGAGTCTTGCAAACAGGTAGCAGTTGGGTGCAGTCCCGAGCACTTGGAGGCAGTAGTGGTTAGACAAGATTCGTCTCTCCCGGTATTGGGAGTTGATATCGCGCTGTGTCTGGAGAGCCATTACGCAAAGTCCCTGGCCAGGGCAAGCGAGATTTACTGGTAGGTTTTCCAGTAGTTTCTCAAGGTGTAATAGGCTTCGCTCCGACACGACTTATACCGCTTTTAGAGGACTGACGCTTGCCGCCCCCTAGGCCCGATATGCGATAGTCCTAGACGAACAGACCGGACTGTACGGAGATTGTCACATCAGGCTCAGTAGGAGTTCGGATGGGTTTCCTCATCGACCTTCTTATCGACATCTACCTGGGGACCGTTACGTACAGCTAGTGCCGCTTGCGGTCTGTGGTTAAACCCACTGCCAGCGTAGTAGTCGAGTCTTTAGAGTCCCACACAGAGAGTTTCCCTGCTTCGGGCGAAACGATATAGAGGTCGTATGGTTTTACGACAAGGGTTCAGACGCGTACGTGTTTTTACGCACGTACGATGTTCGGACAGTTTTTACTAGCTAGCCGGCTTTGGTTTAAGCCAGATTCTAGTATCGGATTATTGGATTTATACAGTCTAAAGTTTTTCCGTGTTTTCACGGATAGGAGGGGCGTTCTCGTAAATTCTCGAGAAGTTTCTAGAATGATGATGACTTGGGGGCTAAGGTGCCATTTGCATTTATTGATTTAGTGACTCATTTATGTGATTCATTCATGTAGTTAATGGTGCATTTAATGACTAATGACTCATGAGATGAATCACTCATAATGAATAAATGAAGCATGGTTGATAAATCATTTGATTATTCATTTAATAAATCATTATGCTTCATATATTCAAATGATATCATTATTTCATTTCATTCTCACTCTCACCTTCTCTCTCCTCAAGCTCTCTCTCTTCAAACCCTAACCCTAACCTCTCATGTGTTGAGATCAAGGGTTAGTAAGACTTGTTAATCCCTAATCACACTCTATATTACCTAGGTGACTTTGATTAGCAATTTGAGTAACCTAGTTTCCTCAAGTTAGAGGCAAAGCTTGGAGTAGTAGTTTTCGGGTGGATCGTCTATTACAAAGAGGAGGCCGACGAGAAGGTGGTTAACGAGAAGAAGAAGGACTTGGTTCATTAGGTATAATCTTCTTTCATTGTAGCTAACTACTCCTATGATAGTGTTAGTTAGAGTTTAGCAAAGATCCTTACGGTTAGTCGATGTTAGTTTAAAGAAAAAGATTGTTTTTCATATTTCCGCCTCCCCGCAACTCATGGGGTGTACAACGTCGACTTACAATTGCAGTCAGCATCTCCTGAAGTTTCGGCTGCTGTTGTTCCTGAGCCTTCGTTATCGATCGGGTAAGCGGTCGATGACCCGTAGAAGCACGGCTTTCTTCTTTTCCGGAATCCATATAAACAGTATGCACCATCATGCCCCCAGACTTGGGGCATTTAATTTCGACGTCCTTGCGGTTTGATGCATTCACAGTGGCTTTCTCTATCCTTTTTCTCTTGTGAGTAGTTGAAGTCGAGGGGGCCGCTGCAGCGGGCACCCATACGGATGACGTCTTCTGTGGTACTATGAGATGGGTCTTTTCTTGCTGAGCTTTGAGCTTCTTTGGCCGGCGAGAGTAGTCCTGGTTAATCACCGATCCCTAGACCTGTCGCCAGACTTTATAAATTTTGGAAGACAGCCGCTGAGGGGGCTGCTCCGGCTTCTTTTCTGTAGTAATCTCCATAGGTGGAGGAGATCTCTTCAGCACGGCAGTCGGGAGTTCTTCCGAACCCTCCTAAGTGGTTCAAAGCTGTTCCCAGTTAGAATAGCAGCATTGATTTCCACCATGGGAGCTGGCGGAGTTAGTCCATAAGGGGACTGTCACGTCCCGAAAGTACGGAATATGACCGGCACTTAGACTACGAACGTCTCAAGGCGTACGTAATCGAAGTAAGCCGCAACCCAGAAATCCAAACCAAGAAAAGTAGTAGAGTGCAGGAAAAACCATATCAAATCAACCAGTATGCAACATAATATACAACGCCTAAAGGCGAGGATCACAACAAAAAAAGGAAACTCAACAGTATGGAATCCACAGAAATATAACACGCGACTCTAAGGTCGAAAGAATAAACATCACTGGTCTCATCTAAAATAAGTACATGTTTGGTTGATGGAACTTCTAGATACAACTGAATATAATATACAATGTATACTGATGGGTACGATACAAATAACCCACCTACTAGCAAGTCACCTGAAAGGAGCTGTGCCCGCAAAGCCATAATGGAACCCGTACGGCAACACCTGCAAGAAACTGGGGCACAACGGGGGTGAGTTGCCAACTCGTGAGTAGAAAAAGATCTACGAACAGAAATCACATGTATGACGTAATCCTAGGTCATACGATCATAATATATAATCCTCAAATATATATAACCAGCAGCCTATACCATGGCTAGTGTAAATATCTAACCCAAATGTAATCCCATATGCCCGTGTCAGTGCCTTAGGTAGCAATATGTCATATGGATGATATATGAATGCATGAAACAGAATGCATGTACTGAAAAAAACTGCTTTCATAAATTTATGAGATTTCTGTATTTTTTAAAATGAGGTATCATAATGAAATCAGCATAAAACAGTGTCTAGCATCGTCACAAAACATAAATCTCAATATCTCGATATCTCTGTATCACAATCTCTGTACCTCATGTTGGAGATAGTGCCCTCAGAGTCAATTATTGGATCACAGGCACGTGATTGCAATGATTGAGGGAGGACCTATCCCGGTAGGACAGTCTTACTCAAGATGATAGTATGCTATCTGGTTTATCTTTATCATCGTGTACTGATTTAGGTGACCTGACAGGTCGCTATTATACGTTGATAGAGCCCCTAGGATTCTTGCTTGACTGCCAGCAGTATGAGGGCGATCATATACGTGAGAGCTGGTAGTCTATAAGCACATTCTTAAAAGGTCCCAAGTCGTGGGAGTTTCGAGACAGGGCATCGATACTCCAGAGTAGACTAGTGTATACATTCGAGACCCCGACGAGGGGCGATGGCCGGTCTCACAGGCCACTGGTGTCAGTTGGTTCACCTAAGATGTATACAGGTGCTCATTGGGTTATGAGTACACCGGAAAGGACTCGCCGGGAACATGCTAGTTGGTCTTATACCTGATGTCAGATAGCAGTTCCCTGGTGACATGTGTACAGGTTAGTTCATCGACCTGAGGATCGTCATTTGTCTCGTGTGAGTTCCCACTGTACTTTGATTACTACCCTACCACGCTCAAAGGAGACGAGCAAACAGGTTTTAGTTGGGTACAGTCCCGAGCCACATGGAGGCAGTGAGCGGATCTTCGGAGGTTCGTCTCTCCCGGTATTGGGGGTGAGGTCGCGCTGTGTCTAGGAGAGCCAGAACATGAAAAGTCCTTGGCCAAGGCAGAAGATTTACTGGTAGGTATTCCAGTAGTATTTCAGGGTGTTCTGGGCTGATCTCTGACACGACTTGTACCGCTTTTGGGGGTCTGACTTTTACCAACCCTCTTGGCCCGCCATGCGATGCTCATAGATGAATGGACCGGACTGTACGGATAATGTCACTGACAGGCTCAGTAGGGTGTCAGGATGCGTTCGCTCATCGACGTCCCTTTTGGTCAATAGCTGGTGGCCCGTCACGTATTGGTTTATACCTCTGACGTGCTAGTGGTTAAATCCACAACCATGGTGTTGACGAGTCTTTAGAGTCCCCCACATTCAGTTGCTCAAGTTTTCGGGCGAAACGCTGTAGAGGCCGTATGGAGATATGGCAGGGTTCGATCAGATACGTGCGGTATTGCACAGATCAGGATCAGACGGATTTTACTAGCCGGCTTTGGCTTAAGCCGGATCCTAGTATTAGATAGTGTAGATTTTGTCTCTTTGCATTTGTATTCGGTTGGAATACAGATGCGGGTGTGTATACACAGTATCGGGGTTTTCCTGTAATTTATTACGGGACCGATTTTCTGGAGTTGCCAGTTTGTTTTCCGTTTCGGCCATATTTCTTTGTATCTTTCATTGAGCGAAGTTTGTTGGAGGAGGGCTTATTTGCATTTGTGAAAATAAGCAATTGTGGAAGGGGGTCTTTGCATATTCTTGTGTCATGATGGTTGCACCATCTCTTGACCATTTGACTTCTTCTTCTTTCATGATGGCTTGACCTTTGAAGCAATCATGGTTGTTGATTGGTTGGTGGAGTGAGGTTCTTGCTTTGTGATCATTGTTTTTCATCATCACATTTCTCTCTCTCTCTCTCTTGTATTATTCTTGTGAAACTCACTCCCTCATGCCCACTCTCTCTATTCCTACATGGCCGGCCAAAGAGAAAGGGGTGGGCTGAAAATTTTGTTTGGGGATTTTAGTTCTCTTGATGCTTGTTAAAAATCCCAAGTTCACCACAAAATTCCACTTCTCATTTCCTCCACATTATGGCAACTCCATAACCCCAAAATGAGACATGGTTCTACACTACATTCTACAGCAAATCTTGGGCACGTCGACTCGCCAGCTTCGTGCCCGAGTTGTCTCGGTATAGAGGTGGGAGCCCGTAAAAGAAGCCGGCGACGTGGTGCCCTTCCGGAGACGAGGTGGAGACCGGAGATTCCGCTGGGAGATCGGGACGACGACGAGAAGACCGGAGGACACAGATCACTCGGTATATTTCTCAATCCCATCTTGTAGTTAGCTAGGACTAGTTTAATGGCACGATCCGGTTTATAGTGCGCGGTGGTGCCGGTTCGAAAAATTAAAGTAAATCACTGCTTCCGCATTCCGGCGTCGGATTGACGGCCGGGACGCCGCCGTGCACTTACAGTGGTATCAGAGCCTCGCCATTAACATAGTCTAGCTTTGTCTAATGTGTTTTACATTTTTGATCGAACAATTTTCCCAAAACCGTATTTTTCTTTGCATCAGTTTTCTGTCGATTTTTTTCTGGCTCGAAAATTTTTTCAGGTAGTCTCAGAATACTGTGCAGGGAAGTATAAGCCTACTGCAAAAATTTGGTCACGAGATCTCATTATTCGACCGCGGAAGCGCGGCCAAACCCATGCTTGGGACGCGGTTTCGCCGCTGTTTTGACAGATCGGTACACCAATTTTTTACAGAGGCCTCCCGACTTGAAAATTTGGTTTATGGAATGTTATTTTTGGGCCCAGAATTTCTTGATGTGCTACAGTAGTACTTGGGGGCCCACTTGGTAAAATTTTGATCGATCGGATATTTTAAACACATTAGTTCGCAGTATTTACATTTTATCTGCGACTGTGAATGTCACTTGATCGGTAAATCCTGTCTAACTGCTATAGCCCGGTTAGACGGATTTGCGAACGTGACCTTCACGTTGATGTTCTGTGTATTGCTGTGATGTTGCGGTTCGGTCGTGGAGGATAGCCTGGATGCAATGCTTTTGTTGTATTATGTACATTTGATATTGCGGGGCGAGTGTCCGACATGTGGACTGCCGTCACTGCCTGTTTGTATTATTCTTTTGGGGCACGACCAGGTTGCGGTCGATGTACCCGTTGTATGTATATTTTACTTTCTGTACTAGGATTACCCCAAGGAGGGGTGCACGGATAGCCGGATTCTTGAGGGCAACGGGCCCGCATCTCATGGCATTGAGACGGAGGGGGCTTCACTCTAGAATTGGCGAGCTATTCGCCGCACTCGTAGGGGGTACAGGTTGACCCAGGAGGGGTGCCCAAGTTGTTGGAGATAGCGCCCTCAGAGTTAATTATTAGGTCACAGGTACGTGATTGCAATGATTGATGGAGGACCTATCCCGTAGGACAGTCTTACTCGAGATGATAGTACGCTTTCTGGTTTACCTTTATCATCGTGTACTGCTTTAAGTGACCTGACAAGTCGCTATTACACGTTGGTAGAGCTCCTAGAATTCTTGCTTGACCACCAGCAGTATGAGGGCGATCATATAAGTGGGAGCTGGGGGTCTATAAGCATATCCTTAAATGGTCCCTAGTCGTGAGAGTTTCGAGACAGGGCATCGATACTCCAGAGTAGACTAGTGTATACAGTCGAGACCTCGACGAGGGGCGGTGGCCGGTCTCACAAGCCACTGGTGTCAGTTGGTTCACCTAAGATGTATACAGGTGCTCATTGGGTTATGAGTACACCGGACAGGACTCGCCGGGAACATGCTAGTTGGTCATATACCAGACGTCAGATGGCAGTTCCTTGGTGACATGTGTGCAGGTTAGTTCATCGACCTGGGGATCGTCATTTGTCTCGTGTGAGTTCCCACTGTACTTTGATTACTACCCTACCACAGCTCAAAGGAGTCATGCAAACAGGTTTTAGTTGGGTGCAGTCCCGAGCCACATGGAGGCAGTGAGCGTATCTTCAGGGGTTCGTCTCTCCCGGTATTGGGGGTGAGGTCGTGCTGTGTCTAGGAGAGCCATTACACGAAGCCCTCGGCCGAGGCAAGGAGATTTACTGGTAGGTATTCCAGTAGTATCTCAGGGTGTTCTGGGCTACACTCCGACACGACTTGTACCGCTTTTGGGGGTCTGACTTTTACCAACCCCCTAGGCCCGCCATGCGATGCTCATAGACGAACGGACCGGACTGTACGGATATTGTCACTGACAGGCTCAGTAGGGAGTCAGGCTGAGTTCGCTCACAGACGTCCCTTTTGGTCAATACCTGGTAGCCCGTTATGTATTGGCTTATACCTCTAACGTGCTAGTGGTTAAATCCACAACCAAGGTGTTGACGAGTCTTTAGAGTCCCCCACATTCAGTTACTCAGCTTTCGGGCGAAAAGTTGTAGAGGCCGTATGGAGATATGGCAAGGTCCGATCAGATACGTGCGGTATTGCACGGATCTGGATCGGACATTTTGTACTACAGGCCGTATGGTTATATGGCAGGGTTCGATCAGATACGTGCGGTATTGCACGGATCAGGATCGAACGGATATTACTGGCCGGCTTTGGTTTAAGCCGGATCCTAGTATAGTACAGTGTAGATTTTGTCTCATTGCATTTGTATTTCGGTCGAAATACAGATGCGGGTGTGTATGCACAGTATCGGGGTTTTCCTGTAATATATTATGGGACCAGTTTTCTGGAGTTGCCAGTTTGTTTTTCATTTCGGCCGATTTCCTTTGTATCGTTCATTGGCCGAAGTTTGGTGGAGGAGGGCTTATTTGCATTGTTGCAAATAAGTTTTTGTGGAGGGGGTCTTTGCTTATTGTTGTATCATGATAGTCTCTCATTGACTTTGACTTCTAGCTTCATGATGGCTTGACTTTGTAAGCATCATGGTTGTTGATGATTAGTTGGTAGTGTATTAGTTTTGGGAGTGATCATTGCCTCTAATCATCACTTGCTTTTTCCATGACACTCCACCTTGCATTATTGTTTTGATTCCACCCTCTTGAGTTTGGCTCTCCCTCTCATTCTCATATGTTTTTGGCCGGCCATGTAGTGGGCTGCCCAATTGGTGTAGGTGGGATTTTGGTTCATTTTGATGTTGGCAAAATTCCCACAAGTTTCATCTCCAAACTCTATGTATCATCCCTCCACCACAAAGGCATCTCCATATACCCCAAATGAGACATAAATCTCTACACCACTTATTCTACAGTAAATCTTGGGCACGTCGACTAGCCAGCTTCGTGCCCGAGTTGCCTCGGCATTGAGGTGGGAGCCCGTAAAAGAAGTAGGCGATGTGGTGCACTTCCGGCGACGAGGAGGAGACGTGACATTCCGCAGGAGATCGGGACGACGACGAGAAGACCGGAGGACTCGGATCTGTCGGTATATCTCTCTTCCCTTTCTTGTAGATAGCTAGGACTAGTTAGTGGTTCGATCCGGGTATTAGTGCGCGGCGGTTTGCCAGTTCAAGAAAATTAAAGTTTATAACCGCTTCCGCATTTGGCCGTCGGATTGACGGTCGGGGCTCCGCCGTGCACTTACAGTGATATCAGAGACTCGCCATTAACTTAGTCTAGCTTGGTTTAATGTGTTTTGCATTTCCGATCGACCAAAATTCCAAAATCTACATTTTTGTTCGCGACAGTTTTCTGTTGAAATTTTTTGGTCTCAAATTTTTTTTCAGGTTACAGAAAAGTGATGTGCTAGAAGAAATAAGAGTTCTGTAGAAATTCGATGGACCAATTCCACTACGGGAGCGCGGAACCGCGGCCAAACACCCCTTTGGGCCGCGGTTCCGCCGCACTATGTTGGGTTTGCTGCATCAATTTTCTACAGTCTCTTTCTGGGCTAAAAATAGGGGTTTTGGAATATTAATTTTGGGCCCATAATTTCTTGATGTGCTACAGTAGTACTTGGGGGCCCACTTGTTAAATTTTGATCGATCGGATATTTTAAACACATTATTTCACAGTATTTACATTATATCTGCGACCGTGAATGTCACTCGATCGGTAAATCCGGTCTAACTGCTATAGCCCGGTTAGACGGATTTGCGAACGTGACTTTCACGTTGATGTTCTGTTTTTGCTGTGATGTTGCGGATCGGTCGTGGGGGATAGCCTGGATGCAATGCTAGTACAGTTGTGGTTGTATTATGTACATTTGATATTGCGGGGCGAGCGTCCGACATGTGGACTGCCGTCACTGCCTGTTTGTATTATTCTTTTGGGGCACGACCTGGTTGCGGTCGATATACCCGTTGTATGTATATTTTACTTTCTGTACTAGGCTTACCCCGCGGAGGGGTGCACGGATAGCCGGGTTCTAGAGGGCAACAAGCCCGCATCTCATGGCATTGCGACGGAGGGGGCTTCGCTCTAGGATTGGCGGGCTATTCGCCGCACTCGTAGGGGGTACAGGTTGACCCAGGAGGGGTGCCCAAGTTACCGGATTCCGTGAAGTGCTGGGTGGTCCATTCACGGCGCTGAAGGGGGCTGCCTCGCTTCAGGTTTTGGCGGGTGACTTGCCGCGCCCGTAGGGGTCTAGGATTTCATTGCACAGGCTATCCACACGACCAGGGGAACGTCGGGTTTCAGCGGCTCTGTGAAACCCGGGGATCCCAGATATCTGTATTGTTTCTGTGATGCTGTACATTTCTGTGATGTTGTATTTTATTCACGCCTTGAGCGAAATATAATATATTGGTATATATATTAGTAGATGTTGTATATGTTTTACATCCGCGCTAGTCTAGTCCCCGCTCTGTCGTTAGTTAGCTAACCTAACGGGTAATGACGGGACCCAGTGGCGAATGCGGATGGCATATACGTACATCAGTATATTTTCGTTCTTTTTGGTGTGATCAATTGATGGGACTACGTTGATTCGGATCAATGCAAGTTAAAAACAAACCTAATCTGATGTTGTTGGAACACTTTTCAAAAAAAGCTGTTATTGCAAGGACGTTCACTTTTGTTTTGCATCGTGGTATTCAGTTGGAATATCCTGCTCCTCAGTCGACGAGGCAAGGGCCGAGATCCCTTCACCGGGAGTGACCCCTTGGACAAAAAGTTTGCGTCAGGGCAATGACTTCACTATAGCCGATTACTTTTGCTTTGCATCGCGGTATTCAGTTGGAATATCCTGCACCTCATTCTACGGGGAAAGAGCCGAGATCCCTTCACCGGGAGTGACCTCTTTAGCAAAGGTTTTCGTCACTATATTTTTTAAAGCTATCAGTTCCTTCAACGATATCATGTTCATTACGTTAAAGGTTTTCGCCAGAAACCATTCGTAGCCCTCCATCATTTCAGTTAAATATTCGGTAGTATTCAAGCTATGTATTTTGACCTCACGCCAAGGCATAGTGTTTGGTAGCTGCCGGGTATTTATCTGTTGCATAGATAGATGCGTTGGTTTGGGACAGTCGTACTACTATTTTGGCCTACGTCAAGGGTATGTACGGGTGGATTCAAATTAACCTGGATAATGATGGGCAGAACTTGACATGTGACTTATGATATTTTGACCTCACGCCAAGGTCATAAGAGCATGGGGCAGAAATCACATCGGGAGTTTCAAAAGAACTGAAACTTGCCAGATATGCGCATACCATCTGGAGTATGATGATGTGAGCGGATTCCGTCACGTTATCATGCGATGATAGTTGGATCCCGATTCCCACTGATGAGTTAGTTTACTCCTCGGGTAACCCCGACTAATTCTTCTTTCAGGTTTGGAGGAGAATTTGAGGTACAGTGGGAGGTTTCCAGATTAGATAAATTGGTAACCATTCTGATCTAGGTTAGAGTGCACGCTGAGTGTTTCTTTTCTCTCTCTCTTTGGTAGCGACCATTGACCCGACCCTAGACTATGACTCAGTGACCAAGTTGACCGAACCTTCTTAAACACTGGCTTTTGGATTGTCAGAGTTGCAAACCTCATTGCCACTCCTACTTTTACCCTTTTCTCCAGGACACCCCGTATTACTACGAACGTCCACTTCCATTGGACAAAACCATCGTATGGTTAGATACGAACTCGAAGGAATTTATTCGAGGATGGTTTCAGGTTCTGGAGAAAACGGATAGGATTATTCAGTTGTCTTTTCCTTTTACCTTCTCTCAGGTTGCGAGTACTCGGTTTAGGAGATAGTACACCTATTACGCAAATTGGATAGTCTTCTTCCAAACCTTAGGCTGGTGCCGACCGGTAGGGAATGAAGAAAACCAATTAGCCTAACGATGGTGTACAGAAGGTATTAAGTTCAGACAAAGCAAGGGATTAGTAAGAGGGCAAAGTAAATTGCAACAGATATTCACGACCAAACCAAGTATTCCTTCGCCAATCCTAAAATCACTTTTGTATTTCTTCAGGACACTCCGTATCACTATGAAGATCCACAGTTTATTGGATACTCCATCCTATGGTTATATACGAACTCGAAAGGAACTTGTTCCAGTTCGGGGATGGATTCTGGTTCAGGAGAAATAGGAATAAGGTTTATTCAGGTGTCCTTTATCTTCACCTTCTCTCGCATTGCGAGTGTTCCTAGGATTAGGACAGTACACCCATTATGCTCATTGGATAGTCTTCTTCCAAACCATAGGCTGGTGCCGAACGGTAGGGAAGGAAGAAAACCATTTGGCGTAAGGGGTGTGCAGAAGGTAATGACTAAAGACATATGAAGGGATTTGGAGAGGTGGCAAAGAAATATACGGTTACAGTTGTGAATCTGATAATGGAAGAGGCATTACTAGGAATACCAGGATACCCCATCGAAACATTTCAATGTTTCAGTCTCACTGTGTACTGTTAAAGGGAAACTGATTTTCCGATTAGATACTTACTCCAGGGTATGTATTTACCAGTTACGATTCTCACATCTGTATGGCTTTATAGATGATGAGTGGGAGTAAGTTATTGGGAATTGGGTGATTATCCTCATTATATCGGGATTCGTTGTAATCGGTGATATTTGAGGAAATCACCTGGGCTGTTTGCCGGTCGGCAAATATTTGGTTTTGAATATCCGCTGTTATGCACCAATTTCAAATTGATATATCTGTACATCTATTTTCATAGAGTGAGATATACCTTTCTGAAATTATGTCTACGACATTTACCTATATCAGTGGATGGTTAGGTAAGGAGCATTAAACAGCGGTGTAATTCTTCTTAACCATAAGTACTGTTTTCAACCTACGACACACAGTGAATGAGTTATCAGACTCAAGGGACTTATACAGAGTATTGTATGTTGTCCAGGGTCCATCAGGACAGAGGGGTAGGTCCTCGTACTATATTCGGTTTACTTATGACTTCTCTAGTTTTTAGACAGGTGTTTCGTGGAAACACAGGGTCCGAATTTTGAGAAGTTATAGGTATTTGAATAGAGTAGAGAACCAAGTGTAGCAAGTATCGGGATTCTTCAAAGAGATCGAAGATGTAGATACTTGTGTACGGTATTCAGTTGATAGTAATGATTTAAGAGATCTTGCTTCTCTTTCAGGTTACTCATTATTGGAAGCATTCCTAAGTTGAGTAACGCTGATCGGCCTCCTTCCATTTAGTTGACATGCACTGGAGACAGTTGCATGATTTGGATCTGGTTCAGTTAATTCAGTGCCTCTGGTCCTATATGGGATATAGAACAGTTCGTATCTTAACGGTGTTAAGGTACGGGGAGTTGTCCGGCTTATGATTAAAACCAGACACTGGACAACTCAAGGCATGATTCTGTAATGGCTGTTTGTGGGTTGACCCAGGCTATGACGAGGGTTGACTTTCTACCATCTGGATGAACAATAGCAATATTGTTCTAGACTCGCCACAGTTTTATTAAAAATGGATTTTTTCAGAAAAACAGTAGTGGGAGTATGGTAGAACTGGAGGTGATTCCAGAACCACGAACGATTACTGAAGATTTGACAAGGAACCTAAAGATTCAATCTGGATTGACATTCCATTGGCCACTCCGCAGATAAGGTGGGTAACTTCAGGCACCCGAAAGGTACTCCGGTAGCCTCAAGGACGGTGACAAGGAAGTTCTTGTTTACCCACACTTGCCATTGCTGTTGTTCCAGGTTGCGAGACCCGGCGGGAGGATGAGTATAGCGTCGTTATAAACTAGTTTTAGAAGTGTACGTGTATATGACTCTGCCAGAGGGTTGTCGTAGTCAGTGGGAGCAGCGGAAGCATTGGTGGACAGGTAGCTTATGTCTATTTATAGACTGAAGCACCAGTAGCGGAGATAGATCATCTATTTCTGACGTGACAGTCATGGGTTTGACTTCATCAGAATAGGGGATGGATCTGTTGAGAAGGTAGTAGGGTGTGATGTCCTGGTATTTGGATGACATACACAGAGTAGGAAAAGAAACTCTTATACTACGATCGGTTATACTTTGGTCGTCACACAGTAGTTTCTCCATATGGGACTTGGACATTATATCGACATACTGGTTACTAGATCTATGGTTTTAGATCTAGATTTGGGTAGTCTCCCAATCTGGGTACTTAGACAGCATTCTAAGGGTATTTAGAATGGACGACTCCTGGCACGGTAGTGTACCTGCAGGTAATGGAGTCACCCTCTCTAAAGGTGTCTTATAGACGAAAGTAGAGAGGGATGTGCATGATTGGCAGATCACTTGCTTAGACAATTGAGTCAATCATGAGATGTCAAGTACCACACCAGATGTTGTTCTTGCACTAGATGCAATAAGTTGACATTGATCCAATCCTGGAGAAACAGTCGGAAGCAGTTTTAGAACATAAGTGGATGTTCTAGGGATATGATAACGACAGCCTCATTCGGGAGACAGTTATCATTCCAGGCTTCCAAAGTGACATGGACGACAAGGAGGTTGTCAGAGTTATAGTTTTCCTTCTGACGAGAGGCAGTATTTTGGACAGGTGGTCCAAGGCAATACTGAGGGTGGCATGGCGCAGGATACTGATTAAGTTCAGTTGACGATACAGTCTAAGAAGTTTGGATTTGGAGTTCATTTATGAGCTAGGTCCCATCAGACATCCAGACACATTCTAAGACAGGTATTGCTCATTTCGGGAGATGGCTTTCTCCGCAAACATGAGATATAGAGAGACATAGAAAGAAACATCAAAGCGGATCCACTCACTAAGGCTATTCCTCGAACGCAATAGTTTCGCAAACGAGCTTTGTGAGACTGACTAGTAGAGGAGTTGGGTGTTCGGTATCACACGGGCTGTGAGTATGCGACATCGCAATAATTGGCCTTGAGTGCAAGTGGGAGATTGTTGGAGATAGTGCCCTCAGAGTCAATTATTAGGTCACAGGTACGTGATTGCAATGATTGATGGAGGACCTATCCCGGTAGGACAGTCTTACTCGAGATGATAGTACGCTATCTGGTTTACCTTTATCATCGTGTACTGCTTTAAGTGACCTGACAAGTCGCTATTACACGTTGGTAGAGCCCCTAGGATTCTTGCTTGACCACCAGTAGTATGAGGACGATCATATAAGTGGGAGCTGGGGGTCTATAAGCATATCCTTAAATGGTCCCTAGTCGTGAGAGTTTCGAGACAGGGCATCGATACTCCAGAGTAGACTAGTGTATACAGTCGAGACCCCGACGAGGGGCGGTGGCCGGTCTCACAAGCCACTGGTGTCAGTTGGTTCACCTAAGATGTATACAGGTGCTCATTGGGTTATGAGTACACCGGACAGGACTCGCCGGGAACATGCTAGTTGGTCATATACCAGACGTCAGATGGCAGTTCCCTGGTGACATGTGTGCAGGTTAGTTCATCGACCTGGGGATCGTCATTTGTCTCGTGTGAGTTCCCACTGTACTTTGATTACTACCCTACCACAGCTCAAAGGAGTCGTGCAAACAGGTTTTAGTTGGGTACAGTCCCGAGCCACATGGAGGCAGTGAGCGTATCTTCAGGGGTTCGTCTCTCCCGGTATTGGGGGTGAGGTCGTGCTGTGTTTAGGAGAGCCATTACACGAAGCCCTCGGCCGAGGCAAGGAGATTTACTGGTAGGTATTCCAGTAGTATCTCAGGGTGTTCTGGGCTACACTCCGACACGACTTGTACCGCTTTTGGGGGTCTGACTTTTACCAACCCCCTAGGCCCGCCATGCGATGCTCATAGACGAACGGACCGGACTGTACGGATATTGTCACTGACAGGCTTTGTAGGGAGTCAGGCTGAGTTCGCTCACAGACGTCCCTTTTGGTCAATACCTGGTAGCCCGTTATGTATTGGCTTATACCTCTAACGTGCTAGTGGTTAAATCCACAACCAAGGTGTTGACGAGTCTTTAGAGTCCCCCACATTCAGTTACTCAGCTTTCGGGCGAAAAGTTGTAGAGGCCGTATGGAGATATAGCAAGGTCCGATCAGATACGTGCGGTATTGCACGGATCAGGATCGGACAGTTTGTACTACAGGCCGTATGGTTATATGGCAGGGTTCGATCAGATACGTGCGGTATTGCACGGATCAGGATCGAACGGATATTACTGGCCGGCTTTGGTTTAAGTCGGATCCCAGTATAGTACAGTGTAGATTTTGTCTCATTGCATTTGTATTTCGGTCGAAATACAGATGCGGGTGTGTATGCACAGTATCGGGGTTTTCCTGTAATTTATTATGGGACCAGTTTTCTGGAGTTGCCAGTTTGTTTTTCATTTCGGCCGATTTCCTTTGTATCGTTCATTGGCCGAAGTTTGGTGGAGGAGGGCTTATTTGCATTGTTGCAAATAAGTTTTTGTAGAAGGGGTCTTTGCTTATTGTTGTATCATGATAGTCTCTCATTGACCTTGACTTCTAGCTTCATGATGGCTTGACTTTGTAAGCATCATGGTTGTTGATGATTAGTTGGTAGTGTATTGGTTTTGGGAGTGATCATTGCCTCTAATCATCACTTGCTTTTTCCATGACACTCCACCTTGCATTATTGTTTTGATTCCACCCTCTTGAGTTTGGCTCTCCCTCTCATTCTCATATGTTTTTGGCCGGCCATGTAGTGGGCTGCCCAATTGGTGTAGGTGGGATTTTGGTTCATTTTGATGTTGGCAAAATTCCCACAAGTTTCATCTCCAAACTCTATGTATCATCCCTCCACCACAAAGGCATCTCCATATACCCCAAATGAGACATAAATCTCTACACCACTTATTCTACAGTAAATCTTGGGCACGTCGACTAGCCAGCTTCGTGCCCGAGTTGCCTCGGCATTGAGGTGGGAGCCCGTAAAAGAAGTAGGCGATGTGGTGCACTTCCGGCGAAGAGGAGGAGACGGGACATTCCGCAGGAGATCGGGACGACGAGAAGACCGAAGGACTCGGATCTGTCGGTATATCTCTCTTCCCTTTCTTGTAGATAGCTAGGACTAGTTAGTGGTTCGATCCGGGTATTAGTGCGCGGCGGTTTGCCAGTTCAAGAAAATTAAAGTTTATCACCGCTTCCGCATTTGGCCGTCGGATTGACGGCCGGGGCTCCGCCGTGCACTTACAGTGGTATCAGAGACTCGCCATTAACTTAGTCTAGCTTGGTTTAATGTGTTTTGCATTTCCGATCGACCAAAATTCCAAAATCTACATTTTTGTTCGCGACAGTTTTCTGTTGAAATTTTTTGGTCTCAAAATTTTTTTCAGGTTACAGAAAAGTGATGTGCTAGAAGAAATAAGAGTTCTGTAGAAATTCGATGGACCAATTCCACTACGGGAGCGCGGAACCGCGGCCAAACACCCCTTTGGGCCGCGGTTCCGCCGCACTATGTTGGGTTTGCTGCATCAATTTTCTACAGTCTCTTTCTGGGCTAAAAATAGGGGTTTTGGAATATTAATTTTGGGCCCATAATTTCTTGATGTGCTACAGTAGTACTTGGGGGCCCACTTGTTAAATTTTGATCGATCGGATATTTTAAACACATTATTTCACAGTATTTACATTATATCTGCGACCGTGAATGTCACTCGATCGGTAAATCCGGTCTAACTGCTATAGCCCGGTTAGACGGATTTGCGAACGTGACTTTCACGTTGATGTTCTGTTTTTGCTGTGATGTTGCGGATCGGTCGTGGGGGATAGCCTGGATGCAATGCTAGTACAGTTGTGGTTGTATTATGTACATTTGATATTGCGGGGCGAGCGTCCGACATGTGGACTGCCGTCACTGCCTGTTTGTATTATTCTTTTGGGGTACGACCTGGTTGCGGTCGATATACCCGTTGTATGTATATTTTACTTTCTGTACTAGGCTTACCCCGCGGAGGGGTGCACGGATAGCCGGGTTCTAGAGGGCAACAAGCCCGCATCTCATGGCATTGCGACGGAGGGGGCTTCGCTCTAGGATTGGCGGGCTATTCGCCGCACTCGTAGGGGTACAGGTTGACCCAGGAGGGGTGCCCAAGTTACCGGATTCCGTGAAGTGCTGGGTGGTCCATTCACGGCGCTGAAGGGGGCTGCCTCGCTTCAGGTTTTGGCGGGTGACTTGCCGCGCCCGTAGGGGTCTAGGATTTCATTGCACAGGCTATCCACACGACCAGGGGAACGTCGGGTTTCAGCGGCTCTGTGAAACCCGGGGATCCCAGATATCTGTATTGTTTCTGTGATGCTGTACATTTCTGTGATGTTGCATTTTATTCACGCCTTGAGCGAAATATAATATATTGGTATATATATTAGTAGATGTTGTATATGTTTTACATCCGCGCTAGTCCAGTCCCCGCTCTGTCGTTAGTTAGCTAACCTAACGGGTAATGACGGGACCCAGTGGCGAATGCGGATGGCATATACGTACATCAGTATATTTTCGTTCTTTTTGGTGTGATCAATTGATGGGACTACGTTGATTCGGATCAATGCAAGTTAAAAACAAACCTAATCTGATGTTGTTGGAACACTTTTCAAAAAAAGCTGTTATTGCAAGGACGTTCACTTTTGTTTTGCATCGTGGTATTCAGTTGGAATATCCTGCTCCTCAGTCGACGAGGCAAGGGCCGAGATCCCTTCACCGGGAGTGACCCCTTGGACAAAAAGTTTGCGTCAGGGAAATAACTTCACTATAGTCGATTACTTTTGCTTTGCACAGTGGTATTCAGTTGGAATATCCTGCACCTCATTCTACGGGGAAAGAGCCGAGATCCCTTCACCGGGAGTGACCTCTTTAGCAACGGTTTTCGTCACTATATTTTTCTAAAAAGCTATCCGTTCCTTCAACGATATCAAGTTCATTACGTTAAAGGTTTTTGCCAGAAACCATTCGTAGCCCTCCGTCGTTTCAGACGGGTAGCACGTAGTATTCATGCTATGTTTGTTGGCCTTTGTCAAGGCATAGTATATGGTAGCTGCTTGTTACCTTTCTGCTGCATAGATAGATGCGTTGGTTTGGGACAGTCGTATAGTCTTGTTGGCCTTCGTCAAGGGCTTGTACGGGTGGGTTCAAATTAACCTAGACAATGACGGGTGGAACTTGACATGTGACTTATGATTTGTTGACCTTCGTCAAGGTCATAAGAGCATGGGGCAAAAATCACATCGGGAGTTTCTAAAGAAACTGAAACTTGCCAGATATACGCATACCTTCTGGAGTGTGATGATGTGAGCGGATTCCGTCACGTTATTGTTAGTTATATGTATGCCCTAGAGGCCATTACTATACATAGGATGTATATTGTAGTGGATGCTTGGACATATATAGGGAGGACTTTCTTGCTCGACATGATAGTATGCTATCTGGTTGATCTTTACCTTAACGTGTACACTGATTGTCTCTCTGTTACATGTTGGTAAAGCCCTTAGGATGTGTACTTGACTACCTGGACTATGATGCGGATCATACTAGTGGGGACATGGTAGTCCATAAGTACATCCTTCAAAGTCCCTAGTCGTGGGTATATCGAGACGGGGCATCGATATACCAGAGTAGACTAGCGTATACCTTCTCGACCCATACAGATGGGCGATGGATGATCCCATATCCATTGGTGTTTGACATCAGAGATGATATACGGGTGCTCAGTGGAGACTGGGTACACTGGACGGACTCGCCGAGAACTCCCAGATGGTATTATATCTTACGTCAGATGGCAGTTCTCTGGTGACACTGGTACAGAGTAGTCTGTTGACCCGAGATCGTCATAGAGTCTTGTGTGATTCCCACTGTGCTTTGATTTCCACCTTACCACGTCCAAGAGGGCATGCAAAACGGTGGTTTTTGGGTACAGTCCCGAATCACATGGAGGCAATGAGCGATAGGAGGGGATTCGTCTCTCCCGGTATAGGGAGTTGATGTTGCGCTGTGTTCGATTGGCTATAACCGGAAATCACTGGCCAGGGTTGCTGAGATTTACTGGTAAGTATTACCTGTAGTTTCTCGAACTGTTATAGACCTCATATCGACACGACTTATCGAGCTATTGGGGTCTGACGTTTACCGCCCCTAGGCGAGATATGCGACATATCAGACGAACAGACCGGACTGTACGGTAAGTGTTACTGGTTGGATTCACAGGAGTATGAGCGGGCTTGCTCGTCGATCTTCTGATCGCTCAATACCCGGGTGGCCGTTATGTTTAGTAGACCGCTTGCGGCTTGTGGGTGTTTGATATGATCATCACCTGCTGCCGGCGTATTGACGAATCTTTAGAGTCCTACACAGAGGTTTCCTGGCTCAAGCGAAACGAAATAGGAGCGCATATGAGATATGTGCGGGACCGAGAATAATGCGTGTATGTGATACCGTATTCCATTCTCGCGATGAATGTATCGAATGGTTGTATGTGATATAACCTAGTTATCGAATCAAGGATTGATTCGATAAGTCGATACATTGGATACTAGTCGGTTATATGCGACATGACCGGATCATTGAATCAAGTGTTGATTTAATGATTTAATGTATAATTATATATTTGATATATTACTTTGCATTAACTAGTATTGGTTCACTTTAAATGGATTTTCTCACTTGATGTGCACATTGTATATGTGATATATTTTTGTGCACTTGTTTGTATCATGTTTGATGATACATGCAAACTTGGATTTGTGTAAAGGATTAAACCATGTTTAGTGAATGGTTAGGGTTTCATTTCACTTATTTATTTATCTTTTCTTTTTGGTTAAAAGATAAAAGAAAGAAAAACAAAATGGTTGCTTTAAAACATGAAGCTTGTTGAAGCTTCATGAAGCTTTGACCAAGTGACCATTTTGTCTTCATTTCCTTTAACCTAACCATTCACCAAAACCATAGTTAACTCTCTACACATAACCATGGTTTGTATATGATAAGTATTCATATTATTTTCTTTTTTGAAAATACTTATCATATTCTTTCTTCTTCTTCTTCATCTTCAACATGAAGAAAGCTTGCCTCCATCAATGGCAACTAGTGAAAAAGAGTGAGAAATCCAATTCTAAAGTGAACCCACTTCCTATTTCTTCATCCTCTACCTCTTGCCAAGTAGTATAGGGTGTTTTCTTCACAAGTTTCTTGACTTGGTGAAGTTGGAGCTTGATCTAGTGTTGCCTCGACGTAGATCATCTTCGGCATCGAAGTCGACGACCTAGCCCGCCCATTTCTCCGATGAAGCCGACGCTAGAGTCCGGGATCCGATATGGACAGCGAGGGGACTTCATCACGGAGCCATGGAGGTGGAGAACCGGATCTACAAAGGTTGTAGCCTCTTTCTTGTAGTTAAGTTGTTAACTAGTTTCATTTTTCGCCTAAACTCTAGTCAACGATCCGTATTAGGGTTTTCCGGCACTTGTAAAATTTGAAATTGGCATGGTTGATGCCTTGTGAGACCTCATTTGTGTGCCTAGGAACCCTACAGTGGTATGAGAGCCTAGCTAGAGCCTTAGGTGAAGTGTAGACGACGTTTGAAATCCGAACGAACATCGAAACCCTAATCCAAAATGCTCTCTGGAAATTTTCTGAAAATTTGGATTTTTGTGAATTAAAAATTGCTAAAAAATTCAGCAGGTATATTTATGAGTTACTGTGAAGCACGTGATCGTAAGTCGATTAAAGCGCCGCGGAAACGCGGCACGAGCATGGCTCGTGAGGCGGTTCCGCGGCCATGTTGTCACTTCTTCTATTCCTGTTTGCACAGTAATCTCTCCCTGATAGTGCTGTATTTTATGGGAATTTTTAATTAATACTCAACAGTTGAGTTTTCTGGGGTTGTATTGGGACTTCGTAGATTCGATCGGATTGTCAAACTTTGTCTATGTGTTTTTCCGGATAATTTTTGAATATGTTAAAAGGTTCGACCGGATATAAATACCCACTTTTTCCCCTGTCGGGAAATTTCCAAGTGTTGGATTTTTCCGTAGTTTAATGACGTTCTAAGTAGTGCAAGTAACGCGATGGTCCCTCTAAAAAACAACAAACCTTAACTCGATTATGTGACCGTCTTGAACTGCCCTTTGAACCTTCGGGTTTGGGGCAGTACGGCGTGCCACATGTGAGGCGTTGGCTTGACCCTTCTACGGCTGGACCGTTAGTACTGAGGCATGAACTGGATTTTTTTTAACTTGTTTCATGTGTTGATCTATTTCGGGAAAACTTGGGTGTTCGTTTGTTCGATCGGAAAGTTTAACATTTTCTATTTATCTGGAATGTGATACAATAATTGGAATTCACAAGTAGTTATGAGATAACTGAATGAATGTTATAAACATAGCAGTTTAGTCTCACTTGATCGGTTGCCACAGAATTTTGATGCGATCAAAAGTCCGTCGCAATCACGTAGCGTACGCGGATACTCGCCGGATAAACTTAATAGTCTGCTACACCCCATAGCCCCGACCAAGTGACTGCAGGAGAACCCCGTCGCCGAAAGCATCCGTTCGGGTGCTCGCGGCAGCGGTGTTCCGCCTTGGTGCACTTTGTCGACGGTATCGGGGGTGCGGCCGTCTACTAAAGTTTGCGACGAGCATTCGATCAGGATGTCGGGAATCTTGTTGAATTGCCCGACTTAATATTGAAAAGTGTTTTCGATAATGAGACTAAAATGCGGGGTTTATAATTGTTAGGCATGCGATGTCTAAGGAATTCATTTGATTAGAAATGCGATGTCTATGCAGGTTGCGGATTCCAACTGTTGTAGTTTTACACTTTCTTTTCTGTGAGCGTAAGTGTAATATGTGATATCGCCGGTTTCGTTGCTATATGTCAACGACAATTGGGATGCGCATATTTACTTACGTTGATGACATGTGATATTATGTGTTGCTGGATATGTTATATTGGATCGTCGTGTTTGAATAGCCGGGTTTTTTTTATGTGAGATGAGTGTTTTTCATTTTTATTCATGTAAAAACTTGTATGTAATATTCTTTTATTGGGACACTTCCAGGTTGCGAAAGATGTCACCCTTTGTATATTATTTACTTTTCCGCACTAGGATAGACCCAAGGAGGGGAGCACAGGTAACCGGGTTCTGGAGTCCAGTGGGAGACCAACTCGAGGAGTCGAGTCTGGGTCTCCTAACTCTAGAATTGGTAGGGTTGCTTGCCGCTCTCGTAGGGGTCTAGGGGTGTGGGTTTGGCTATTCATCACGACCGTGGAATCCGTGTTTTATACTGGCTCGTATTGAAAACACGGACGTCCTAGTATATCCAATATTTCATATGTTTCTTCTGCAGCGATATCTGTGATGTGATCATGTGATATGTTCTGTGATAGATACTGTATATAGTATATATGATATATTATATAGATGTTACTTATGTTTTACACCCGCGCTAGCCCTGTCCCGCTCTACCGTTAGTTACCTAACCTAACGGTGCATGAGGGGACATCGAGGCGAATGCGGATAGCATAAGTGTACGTCGTATTTATCTGTGATGTTTAGGTACTTAAATGATGGGACTTCATTAACATGATTAATGAAATAAAAGAAACCTAAAGATGTTGTAGAATCGAATTTAAAAATAAAAACAGGTAGCTACAGTTCTTGCTTTGCACAGCGGTATATGTGATATATCCTGCACCTTATTCGATGAGTAAAGGACCGAGATCCCTTCACCGGGAGTGACTCCTTTAGCAATAACTGGCAGATGCTACACACTCGGTTTGTCTTTTGATAGCTTCTATAGTTTCTGCTTTGCACAGCGATATATATGATATATCCCGCACCTCATTCGACGAGGAAAGGACCGACGATCTCTTCACCGGGAGTGACTCCTTTAGCAAAACTAGAAAATCTTCAAAAACACTCCATTTTAAAATCATTTGATTCTATAACGATATCAAGTTCATTACGCAATAGGTTTTCAGAAAAAACCTGTCGTAGCCCTCCGTCATTTCAGATAAGTGCTAGTTAGTATTCGTGCTACGTTTGTTGGCCTGCGTCAAGGCGTAGTGTGCGGTAGCTAACTAGTATTTATCTGCTTATGCATATGATGCAGATTGGATTAGGGTAGTCGTGCGACTTTGTTGGCCTGCGTCAAGGGTCGTGCGGGTGGGATTAATTCAATCAGGAAATGACGAGTTGAACTTGACTAGCGCACTATGGTTTGTTGGCCTGCGTCAAGGTCATAGGACGCTAGGGGCAAAATTATCGGGAATTTCAAGTGTTGAAATTTACAATGAGATTGCATACCTTCTATGAGATAGTTGGATCCCGATACCCGCTGCGAGTAAGAGTTACTCCTGGGAGAGTTTTACACATTACAATTAGCCGGTCAAGTAGGTGTCTAGAAAGGTGTTAACGAGGTTACGTCTCTGGGAAAACGAGGTTTACATTAATTAGGTTTGTGCGAAAGCACGGGGGACCTCCCTCAAAGTACCGACACTGGCCTGGCTGAAAGATTGGCGAACTTGTAGCGTGTAATTAATCCCGGCTAGTCTTTCCTTTTAGGGTTTGAAGGAAGATTTGACAAAAACAGTGGGAGCCATCCTGATTAGATAAAATAATAACCAATCTATTCTTGCAAGAGCGCACGCTGAGTGTTTTCTTCTCTCTCTCTCCAGGTAGCGACCATATCACGCCTTAATCAAGATAATAATACGGAATATTGACCGAACCCGCTTGTTATAATGAGCTGGCGAACGTTGGTCCCGCTCCCACTTAGAATTGTTATAAGACAGAGCAGGAAATTGGGGATTACTAGAATTCCCGTGCCGCCCAAACGAAGAGAGTGCATGCTGATGCATCATCTTCGGGTGTGTTTATTACAAAGAACTGTTTCTCAGTATCCTCCGCATCCTGGGTATATGATACCGGATCAGGATCCCAGATATGTAATCTGTTACATAGGGCTGCAAAAAGGTAGAAAAACTGAGAACGGGTGATAAGTCTCATGAGGCAGAAAACGGGGCAAGTGTTGCAGCCAAGTCTGTTGGTCACTGTCACCCTGTATTCCAAATACATTGATTCTGAACGAATGTTATTAGATACCGAACCTGATATACAAAATCATATCAATTTCTTTATTAGTAAAGAAATGATAAAATTTTGTATAGTTGGATAATGTTTTGAACATTTCCTATATCAAAAGTTGATCGGTTCAGGCACGTTATCTAAAAGCATTGATGTTCTAAATCAAACTACAGTTCTTTAGTATACGGAACACACACAAGAGGAAGAGTTCAGAAATGAAAAAATCCTTCTTGAGGTATTGTAGACTAGGTCATATCAATGCGACTCGACTAGCTTAAGCTATACATAGATGCATATTTAAATTGGTTTGAATTTACATCTTGTGAAACTTGCCAGTCATGTCACAGAGATAAGATGACCATAGCTCCGTTTACTGGAAACAGAGAAAGAGTTAGTGAACTCATGGGATGATACATGTTGATGTATGTAGGTCCCCTGTCTACACTTGCCAAGACCGATTCTTTATACTTCATTACATTCTCTGATGATCTTTCGAGATTCAGACCTATGTTCCTGTTGAAACACAAGTCCGAACCTTTTGAGATATTCACAGAATATAAGTTAGAAGTAGAGAACCAAAATACGGGTATAAGTATTATGTCCTATGATGAGATCAAGGAGGAGAATACTTGAGCACGGAATTCTTGAACTTTTCTAAAGGAGAATGAGATTCTCTCTCAGCATTACTCCTCCGTATACACCATGGAACGTTGGTGTATCGGGGCGGAGCAATTTCACCCTATTCGATATGGTGCGCTCTATGATGAGTAATACTGAGTTACCTGTTTCCTTTTTGGGAGTTATGCACTTGAGAAGCTGCATACCTATTGAATAGGGTTCAAATCAAATCAGTTGCCTACCATTTCATATATGATATGATAAGGGAAGAGCCCATATCTTAAGTTGGTTAAGATTTGGGGTTGTCCGGGCAATGTCTAAAAATAAAATCCGGACAAGCTCGAGGCAAGGTCAGTTATGTAGAACTGGAAATGTTCCAGCTATACAAACTGCGGCTGATGATTTGATAGAACCAAAGGATTCAATAGTTACCAACGAACCTCAGCCTCTCCGCCGATCTAGTGAGGTTCCTCACCCGCCTGAGAGATACTTCGGTTACTCTATGACAGTGGGAGCGAGGATTGCATCATGAGATGATGACCCAACTAGTTTCGAGCTGGCCATCAGGAGTAGGACTCTGTAAGAATGGCTGGATGCTTAGCGATCTGAGATGGAATCCATGTACACCAACAAAGTATGGACTTTGGTTGCTATATCTGAAGGGTTAAATCCCTATCAGGAGCAAGTATATCTTGAGAAGATTACTTGGTGTAAATGAAAAAGTTGAGACCTTCAAAGCTAGACTAGTTAAAGCTTTTTCGTCATCGACCAGGCGTGGATAATGATGAAACCTTTTCAAGTGGCTATGCTTAAGTCCATCCAGATCCTACTTGCCACGGCTACATACCATGACTACGATATCTGGCGGTTGGGTGCCATGACTGCTTTTCTAATTGATGTTTTAGAATAGAACGTCTATAAGTACACAGCCAGAGGGCTTCATAGACAGTGGGAGCAGCGGAAACGTGTACAAGATGCTTTATAGGATAAAGCAGGTATCGCGGAGTTGGAACATCTGTTTAGATGTGTTAGTCAAAGAGTTTGACATCATCAAAATGGTAGATGAACCTTGTATAAACAAAAGGGTAGTAGGGAGTATGGTGGCAATCCTCGTAGAGTACGTGGATGACATACTCTTGATAAGAAAGAAGTTTCCTATGCTACGCTCGATCAATCTCCGCTTATCACAATGATTCTCCATATAGGATCAAAATGATACCTCATAAATCCTGGGTTTTGGATCTATGAGATAGATCTAATTGGATGTTAGGATTCTCACTAGTTGTAGTGAGATGGTATCAACCGATCCAGGGGAGAATCACTGGAAGGGTTCTAGGGTGATAAGAACGACTGAAAGTCAGTCACAGGCATTGTCTTTACCCTCAGTAAAGGGACGGTATGTTGGAAGAGTTCCAAGCTAGATACCGTGGCATACTAGACGATAAAGGCTCGATACATCGCTACTTGAGATGCTACCAAGAGGCAGTCTGGATGTATATTTGTTCATGAGATGAACTTAGTTCCTCCCATTGTGTGACAATGGAGTTGTGGCTTATGCCAAGGAACGTCCGTCCCATCAGTGATCCAGACATATTCTAAGGCAGTATCACCTGATCATGGAGATGGTTGATCTCCAGGATGATCGAGGTTAGGAGAGTAGACTCAGAGGACAACACGGCGGATCCACTCACAAAGGCCTTTTCCCAGAGAGAGACTTTTATGGGATGGTTGAGTATGAGATACTACAACCACTGCTATCAGATGGCCCTAGTGCAAGTGGGAGATTGTTAGTTATATGTATGTCCTAGAGGCCATTACTATACATAGGATGTATATTGTAGTGGATGCTTGGACATATATAGGGAGGACTTTCTTGCTCGACATGATAGTATGCTATCTGGTTGATCTTTACCTTAACGTGTATACTGATTGTCTCTCTGTTACATGTTGGTAAAGCCCTTAGGATGTGTACTTGACTACCTGGACTATGATGCGGATCATACTAGTGGGGACATGGTAGTCCATAAGTACATCCTTCAAAGTCCCTAGTCGTGGGTATATCGAGACGGGGCATCGATATACCAGAGTAGACTAGCGTATACCTTCTCGACCCATACAGATGGGCGATGGATGATCCCATATCCATTGGTGTTTGACATCAGAGATGATATACGGGTGCTCAGTGGAGACTGGGTACACTGGACGGACTCGCCGAGAACTCCCAGATGGTATTATATCTTACGTCAGATGGCAGTTCTCTGGTGACACTGGTACAGAGTAGTCTGTTGACCCGAGATCGTCATAGAGTCTTGTGTGATTCCTACCGTGCTTTGATTTCCACCTTACCACGTCCAAGAGGGCATGCAAAACGGTGGTTTTTAGGTACAGTCCCGAATCACATGGAGGCAATGAGCGATAGGAGGGGATTCGTCTCTCCCGGTATAGGGAGTTGATGTTGCGCTGTGTTCGATTGGCTATAACCGGAAATCCCTGGCCAGGGATGCTGAGATTTATTGGTAAGTGTTACCTGTAGTTTCTCAAACTGTTATAGACCTCATATCGACATGACTTATCGAGCTATTGGGGTCTGACGTTTACCGCCCCTAGGCGAGATATGCGACATATCAGACGAACAGACCGGACTGTACGGTAAGTGTTACTGGTTGGATTCACAGGAGTATGAGTGGGCTTGCTCGTCGATCTTCTGATCGCTCAATACCCGGGTGGCCGTTACGTTTAGTAGACCGCTTGCGGCTTGTGGGTGTTTGATATGATCATCACCTGCTGCCGGCGTATTGACGAGTCTTTAGAGTCCTACACAGAGGTTTCCTGGCTCAAGCGAAACGAAATAGGAGCGCATATGAGATATTTGCGGGACCGAGAATAATGCGTGTATGTGATACCGTATTCCATTCTCGCGATGAATGTATCGAATGGTTGTATGTGATATAACCTAGTTATCGAATCAAGGATTGATTCGTTAAGTCGATACATTGGATACTAGTCGGTTATATGCGACATGACCGGATCATTGAATCAAGTGTTGATTTAATGATTTAATGTATAATTATATATTTGGTATATTACTTTGCATTAACTAGTATTGGTTCACTTTAAATGGATTTTCTCACTTGATGTGCACATTGTATATGTGATATATTTTTGTGCACTTGTTTGTATCATGTTTGATGATACATGCAAACTTGGATTTGTGTAAAGGCTTAAACCATGTTTAGTGAATGGTTAGGGTTTCATTTCACTTATTTATTTATCTTTTCTTTTTGGTTAAAAGATAAAAGAAAGAAAAACAAAATGGTTGCTTTAAAACATGAAGCTTGTTGAAGCTTCATGAAGCTTTGACCAAGTGACCATTTTGTCTTCATTTCCTTTAACCTAACCATTCACCAAAACCATAGTTAACTCTCTACACATAACCATGGTTTGTATATGATAAGTATTCATATTATTTTCTTTTTTGAAAATACTTATCATATTCTTTCTTCTTCTTCTTCATCTTCAACATGAAGAAAGCTTGCCTCCATCAATGGCAACTAGTGAAAAAGAGTGAGAAATCCAATTCTAAAGTGAACCCACTTCCTATTTCTTCATCATCTACCTCTTGCCAAGTAGTATAGGGTATTTTCTTCACAAGTTTCTTGACTTGGTGAAGTTGGAGCTTGATCTAGTGTTGCCTCGACGTAGATCATCTTCGGCATCGAAGTCGACGACCTAGCCCGCCCATTTCTCCGATGAAGCCGACGCTAGAGTCCGGGATCCGATATGGACAGCGAGGGGACTTCATCACGGAGCCATGGAGGTGGAGAACCGGATCTACAAAGGTTGTAGCCTCTTTCTTGTAGTTAAGTTGTTAACTAGTTTCATTTTTCGCCTAAACTCTAGTCAACGATCCGTATTAGGGTTTCCCGGCACTTGTAAAATTTGAAATTGGCATGGTTGATGCCTTGTGAGACCTCATTTGTGTGCCTAGGAACCCTACAGTTATCATGCTATGATAGTTGGATCCCGATTCCCACTGATGAGTTGGTTTACTCCTCGGGTGATCCCGATTAATTCTTCTTTCAGGTTTGGAGGAGAATTTGACGGTACAGTGGGAGGTTTCCAGATTAGATAAATTGGTAACCATTCTGATCTAGGTTAGAGTGCACACCGAGTGTTTCTTTTCTCTCTCTCTTCGGCAGCGACCATTGACCCGACCCTAAGACTATGACTCAGAGACCAAAATTAACCGAACCTTCTTAACACTGGCTTTTGGATTGTCAGAGTTGCAGACCTCATTGCCACTCCTACTTTTACCCTTTTCTCCAGAACACCCCGTATTACTACGAACGTCCACTTCCATTGGACAAAACCATCGTATGGTTATATACGAACTCGAATGAATTTATTCGAGGATGGTTTCCGGTTCTAGAGAAATCGAATAGGACTATTCAGTTGTCTTTTCCTTCTACCTTCTCCCAGGTTGCAAGTACCCCTTAGATTAGGGGATAGTACACCTATTACGCAAATTGGATAGTCTTCTTCCAAACCTTAGGCTGGTACCGAACGGTGGGGAATGAAGAAAACCAATTAGCATAACGATGGTGTGCAGAAGGTATTAAGTAAAGACAAAGAAAGGGATTAGTAAGAGGGCAAAGTAAATTGCGACTGATATTCACGACCAAACCAAGTATTTCATTACCACTCCCACTTCACCTTTGTATTTCTCCAAGACACTCCGTATCACTACGAAGATCCACAGTTTATTGGATATTCCATCGTATGGTTATATACGAACTCGAAAGGAACTTGTTCCAGTTCGGGGATGGATTCTGGTTCAGGAGAAATAGGAATAAGGGTTATTCAGGTGTCTTTTATCTTCACCTTATCTCGCATTGCGAGTGTTCCTAGGATTGGGACAGTACACCCATTATGCTTATTGGATAGTCTTCTTCCAAATCATAGGCTGGTGCCGAACGGTAGGGAAGGAAGAAAACCATTTGGCCTAAAGGGGTGTACAGAAGGTAATGACTAAAGACATATGAAGGGATTTGGAGAGGTGGCAGAGATTTATACGGTTACAGTTGTGAATCTGGAAGAGGCATTACTAGGAATACCAGAATACCCCTACGAAACATTTCAATGTTTCAGCTTCACTGTGTACTGTTAAAGGAAAACTGATTTCCCGATTAGATACTTACTCCAGGGTATGTATTTACCAGGTATGATTTTCACATCTGTATGGTTTTACAGATGATGAGTGGGAGTAAGTTATTGGGAATTAGGTGATCATTCTCATTATATCGGAATTCGTTGTAATTGGTGATATTTGAGGAAGTCACCTGGGTTGTTTGCCGGACGGCGAATATTTGGTTTTGAATATCCGTTATAATGCACCAATTTCAAATTGATATATCTGTACGTCTATTTTTATAGAGTGAGATATACCTTTTTGAAATTATGTCGATGACATTTACCTATATCAGTTGATGGTTAGGTAAGGAGCATTAAACAGCGGTGTAATTCTTCTTAACCATAAGTACAGTTTTCAACCTACGACACACAGTGAATGAGTAATCAGACTCAAGGGACTTATACAGAGTATTGTATGTTGTCCAGGGTCCATCAGGACAGAGGGGTTGGTCCTCGTACTATATTCGGTTTACTTATGACTTCTCTAGTTTTTAGACAGGTGTTTCGTGGAAACACGGGGTCCGAATTTTAAGAAGTTATAGGTATTTGAATAGAGTAGAGAACCAGGTGTAGCAAGTATCGGGATTCTTCAAAGTGATCGAAGATGTAGATACTTGTGTATGGTATTCAGTTGATAGTAATGATAAAGAGAACTTGCTTCTTTCTCAGGTTACTCATAATTGGAAGCATTCCTAAGTTGAGTAACGCTGATCGGCCTCCTTCCATTTAGTAGACATGCACTGGAGACAGCTGCATGATTTGAATCTGGTTCAATTAAATCAGTGCCTCTGGTCCTATATTGGATATAGAACAGTTCGTATCTTAACGATGTTAAGGTACGGGGAGTTGTCTGGCATATGCTTGAAAACCAAACTCTGGATAACTCAAGGCACGTTCCTGTAATGGCTGTTTGTGGGTTGACCCAGGCTATGATGAGGGTTGACTTTCTACCATCTGGAAGATCAATAGTGATATTGTTCTAGACTCGCCACAGTTTTAATAAAAATGGATTTTTTCAGAAAACAGTAGTGGGAGTTTGGTAGAACTGGAAGTGATTCTAGAACCACAAATGATTACTGAGGATTTGATAGGAACCTAAAGATTCAATCTGGTTTGACATTCCATTGGCCACTCCGCAGATACGGTGGGTAACCTCAGGCACGCGAGAGGTACTTCGGTATGCTCAAGGACGGTGGCAGGGAGGTTCTTGTTTACCCACACTTGCCATTGCTGTTGTTCCAGGCTGCGAGACCTGGCGGGAGGATGAGTATAGCGTCGTTCTAAACTGGCTTTAGAAGTGTACGTCTATATGACTCTGCCAGAGGGTTGTCATGGTCAGTGGGAGCAGCGGAAGCATTGGTGGACAAGTGGCTTGTGTCTATTTATAGACTAAAGCAGATGTAGCGGAGATAGATCATCTATTTCTGATGTGACAGTCATAGGTTTGACTTCATCAGAATAGGGGATGGATCTGTTAAGAAGGTAGTAGGGTGTGATGTCCTGGTATTTGGATGACATACACAGAGTAGGAAGTGACATTCCTATACTACGATCGGTTATACTTTGGTCGTCACGCAGTGGTTTCTCCACATAGGACTTGGACATTATATCAGACATACTGATTACTAGATCTATGGTTTTAGATTTAGATTTGGGTAGTTTCCCAATTAAGGGTACTTAGACAGCATTCTAAGAGTATTTAGAATGGACGACTCCTGGCACGGTAATGTACCTGCAGGTGATGGGGTCACCCTCTCTAAAGGTGTCTTACAGACTAAAGGGGAGAGGGATGTGCATGATTGGCAGATCACTTGCTTAGGCAATTGAGTCAATCATGAGATGTCAAGTACCACACCAGATGTTGTTCTTGTAGTAGATGCAATAAGTTGATATTGATCCAATCCTGGAGAAACAATCGGAAGCAGCTTTAGAACATAAGTGGATGTTCTAGGGATATGATAACGACAGTCTCATTCGGAAGACAGTTATCATTCCAGGCTTCTAAGGTGACCTGGACGACAAGGAGGTTGTCAGAGTTATAGTTTTCCTTCTGACAAGGGGCGGTATTTTGGACAGGTGGTCCAAGGCAATACTGAGGGAGGCATGGCACAGGATACTGATTAAGTTCAGTTGATGATACAGTCTAAGAAGTTTGGATTTGGAGTTCATTTATGAGCTAGGTCCCATCAGACATCCAGACACATTCTAAGACAGGTATTGCTCATTTCGGGAGATGGCTTTCTCTATGAACTTGAGATATAGACAGACATAGAAAGAAACATCAGAGCGGATCCACTCACTGAGGCTATTCCTCGAACGCAATAGTTTCGCAAACGAGCTTTGTGAGACTGACTAGTAGAGGAGTTGGGTGTTCGGTATCACACGGGCTGTGAGTATGCGACATCGCAATAATTAGCCTTGAGTGCAAGTGGGAGATTGTTGGAGATAGTGCCCTCAGAGTCAATTATTGGATCACAGGCACGTGATTGCAATGATTGAGGGAGGACCTATCCCGGTAGGACAGTCTTACTCAAGATGATAATATGCTATCTGGTTTATCTTTATCATTGTGTACTGATTTAGGTGACCTGACAGGTCGCTATTACACGTTGATAGAGCCCCTAGGATTCTTGCTTGACTGCCAGCAGTATGAGGGCGATCATATACGTGAGAGCTGGTAGTTTATAAGCACATCCTTAAAAGGTCCCTAGTCGTGGGAGTTTCGAGACAGGGCATCGATACTCCAGAGTAGACTAGTGTATACATTCGAGACCCCGACGAGGGGCGATGGCCGGTCTCACAAGCCACTGGTGTCAGTTGGTTCACCTAAGATGTATACAGGTGCTCATTAGGTTATGAGTACACCGGACAGGACTCGCCGGGAACATGCTAGTTGGTCTTATACCTGATGTCAGATAGCAGTTCCCTGGTGACATGTGTACAGGTTAGTCCATCGACCTGAGGATCGTCATTTGTCTTGTGTGAGTTCCCACTGTACTTTGATTACTACCCTACCACGCTCAAAGGAGACGTGCAAACAGGTTTTAGTTGGGTACAGTCCCGAGCCACATGGAGGCAGTGAGCGGATTTTCGGGGGTTCGTCTCTCCCGGTATTGGGGGTGAGGTCGCGCTGTGTCTAGGAGAGCCAGAACATGAAAAGTCCTTGGCCAAGGCAGGAGATTTACTGGTAGGTATTCCAGTAGTATCTCAGGGTGTTCTGGGCTGATCTCTGACACGACTTGTACCGCTTTTGGGGGTCTGACTTTCACCAACCCCGTAGGCCCGCCATGCGATGCTCATAGACGAACGGACCGGACTGTACGGATATTGTCACTGACAGGCTCAGTAGGGTGTCAGGATGAGTTCGCTCATCGACGTCCCTTTTGGTCAATAGCTGGTGGCCCGTCACGTATTGGCTTATAGCTCTGACGTGCTAGTGGTTAAATCCACAACCATGGTGTTGACGAGTCTTTAGAGTCCCCCACATTCAGTTGCTCAAGTTTTCGGGCGAAACGCTGTAGAGGCCGTATGGAGATATGGCAGGGTTCAATCAGATACGTACGGTATTGCACAGATCAAGATCGGACGGATTTTATTAGCCGTCTTTGGCTTAAGCCGGATCCTAGTATTAGATAGTGTAGATTTTGTCTCTTTGCATTTGTATTCGGTTGGAATACAGATGCGGGTGTGTATACACAGTATCGGGGTTTTTCTGTAATTTATTACGGGACCGGTTTTCTGGAGTTGCCAGTTTGTTTTCCGTTTCGGCCATATTTCTTTGTATCTTTTATTGGCCGAAGTTTGGTGGAGGAGGGCTTATTTGCATTTGCGCAAATAAGCAATTGTGGAAGGGGGTCTTTGCATATTCTTGTGTCATGATGGTTGCACCATCCCTTGACCATTTGACTTCTTCTTCTTTCATGATGGCTTGACCTTTGAAGCAATCATGGTTGTTGATTGGTTGGTGGAGTGAGGTTCTTGCTTTGTGATCATTGTTTTTCATCATCACATTTTTCTCTCTCTCTCTCTTGTATTATTCTTGTGAAACTCACTCCCTCATGCTCACTCTCTCCATTCCTACATGGCCGGCCAAAGAGAAAGGGGTGGGCTGAAAATTTTGTTTGGGGATTTTTAGTTCTCTTGATGCTTGTTAAAAATCCCAAGTTCACCACAAAATTCCACTTCTCATTTCCTCCACATTATGGCAACTCCATAACCCCAAAATGAGACATGGTTCTACACTACATTCTACAGCAAATCTTGGGCACGTCGACTCGCCAGCTTCATGCCCGAGTTGCCTCGGTATAGAGGTGGGAGCCCATAAAAGAAGCCGGCGACGTGGTGCCCTTCCGGCGACGAGGTGGAGACCGGAGATTCTGCGGGGAGATCGGGACGACGACGAGAAGACCGGAGGACACGGATCACTCGGTATATTTCTCAATCCCATCTTGTAGTTAGTTAGGACTAGTTTAATGGCACGATCCGGTTTATAGTGCGCGGTGGTGCCGGTTCGAAAAATTAAAGTAAATCACCGCTTCCGCATTCCGGCGTCGGATTGACGGCCGGGGCGACGCCGTGCACTTACACCTCAATATCTCAGAATCTCAATGTCTCAATCACAATATTTAGGGCGCCGTCAGTCCAGACCGGCCCCTACCATCCATCTCATGACCACGACGGTATCCTTCGGATATCCGACACGTCGGGTAATATCACCGGTCGGTCGTGCTCCCCTGCCAGGCTCAACGCCATCTCCTGTGATCTTCTTGCCCCGGGTACCGCACCGGGCCCACCATGTACCCGAAACGGTTCATCCGCCTCCTCGAATCGGGTTTCGAAATCCATCAGAAAAACTCATGGTGGACGACTCATACATCATGGGAAAACCGCATTTTTATTTAAAAAGAGAGAAAGCAGTTTATATATATGTTTTGCGGTTTTCCTCCAAATCCAGAAAATCTCATGGAAACCCGAATCCAAATCATCAATAGCATGTGAAATCATGAATATAAGCATGAGAATCCATGAATGCAGCATATAATGAATAACAGTATGCATGAAGCGACAAGTAATAACTACAATGTCAAGCTGGCATATAAGGCAAGCATACTAATATCATGTCACTACTAGCTAACAAGCTAAATCAAGCAATAATATTTTCTAAGTGTTCGTGACATGGCAATTACCGATGAAGATGTGTGTGAGCCGGCAAATAAGTGTACGTGGTACATACGCATCATCGGTAATGGTGTTGGCGTCCTAACAGCAGGATATCAATAATGGAATATGAATCACAACAGTATGCGGTGCAGAGCAACAATAATAAAGTGCGGGAGCTGAATGCTAACACAATGATGGCTGAACTGCATCTAATGTCATAAGAGTCATATAGCTACACCACTATAAGGCTGAGCTATAGCTAACAGTAGGTAAGGAAAACCGCCTAACCTCTGAGTCGATACATATATATACATATATAGTCGGTGATCCCGCCTCGATAATATCACATCCGATACCATATCTCTATAATCAGTTATTCCCAAATCAAGAGTGCGGATCAAACATCAAAATATAGCTCGTACGTAAATCCGTCGTACGCCATCCCCAAATCTGGGTACGGGTCAATATCACATTCGTCATATCATTCATCCGGTATTCTCTTTAAACAAATATCATAATACGGGTACTGACCTACGTCTAGTACAAAGCTAATATCATCACTATAATTATGATCTGACTACTGATCAACAGTCTCGTATGAATCGATATCATCAGCACGTATCATCTCAAGGAGTAAACAACGCCCAAGGCGGCCTATCATAAATATCTTGTCATATCATATCATATCATACCCTATCTCGTATCATAATCACATGTCGATCATTTTATATATATATATCACTATTCCTATGGCATCATCATCCCAAAATCCGCTAAACCATCAAGACGTATCTCAAATATGAATTTTATCATATCATCGATATCATAACCTCAGATCAAACTCATCGACTCATCTCAATCCCATGTATCATCCTCAAATCCGTATGTGAACACATAGTCCCATACCCATATGAACACATATCTATATAGAATCCCATAAGAACATATGAAATAAGGATGTATGCAAGTATGTATGTGTGTATATGTATATGCAGTGCACCCACTACTCTAGGGTTTCATAACCTTTCACCAATCCAACACACCAATATCCATTTAAACATCAATAACTAATCCCAACAACATATAATAATTGTTAGTGTGTATACGCATCCGTATACATCACTACGAACTGCGGGGGTGCTATACGCCATCCACCCGACTTCTTCCCGTAGATATAAATCTACTCACCTTTCTTTATGCGTGCCGGTGCCGATGTCGCCATTTGCATCTCCAATGCTCCGACGCCACGTGGGGGTACCTACAAGGATATCATAAGCTAAAACACATGAAAACCATGTCGGAAACCAAAACGGTGCACGTTACGCCAATAGGTAAAAACCAATAGCCTCGTGTGCAAACACAGCCAATATCCACTGTCGTTGACGTCCAAACGCCACCCGACAGAACGAATCATCGAATACCAAAAATCCATATGAAAATAAGTCGTAAATCATACGCCAACTCATGAAATCAACCTAGATTCTATCCTAACTGGAATCAGTCAAAACTAGACATACCAGGGGTCAAGTTTACAGGTAAAAGAGCCGTGCACGCAAAATGAGGGGGTTCCCTACTGCTCTGGCCGCAAAGGGAATATATCTGCGGCTAAGAAATTAAGTTGGGGGCTAGGGTTTTGTGGGATGGTTCCAGGGTGCCTGCACAGCTTACTGCCAAGTCACTTTTATTTTAGAGTTCCCGGGTTGAAAGCAGATCTCAGAAAGGTCAATAAGTCGACAAAATTGCTAAAATACGCCAAGTCAAAACTTTCAGGTAACTTACTGGAAATCTGGGGTATTCTGGGGTTAACTGGTTTCAAACACACTTAATAAGGTTACCCTAACAATCAAAACCAACACTTGGTCAAGTCTCACTCAAATTTTTCTAAACTAGCACTAATCTACTTAATAACACTAAAATTTCAGCTAAACAACTATAATTTTGCAAGATAGGAGTTGGGTTGTGAGATTATACCTCAAGAAAATCCTAGAATGTAGGAGAAAAGAGGATGAAGGAAGGAGGGGGGTTGTGCTGCTGCTGGACTACTGGTGTTGCTGCTGATGTAGTTTCTGCAGCTGTGCTGAAGCTGATGCTGTATTTGTTGCAGCAGAAGCTTTTGTTGCTGCTGTGGTTTTGTTGTGGGAATGGTTGTGGTGAAGTTGAAGTATTTGCTGAAGTTAGGGGTTTGATGAGGGTGTGGTGTGGCTGATGCAGCTGCTGCTGTTTGCAAAGTGGTTTCTTGTTGCTGTTGCAGCAACAACTACTGTTGTTTTGGGGCTACAGCTGCTCCTGTTGGTTAAAAGGATGTTGCTGTAGCTGTAGCAGATGTAGGGGGGCTGTTTTGTGGCTGATGTAGGGTGTTATCAACTGATGTGATAACAATTGGGCTGATGTTGTGTATCAGCAGCTGATGTGTTGATATGGGGGCTGAAGTTGTGCTGATGGTGGCTGAAGTGTTGATATTGGCTGATGTAGCTGCTGTTCTGGTGGCTGAAATGTGCTGATGTGAGTGTGTAGGTGTTGGGCTAAGTTGTTAGGGGCTGGTGTGTGTGCTGATGTCATGTGGCTGTTGAAGGGTGTTGGCTGATGCATTGTTTCAGCAGCTGCTGCTGCTAGAGTTGGACAATTGGGGCTGATGTGTGAGAGGGAGTGAAAGAACACAAGGGATTATGAAGAATTGGATGGATCATAGCACACCCTAACCACCTCTCTCTCTCTCTCTCCAAAATAATGCACAACCAACATGGCTCATTCTCTCTCTACACAAGGTCAATCCTAAACCTAATCACCTTCAACCAAGCTAAAAGCCCTTAATTAAGCCAACTAACCTAACCAAAACCAAAACCCTAATTAACCTAATTTAACAAGCACAAGTGTGTGCAGTCCAGATAAAATTCCAATAAAATATCCATAAAACCAGATAAAATATTTGAAAGCCATTTTGGTAAACTTTTTACCACAAACCCTACATTAAACATATTTTAGAATTTCCATAAATTTTTTTTTCTTGTCCGGAATTTTCCCAAAATAATATTTTATTTTTTTTTGAAATGTTACAGTCTTCCCTCCTTAAAGAAATTCGGTCCCCGAATTTAAATTTAAACTCCCAACTTCTAAAACATTTCAATAAAGTGTCCAAGTCAACGGGGCTCCGAAATCATCAATACATAGAACGCATCGTAGCGCAATACATGCGCATGCGTAATGAGCAGACAACTCGAAAACCAAACTCCGTCAAGCATCTCGCAATCATCGGAGTCAAGGTGAAACACGAATGCCAAATCCAAGGCAAAACCGATATGCTAGAAATCGGAACTATACATGTGAATGTATGAAGGTAATGCATGCCAAATTTTTTTTTTTAAAAGTCGATGTATAATGCGCATAACACTGCACAGTGGCGGACGTCTCTATAAGAAAATAGCCATATACGTATATATCTTTTGTTTAGTAAGCATGATCTGCCGTTTTGAAAACAATTCAGAAGGGTTCCCTCGTTTCAAACTTTTCGTGTCATATCGGACACGTATGTAAATAATGAGACTATAGCTCGCTTTTGGAAATCCCTTTGAAATCTATCAGTGCATGCAAAATATATCCAGGCACTGTCCTCTGACTAGTCCTGCTCAGTACGAAACACATAGCAAATATCATAAAACGTACTGCTCCATAGAAATCAATCCCCAAAAATGCATATGAAAAACCTGTGCGTCCGGTGCGCACGGAAATCAAAATCCATACATGTGCCAAGCAGGTGCACAAAACGACATCGAGGTGCAACGGGTGTGCACACAACATCGGTCATAGGCAACGTGTGTGCCTGACAGCAAAATCAGGTGCATCTGACATGCACGAAGAATCTCGATTTAGTGCATCTGATGTGCACCAAATCGCATCTCATAACATGCGCTCAACATGCGCTAAAAATCCAAATCCGGTGCATCCATCATGCACGAAATCATGAAATCCAACATCAAGCGCCGAACATGCGCAAAATCCAATCAGGTGCATAAAATGCACAAAACAAATATTGAGCATCACCATCGAAATCGAAGTCCAGTGCATCCAAGTGCACAAAATACATGTCACTGCACTGCAAGCATATGTAAACTATACAGAGTGCAAAAAACAAATCGTGTGCGTGCGTATGCACAAAATCAACTCAAATGTCTAAACCCATAAAATCACAACATGTGAAACAAAGGCACGAAAACGATATCAAGTGCAACAACTGTGCAACAATCGTAAATACTCAATCATCAAAATCAAATCCTGCGAATAAATTGCCAAAATACCGAAATCAAGTATGGCGGAATAGTCTCGCTCAAGCGCATCCTCCACGAATCTCTGGCAACTGTCGTGGTTACTCATAACATGTCTCGTCGACGATCCTGAACTCTGGCCTACTGGTGTGCGTATCAATGACCACTCCTGGGTCCAAGTCTTCTCTGTGGATTACCAATCTCACGATCCATCGGCTCATCGGCCTTGTCAGGTGTGCTAAAGGGGACGATTCCGTTTTGGCACTTCTCTGGTCATTTCTCGGTCAATCATCGCGACCATTCGTAAGGCAGTATGTCACTGGCGTCGGCCTCTGGCTCTCTGAATGCACGTGGCACATCTGATCCTGGGTGCAAATATCATTGTAGCAGTGTCCTGGAAGGAATCTTGCTCAATGTCTCTTCCAAGTCTTATCTCTTCCAATTGTCCGGAAGTCATCGTCCTTTACTATATCTGCTTCTAGCTCTGGAGCGACTGCATACTCATCGCGACTCTTTCTGGAAGGTATATCCCAGTACAATGCCTCGGCATGCGCATCGCATCTCTGATGTCGGCAGAGTGGAACGTCATCCCATCCACATCTTGTACGAACCTCTTATCCCACTTTTCTCTAATGTCGACTGCTTCGGACTCGTCTCGTCATAGCTGCATGGACTGAGCTCCAACGGCTATCCTCGTATCTGGAGTCTCCCAAGAAATGCATCTCACCACCTAGCATCCGAATTAAGTAAGCCATCCGATCGATTTGTCAAAACCTCATAATCCCCCAAGATCTCAACATCTTGGGTACAGTATAATAGTATCGAGTACGTACCACAGCATCGGTGGTCCAGCCATAGAAGGGCAAACCCAAGCCTCACTAATGGCGCCGCAGAACTGCCGCAAACCCTAAGGTTCAAAGGCTTTCACACGGTCATTATGTCGAGTTAGGGTTTCATTCTTCTAGAGGGACCATAGAATTGCCTGCATGTCTTTTCGAATACTTTAAACTTGGAATAATAGGTTTCTGACATTCGATCGTCTCTGTCGACTCTCAACATCTCCACGTGAAGTCGTCTCTAGCTGGAACCAATCTATCTGATGACCTCGCATTGGGGTAGCGAACGATCCACCTGTCCTAGTCATTCATCCTTGGTGACTAGCGACCTTCTATCATCTCCTAGTACAATCCCGTACTGCAATAGCTCCAACATCTGGGGCAATATCTCGTCGTTCGCAGCAATAACTGGCTCACTCGTCTGCACGCTGAATAGCGCCTCCATCGTCATGAACGAGCAATACACCAACGATCATCAAAATCTGGCTGGCCTCTGTCAGTGGCTCAATTCTCTGGTGCTGATCTGCACGTCCGAGTAATCTCATACATCGACCCATCCAACGCTCGTAGTGCGAAAACATCATAAAAAGACACATCTCAGCAATCGTGTGTCGCCAGAATCACGCCCTGGTCAGTCCTCGTTTGTGACGAGCTCATGCTGACCGCAACTCTAGCCATAGCTCTCCCTGCCCGTAATCGTGGCAGCAAAACCATAACTGGTACCGATGAGGCTAGATCAGGAAGGAATATAATACCGAACAAGGAAATATACATCCTAAGGCTTCTTAAGTGGAGTGGCGTATCGTAAATATGCCGCGGACATACCCACGGTACGTCACTTTACTTTAGTCACCTATTCTATCAACCAAGGGTCATCCTACGCTCCGAAGGTAAAACCTAACGCTCTGATACCAACTTTGTCACGTCCCGAAAGTACGGAATATGACCGGCACTTAGACTACGAACGTCTCAAGACGTACATAATCGAAGTAAGCCGCAACCCAGAAATCCAAACCAAGAAAAGTAGTAGAATGCAGGAAAAACCATATCAAATCAACCAGTATGCAACATAATATACAACGCCTAAAGGCGAGGATCACAACAAAAAAAGGAAACTCAACAGCATGGAATCCACAGAAATATAACGCGCGACTCTAAGGTCGAAAGAATAAACATCACTGGTCTCATCTCAAATAAGTACATGTTTGGTTGATGGAACTTCTAGATACAACTGAATATAATAAACAATGTATACTGATGGGTACGATACAAATAACCCACCTACTAGCAAGTCACCTGAAAGGAGCTGTGCCCGCAAAGCCGTAATGGAACCCGTACGGCAACACCTGCAAGAAACTGGGGCACAATGGGGGTGAGTTGCCAACTCGTGAGTAGAAAAAGATCTACGAACAGAAATCGCATGTATGACGCAATCCTAGGTCATACGATCATAATATATAATCCTCAAATATATATAACCAGCAGCCTATACCATGGCTAGTGTAAATATCTAACCCAAATGTAATCCCATATGCCCGTGTCAGTACCTCAGGTAGCAATATGTCATATGGATGATATATGAATGCATGAAACAGAATGCATGTACTGAATAAAACTGCTTTCATAAATTTGTGAGATTTCTGTATTTTTTAAAATGAGGTATCATAATGAAATCTGCATAAAAGTGTAGGGTTCCTAGGCACACTAATGAGGTCTCACAAGGCATCAACCATGCCAATTTCAAATTTTACAAGTGCCGAGAAACCCTAATACGGATCGTTAACTAGAATTTTAGGCGAAAAAGATAACTAGTTAACAGCTTAACTAAGTGAACAGAAATACAACCTTTGTAGATCCGGTCCTCCACCTCCATAGCTCCATGATGAAGTCTGCTTGTTGTCCAAATCGAATCCCGGACTCTAGCGTCGGCTTCATCGGAGAAATGGGCGGGCTAGGTCATCGACTACGATGCCGAAGATGATCTACGTCGAGGCATCACAAGATCAAGCTCCCACTTCACCAAGTCATGAAACTTGTGAAGAAAACACCCTATACTACTTGGCAAGAGGTAGAGGATGAAGAAATAGGAAGTGGGTTCACTTTAGAATTGGATTTCTCACTCTTTTTCTCAAGCAGCCATTGATGGAGGCAAGCTTTCTTCATTGTTGAAGAAGGAGAAGAAGAAGAAGATAATATGATAAGTTAATTAAAATAGAAAAGAAAATGAATACTTATCATAATATCAACCATGGTTAGGTGTAGAGAATTGACTAAGGTTAGATGAATGGTTAGGGTTAAGCATGAAGACAAAATGGTCACTTTAGTCAAACCTTCATGAAGCTTCAACAAGCTTCATCTTTGAAAGCAACCATTTTCTCTTTTTGTTTTGTCAAAACAAAATAAATAAATGCATAAATAAATCAAATGAAACCCTAACCATTAACTAACCATGGTTTAATCATACACTTAACCAAGTAAGCATGTATCATCAAACATGATACAAAAGAGTGCACAAAAGTATATCACATATACAACTTGTGAACATCAAGTGAGAAAATCCATTTAAAGTGAACCAATACTAGTTAATGCAAAGTAATATATCAAATATATAATTATGCATTAAATCATTAAATCAACACTTGATTTAACGATCCGGTCATATCGCATATGACCGACTAATATTCAATGTATCGGCTTATCAAATCAATCCTTGATTCGATAACTAGGTTATATCGCATACAACCAATCGATACATTCATCGCGAGAATAGAATACGGTATCACATACACGCATTATTCTCGGTCCCGCACATATCTCATATGCGCTCCTATTTCGTTTCGCTTGAGCCAGGAAACCTCTGTGTAGGACTCTGAAGACTCGTCAATACGCCGGCAGCAGGTGATGATCATATCAAACACCCACAAGCCGCAAGCGGTCTGCTAAACGTAACGGCCACCCGGGTATTGAGCGATCAGAAGATCGACGAGCAAGCCCGCTCATACTCCTGTGAATCCAACCAGTAACACTTACCGTACAGTCCGGTCTCGTCGTCTGATATGTCGCATATCTCGCCTAGGGGTGGTAAACGTCAGACCCCAATAGCTCGATAAGTCGTGTCGATATGAGGTCTATAACAATTCGAGAAACTACAGGTAACACTTACCAGTAAATCTCAGCAACCCTGGCCAGGGATTTCCGATTATAGCCAATCGAACACAGCGCAACATCAACCCCCTATACCGGGAGAGATGAATCCCCTCCTATCGCTCATTGCCTCCATGTGACTCGGGACTGTACCCAAAAACCACCGTTTTGCATGCCCTCTTGGACGTGGTAAGGTGGAAATCAAAGCACAGTGGGAACCACACAAGACTCTATGACGATCTCGGGTCAACAAACTACTCTGTACCAGTGTCACCAGAGAACTGCCATCTGACGTAAGGTATAATACCATCTAGGAGTTCTCGGCGAGTCCGTCCAGTGTACCCAGTCTCCACTGAGCACCCGTATATCATCTCTGATGTCAAACACCAATGGATATGGGATCATCCATCGCCCATCTGTATGGGTCGAGAAGGTATACGCTAGTCTACTCTGGTATATCGATGCCCCGTCTCGATATACCCATGACTAGGGACCTTGAAGGATGTACTTATGGACTACCATGTCCCCACTAGTATGATCCGCATCATAGTCCATGTAGTCAAGTACACATCCTAAGGGCTTTACCAACATGTAACAGAGAGACAATCAGTGTACACGTTAAAGTAAAGATCAACCAGATAGCATACTATCATGTCGAGCAAGAAAGTCCTCCCTATATATGTCCAAGAATCCACTACAATATACATCCTATGTATAGCAATGTCCTCTAGGGCATACATATAACTAACAATCTCCCACTTGCACTAGGGCCATCTGATAGCAGTGGTTGTAGTATCTCATACTCAACCATCCCATAAAAGTCTCTCTCTGGGAAAAGGCCTTTGTGAGTGGATCCGCCGTGCTGTCCTCTGAGTCTACTCTCCTAACCTCGATCACCCTGGAGATCAACTATCTCCATGATCAGGTGATACTGCCTTAGAATATGTCTGGATCACTGATGGGACGGACGTTCCTTGGCATAAGCCACAACTCCATTGTCACACAATGGGAGGAACTAAGTTCATCTCATGAACAAATATACATCCAGACTGCCTCTTTGGTAGCATCTTAAGTAGCGATGTATCGAGCCTTTATCGTCTAGTATGCCACGGTATCTAGCTTGGAACCCTTCCAACATACCGTCCCTTTACTGAGGGTAAAGACAATGCCTGTGACTGACTTTCAGTCGTCCTTATCATCCTGGAACCCTTCCAGTGATTCTCCCCAGGATCGTTTGATACCATCTTACTACAACTAGTGAGAATCCTAACATCCAATTAGATCTATCTCATAGATCCAAAACCCAGGATTTAGGAGGTATCACTTTTGATCCTATATGGAGAATCATTGTGATAAGCGGAGATTGACCGAGCGTAGCATAGGAAACTACTTCCCTATCAAGAGTATGTCATCCACGTACTCTATGAGGATCGCCACCATACTCCCTACTACCTTTTTGTTTATACAAGGTTCATCTACCATTTTGATGATGTCAAACTCTTTGACTAACACATCAAAACAGATGTTCCAACTCCGCGATGCCTGCTTTAACCTATAAAGCATCTTGTGCACGTTTCCGCTGCTCCCACTGTTTACGAAGCCCTCTGACTGTGTACTTATAGATTCTCTCTTCTAAAACATCATTTAGAAAAGCAGTCATGGCACCCAACCGCCAGATATCGTAGTCATGGTATGTAGCCGTGGCAAGTAGGATCTGGATGGACTTAAGCATATCCACTTGAAAAGGTTTCATCATTATCCACGCCTGGTCGATGACGAAACGCTTTAACAAGTCTAGTTTTGAAAGTCTCAACTTTTCCATCTACACCAAGTAATCTTCTCAAGATATACTTGCTCCTGATGGGGATTTAACTCTTCAGATATAGCAACCAAAGTCCATACTTTGTTGGTGTACATGGATTCCATCTCAGATCACTAAGCATCCAGCCATTCTTACAGAGTCGTACTCCTGATGGCCAGCTCGAAACTAGTTGGGTCATCATCTCATGATGCAATCCTCGCTCCCACTGTCATAGAGAAACCGAAGTATCTCTCAGGCGGGTGAGGAACCTTACTAGATCGGCGGAGAGGCTGAGGTTCGTTGGTAACTATTGAATCCTTTGGTTTTATCAAATCATCTGCTGTATTTTGTATAGCTGGAACCATTCCAGTTCTACATTACAGACCTTGCCTCGAGCTTGTCCGGATTTTGCTTTTAGACATAGGCCGGACAACCCCAAATCTTAACTAGTTTAAGACATGGGCTCTACCCTTTCCATATCACATATGAAGTGGTAGGCAACTGATTTCCAGATCGAGGTTCGGAGAGTCGCTTCAGAAGATAACACTGCAGATCCATTCACCAAGGCCTTGCCCCAGACTCAGTTTGCGCGGCTGATCGAGATGATAGGTCTTCGATACGCCAGTACATGGACTTAGTGCAAGTGGGAGATTGTTAGTGTATATGCCCTAGAGGCCATTACTGTATCATACTAGTTTGTATATTACTTAATGGAAGCTTGGGATATTCACCTTGTATATACAATCTTGCTCAAAATAGTAGTATGCTACTTGGTTTGTTTCTACTTCAATGTGTACATGTGTTTATTTTAGTATATCACCTATACACATTAGTGGAGCCCTTAGGATCTTTGCTTGATTACCAGCGTTGTGATGGCAGTCACACTAGTGGGGCTGGGTAATCTATAAGCACATCCTTATGCAGGTCCCTGGTCGCAGGACTATCGAGACAGGGCATCGATACTCCGGAGTAGACTAGCGCATGCGCTTCTCATCCCAGTGTGGGAGACGGTCTGTCCCACAGCCGTCGGTACGTCGTACTTGAGATAGTATGCGGGTGCTCGTTAGGTTACGAGTACACTGGACAGGACTCGTCGGGAACTGACTAGTTGGTATTATGCCTATCGTCAGTTATCAGTTCCCAGGTGACATGAGTACAGCTTAGTCCGCTGACTTGACACTGTCACTTCGCCTCGAGTGTGTTCCCACTGCACTTTGATTACTACCCTACCACGGCTCAAAGGAGTCATGCAAACAGGTGGTAGTTGGGTGCAGTCCCGAAGCACTTGGAGGCAGTGATGGTTAGACAGGATTCGTCTCTCCCGGTATTGGGGGTTGACATCGCGCTGTGTCTAGGAGAGCCATTACACGAGTAGTCCCTGGCCAGGGCAAATGAGATATACTGGTAGGCTTCCAGTGTTATCTCAGGGTGTTTTGGGCTTCACTCCGACACGACTTGTACCGCTATTAGGGGACTGACGTTTACCGCCCCCTAGGCCCTCCATGCGATGTATCAGACGAACAGACCGGACTGTACGGAGAATGTTACAATCAGGCTCAGTAGGAGTTCAGATGGGTTTCGCCTCGTCAGTCTTCTTGTCGGCATCTACCTGGGGATCGTTACGCACAGCTAGTGCCGCTTGCGGTCTGTGGTTAAACCCACTGCCAGCGTAGTGTCGAGTCTTTAGAGTCCCACATAGAAAGCTATTCGCCTTTAGGCAAAAGAGTAGAGGTCGCATGGTTTTGCGACAGGTCGCATGGTTTTGCGATAGGGTTCGGTCACATCCGTGCACTTGTGCACGTACAGTGTCCGGACAGTTCACACTAGCGGGCTTTGGTTTAAGCCAGATCCTAGTGTACCTTTTGGGATTGGTTTTATCCAGTATGCATTCGTGTTCCTCGGAACGCGGATGCGGGTGTGTATGCACAGTTGACGGAGAGACAGAGGCAGAGGATTCTCATTAGGGTTGTTGACCGTTGACAGTTGACTATTGACTTTTTGCTCAACCCTAATGAGAATATGATATGTGATTAACAATTATATTAATTAAGTATTATGGTGACATGGTTGTTGAGGGATTGACTTTGTTGACTTGTTGACTTTTGTTGACTTGTTGACTTTGTTGACCGGTTGACTAGGCTTGACTAGTTGACCATCATGATAACTATAGCTATCATTTCATGGCAAAGACTTTTGCTTGCTTGCTCTTTTGTGCAAAATGAGTGCATGAAATGATATGGCTATGGTTTCTTAAACCATCACATAATACTTGATTGATATGAGGTGTTATGATTGTTTTGGATTATGAGAGCAAAATGAGAAAAGTCTTCTCTCATTCTTTAATGCTCATTCTCTCTCTTGTTCTTGAGCTCTCATCTCCTCCTCTTGCTCTCCCTCTCTTGACTCTATGGTTCACTTGTCTCATGAGTTGAGAACCAAGAACCATAGATAAAATCCCATACAAACTCTTCTCTACTCACTCTAGTTCACAAGGTTTAGCAAACCGAGTGAACTAGTTTCTTCAAAGTTCGAAGAAGGAGCCAAAGGTTGAAGCTTTCAGGTGGATCTATCTTCGGCGTAAGGAGACGACGGGGAGAAGCTGATTCGGACGACCATCGAAGCTTGAAGACGAAGGAGTTCGAGAAAAAGAATGGTATAACCCCCTAACCGAGTAGTTAGCAACTCATAGTTAGGTTGTTAGTTAGATGTTTAACAAAGATCCGGGTTTTAAGTCCATGTTACCACCTCTAAGAAAATCGTTTTTTATCAAATTCCGCATGCTCGAAAGTACCGAGAGAGGTAGCATGGACTTACAGTGGTATCAGAGCCTAGTTAAACTCTATCTAACATGTTAGCAAAGTAGCTAGAAGATCGATCAAAGAAAAAGTCGCAAAACGAACCCCGTTTTTAAACTTTCTGTCGATTTTAAAAGTGTTGAAAATTTTTTTTGGGATACACCAAAAATCGACTCAGGGTTTTCTAAGTATACTGTAGAAAAATGGTCACATGATCTCATCATTGCGCTGCGGAAACGCGGCAATATCTTGCTATTGCCGCGCTTCCGCGGCCTTCTTGGCTCCTCTCTGTGTATGCTTTGCTACAGTATGCTTGTAGGGGTATTTTGGGATTTTTGGGATATGTGTTTTATGCCCAGATTTTACAGAAAGGAAATTTTGTGTTTGGGGCCTAAAAATCCGTATTTTTGATCGAACTTCTAAAAGACTTTAGCTGACGGGTTTTTCTGTAATGTGATATTTGTATTGAACGTCTGCTAATCGCTATATGTCGATTAGTGGGGGTTATACAAATCTGTGATCTGTAATGTTGCTGGAATGTGTATATGAATATGTTGGATTGTCGCGGGTGAATAGCCGGGGGTTGTGAGACGAGAGTTTTTCTTTTCTTTCAATTCATGTAAATTTGTAAATTGATGTAATATTATTTGTATGACCGCACAACCGGGTCGGGGTTGTAGCCGTCATTGTATAATTTCTTTTTACTGTTTTAGCTCCTAAGAAAGACCCATGGAGGGGGTGCACAAACTACCGGGTATCTCGAAGTGCCGAGTGGCCTACTCACGGTGTTGAGGGAGGTTGCTCCACTTCGGGTACTTGGCGGGTAGTTTGCCGCATCCGTAGGGGTCTTGGGTGGGGTATTGGCTATTCACCGCGACCGTGTAATCTGTTTTTCGTTACAGGCTCGTACGAATTGCGGATTCCTAGTATATCCAATGTATTCATCTGTGATCTGAAATGGCTATCATTGCAATATATCTATATATGATATTATTTAGGCGTTGCTTATGTTTTACAGCCGCGCTAGCCCAGCCCCCGCTCTGTCGTTAGTTAAGTAACCTAACGGGTAATGACGGGGCCCAGTGGCGAATGCGAATGGCATAAGCGTACGTCATATTTTGGTTGTTTTCTGCAATGGTAGGATTAAATGATGGGACGCATTAAAAGAACTAATGCAAGAATATCACGCATTAAAAGAACTGATGCAAGATAATAAACCAAGTAAAAGTCGTTGGAACACTTTCGAAAAACCACTCGGTTCTTTTCAAAACTAACTTTTAAACGCGGAGCTTGAGCCACTCCTTTTAAAAGCTATCTCGTTCCATCGACTATATCAAGTTCACTACGTTCACGGTTTAGCCAAAACCATTCGTAGCCCTCCACCATTTCAGTTAAATATTCGGTAGTATTCAAGCTATGTATTTTGACCTCACGCCAAGGCATAGTGATTGGTAGCTACCGGATATTTATCTGTTGCATAGATAGAATGCGTTAGTTTGGGACAGTCGTACTACCATTTTGGCCTACGTCAAGGGTAGGTACGGGTGGGTCCAAATCAACCTGGATAATGATGGGAAGAACTTGACATGTGACTTATGACATTTTGACCTCACGCCAAGGTCATAAGAGCATGGGGCAAAAATCCACATCGGGAGTTTCATAAGTACTGAAACTTGCTAGATTTGCATACCACTTGGAGTGTGATGATTCTGGTAGGATTCCTTCAGTTTCGTCACGCGATGATATTTGGATCCCGATCCTACTGTGAATATATGCTACTCCTTGGGAAATTTCTCACTAAACGATCAATGCTATAAACCTAATAGGTGCCTAGAAAGGTATTAGCGGGGCTACGCCCCCAGGGGAAAGAGGTTCTTGAATTAAGGAACTTCGCGAAAGCGTTGGAAAACCTCCCTCGAAGTACCGACACTGGCCTGGCTGAACGGTTAAGCAAGTATTGTGCGGTGGGATTGATCCCGACTAATTCTTCCTTTATGGTTTGAGGAGGGATTCGAGAAACAGTGGGAGCCATCCTGTTTAGACAAACTAAAAACCACTCTAAACTTGCAAGAGCATCATGCTGAGTGTTTCTTCTCTCTCTCCTAATTGCAGCGACCAATCGACATGACTGGACTTAAGTTACTTCTAGATAAAAACATACTGACAGGGCCAAACTACAAAGATTGGCTCAGGAATGTCAAAATGGCAATCACTTACGACAAGCTGGGGTATCTTCTAACCACCAAAGCTCCCCCTGTCCCTGGTCCCACTTCCAGCGTCGCGGATAAGGAAATCCGTAAGACTTGGGAGATTGATAGCGCGAAGGCCAAGTGCCTCGTGCTTGCCTCTATGGACAATGAACATCAGAGGAGGCGCGAGAATATGGACCTGGAATCTATATTTCTTCATACAAAAGAACTGTATGAAGAGCAGTCTCGTATCGCAAGATACGAAGCGTCGAAAAAGTTATTTTCGGCAAGGATGGCCGTCGGATCATTAGTAGCAGAACACGTGCTTAAGATGATCGGCTACATTGAGGAGCTCACGGACCTAGGGACCACATTGGAGAGTGAGCTCTATACGGACTTAGTTCTCCAGTCCCTTCCTTCCACTTACGCCCAGTTTATACTGAACTTCAACTTACAAGAAAAAGAAGTTGAACTTTCAGAGCTCTTCAACATGCTGAGGAGCGCAGAGGGCACCCTACAGAAAGGTAGGGAAACATCCACTTTGTTTGTAGGAGGATCATCTTCTTCTAAGTCCAAGGCGAAAGCCAAGGGAAAGAAGAAGAAAGCCCCTGCCAAACCAAGGGGCGGTGTTAGTAAAGTGGATACGAAGGGAAAGGCAAAAGCAACAAAGAAAGCGGGGAAGCTTGTGGATAAGGAAGAATGCTTCTATTGTCATAAGAAAGGACACTGGAAGAATGATTGCAGGGCCTGGAAGGCCAGAACACAGGAATTGAAGCAGGTTGCAGCTTCAGCTTCAGGTGTGTATGTTATTGAAAACTGTCTTTCAATAAACTCTACTTCCTGGGTATTGGATACCGGATCAGGATCTCATATCTGTAATTCTTTACAGGCGTTGAGAAACCGTAGGGTTTTGAAGGCAGGTGACATGACCCTCAGAGTTGCGAACGGAGCTAGCATGGATGCTAAAGCCGTGGGCGACTATCACCTGGGAATGTCAGATGGACATGTTTTGGTTTTGCGTAATTGCTTTTTTGTACCCAACGCAACTTGTAATATCATTTCTGTATCTTTGGTTTCTAAAGAAGGTTATGAATTTGCGTTTGTAAGCAATGTTGTAAACATTCACCTTAATCAAGTTCTGATTGGGTCAGGTACATTGAGCAATGGTATATATGTATTAAACCAACCACAGATTTTCAATGTCCAGAATACACAAAAAAGAAAGTCTCCAGAAATCAATCAGGCTTTCTTATGGCATTGTAGACTGGGTCACATCAATGAGAGAAGGTTGACTAAGTTACATACAGAAGGATATTTGAATCCGTTCGAATATCAATCGTATGCCACTTGTCAATCCTGTTTCAAAGGAAAGATGACAAAGACTCCGTTCACTGGACACGGAGTAAGAGCGAGCGAGCTATTGGGACTCGTACACAGCGACGTGTGCGGTCCAATGTCTACACATGCGCGAAGCGGTTTTTCTTACTTCATTACTTTTACGGATGATTTTTCAAGGTTCAGACATGTCTTCTTAATGAAACATAAATCCGAAGCCTTTGGAAAGTTCCAAGAATATAAGAATGAAGTAGAAAAACAAACCGGCAAAAGTATCAAGATTCTAAGATCGGATCGAGGTGGTGAATACTTGAGTGCCGAGTTCCTGGACTATTTAAAAGAGAATGGAATTCTCTCTCAGCTTACTCCTCCATACACTCCGCAACATAACGGTGTATCGGAGAGACGGAACCGCACCCTATTGGATATGGTACGGTCCATGATGAGTAACGCTGAGTTACCGCGATCATTCTGGGGATATGCGCTAGAATCAGCTGCATACCTTTTGAACCGAGTTCCCACTAAGACTGTGCCTACCACACCATATGAGTTATGGAGTGGGAAGAAACCCTATCTTCAATATCTGAAGATCTGGGGATGTCCAGCTTTTGTCAAAAAGCAGCATGCAGACAAACTCGAGGCACACTCAGTACTGTGCAAGTTTGTGGGATACCCAAAGAACACCAGGGGGTATCTTTTCTACTACGCAGAGGAACAAAAAGTCCTTGTTTCTCGTAATGCCCACTTTCTAGAACACCAGTTCTTGGAAAAGGAGATAAGTGGGAGCGCAGTAGAACTGGAAGAAATTCCAGAACCACAGACTATTACTGAAAGCTTAGTAGAACCAGAAGGTTCGGAAGAACAGGACATTCCTACGCCGCTCCGCAGGAGTAGTAGGCAGTCTCATCCGCCCGAGAGATACTACGGTTTTCTCATAGACGGGGATAGAGAAGATTGCATCATAGATTATGATGAGCCTACTAGCTTCCAGCAGGCCGTTCAGAGCGTTGACTCGGTAAAATGGCTGGATGCAATGCTGACCGAAATGGAGTCCATGTACACCAACAAAGTATGGACGTTGGACATTGCTCCAGACGGGGTAAAACCCGTAGGATGCAAGTGGATCTTCAAAAGGAAGATTGGTGTAGATGGACAGGTTGAGACCTATAAAGCTAGACTTGTAGCAAAGGGTTTTCGTCAAAGACCTGGTTTGGACTATGACGAAACCTTTTCTCCAGTGGCTATGCTGAAATCCATTCGGATCCTTCTTGCCATTGCTGCCTTCCACGATTATGAGATTTGGCAAATGGACGTAAAGACAGCTTTTCTAAATGAAAATTTAGAGGAGTGTGTCTATATGGACCAGCCAGAGGGTTTCATTCAGAGTAGGAGCAGCGGAAAGGTGTGCAAGTTGCTTAAGTCCATCTATGGACTAAAGCAGGCATCGCGGAGTTGGAACATCTGTTTTGATGAGACGGTCAAGGAATTTGGCTTTATCAAAAATCCAGATGAACCATGCATCTATAGTAGATTTGTAGCGAGAACTGTAGTATTCCTCGTTTTATACGTGGATGACATTCTCTTAATAGGAAATGACATTCCTATGCTACAATCTGTCAAGGGGTTCTTGTCGCACAGGTTCTCCATGAAAGACCTGGGTGATGCCTCATACATCCTGGGGATCCGGATCTATCGTGATAGATCCAAGAGGATATTAGGACTTTCACAGTCCAGGTACATCGACACCATACTGAAAAGATTCAGTATGGAAGATTCCAAGCGCGGTAACCTACCGGCTTGTCACGGGATCACCCTCTCTAAAGAGATGTCTTTCAAGACTGATTTGGAGAGGGATCGCATGTCTATTATACCCTACGCTTCTGCGGTAGGCTCTATAATGTATGCGATGTTGTGTACCAGACCGGATGTAGCTTATGCACTGAGTGTGGTAAGTCGATATCAGTCAAACCCTGGGGAGAAACACTGGATAGCAGTAAAGAACATTCTCAAGTACCTGAGAAGGACTAAGGAGATGTTCTTGGTGTATGGCGGAAAAGACCTCCAGATCGAGGCCTTTGCTGACTCCAGTTTCCAGAGTGACAAGGATGATTCCAAGTCCATGTCGGGTTTTGTCTTTACCCTCAATGGAGGGGCGGTGTGTTGGAAGAGTTCCAAACATGAAACCGTTGCAGACTCGACGATGGAAGCGGAATACATCGCTGCATCTGATGCCGCAAAAGAAGCTGTCTGGATGAGAAAGTTCTTGAAAGAACTTCAGGTGGTTCCGTCCATTGTTGATCCAATACCTCTGTATTGCGACAACAACGGGGCTATAGCTTTACCGAAGGAACCCAGGTCCCATCAGAGATCCAGACACATCTTGAGACGGTATCACCTGATCAGGGAGATCGTGGATCGCCAGGAGATCGAGGTTCGGAGAGTCGCTTCAGAAGATAACACTGCAGATCCATTCACCAAGGCCTTGCCCCAGACTCAGTTTGAGCGGCTGATCGAGATGATAGGTCTTCGATACGCCAGTACATGGCCTTAGTGCATGTGGGAGATTGTTAGTGTATATGCCCTAGAGGCCATTACTGTATCATACTAGTTTGTATATTACTTAATGGAAGCTTGGGATATTCACCTTGTATATACAATCTTGCTCAAAATAGTAGTATGCTACTTGGTTTGTTTCTACTTCAATGTGTACATGTGTTTATTTTAGTATATCACCTATACACATTAGTGGAGCCCTTAGGATCTTTGCTTGATTACCAGCGTTGTGATGGCAGTCACACTAGTAGGGCTGGGTAATCTATAAGCACATCCTTATGCAGGTCCCTGGTCGCAGGACTATCGAGACAGGGCATCGATACTCCGGAGTAGACTAGCGCATGCGCTTCTCATCCCAGTGTAGGAGACGGTCTGTCCCACAGCCGTCGGTACGTCGTACTTGAGATAGTATGCGGGTGCTCGTTAGGTTATGAGTACACTGGACAGGACTCGTCGGGAACTGACTAGTTGGTATTATGCCTATCGTCAGTTATCAGTTCCCAGGTGACATGAGTACAGCTTAGTCCGCTGACTTGACACTGTCACTTCGCCTCGAGTGTGTTCCCACTGCACTTTGATTACTATCCTACCACGGCTCAAAGGAGTCGTGCAAACAGGTGGTAGTTGGGTGCAGTCCCGAAGCACTTGGAGGCAGTGACGGTTAGACAGGATTCGTCTCTCCCGGTATTGGGGGTTGACATCACGCTGTGTCTAGGAGAGCCATTACACGAGTAGTCCCTGGCCAGGGCAAACGAGATATACTGGTAGGCTTCCAGTGTTATCTCAGGGTGTTTTGGGCTTCACTCCGACACGACTTGTACCGCTATTAGGGGACTGACGTTTACCGCCCCTAGGCCCGCCATGCGATGTATCAGACGAACAGACCGGACTGTACGGAGAATGTCACATTCAGGCTCAGTAGGAGTTCACATGGGTTTCGCCTCGTCAGTCTTCTTGTCGGCATCTACCTGGGGATCGTTACGCACAGCTAGTGCCGCTTGCGGTCTGTGGTTAAACCCACTGCCAGCGTAGTGTCGAGTCTTTAGAGTCCCACACAGAAAGCTATTCGCCTTTAAGCAAAAGAGTAGAGGTCGCATGGTTTTGCGACAGGTCGCATGGTTTTGCGACAGGGTTCGGTCACATCCATGCACTTGTGCACGTACAGTGTCCGGACAGTTCACACTAGCGGGCTTTGGTTTAAGCCAGATCCTAGTGTACCTTTTGGGATTGGTTTTATCCAGTATGCATTCGTGTTCCTCGGAACGCGGATGCGGGTGTGTATGCACAGTTGACGGAGAGACAGAGGCAGAGGATTCTCATTAGGGTTGTTGACCGTTGACAGCTGACTATTGACTTTTTGCTCAACCCTAATGAGAATATGATATGTGATTAACAATTATATTAATTAAGTATTATGGTGACATGGTTGTTGAGGGATTGACTTTGTTGACTTGTTGACTTTTGTTGACTTGTTGACTTTGTTGACCGGTTGACTAGGCTTGACTAGTTGACCATCATGATAACTATAGCTATCATTTCATGGCAAAGACTTTTGCTTGCTTGCTCTTTTGTGCAAAATGAGTGCATGAAATGATATGGCTATGTTTGCTTAAACCATCACATAATACTTGATTGATATGAGGTGTTATGATTGTTTTGGATTATGAGAGCAAAATGAGAAAAGTCTTCTCTCATTCTTTCATGCTCATTCTCTCTCTTGTTCTTGAGCTCTCATCTCCTCCTCTTGCTCTCCCTCTCTTGACTCTATGGTTCACTTGTCTCATGAGTTGAGAACCAAGAACTATAGATAAAATCCCAAACAAACTCTTCTCTACTCACTCTAGTTCATAAGGTTTAGCAAACCGAGTGAACTAGTTTCTTCAAAGTTCGAAGAAGGAGCCAAAGGTTGAAGCTTTCAGGTGGATCTATCTTCGGCGCAAGGAGACGACGGGGAGAAGCCGATTCGGACGACCATCGAAGCTTGAAGACGAAGGAGTTCGAGAAAAAGAAAGGTATAACCCCCTAACCGAGTAGTTAGCAACTCGTTGTTAGGTTGTTAGTTAGATGTTTAACAAAGATCCGGGTTTTAAGTCCATGTTACCACCTCTAAGAAAATCGTTTTTTATCAAATTCCGAATGCCCGAAAGTACCGGGAGAGGTAGCATGGACTTACAAGGGTTAGGGTTAGGGTTGGGGTTGGGGTTGGGGTTGAAGTTGGGCTAGGGCTAGGGCTAGGGCTAGGGCAGGGGGGGGTTGGGGGTTGGGTTGGGTTGGTTTGGGTTGGGGTTGGGGTTGGGGTTGGGGTTGGGGTTGGGTTCGGGTTAGGGTTGGGGTTGTTAGTTATGTATATGCCCTAGAGGCCATTGTTGTACATATGATGTATATTATAATGGATGCTTGGTTATATATAGAGATGACTTTCTTGCTCGTCATGATAGTATGCTATTTGGTTTCACTTTATCTTAACATGTTGACTTGTATTGGTTTACTGTTTTACTCTCACATGTTGATAAAGCCCTTAGGATCTGTACTCGACTACTGGGACTATGATGAGATCATACTAGTGGGGCCATGGTAGTTGATGATTACATCCTATAACTGTTCCTAGTCGAGGGTATATCGAGACAGGGCATCGATACACCAGAGTAGAATAGCGTATACGCATCTTGACCCATATGATGGGCGATGGATGATCCCATATCCATCGGTGTTAGACATCAGAGATGGTGTACGGGTGCTCAATGGAGACTGGGTACACTGGACGGACTCGCCGAGAACTCCCAGATGGTGATATACCACACGTCAGATGGCAGTTCTCCGGTGACACTAGTACAGGGTAGTCTGTAGACCCGAGATCGTCATGGAGTCTTGTGTGATTCCCACTGTGCTTTGATTTCCACCTTACCACGTCCAAGAGGGCGTGCAAAACGGTGGCTTTTGGGTACAGTCCCGAATCACATGGAGGCAATGAGCGATAGGAGGGGATTCGTCTCTCCCGGTATAGGGAGTTGATGTTGTGCTGTGTTCGATTGGCTATAACTGGAAGTCCCTGGCCAGGGCTGATATAGAGATTTACTGGTAAGTGTTACTAGTAGTTTCTCGACCCGTTATGAGCCATACATCGACACGACTTATCGGTTACTGGGGTCTGACGTATACCACCCCTAGACTTGATATGCGACATATCAGACGAACAGACCGGACTGTACGGGAGTGTTACTGGTTGGATTCACAGGAGAACGCACAGGCTAGCTTGTTGATCTTCTGATCGCTCAATACCTGGGTGGCTGTTACGTTTAGCTGACCGCTTGCAGCTTGTGGGTGTTTGATATGATCATCACCTGCTACCGGCGTATTGACGATTCTTTAGAGTCCTACACAGAGGTTTCTTGGCTCAGGCGAAACGGAGTAGTGGCGCATATGTGATATGCGCAGGAACGAGAATAATGCGATATGGGATACCGTATTATATTCTCGCGATATATGGATATGAACCGGGTCATCGGATCAAGTGTTGATTCGATGAATCGGTACATGATATATTAGTCGGTAATATTCGATATAGCCGGATCATCGATTCAAGTGTTGATTCGATGATTTAATGTATAATAATATATATGATATATTGTATTACATTATCTAATATTGGCTCGCTTTATTATTTCATTTTCTCAGTGGATGATACATTGATATATATGCGATATATGTTAATTGTATTATTTTCTTTTGTTGCAAATATATAATATATATGTGATATATATTATTGTGACATGATATGATTAATTGTTAAACATGTTTAAGGATGATTAATTGAGGTTAAGGTTTGATTAGGGTTGGATGCTTCAAGTTCCTTCTAGAAGCATTTTATTTTGTCATGGTTAAGATATTTTGTGATGACACATTTCTAAACCTAACCAAACCCTAACTCTAGTTTATTCTCTACTCATTTTTAGCCACTCATCCTTGACCATGGTTAATGATTCAATCATATGGTTTATATTCTATTCATCACAAAAGGATTTTATCTAAGGATTATATTTTCCATTAGCTTCTTCTTCTCTCTTGATAAGCTCTCTTGAAAATCCTAAAGTGATGATAAAAATTGAGAAAATGATTTAAAAAGAAAGCAAAATCACTACTCTCTCATCCTCATCTCATCTAGCCCATGGGATTAGTGTGTTCTTCTCTTTTGAGTGAGAAAGCTTGAGTCGAAGCAACTTCAAGGTAGATCATCGGAGATTTGGAATACGACAAGCTAGAATGGATCGTTCGAGTCATGGAGCCTCTCATGAGTCCGGGAGATCGTGGATCGCGGCAAAGGGACTTCTACTCGGAGCTTGTGAAGTGAAGGAGCGGACTACAAAGGTTATAATCCCTCACACTTAGATAAAAGTTATCTTAATGCATGTTAAACCCTAATAATCTAGCAAAGATCCCGGCTTTGGGTTGTTCGGCACGTCTAAATTTTTATCCGGGCATGTTTGATGCCTTTTGAACCTTCACAAGAGTGTCTAGGAACCCTGCAGTGGTATCAGAGCCTAGCTAGAGCATTAGGCGATGTGTTTACGAAGTTAAAACTCCGATCGAACCCGAAACGACGAAACTTGACCCCTCTCTGGAAATTTTTTAAATTTTGGGATTTTTCAGAATTAAAAATATGTAAAAAAATCAGCAGGGAATTCTAAGAATTACCATGAAACACGTGCCCACAATTCCACCGACGGAGCGCGGAACCGCGCAAGAACATGGTTGTCGCGGCGGTTCCACGGCCTGACTGTAGGATTGGGACACGTGGCTTCGTGGTATTGACCGTAGGTACTTGCTGACTATTCTGGGTATTTTTAATCTGTTCCAGGTGTTTAAAATTCTGGGGTTTGTTTTGTAATAGTAGACTCGATCGGAAATTTTAAATTCGTATTTTTTTCCGGATATTTAGAAACTGTTAAACTATTTGAACGGATATCATTAACTTACTGTTTCCCGGTACGGCAAATTTTCAAGTGTTGAAATTTATTCGGGTTTAAATCTTTCGGAAAATTGTACAAGTTAAGCGGTGGACCCTCTAGAAGACAACAAACCTTAACTCGATTATGTGACCGTCTTGAACTGCCTTTTGAACCTTCGGGTTTGGGGCAGTACGGCGTGCCACATGTGAGGCGTTGGCTTGACCCTTCTACGGCTGGATCACCGGTACTGTGACATATTCTGGGATTATTTGAACCCCGCTCAAGAGTTGAGCAGTTTAGGAAATTTTGGGTGTTTGATTATCCATTCGAAAAGTTTAATACTGTTTATTTATCTGGATTGTGATACAATATGTGGAATTCATAGAGTTAGGCATGAAATACGGAGTATGTGATATTTCGGATTTACGATGTCTAAAGTGATTGTGGATTCCAAATATTGTAGTTTTACACTTTCTTTTCTGTGACCGTAAGTGTAATATGTGATATCGCTGGTTTCGTTGCTATATGATTCAACGACAATTGGGATGCGCATATTTACTTACGTTGATGATATGTGATATTATGTGTTGCTGTGATATGTTATATTGGATCGTCGCGTTCTGAATAGCCGGGGGTTTTATGTGAGATGAGGGTTTTTATTTTCATTCATGTAAAATTCATTTGTAATGTAATATTCTTTTTGGGGCACTTCCTGGTTGCGGTTGATGTCACCAGTGTATATTATTTACTTTTCCGCATTAGGTAGACCCAAGGAGGAGAGCACAAGTAACCGGGTTCTAGGGTCCAGTAGGAGGCCATCTCGAGGAGTCGAGACCGGGTCTCCTAACCCTAGAATTGGCAGTGTTACTTGCCGCTCTCGTAGGGGTCTTGGGATGTGGGTTTGGCTATTCGTCGCGACCGTGGAATCCGTGTTTTATACAGGCTCGTATTGAAAACACGGACGTCCTAGTATATCCAATATTTCATATATGTTCTTCTGCAGCAATGTTCTGTGATGAGATCATATTACTGTCTGAGATGAATGCTTATACTATATATATATATGCTGATATATAAATATTACTGCTTTCGTTTCTTCTGTGATGCTTAGGAAGCATAAGCTGATGGGATTTTTATTAATGAGATTAATAAAAGAAAAGAAACCTAAAGATGTTGTAGAATCAAAAACTTTATAAAAAGGGTAGCTACAGTTTTACTTTGCACAGTGATATATACGATATATCCTGCACCTTATTCGATGAGGAAAGGACCGAGATCCCTTCACCGGGAGTGACTCCTTTAGCAAAACTGGCAGATGCTACAAAACGCGGTTTGTCTTTTGATTGCTTTTAGTGTTTTGCTTTGCACAGCGGTATATATGATATATCCTGCACCTTATTCGATAAGGAAAGGGCCGACGATCCCTTCACCGGGAGTGACCCCTTTAGCGAAACTAAGAAAAGCCTCGAGAACACTCCTTTTCAAAACTTCACTCGATTCTACGACGATATCAAGTTCATTACGCTCAGGGTTTTCTGAAAAACCTGCGTAGCCCTCCGTCATTTCAGATAAGTACTTCTTAGTATTCGTGCTGCGTTTGTTGACCATGTTAAGGCGTAGTGTACGGTAGCTAATTAATACTTATCTGCTAAAACATGAGATGTGATTGGATTAGGGTATTCGTACGACTTTGTTGACCATGTTAAGGGTCGTACGGGTGGGTTTAATTCAATCGGGAAATGACGGGTTGAACTTGGCTAGCACTTATGATTTGTTGACCATGTTAAGGTCATGAGTTGCTAGGGGTAAAAGTATTATCGGGAATTTCAAGTGTTGAAATTTGCAATGAGATTGCATACCTCCTATGAGATAGTTGGATCCCGATACCCACTGCGAGTAAGTGTTACTCCTGGGAGAGTTTTACACAAAACAATTAGCCGATCAAGTAGGTGTCTAGAAAAGTGTTAACGAGGTTACGCCTCTGGGAAAACGAGGTTTACATTAATTAGGTCCGTGCGAAAGCACGGGGAACCTCCCTCATGTTAGTTATATGTATGCCCTAGAGGCCATTACTGTACATTGGATGTATATTGTAGTGGATGCTGGGACATATATAGGTAGGACTTTCTTGCTCGACATGATAGTACGCTATCTGGTTGCACTTTGTCTTAACATGTATACTTTCTGTCTCTCTGATTACATGTTGATAAAGCCCATAGGATGTGTACTCGACTTCCAGGACTATGATGTAGATCATACTAGTGGGGCCTGGGTAGTCCATGAGTACATCCTTGAATTGTTCCTAGTCGAGGGAATATCGAGACGGGGCATCGATATTCCAGAGTAGACTAGCGCATATCTTCTCGACCCATGCGATGGGCGATGGATGATCCCATATCCATTGGTGTTTGACATCGAAGATGGTATGCGGGTGCTCAGTGGAGACTGGGTACACTGAACGGACTCGCCGAGAACTCCCAGATGGTATTATACCTCACGTCAGATGGCAGTTCTCTGGTGACACTGGTACAGCTTAGTCTGTTGACCCGAGATCGTCATAGAGTCTTGTGTGTCTCCCACTGTGCTTTGATTTCCACCCTACCACGGCTCTACTGAGTTGTGCAAACAGGTGGTTTTTGGGTACAGTCCCGATTCACATGGAGGCAATGAGCGATAGGAGGGGATTCGTCTCTCCCGGTATTGGGGGTTGATGTTGTGCTATGCTCGACTGGCCATAACAGGAAATCCCTGGCCAGGGTTGCAGTGATATACTGGTAAGAGTTATCAGTAGTTTCACGAATGTTATGGACCCTACGTCGGCATGACTTATCGAGCTATTGGGGTCTGACGTTTACCACCCCTAGGCGAGATATGCGACATATCAGACGAACAGACCGGACTATACGATAGTGTTACTGGTCGGATTCACTGGAGTGTGAGCGGGCTTGCTCGTCGATCTTCAGATCGCTCAATACCCGGGTGGCCGTTACGTTTAGCAGACCGCTTGCGGCTTGTGGATGTTTGATATGATCATCATCCGCTGCCGGCGTATTGACGAGTCTTTAGAGTCCTACACAGAGGTTTCCTGGCTCAAGCGAAACGAAATAGGAGCGCATATGAGATATGTGCGGGACCGAGAATAATACGAGTATGTGATACTGTATTCGATTCTCGCGATGTGACATTGATCGGTTATATCCGATATAGCCGGGTTATCGGATCAAGTGTTGATTCGATAAGTTGTTACTAAAGATACCAGTCGGTTTTGTGCGACATGACCGGATCATTGAATCAAGTGTTGATTTAATGATTTAATGCATAATTATATATTTGATATATTACTTTGCATTAACTAGTATGGGTTCACTTTAAATTGGATTTTCTCACTCGGGTGTGCGCATTGCATATGCGATATGATTTTGTGCACTTGCTTGTATCATGTTTGATGATGCATGCTTTTTGGTTAAGTGTAAAGTGTTAAACCTTGGTTAATGATATGGTTAGGGTTTACTATTTGTTATTCATTTATCTTATTTTGTTATCCTTTTCTTTTTGATAAATGAATAAAAGAAATGAGAAAAGAATGGTTGCTAGTTTTGTTGTTTAGTTGAAACTTCATGAAGCTTTGACCTAAGTCCACCATTCTTATCTCATTCTTAACCCTAACCATTCAACTAACCTTGGTTAACTCTCTACACTTTACCATGGTTCACTTATGATAAGAATTGATAATTCTTTTCTTTTTGGATTAATCTTTTCTTATCATTATTCTTCTTCTTCTTCATTCTTCAAGTGAAGAAGCTTGAGGTCATCAATGGTGGATTGATGTTTTGAGTGAGAAATCCATTTCCAAAGTTTACCCACATCCTATTTCTTCATCCTCTACCTCTTGCCAAGAAGTAGAGTGTGTTTCCTTCACAAGATTTTAGGGTTTGGTGAAGGTCGAGCTTGATTTAGCGATGCCTCGACGTAGATCATCTTCGGCATGGACATCGACGACCTAGCTCGCTTTCTCTCCGACGAAGCCGACTTTAGAGCCCGGATTTCTTTTGGACAGCGGAGACGACTTCGTTGCGGAGCTATGGAGGTGGAGCACCGGATCTACAAAGGTTGTATTTCCGTATTCTCATTAGCTAAGTTGTTAGCTAGTTCGTTTTTCGCCTAGACATCTAGTTATAGATCCGTACACTAGGGTTTGTAGGCACCATATTTTTTGAAATTGCCATGGTAGATGGCTTTGGAGACCTCACTAGGGTGCCTAGGAACCCTACAGTGGTATCAGAGCCTAGCTAGAGCCTTAGGCGATCCCCGGACGGAATTAGAAACCCGATCGAACCAAAATCCCATTGCAAAATTGCTCTCTGTACTTTTTTCAAAACTGTTGATTTTTGGCAATTAAAAATATCCAGAAAAACAAGCAGGCTTTTTTAAGAATTACTGTGAAATTTGGTACCCTAATTCTACAATAGCGCGGCGGAAGAGCCGCACAAAGGGGGTTTGCGCGGCGGAAGGGCCGCCAATAAGAAGCCGACACGTGTCAAATTTCACAGTAACTCGTAATATTCAATGCTCATTTTCCTGGAATATTTAAACTGAACTCAAGAGTTGAGTTGTTCTGAGTTGTTTTGGGAATCATTGTTTCGATCGGAAAGTCTAATTCTGTCCATGTGTTTTCCGGATAAATTTTAGAGTATGTTAAAAAGTTCGACCGGATATAAATACCCGATTTTTCCCCTGTCGGGAAATTTCCAAGTGTTGGATTTTTCCGTAGTTTAACGACGTTCTAAGTAGTGCAAGTAACGCGATGGTCCCTCTAGAAGACACAAACCTTAACTCGATTATGTGACCGTCTTGAACTGCCCTTTGAACCTTCGGGTTTGGGGCAGTACGGCGTGCCACATGTGAGGCGTTGGCTTGACCCTTCTACGGCTGGACCGTTGGTACTGAGGTACGAACTGAATGTTGTTAGACTAGTTTCATGTGTTGATCTTTATCGGGAAAACTTGGGTGTTCAATTGTTCGATCGGAAAGTTTAACATTTTCTGTTTATCTGGAATGGGATACAATAATTGGAATTCACAATAAGTTATATGATAACTGAATGAATGTTATAAACGTAGCAGTTTAGTCTCACTTGATCGGTTGCCACGGATTTTTGATGTGATCAAAAGTCCGTCGCAATCACGTAGCGTACGCGGATATTCGCCGGTAAACTTAATAGACAGCCTCACTCCATAGCCCCGACCAAGTGACTGTAGGAGAACCCCGTCGCCGAAAGCATCCGTTCGGGTGCTCGCGGTAGCGGTGTTCCGCCTTGGTGCACTTTGTCGACGGCGTCGGGGGTGCGGCCGTCTACTGAAGTTTGCGACGAGTATTCGATCAGGATGTCGGGAATCTTGTTGAATTGCCCGACTTGATATTGAAAAGTGTTTTCGATAATGAGACTAAAATGCGGGGTTTATAATTGTTAGGCATGCGATGTCTAAGTAATTCATTTGGTCAGGCATGCGATGTCTGAGGATATTGCGGATTCCAACTGTTGTAGTTTTACACTTTCTTTTCTGTGACCGTAAGTGTAATATGTGATATCGCCGGTTTCGTTGCTATATGTCAACGACAATTGGGATGCGCATATTTACTTACGTTGATGATATCTGATGTTATGTGTTGCTGGATATGTTATATTGGATCGTCGTGTTTGAATAGCCGGGGGTTTTTATGTGAGATGAGTGTTTTTCATTTTCATTCATGTAATGACTTGTATGTAATATTCTTTTATTGGGGCACTTCCAGGTTGCGGAAGTAGTCACCGTTTGTATATTATTTACTTTTCCGCACTAGGATAGACCCAAGGAGGGGAGCACAAGTAACCGGGTTCTGGGGTCCAGTGGGAGACCATCTCGAGGAGTCGAGTCCGGGTCTCCTAACCCTAGAATTGGTAGGGTTGCTTGCCGCTCTCGTAGGGGTCTAGGGGTGTGGGATTGGCTATTCATCACGACCGTGGAATCCGTGTTTTATACTGGCTCGTATTGAAAACACGGACGTCCTAGTATATCCAATATTTCATATGTTTCTTCTGCTGTGTTCTATCTGTGATCATGCGATGTTCTGATGTTCTGTGACAGATATTATAGTATATATGATATATTATATAGACGTTACTTATGTTTTACACCCGCGCTAGCCCTGCCCCGCTCTGCCGTTAGTTACCTAACCTAACGGTGCACGAGGGGACATCGAGGCGAATGCGGATGGCATAAGCGTACGTTATATCTATCTGTGATGTTTAGGTAATTTAAATGATGGGATATTCATTAATGAGATTAATGAAAGAAAATAAACCTAAATGATGTTGTGGAATCGAATTTCAAAATAAAAACAGGTAGCTACAGTTCTTGCTTTGCATCGCGGTGTTCATTATAGAACATCCTGCACCTTATTCGATGAGGAAAGGACCGAGATCCCTTCACCGGGAGTGACTCCTTTAGCAATAACTGGCAGATGCTACAACCCTCGGTTTGTCTTTGATCGCTTCTATAGTTTCCGCTTTGCACAGTGATATATATGATATATCCCGCACCTCATTCGACGAGGAAAGGGCCGACGATCCCTTCACCGGGAGTGACCCCTTTAGCAAAACTAGAAAAGCTTCAAAAACATTCCATTTAAAAACCATTTGATTCCGCAACGAGATCAAGTTCAAAGCGTTAAAGGTTTTCACAAAAACCAGCCGCAACCCTCCGTCATTTTAGGAAGTAGAGTACTTAGTATTCGTGCTGTGTTTGTTGACCATAGTCAAGGCACAGTGTACGGTAGCTAAGTGATGTCTTCCTACACCGCATATGATGCGATTAGTTAGGACAGTCGCGTGACTTTGTTGACCTTAGTTAAGGGTCATGTGGGTGGGTCTAATTAATCACGAAATGACGGGTAGAACTTGACTAGTACTTATGATTTGTTGACCATAGTTAAGGTCATAGGTGCTAGGGGTAAAAACCATTATCGGGAGTTTCAAGTGTTGGAATTTGCAATGAGATTGCATACCTTCTATGAGATAGTTGGATCCCGATACCCGCTGCGAGTAAGAGTTACTCCTGGGAGAGTTTTATACATTACAATTAGCCGATCAAGTAGGTGTCTAGAAAGGTGTCAACGGGGTTACGCCTCTGGGAAAACGAGGTTTACATTAATTAGGTTCGTGCGAAAGCACGGGGGACCTCCCTCAAAGTACCGACACTGGCCTGGCTGAAAGATTGGCGAACTTGTAGTGTGTAATTAATCCCGGCTAGTCTTTCCTTTTAGGGTTTGAAGGAAGATTTGATAAAAACAGTGGGAGCCATCCTGATTAGATAAAATAATAACCAATCTATTCTTGACAGAGCGCACGCTGAGTGTTTTCTTCTCTCTCTCTCCAGGTAGCGACCATATCACGCCTTAATCAAGATAACAATACGGATTATTGACCGAACCCGCTTTTTATACTGAGCTGGGGAACGTTGGTCCCGCTCCAACTTATAATTGTTATAAGTCAGAGCAGGAAATAAGGGAATACCAGAATTCCTATGCCGCCCAAACGAAGAAAGTGCATATGATGCATCTCCTTCGGGTGTGTTCATTACAAAGAACTGTTTCTCAGTATCCTCTGCATCCTGGGTATATGATACCGGATCAGCATCCCAGATATGTAATCTGTTACATAGGGCTACAAAAAGGTAGAAAAACTGAGAACGGGTGATAAGTTTCATGAGACAGAAACCGGGGCAAGTGTTGCAGCCAAGTCTGTTGGTCACTGTCGCCCTGTATTACCAATACATTGATTTTGAACAAATGCTATTAGATGCCGAACCTGATATACAAAATCATATCAGTCTCTTTATTAGTAAAGAAATGATAAAATTTTGTATAGTTGGATAATGTTTTGAACATTTCCTATATCAAAAGTTGATCGGTTCAGGTGCGTTATCTAAAAGCATTGATGTTCTAAATCAAACTACAGTTCTTAGTATATGGAACACACACAAGAGGAAGAGTTCAGAAATGAACGGATTCTTCTTGAGGTATTGTAGACTAGGTCAGATCAATGCGACCCGACTGGCTGAAGTTACATTTAGATGTATATTTAAATCGTTTTGAATTTACATCTTGTGCAACTCGCCAATCATGTCACAAAGATAAGATGACCATAGCTCTGTTTATTGGAAACAGAGAAAGAGTTAATGAACTCTTGGGACCGATACATGATGATGTATGTAAGGTCCCCTGTCTACACATGCCAGGACTGGTTCTTTATACTTCATTATATTCTCTGATAATCTCTCAAGATTCAGTCGTATGTTCCTGCTGAAACATAAGTCCGAAGCTTTTGAGGTATTCACAGAATATAAGTTAGAAGTAGAGAACCAATAACCGGGTATAAGTATTATGTCCTATGATGAGATCAGAGAGGAGAATACTTGTGCATAGAATTCCTGCACTATTCTAAAAGAGAATGAGATTCTCTCTCAGCATTACTCTTCCGTATACACCATAGCACGATGGTATATCGGGGTGGGGCTATCACACCCTATATGATAAGGTGTGCTCTATGATGAGTACTACTGAGTTACCTTTTTCCTTTTGGGAGTTATGCACTTGAGAAGCTGCATACCTATTGAATTAGGTTGGAATCAAATCACTGCCTACCACTCCATATAAGATATGGTATGGGAAGAACCTATCTCTTAAGTAAGTTAAGATTTGGGATTGTCCGGCCTATGTCAAAAGCAAAATCCGGACAAGATCGAGGCAAGATCAGTTCTGTAGAACTGGAAAGGTTCCAGCTGTACAAAACTGCTAATGATTTGACAGAACCAAAGGATTCAATATTTTCCGACGAACCTCAGCCTCTCCGCCGATCTAGTAGGGTTCCTCACCCACCTGAGAGATACCTCGGTTTCTCGATGACAGTGGGAGCAAGGATTGCATCATGAGATGATGACCCAACCAGTTTCGAGCAGGCCATCGAGAGTAGGGACTCTGTAACAATGGCTGGATGCTTAGTGATCTGAGAAGGAATCCTTATACACCAACAAAGTATGGACTTTGGTTGCAATATCTGAAGGGTTAAATCCCCATCAGGAGCAAGTATATCTTGAGAAGATTACTTGGTGTAGATGGAAAAGTTGAGACTTTCAAAGCTAGACTTGTTAAAGGTTTTCGTCATCGACCAGGCATGGATAATGATGAAACCTTTTTCCAGTAGCTATGCTTAAGTCTATCCAGATTCTACTTGCCACGGCTACATACCATGACTGCGATATCTGGTGGTTGGGTGCCCTGACTGCTTTTCTAAATACTGATTTAGAAGAGAACGTCTGTAAGAACACAGCCAGAGGTCTTCGTAAACAGTGGGAGCAGCGGAAACGTGTGCAAGTTGCTTTACATAATGAAGCAGGCATCGCGGAGTTGGAACGTCTGTTTTGATGTGATAATCAAAGTGTTTGACTTCATCAAAATGGTAGACGAACCTTGTATATACAAAAGGGTAGTAGAGAGTAAGGTCGTCATCTTCGTATTGTACGTAGACAACATACTCTTGATAGGAAAAGAGTTTCCTATACTACGATCGGTCAATCTCCTATTATCACTAGGATTCTCCAAATAGGATCAAAGTGATACCTCCTAAAAACCTGAGTTTTCATCTATGAGATAGATGTAACTGGATGCTAGGATTCTCACTAGATGTAGTGAGATGGTATCAATCGATCCTGAAGAGAATCACTGGAAGAGTTCCAGGGTGATAAAGACGACTGAATGTCAGTCACGGGCATTGTCTTTACCCTCAGTAAAGGGACGGTATGTTGGAAGAGTTCCAAGCTCGATACCGTGGCAAACTAGACGATAAAGGCTGGTAACATCGCTATTAAAGATACTACCAAAGAGGCTGTTTGGGTGTATATTGGTTCATAAGATGAACTAGGTTCCTGCCATTGTATGACAATGGAAGCGTGGTTTCGACCCTGGAACCCTGGTCCCATCAGTGACCCATACAAATTCTGAGGAAGCATCACCTGATCATGGAGATAGTTGATCTCCAGGGTGATCGAGGTAAGGAGAGAAGACTCAGAGGACAACACGGCGGATCCACTCACGAAGGCCCTTTTCCCAAAGAGAGACAATTTAGGGGATGGTTGAGTATGTGATACTGCAACCACTGCTACAGATGGCCCTAGTGCAAGTGGGAGATTGTTAGTTATATGTATGCCCTAGAGGCCATTACTGTACATTGGATGTATATTGTAGTGGATGCTGGGACATATATAGGTAGGACTTTCTTGCTCGACATGATAGTACGCTATCTGGTTGCACATTGTCTTAACATGTATACTTTCTGTCTCTCTGATTACATGTTGATAAAGCCCATAGGATGTGTACTCGACTTCCAGGACTATGATGTAGATCATACTAGTGGGGCCTGGGTAGTCCATGAGTACATCCTTGAATTGTTCCTAGTCGAGGGAATATCGAGACGGGGCATCGATATTCCAGAGTAGACTAGCGCATATCTTCTCGACCCATGCGATGGGCGATGGATGATCCCATATCCATTGGTGTTTGACATCGAAGATGGTATGCGGGTGCTCAGTGGAGACTGGGTACACTGAACGGACTCGCCGAGAACTCCCAGATGGTATTATACCTCACGTCAGATGGCAGTTCTCTGGTGACACTGGTACAGCTTAGTCTGTTGACCCGAGATCGTCATAGAGTCTTGTGTGTCTCCCACTGTGCTTTGATTTCCACCCTACCACGGCTCTACTGAGTTGTGCAAACAGGTGGTTTTTGGGTACAGTCCCGATTCACATGGAGGCAATGAGCGATAGGAGGGGATTCGTCTCTCCCGGTATTGGGGGTTGATGTTGTGCTATGCTCGACTGGCCATAACAGGAAATCCCTGGCCAGGGTTGCAGTGATATACTGGTAAGAGTTATCAGTAGTTTCACGAATGTTATGGACCCTACGTCGGCATGACTTATCGAGCTATTGGGGTCTGACGTTTACCACCCCTAGGCGAGATATGCGACATATCAGACGAACAGACCGGACTATACGATAGTGTTACTGGTCGGATTCACTGGAGTGTGAGCGGGCTTGCTCGTCGATCTTCAGATCGCTCAATACCCGGGTGGCCGTTACGTTTAGCAGACCGCTTGCGGCTTGTGGATGTTTGATATGATCATCATCCGCTGCCGGCGTATTGACGAGTCTTTAGAGTCCTACACAGAGGTTTCCTGGCTCAAGCGAAACGAAATAGGAGCGCATATGAGATATGTGCGGGACCGAGAATAATACGAGTATGTGATACTGTATTCGATTCTCGCGATGTGACATTGATCGGTTATATCCGATATAGCCGGGTTATCGGATCAAGTGTTGATTCGATAAGTTGTTACTAAAGATACCAGTCGGTTTTGTGCGACATGACCGGATCATTGAATCAAGTGTTGATTTAATGATTTAATGCATAATTATATATTTGATATATTACTTTGCATTAACTAGTATGGGTTCACTTTAAATTGGATTTTCTCACTCGGGTGTGCGCATTGCATATGCGATATGATTTTGTGCACTTGCTTGTATCATGTTTGATGATGCATGCTTTTTGGTTAAGTGTAAAGTGTTAAACCTTGGTTAATGATATGGTTAGGGTTTACTATTTGTTATTCATTTATCTTATTTTGTTATCCTTTTCTTTTTGATAAATGAATAAAAGAAATGAGAAAAGAATGGTTGCTAGTTTTGTTGTTTAGTTGAAACTTCATGAAGCTTTGACCTAAGTCCACCATTCTTATCTCATTCTTAACCCTAACCATTCAACTAACCTTGGTTAACTCTCTACACTTTACCATGGTTCACTTATGATAAGAATTGATAATTCTTTTCTTTTTGGATTAATCTTTTCTTATCATTATTCTTCTTCTTCTTCATTCTTCAAGTGAAGAAGCTTGAGGTCATCAATGGTGGATTGATGTTTTGAGTGAGAAATCCATTTCCAAAGTTTACCCACATCCTATTTCTTCATCCTCTACCTCTTGCCAAGAAGTAGAGTGTGTTTCCTTCATAAGATTTTAGGGTTTGGTGAAGGTCGAGCTTGATTTAGCGATGCCTCGACGTAGATCATCTTCGGCATGGACATCGACGACCTAGCTCGCTTTCTCTCCGACGAAGCCGACTTTAGAGCCCGGATTTCTTTTGGACAGCGGAGACGACTTCGTTGCGGAGCTATGGAGGTGGAGCACCGGATCTACAAAGGTTGTATTTCCGTATTCTCATTAGCTAAGTTGTTAGCTAGTTCGTTTTTCGCCTAGACATCTAGTTATAGATCCGTACACTAGGGTTTGTAGGCACCATATTTTTTGAAATTGCCATGGTAGATGGCTTTGGAGACCTCACTAGGGTGCCTAGGAACCCTACACCTCAAAGTACCGACACTGATCTGGCTGAAAGATTGACGAAATTGTAGGGTGTAATTAATCCCGGCTAATCTTACCTTTTAGGGTTTTAAGGTAGATTTGATAAAAACAGTGGGAGACATCCTGATTAGATAAGATAATAACCAATCTAATCTTGCAAGAGCATACGCTAAAGTGTTTTCTTCTCTCTCTCTCCAGGTAGCGACCATTTCAGGCCATAATCAAGATAATAATATGGATGTATTGACTAAACCTAATTATTGTACTGAGCAAGGGAACGTTGGACCCGTTCTTTCTTATAAGAGTTATAAGACTGAACAGGAAACTGGAGAATATCTGGATTCTCACGCCGCCCAAAAGAACATGCATGTTGATGCATCTTCTTCGGGTGTGTTAGTTATTGAAAACTGTTTCTCAGTTCACCCTACGTCCTGGGTATTAGATACCGGATCAGGATCCCACATATGTAAACAGTTACATGGGCTACGTAAAGGTAGAGAACTGGGAAAAGGTGATCATTCCGTTCAAGTAGGGAACGGTGCAAGTATTGTAGCCAAAGCAGTTGGCGAATATCACCTTGTATTGCCAAGTTGTAATACACTGATTCTAAATGAGTGCTATTATATACCGAACATGATGTGCAACATTATATCAGTTTCTTTATTGAGTAAAGAGGGATATAATTTTGTAGTACAGGATAATGTTATGAACATATTCCTAGATCAAAAGTTGATTGCATCAGGCTCGTTACATAATGGCATATTCATTCTAAATCAGAATACAGTCCTAAATATCCAAAACACACACAAGAGGAAAAGTTCAGACATGAACGAATCCTTCTTGTGGCATTGTAGACTTGGTCATATCAATGCGACACGACTGGCTAAGTTACATAAAAATGGTTATTTGAATCCGTTCGAATTATCATCTTATGATACTTTCCATTCATGTCTCAAAGGAAAAATGACCAAAGCTCCGTTTAGTGGACACGGAGAAAGAGTTACTGAACTCTTAGGACTGATACATAGTGATGTATGCGGTCCCATGTCTACGAATGCCAGGAACGGTTCTTCCTACTTCATTACATTCACTGACGATCTCTCCAGATACGGACATGTGTTCTTGTTGAAACACAAGTCTGAGGCTTTTGAGAAATTCAGAGAATATAAGCACGAAGTAGAGAATCAAACGGGCAAAAGTATTAAGATTCTTCGATCTGATCGAGGAGGTGAATACTTAAGCAATGAGTTCCTAGATTATCTAAAAGCGAATGGGATTCTCTCTCAGCTTACTCCTCCTTATACACCACAGCACAACGGTGTATCGGAGCGGAGGAATCGAACCCTATTAGATATGGTGCGCTCTATGATGAGTACAGCTGAGTTACCTATTTCCTTCTGGGGGTATGCACTTGAGACAGCAGCATACATATTGAATCAAGTTCCGTCTAAATCAGTGCCTACAACCCCATATGAGATATGGAGGGGAATGAGACCATATTTTAAACGGTTTAAGATATGGGGTTGTCGGGCCTATGTCAAAAGACAAAATCCAGACAAACTCGAGGCACGATCAGTTCTTTGCAAATTTGTGGGATATCCTAAGAATTCTCAAGGATATATTTTCTATCACGCTGAGGAACAAAAAGTGTTTGTTTCTCAATATGCCACCTTTTTAGAAAAGGAATTTCTTGCAAAAGAAATTAGTGGCAAAGAGGTAGAGCTGGAAGAGGTTCCAGAAACACAAATTACAACTGAAGATTTAGTGGAACCAGAGGATTCAGTAATAGCCGATGAACCCAAGCCTCTCCGCCGATCTAGTAGGGTTTCTCGTCCACCTGAGAGATACTACGGTTTTCTCATTGATGGTGGAAGCGAGGATTGCATCATGGATGATGATGAACCGACTAGTTTCGAGCAGGCCATCACGAGTGGTGACTCTGTGAAATGGCTGGATGCAATGCGATCTGAGATGGAATCCATGTACACCAACAAAGTATGGACTTTGGAAAATGCTCCTGAAGGGGTAAAACCCATTGGGAGCAAGTGGATCTTTAAAAAGAAATTTGGTGTAGATGGAAAAGTTGAGACTTTCAAAGCTAGACTTGTAGCAAAGGGTTTTCGTCAACGACCAGGTGTGGATTATGACGAAACCTTTTCTCCAGTGGCTATGCTTAAGTCCATCCGAATCTTACTTGCCATTGCTGCATACCATGACTACGAAATCTGGCAAATGGATGTTAAGACCGCCTTTCTAAACGGTGATTTAGAAGAGAGCGTGTACATGACTCAGCCAGAGGGCTTCGTAGATGGTGGGAGCAGCGGAAAGGTGTGCAAGCTGCTTAAATCCACTTATGGGTTAAAGCAAGCATCGCGGAGTTGGAACATCTGTTTTGATGTTGTAGTCAAAGAGTTTGACTTCATCAAGAATATAGATGAACCTTGTATCTATAAGAAGGTAGCAGAGGGTAAGGTTGTCTTCCTCGTATTGTACGTGGATGACATACTCTTGATAGGAAATGATATTCCTATGCTGCAATCAGTCATGCTCTTCTTATCACAGAGATTCTCAATGAAAGATCTAGGTGATGCCTCCTGCATATTGGGAATCATGATCTATAGAGATAAATCTAAACGGATACTGGGATTGTCCCAATCCAGGTATATTGACACCATACTAAAGAGGTTTAGTATGGAAGAATCCAAGCGTGGGAACCAACCCACGATCTCTGGACTCACTCTCTCCAAAGAGATGTCTCCCAAGACTGATTTGGAGAGAGCTCGCATGCAAGGGATACCCTATGCTTCGGCAGTAGGCTCTATCATGTATGCGATGCTATGTACCAGACCCGATGTAGCATACTCACTAAGTGTAGTGAGTCGGTATCAAGCAGATCCTGGAGAGAGTCATTGGACAGCTGTGAAGAACATTCTCAAGTACTTAAGAAGGACTAAGGAGATGTTCTTGGTATATGGTAACGGAGAACTCCAGGTGGAGTCCTTTACCGATTCCAGCTTCCAAAGTGATAAGGACGACTCTAAGTCACATTCGGGTTTTGTCTTTACCCTCAATGGAGGGGCGGTATGTTGGAAGAGTTCCAAACAGGATACCGTTGCAGACTCAACGATGGAGGCTGAATACATCGCTGCCAACGATGCTGCCAAAGAAGCTGTCTGGATCAAGAAGTTCATTACTGAACTTGGAGTGGTTCCATCCATTGAGCATCCAATACCTCTGTATTGCGATAACAATGGAGCTGTGGCTTTGGCCAAGGAACCCAGATCCCATCAAAAGTCCAGACATATTCTGAGGCGGTATCACCTGATCAGGGAGATAGTTGATCGCCGGGAGATCGAGGTCAGGAGAGTAGATACGAAGGACAACACTGCGGATCCATTCACGAAGGCTATTCCCCAGATACAGTTTGAGAGATTATTCGGGATGCTAGGTATGAGATACTACAGCAGCTGGCCTTAGTGCAAGTGGGAGATTGTTAGTTATGTATATGCCCTAGAGGCCATTGTTGTACATATGATGTATATTATAATGGATGCTTGGTTATATATAGAGATGACTTTCTTGCTCGTCATGATAGTATGCTATTTGGTTTCACTTTATCTTAACATGTTGACTTGTATTGGTTTACTGTTTTACTCTCACATGTTGATAAAGCCCTTAGGATCTGTACTCGACTACTGGGACTATGATGAGATCATACTAGTGGGGCCGTGGTAGTCGATGAGAACATCCTATAACTGTTCCTAGTCGAGGGTATATCGAGACAGGGCATCGATACACCAGAGTAGACTAGCGTATACGCATCTTGACCCATATGATGGGCGATGGATGATCCCATATCCATCGGTGTTAGACATCAGAGATGGTGTACGGGTGCTCAGTGGAGACTGGGTACACTGGACGGACTAACCGAGAACTCCCAGATGGTGATATACCACACGTCAGATGGCAGTTCTCCGGTGACACTGGTACAGGGTAGTCTGTAGACCCGAGATCGTCATGGAGTCTTGTGTGATTCCCACTGTGCTTTGATTTCCACCTTACCACATCCAAGAGGGCGTGCAAAACGGTGGCTTTTGGGTACAGTCCCGAATCACATGGAGGCAATGAGCGATAGGAGGGGATTCGTCTCTCCCGGTATAGGGAGTTGATGTTGTGCTGTGTTCGATTGGCTATAACTGGAAGTCCCTGGCCAGGGCTGATATAGAGATTTACTGGTAAGTGTTACTAGTAGTTTCTCGACCCGTTATGAGCCATACATCGACACGACTTATCGGTTACTGGGGTCTGACGTATACCACCCCTAGACTTGATATGCGACATATCAGACGAACAGACCGGACTGTACGGGAGTGTTACTGGTTGGATTCACAGGAGAACGCACAGGCTAGCTTGTTGATCTTCTGATCGCTCAATACCTGGATGGCTGTTACGTTTAGCTGACCGCTTGCAGCTTGTGGGTGTTTGATATGATCATCACCTGCTACCGGCGTATTGACGATTCTTTAGAGTCCTACACAGAGGTTTCTTGGCTCAGGCGAAACGGAGTAGTGGCGCATATGTGATATGCGCAGGAACGAGAATAATGCGATATGGGATACCGTATTATATTCTCGCGATATATGGATATGAACCGGGTCATCGGATCAAGTGTTGATTCGATGAATCGGTACATGATATATTAGTCGGTAATATTCGATATAGCCGGATCATCGATTCAAGTGTTGATTCGATGATTTAATGTATAATAATATATATGATATATTGTATTACATTATCTAATATTGGCTCGCTTTATTATTTCATTTTCTCAGTGGATGATACATTGATATATATGCGATATATGTTAATTGTATTATTTTCTTTTGTTGCAAATATATAATATATATGTGATATATATTATTGTGACATGATATGATTAATTGTTAAACATGTTTAAGGATGATTAATTGAGGTTAAGGTTTGATTAGGGTTGGATGCTTCAAGTTCCTTCTAGAAGCATTTTATTTTGTCATGGTTAAGATATTTTGTGATGACACATTTCTAAACCTAACCAAACCCTAACTCTAGTTTATTCTCTACTCATTTTTAGCCACTCATCCTTGACCATGGTTAATGATTCAATCATATGGTTTATATTCTATTCATCACAAAAGGATTTTATCTAAGGATTATATTTTCCATTAGCTTCTTCTTCTCTCTTGATAAGCTCTCTTGAAAATCCTAAAGTGATGATAAAAATTGAGAAAATGATTTAAAAAGAAAGCAAAATCACTACTCTCTCATCCTCATCTCATCTAGCCCATGGGATTAGTGTGTTCTTCTCTTTTGTGTGAGAAAGCTTGAGTCGAAGCAACTTCAAGGTAGATCATCGGAGATTTGGAATACGACAAGCTAGAATGGATCGTTCGAGTCATGGAGCCTCTCATGAGTCCGGGAGATCATGGATCGCGGCAAAGGGACTTCTACTCGGAGCTTGTGAAGTGAAGGAGCGGACTACAAAGGTTGTAATCCCTCACACTTAGATAAAAGTTATCTTAATGCATGTTAAACCCTAATAATCTAGCAAAGATCCCGGCTTTGGGTTGTTCGGCACGTCTAAATTTTTATCCGGGCATGTTTGATGCCTTTTGAACCTTCACAAGAGTGCCTAGGAACCCTACAGGGGTTGGGGTTAGGGTAGGGGTTGGGGTTGGGGTTTGGGTTGGGTTGGGGTTAGGGTTGGGTTGGGTTGGGGTTAGGGTTAGGGTTCGGGTTGGGGTTGGGGTTGGGGTTAGGGCTGTAAGTGCACGGCGGCGCATCGGCCTCCATCCCGAGGCCAAATGCGGAAGCGATGGTAAACTTTAATTTTGAAAACTAGCAAACCGGCACCACCGCGCACTAAAATCCTAGATCGGGCCATTAACTAGTCCTAGCTAACTACAAGATAGGGAAAAGAGATATACCGACTGATCCGAGTCCTCCGGTCTTCTCGTCGTCGTCCCGATCTCCCGCGGAATGTCCTGTCTCCACCTCGTCGCCGGAAGTGCACCACATCGCCTACATCTTTTACGGGCTCCCACCTCAATACCGAGGCAACTCGGGCACGAAGCTGGCTAGTCGACGTGCCCAAGGTTTGCTGTAGAATGTGGTGTAGAACTTGTGTCTCATTTGGGGTTCATGGAACTGCCATTTTGGTAGATGGATGATACAAGAACTATGTAGAGGGACTTGGGGATTTTTGGAGCATGAAAAGAACAACAATTTCACCATCCAAAAATTTTGGACAGCCCCATACATGCTTGGCCGGCCAAAACAATGAGGGAGAGAGTAGAATGTGAGGGTGAGAGTGTATCAAAAATGAAGGGAGCCACACACTCATCCAAGTGAGAGAGAGGTCAAAAGATATCATGAAAGGAAATCATCACAAAACACAAACCCACACTCAACCACAACCATCATCAACAATCATGTCCACAAAAGTCATGCCATCATGACACAAAGAAAGTCAAGTGATGGTGAGCCATCATGATCCAACAAAATGCAAAAGACCCCCTCCACAAATGCTTATTTGCATAAATGCAAATAAGCCCTCCTCCACCAAACTTCGGCCATAGAAAGATACAAATGAAAATGGCCGAAACGGAAAGCAAACTAGCAACTCCAAAAAACTGGTCCCGTAATAAATTACAGGAAAACCCCGATACTGTGCATACACACCCGCATTTGTATTCCTACCGAAATACAAATGCAATGAGACAAAGTCTACACTGTACTATACTAGGATTCGGCTTAAACCAAAGCCGGCTAGTAATATCCGTCCGATCCTAATCCGTGCAATACCGCACGTATCTGATTGATCCCTGCCATAAATCCATACGGCCTCTAGTACGAACTGTCCGATCCTGATCCGTGCAATACCGCACGTATCTGATCGGACCTTGCCATATCTCCATACGGCCTCTACAGCTTTCCGCCCGAAAGCATGAGTAACTGAATGTGGGGGACTCTAAAGACTCGTCAACACCGTGGTTGTGGATTTAACCACTAGCACGTCAGAGGTATAAGCCAATACGTAACGGGCTACCAGGTATACCAAAAGGGACGTCTGTGAGCGAACTCAGTCTGACACCCTACTGAGCCTGTCAGTGATAATATCCGTACAGTCCGGTCCGTTCGTCTATGAGCATCGCATGGCGGGCCTAGGGGGTTGGTAAAAGTCAGACCCCCAAAAGCGGTACAAGTCGTATCGGAGTGTAGCACAGAACACCCTGAGATACTTGTAAGTCTACGCTAGCGCCCCGGCCGTCTACAGACGCCAAATGCGGAACAAAAACTTTTTAACTGGCGCTATCGTATACTTTAACCCGGATCTGCCATTATTGCTAAACTAACAAACTGTAAAGAGTGTAGAAAGGTTATACCGAACGATCCGAGTCCTTCGTTCTTTAACCATCATCCCACGCTCCGTTGCGGCTGCTCCGATCTCGTCGATCTCCTATCTGCTCGTCCAAGTGGCACCACGTCTCTGATTCTTTAAACGGGCTCCCGTCTCTGACTCGAGGCAACTCGGTCGTCAAGTTTGCTAAAAGAGACGACCAAGAATGATGTAGAGAATGAGTAGATGACTTTGTCTCACTTCGTCCAAATCCGTGGACGATTGGTTAATGAAGTTGCCGTGGGAATCGGGTGATGGAATGAAATGGGCTGTGAAATTCCATATACCGATAAAACCTATCATAATCTTTTTCTACCAAATGAAACATCAAGTAACCAAATGAGAGAGGGGAGGGGCCGGCCTTATATAGAGAAGGAGGTGATCGTAGGAGTAAAGAGGGTGACCACAAGGAAAATATCATGTGTGAACACATGAAAATATCAAGCACAAAGATCTTAAGGAAAACAAGAATACATTGAAATCAAAGCATGAATCACAATCCTTGTCACCGCTTTCTAGAAACTTCTAGAACCTTCTAGAAGCATGACTCACTCTCATCCAAGAAAAGATAAATCCGTCTTTAACCAAATGTTAAAAGACGGCTGATAGAAAACTGGAAACTGGCAACTTCCAAAAGTGATCCTGAAACGACTTTCAGGATAACCCCGAAACTGTATAAATATACCCGCATTTGTATTACGACCGAATACAAATGCAACTGAGACAAAGATATTATATCTACTCAATATAATACTCGGATCCGGCTTAAACCAAAGCCGACCAGTATCATCTGCCCGAAAAATAACACGTGCGTAAACGCACGTGCATTTTCCGAACCCTGCCATAAAACCATACGGCCTCTACAACGTTTCGCCCGAACTTGGGAAACTGTCTGTGGGGGACTCTAATGACTCGTCAGTACCCTGGCAGTGGGTTTAACCAAAAACCGTCAGCGGCACTAGCTATGCATAACGGCTGCCCATGGACTGACCTCAAGGGAGGCTGATGAGCGAACTCATCCAGAAACCCTACTGAGCCTAACAGTGACAATGTATATACAGTCCGGTCCGTTCGTCTATGAGTATCGCATATCTGCCTAGGGGGCTAGTAACGTCAGACCCCCAATAGCAGTATAAATCGTGTCGGAGTGTAGCCCAATAACACCCTGAGATACTTCTGGAGTACCTACCAATAAATCTCCTGCCATGGCCATGGACTATGTGTAATGGCTCTCCTAGACACAGCACGACCTCGCCCCCAATACCGGGAGAGACGAATCCCCTGCCGATCCGCTCACGTGCCTCCATATGGCTCGGGACTGTACCCAAAAACTACCTGTTTGCACGACTCCTTTGAGCCGTGGTAGGGTAGAAATCAAAGCACAGTGGGAACTCACACGAGACAAATGACGACCTCAGGTCGATGAACTAACCTGTACACATGTCACCAGGGAACTGCTATCTGACGATAGGTATAGTACTAACTAGCAGATTCCCGGCGAGTCCTGTCCGGTGTACTCATAACCCAATGAGCACCTGTATACATCTTAGGTGATCCAACTGACACCAGTGGCTTGTGAGACCGGCCACCGCCCCTCGTCGGGGTCTCGACTGTATACACTAGTCTACTCCGGAGTATCGATGCCCTGTCTCGAAACTCCCACGACTAGGGACCACAATTAAGGATATGCATATAAACTACCCAACTCTCACGTATATGATCGCCATCATACTGTTGGTAGTAAAGCAAGATCCTAAGGGCTCTATCAAAGTGTAACATGTAATCAGTCACCTGAACATGTACACGACTGATAAAGGCAAACCAGATAGCATACTATCATCTCGAGTAAGATTGTTCTACCGGTATAGGTCCTCCGCAATCATTGCAATCACGTACCTGCGATCCAATAATTGACTATGAGGGCACTATCTCCAACAATACTACTGGAATACCTACCAGTAAATCTCCTGCCTCGGCCGAGGGCTTTAGGTAATGGCTCTCCTAGACACAGCGCGACCTCACCCCCAATACCGGAAGAGACGAACCCCTGAAGATACGCTCACTGCCTCCATGTGGCTCGGGACTTGTCACGTCCCGAAAGTAAGGAATATGACCGGCACTTAAACTGCGAACGTCTCGAGGCGTACGTAATCTAAGTAAGCCGAAAACCCAGAAATCCAAACCAAGAAAAGTAGTAGAGTGAAGGAAAACCAATTTAAAACAAGTAGTTTTAATAGAATAAGCCGAATTATGCGAGTTTCTAAAAACATCAAAAATTTCCTGAAAATTTCGGCAGAGTCTCCTTTGTAAATACTGGCCCCCAAACGGAATACAACATGAATAGTATACAAAATCAAGAAAAAGGCATCCCCAAGCGGGAGCTAGCTCTTCGTCAATCGACGGTCACAACCACACAAGCAATATAATATACAACGCCAACGGCGAGGATCAAAACTCAAAAGGAAACTCAAAACCACCAGAAATCCACAGAAATATAACGCGCGACTTTAAGGTCGAAAGAATAACATCACTGGTCTCTATCTCAAAAATAAATACATGTTTGGTTGATGGAACTTCTAGATACAACTGAATAATAATATATAAGATATAATGATGGGTAAGATACAAATAACCCACCTACTAGCAAGCCACCCGGAAATGGAAATAGTGCCAGCAAACCGTAATGAAACCTGTACGGCAAAACCTGCAAGAAACTGGGGCACAACGGGGGTGAGTTGCCAACTCGTGAATAGAAAAACATCTACGAAAAGAAATCGCATGCATGACGCAATCCTAGGTCATACGATCAATATATACAATCCTCAAATAAAACCAGCAGTCTATAACAATGGCTAGGGTAATATCTAACCGAGTGTGATCTCATGTGCCCGTGTCAGTGCCTCAGGTAGCAATATATCATATGAATGAGGTATGAATGCATGAAAACAGAATACATGTAAATGAAGAACTGTTTTCATAATTTAGTGAGATTTCCTTTGTATTTTTAAAATGAGGTATAATAATGAAATCAGCATAAAACAGTGCCCAGCATCGACACAAAACAAGTGTCCAAATATCTCGATATCTCAATCTCAATATCTAGGGCGCCGTCAATCCAGACCGGCCCCTACCATCCATCTCAAGGCCACGACGGTATCCTCCGGATATCCGACGCGTCGGGTAATATCACTAGTAGATAGTGCTCCCCTGCCAGGCTCACATCGTCATCATCACGCGCTTCTTGCCCCGGGGTACCTTACCGGGTCCACCATGTACCCGAAACGGTTCATCCGTCTCCTCGAATCGGGTCTCGAAATCCATCAGCAAACTCATGGTGGACGACTCATACATCATGGGAAAACCGCACTTTTTATTTTAAAAGAGAGAAAAGGTTTATTTATGTTTTTGCGGTTTTCCTCCAAATCCAGAAAATCTCATGGAAATCCGAATCGGAAACCTCAATAACACGTAAAATAGTGAATATATGCATGCGAATCCATGAATGCGGCATAACAATGAATAACAGTATGCATGAAGTAGCAGGTAATAACTACAATATCTAAACTAACATATAAGGCAAGTACGCTAATATCATGTCTAAACTATTAGCTAACATGCTATGTCAAGCAATAATATTTTCTAAGGTGTACGTGACATGGCAATTACCGATGAAGATGTGTGAGCCGGCAAGTAAGTGTACGTGGTACATACGCATCATCGGTAATGGTGCCGGTGTCCTAACAGCATGATATCAATAATGGAGTATGAAACATAAAAATAAGCATGCGATGCGAAGCGGACCACAAAATTGAGCGGGAGCTGAAAACTAGACGCAACTATAACTAATCTGCATTAATCTAATATAAGTCCTACAAATGGTGCCTTTTGAAATAACACGAATCATGGGGTTTTGAAAATAGGGGCCACGGTGTTTTTATGAAAAGATACGTCTTTCGAAATATCCGTAGGATCCCTTGGGCTGTCTTTTAAAATACCCACGATTCGTTAGTTTTGAAATAGGTAAGAATCGAATCTAATCTAACAACTAAACTAAACTAAAGGGCTAAACTAACAAGCTAGACTACAGGTAAGGAAACCGCCTATCATCTGAGTCGATACATATACATACCTGTATATATATAGTCGGTGATCCCGCCTCAATAATATCAAATCCATAACCAGACATCCCAAGTCAAGAGTGCGGATCAATCATCAAAATATAGCTCGTACGTAAATCCGTCGTACGGCATCCCCAAATCTGGGTACGGGTCAGTATCACATTTATCATATTATTCATCAAGTATTCTCTTTATCAAGATCATCATCTGGGTACTGACCTACGTCTAGCACAATGCCAACATCATCACAAAAATCAAGATTTGACTACTGAACGACAGTCTAGTATAAATCGGTATTTTCATCATATATATCACTATTGCTATGGCATCATCATTCCCAAAATCCTCTAAAGTATCAAGACGTATCTTAATCATGAATTTTACCGTCATAACATGTCATTTCACCGATATCATAATCTCAGGCCAACTCCTCGACTCATATCAATCCCATGTATCATCCTCAAATCCGTATGGGAGCACAATATCCCAAAATCCACGTGAACACATATCCACATAGGATCCTATAACCACATATGACATAAGGATGCAAGCAAGTATGTATGCGTGTGTACGTATGTGTAGTTCACCCAATACCTTAAGGTTTCGTAACCTTTCATCAATCCGATATACCAATATCCATTTAAACATCAAAATAAACCCAACAACATATAATATTTATAGGTGTGTATACGCATCCGTATACTTCACCTCGGACTGCGGGGGTGCTATACGCCATCCACCCGACTTCTCCCCGTAGATATAAATCTACTCACCTGGTCCTCGCTAGCCGGTGCCGACGTCGCCACGCGCTTGCTTGTCGTCTCGAAGTCCACATGGGGTACCTACATATCATAACGCGCTGTATCGCATTAAAACTAAATTCGAAATCAAAACGGCATACGAAAATCAAATCGGCACGCGTATCACGCATAGGTCCAAACCTATCGCCTACGCATGCAAGAATAGTCAAACCAACCCTCGATGTCGATGTACAAACGTCAAACCATCGAGAAAAATCCAATCACACTCATTTGCACATTCACGAACACTAATTTTAATATAAACTAGGTTAAAACTCACAAAAACCCCAATTTCACTTAAAAAGTCATTTTTTCGAAAATCTAGCAAGCACAATTCGCCGTTTTTGTACAAAACATGATGTTTAAATGAATATAGCGGCCAATACACTTATTAAATATCTTAAATAAGTCATAGAAATAATTTCCGGAATTTAATCTCATTAAATTCCAAAAACCCTAATATTCTAGTTTACAAAATACCCTTTTTAACAATTTCATAGCAAAAATGCACAAACTGCAATTTAGGTTGGATTTCCATGAACTAAAGTGTTAAACTACACTTAATAAAGTTAATAATATGATAAAAACCCTAACCATATTTTTAATCTCATATTTCGAATGAAATCAAAAAAACTAGTTTGCAACAAAAAGCTTAATTTGGACATTTTTCAAGTAACAACTTGTAATTAACAACTAGATTAGTTTTCTACAAAACTAAATATGTTAATCCACATCACTAAACCATGCACAATCAAACACAACTCATTTCCACAACAAACCCTAACTTGAAATTTTTAATCATGCAATTAAACTCACATAAACCAACTTAACACTTAATTAAATTAGCTTTAAGAAATTAAGTAACAAACTAAGCAAAAAAATTTAGAATTATACCCAAAAACATTTGAAGATCCACAAGCATCCATGGCCCTCCAAAATGCTCTCTTTTCACAAGGATCCATGCTATACGGGCTAAGCTAAAATGGGTAGGAGTCGGATTTGGGTTTTGGGATTTTTTTGATGGATTTTGGGGCAATTTTTGATGAAGTTTTGAAGAGAAAAGAGAAGGGAAATTGGGGGGGGGGCTGCTGTTGCTGTAGGAGAGGGGGGTCGGCTGGAATGGGAGGGCGAGAGGAGAGAGAGGAAGGTAGAGAAAGTGGGGGGAGAAAGTCAAGGTCAAACCAAAGTCAAAAGTCCACCTCATTTATCCATTTTCTTTTCATTTCTTTCATTTCTTTCCTTTGAAATTCAAGTGGGGAAAAAGATGGGGGCTGCTGAATTCAGCCAAGGGGAGAAGTGAATGGGGGTGTGTGGGTGTGGGTACGGGTGTGGGGTGATGAAAAATGATAAATACAATACCCCAAACATCCATTTACGCCAAAAAAAAGCCTTTTTTCTTCAATAATTTCTAAACCGTTTTGGCAAATGATTTCGTTCCAAAAACCACATGATAAAATTTTATTTAATGTTTTATGATGTACAAAATTTGTTTCGACTCATTCCAATTTGTAATTTTCCCTAATTAAATGTATTAGTGACGGCTTAAATAATAATAAAATAATATTTTTTTCAGAAAATTTGAAATTTCACCAGCGGCTCAATAAACACTAAATACTAGCAATTACATAGCTAGAATATGTATATTTAATTTTTTAATAAAGATATTTGTATTTTGACTTTTTACCGAAAACCCCCTTATTTTACCGTTTTTTCGAAATTTCACCGAAACGATTTTCAAAACGTTACAATCTTCCCCCTTTAAAGAAATTCGGTCTCCGAATTTAAATTAAAACTTTCCCCAAATACTAAAATATTTCCGCCAAAACCATCAAATCGCTGGGGCTCCGAAATCATAAATATATAAAACAAATCGTAGCGCAACGCATGCGCATGAAAAATGAGCATAAAACTCAAATCAAAACTCCGTCAAGCATCCCGCAATCATCGGAGTCATGGTAATGACACAATGTCAATTCCAATACTAAAACCAATATGATATAACTCGAAACTATACACGTAAATATCGAATCTATATATGTAAGTATCTGAAGGAAATGCATGCCAATCTCTTTAAGTCGCTGTGCAACGCGTATAACACTGCACAGTGGCGGACGTCTATCATAAGAAAATAACCATATACATATATACCTTTGTTTGAAATGTACGTTCCGCCGTTTTGGAAACAATTTAGAAGGGTCTCCTTGTTTTAAACATTTCGTGTCATATCAGACACGTAGGTAAATACTGAGGCTATAGCTCGCTTTTTGGAAATCCCTTCAATAACTATCAATGCATGCAAAATATATTCAGGTACTGTCCTCTGACTAGTCCTGCTCAGTACGAAAACACATAGCAATATCATAAAAACGTACTGCTCTATAAGAAAAATCAATCCCAAAATACGCGTATGAATACTACGTGCGTCTGGTGCGCACAGAAATCAAAATCCATATATGTGCCATAGATACGCACAGAAATAACATCTAAGTGCATCGGGTGTGCACAAAACATCTGTCATAGGCAACATGTGTGCCTGACAGCAAAATCAGGTGCATCTGACATGCACGAAAAATCTCGATTTAGTGCATCTGGTGTGCACCAAAATCGCATCTCAGGACATGCGCTCAACATGCGCGAAAACCCAAAACCAGGGGCATCCATCATGCACGAAATCATGAAATCCAATATCAGGCGCCGAACATGCGCAAAATCAAATCAGGTGCACGAGGTGCACAAAACAAATATCGAACATCACCATCGAAATCAAAGTCCAGTGCATCTAAGTGCACAAAAGGCGTATCACTGTACTGCAAGCATATATAAACTATACAGAGTGCAGGAACCAAATCGTGTGCGTGCATACGCACAAAATCAACTCAAATGTCTAAAACCGTAAAATCACAAACATGTGAAACCCAAGCACGAAAACGATATCAAGTGCAACACTGTGCAAAGATCGTATATCCTCAATCATCAAAATCAAATCATGCGAATAAATCACCCAAAACATCGAAATCAATAATGGCGGAATAGTATCGCTTAAGTGCATCCTCTAAGAATCTCAGGCCAACTGTCGCGGTCACTAGTGGGATGTCTCGTCGATGATCATGTACTCTGGCCTGCTGGTGTTCGTAACAATGACCACTCCTGGGTCAAGGTCTTCACTGGGAATTACCAATCTCTCGGTCCATCGGCTCATCGGCCTTGTCAGGTGTGCTAACGGGGATGATCCCGTTCTGGCACGCCTCTTGTCACCTCTCGGCCAATCATCACGACCACTCGTAAGACAGCATATCACTGGCGTCGGCCTCTGGCTCTCTGAATGTACGTGACACATCTGATCCTGGGTGCAAGTATCATTGCAGCAGTGTCCTGGAAGGAATCCTGCTCACTGTCTCTTCCATGTCTCACCTCTGCCAACTGTCCGGAAGTCATCGTCCTTTCCTATATCTGCATCTTGCTCCGGAACGGCTGCATACCCATCGCGACTCCTTTTGGAAGGTATATCCAGTACTCTGCCTCGGCATGCGTATCGCATCTCTGATGTCGGCAGAATGGAACGTCGTCTTATCCAGATCTTGTACGGACCTCTTTACTCCACTTTCTCTAATGTCGACTGCTTCGGAATCGTCTCATCATGGCTACATAGACTGAGCTCCAACGGCTATCCTCGTATCGGGAGTCTCCCAAGAAATGCATCTCACCACCTAGCATCCGAATTAAGTCAAGCCATCCGACCGAGTCGTCAAAACCTCATAATCCCCCAAGAGCTCAACCTCTTGGGCACAGTTTAATAGTATCGAGTACATACCACAGCATCGGTGGTCCAGCCGTAGAAGGGCAAACCCAAGCCTCACTAATGGCGCCGTAGAACTGCCGCAAACCCGAAGGTTCAAAGGCTTTCACACGGTCATTAAGTCGAGTTAGGGTTTCATTCTTCTAGAGGGACCATAGAATTGCCTGCATGTCTTTCTGACTACTTTAAACTTGGAATAATAGGTTTCTGACATTCGATCGTCTCTGTCGACTCTCAACGTCTCCGCGTGAAGTCGTCTCCAGCTGGAATCAATCTATCTGATGACCTCGCATCGGGGTAGGCGAACGATCCACATGTCCTAGTAATTCATCCTCGATGACTAGCGACCTTCTAGCATCTATTAGTACAACTCGTCCCGCAATAGCTCCAACATATTGGACGATATCTCGTCACTCGCAGCAACAACTAGCTCACTCGTCTGCACGCTGAACAGTGCCTCAATCATCATGAGTAAGCAATACACCAACGGTCATCAAAATCTGGCTGGCCTCTATCATTGGCTTAATCCTCTAGTGTCGATCAGCACATTCAAGTCACATAAAGGCGATCCGCAAAACGCTCGTGGATCGGAAACACAGTAAAAAGACACATCTCCGCAATCGTGTGTCGCCGGAATTTTGCCCTGGTCAGTCCTCGTTCGTGACGATCTCGTGCTGACCGCAACTCTAGCTGTAGCTTTCCTTGCCCGTAATCATGGCAGCAAAACCATAACTGGTACTGATGAAGCTAGATCGGAATGAATATAATACTGAGCAAGAAATGTACATCCTAAGGCTTCTTAAGTGGAGTAGCGTATCGTAAATATGCCGCGGAACATACATACGGTACGTCACTCTACTTTAGTCACCTATTCCATCAACCAGGAGTCATCCTACGCTCCGAAGGTAAAACCTAACGCTCTGATACCAACTTTGTCGCGTCCCGAAAGTACGGAATATGACCGGCACTTAAACTACGAACGTCTCGAGGCGTACGTAATCTAAGTAAGCTGAAAACCCAGAAATCCAAACCAAGAAAAGTAGTAGAGTGAAGGAAAACCAATTTAAAACAAGTAGTTTCAATAGAATAAGCCGAATTATGCGAGTTTCTAAAAACATCAAAAATTTCCTGAAAATTTCGGCAGAGTCTCCTTTGTAAATACTGGCCCCCAAACGGAATACAACATGAATAGTATACGAAATCAAGAAAAAGGCATCCCCAAGCGGGAGCTAGCTCTTCGTCAATCGACGGTCACAACCACACAAGCAATATAATATACAACACCAACGGCGAGGATCAAAACTCAAAAGGAAACTCAAAACCACCAGAAATCCACAGAAATATAACGCGCGACTCTAAGGTCGAAAGAATAACATCACTGGTCTCTATCTCAAAAATAAATACATGTTTGGTTGATGGAACTTCTAGATACAACTGAATAATAATATACAAGATATAATGATGGGTAAGATACAAATAACCCACCTACTAGCTGTAGGGTTGCTAGGCACGCGCACAAAGGTCTACGAGGCATCAACCATGCCCGATTTAAAATTTAGCCGTGCCGAACAACCCGAATACGGAACTTTAAACTAGAGATTAGGCGAAAACAAGTATGCTAAACACTTTAACACTAAGTGAGAGGGATTACAACCTTTGTAGATCCGGTCCTTCACTTCATATGCTCCGTGTTGTGGTCCCTTCGCTGCGATCATCAGGATCCGGACTCTCGAGAGGTTCCACGAAGAGAAAGACGCAACCTTTGCTTCCGATCTTCGATACTAAGATGATCTACCTTGAAGTTTCTTTAACACAAGCTAACACTCATGAAATGATGTGAACACCCTCATCTAAATGGCAAGGGAAGATGAGGATGATGAAGTAGGATTTTTGCTCTCTTTATTTATCTTTTTCTCATATTTATCCATCACAAAAATCAAAGCAAGAAACCATTTCAAGCAAAGTAGAAGAAGGAAGAAGATGATGAACAATATTAGAATCCTTTTGTGATGAATAGGAAAAGAAATGATATGATGAATAATGTAACCATGGTCAAACTAACCCTTGTAGAGATTTGACTAAGGTTAAAGGTTTGGTTAGGTTAAGGAAATATCTAGCATAATATCTTAACAAAGACAAAGAAAGAAAGTTTCTAGAAACTTCTAGAAAACCTTAACCCTAATCAAACCCTAACCATGTTTAATCTCTACTAAACAAGTTGCATTAGTTATCATATCATGTTACAATATTATATATCACATATATAATATTTATCGTAACAAAAGAAAATAATACAATTAACATATATCGCATATATATCAATGTATTAATTCGGTGAGAAAAAGAATCTTTTAGTGAGCTAATATTAGTTAATGTAATTTAATATATCATATATATTATTATTCATTAAATTATCGAATCAACACTTGATCCGACAATCCGGCTATATCGCATATAACCGACTAATATTTATCCGTACCGATTCATCGAATCAACACTTGATCCGATGACCCGGTTGATATCAAATATCGCGAGAATAAAATACGGTATCTCATATCGTATTATCCTCGGTCCCGCACATATCACATATGTGCTCCTACTCCGTTTTGCCTGAGTCAAGAAACCTCTGTGTAGGACTCTAAAGAATCGTCAATACGCCGGCAGTAGGTGATGATCATATCAATCACCCACAAGCTGCAAGCGGTCAGCTAAACGTAACAGCTACCCAGGTATTGAGCGCTCAGAAGATCAACAAGAAAGCCTGAACATTCTCCTGCGAATCCAAACTGTAACACTCCCGTACAGTCCGGTCTCGTCGTCTGATATGTTGCATATGTTGGAGATAGTGCCCTCAGAGTCAATTATTAGGTCACAGGTACGTGATTGTAATGATTGAGGGAGGACCTATCCCGGTAGGACAGTCTTACTCGAGATGATAGTATGCTATCTGGTTTACCTTTATCATCGTGTACTGTTTTAAGTGACATGACACGTCGCTATTACACGTTGATAGAGCCCCTAGGATTCTTGCTTGACCACCAGCAGTATGAGGGCGATCATATAAGTGGGAGCTGGGGGTCTACAAGCTTATCCTTAAAAGGTCCCTAGTCGTGGGAGTTTCGAGACTGGGCATCGATACTCCATTAGTAGACTAGTGTATACAGTCGAGACCCCGACGAGGGGCGGTGGCCGGTCTCACAAGCCACTAGTGTCAGTTGGATCACCTAAGATGTATACAGGTGCTCATTGGGTTATGAGTACACCGGACAGGACTCGCCGGGAACCTGCTAGTTGGTCATATACCAGACGTCAGATGGCAGTTCCCTGGTGACATGTGTGCAGGTTAGTTCATCGACCTGGGGATCGTCATTTGTCTCGTGTGAGTTCCCACTGTACTTTGATTACTACCCTACCACGGCTCAAAGGAGTCGTGCAAACAGGTTTTAGTTGGGTACAGTCCCGAGCCACATGGAGGCAGTGAGCGTATCTTCAGGGGTTCGTCTCTCCCGGTATTGGGGGTGAGGTCGTGCTGTGTCTAGGAGAGCCATTACACAAAGTCCTTGGCCAAGGCAAGGAGATTTACTGGTAGGTATTCCAGTAGTATCTCAGGGTGTTCTGGGCTACACTCCGACACGACTTGTACCGCTTTTGGGGGTCTGACTTTTACCAACCCCCTAGGCCCGCCATGCGATGCTCATAGACGAACGGACCGGACTGCACGGATATTGTCACTGACAGGCTCAGTAGGGTGTCAGGATGAGTTCGCTCATCGACATCCCTTTTAGTCAATAGCTGGTGGCCCGTCACGTATTGGCTTATACCTCTGACGTGCTAGTGGTTAAATCCACAGCCATAGTATTGACGAGTCTTTAGAGTCCACCACACTTTCAGTTACTCAAGCTTTCGGGCGAAACGCTGTAGAGGCCGTATGGAGATATGGCAGGGTTCGATCAGATACGTGCGGTATTGCACGGATCGTGATCGGACGGTTTTTACTAGCCGGCTTTGGCTTAAGCCGGATCTTAGTATTTGATAGTGTAGTTTTGTCTCTTTGCATTTGTATCCGGACGGAATACAGATGCGGGTGTGTATGCACAGTATCGGGGTTTTCCTGTAATTTATTACGGGACCAGTTTTCTGGAGTTGCCAGTTTGCATTCCGTTCCGGCCGGTTTTCCTTTGCTTTTTCCCGGCCGGACTTTTCCGTTGGAGGGGGTTATTTGCAATTGTGCAAATAATCTTTGTGGAGGGGGTTTCTTGCAAAACTATTGATATGATAGCTTCATTATCCTTTGCTCCATCCCTTGCATTTATGGGGATTTGATAGGGTATGGATTAATTTGGCCGGCCACTGTTTTGAGCATGGAGTGAGTTTTTTTTATTTTGATGGATTAATTCTTTTCATGCATTTGCGTGGAACCCCCCCTCATGTTTTGTGCTGGATGTTTTTATTTGAGGTGATGAGTGATTAATATATAGGGATTTGAATGAGCTTAAATCAAGGCTCATTATTTTTTTTCACAGCACAAAAAGGGGAGAGAGAGTGCTTGCTTCTTTTTCCTTTTCAAGTGAGCATTTTCAAGTTCTGGCCGAGCTCCTCCTTCATGATATGCTCAAATTTTGAGCTTCCATCCATGAAAATTCTTGTGCTAAATTCCTCCATAAATGGCAATCTCCTAAACCCCAAAGAGACAACTATTCTGCACTATTCTACAGCAAATCTTGGACGCGTCGGCCAGCCAACTTCGCGCCCGAGTTGCCTCGGTATTGAGGTGGGAGCCCGTAAAAGACACAGGCGATGTGGTGCCCTTCCGGCAAGGAGGCGACGACCGGAGGATCCGCGGGAGATCGGGACGACGACGAGAAGACCGGAGGACTCGGATCAGTCGGTATATCTCTATTCCCATTCTTGTTGATAGCTTAGACTAGTTAATGGTTTCGATCCGGTTAAAGTGCGCGGTGGTGCCGGTTTGCAAAGTCCGCAAAAATTTAAGTTTTTCACCGTTTCCGCATTCCGGCGTCGGATTGACGGCCGGGGCGCCGCCGTGCACTTACAGTGGTATCAGAGCCGCCCCATTAACTTAGTCTAGCTTTGAAAAATGTGTTTAAAATATCCGATCGATCAAAAAGTTCCAAAACTGCATTTTACCCACGACAGTTTCTGTTGAAATTTTTCAGTCTCCAAAAATTTTCCAGGTTGCATAAAAGTATTGTGCTAGATGAAATAAGACCAGTGGAAAAATTCGAGAAAGTCATTCTCTTATTGGAGCGCGGAAGCGCGGCAAGTACCCACTTATTGCCGCGCTTCCGCCGCCGTATAAAAAGTTCAATGGGCCGGATTTTTTCACTGGGCTTCTGGGGATAAATTTGAGTTTCTGGAATATTTAAATTGGGCCCATATTTTCTGTAACTGCTACAGTATTGTTTTGGGGCCCACTTGATATAATTTGATCGGTCGGATATTTTAAACACATTTTTCACAGTACTTACATTATATCTGCGACCGTGAATGTCACTCGATCGGTAAATCCGGTCTAACTGCTATAGCCCGGTTAGACGGATTTGCGAACGTGACTTTCACGTTGATGTTCTGTTTTTGCTGTGTTGTTGCGGATCGGTCGTCGGGGATAGCCTGGGTGCAATGCTAGTACAGTTGTGGTTGTATTATGTACATTTGATATTGCGGGGCGAGCGTCCGACATGTGGACTGCCGTCACTGCCTGTTTGTATTATTATTTTGGGGCACGACCTGGTTGCGGTCGATGTACCCGGTGTATGTATATTTTACTTTCTGTACTAGGATTGCCCCGCGGAGGGGTGCACGGATAGCCGGGTTCTAGAAGGCAACAAGCCCGCATCTCATGGCATTGGGACGGAGGGGGCTTCACTCTAGGATTGGCGGGCTATTCGCCGCACTCGTAGGGGGTACAGGTTTGACCCAGGAGGGGTGCCCAAGTTACCGGATTCCGTGAAGTGCTGGGTGGTCCATTCACGGTGCTGAAGGGGGCTGCCTCGCTTCAGGTTTTGGCGGGTGACTTGCCGCGCCCGTAGGGGTCTAGGATTCTCATTGCACAGGCTATCCACACGACCAGGGGAACGTCGGGTTTCAGCGGCTCTGTGAAACCCGGGGATCCCAGATATCTGTATTGTTTCTGTGATGCTGTTCATTCTCTGTGATGTTGCATTTTATTCACGCCTTGAGCGAAATATAATATATTGGTATATATATTAGTAGATGTTGTATATGTTTTGCATCCGCGCTAGTCCAGTCCCCGCTCTGTCGTTAGTTAGCTAACCTAACGGGTAATGACGGGACCCAGTGGCGAATGCGGATGGCATATACGTACATCAGTATATTTTCGTTCTTTGTGGTGTGATCAATTGATGGGACTGCATTGATTCGGATCAATGCAAGTTAAAAACAAACCTAATCTGATGTTGTTGGAACACTTTTTCAAAAAGCTGTTATTGCAAGGACGTTCACTTTTGTTTTGCATCGTGGTATTCATTTGGAATATCCTGCTCCTCAGTCGACGAGGCAAGGGCCGAGATCCCTTCACCGGGAGTGACCCCTTGGACAAAAAGTTTGCGTCAGGGCATTAACTTCACTATAGCCGTTTACTTTTGCTTTGCATCGTGGTATTCAGTTGGAATATCCTGCACCCCATCCTACGGGGAAAGAGCCGAGATCCCTTCACCGGGAGTGACCTCTTTAGCGAAAGTTTTCGTTACTATATTTTCTAAAAAGCTATCCGTTCCTTCGACGATATCAAGTTCATTACGTTAAAGGTTTTCGCCAGAAACCATTCATAGCCCTCCGTCGTTTCATATGGGTGGTCAATAGTATTCAAGCTGTGTATGTTGGCCAAAGTCAAGGCACAGTGATTGGTAGCTATTGGGGTATTCATATGCAGCATAGATAGATGCGTTGGTTTGGAACAGTCGTACTGCCATGTTGGCCAAAGTCAAGGGTATGTACGGGTAGATTCAAATTAACCTGGAGAATGACGGGTAGAACTTGACATGTGACTTATGATATGTTGGCCAAAGTCAAGGTCATAAGAGCATGGGGCAGAAATCACATCGGGAGTTTCAAAAGTACTGAAACTTGCCAGATATGCGCATACCTTCTGGAGTGTGATACCGTGAGCGGATTCCGTCACGTTGTCATGCGATGAGAGTTGGATCCCGATTCCCACTGATGAGTTGGTTTACTCCTCGGGTGACCCCGACTAATTCTTCTTTCAGGTTTGGAGGAGAATTTGAGGTACAGTGGGAGGTTTCCAGATTAGATAAATTGGTAACCATTCTGATCTAGGATAGAGTGCACGCTGAGTGTTTCTTCTCTCTCTCTCTCTGGCAGCGACCATTGACCCGACCCTAAGACTTTGACTCAGTGACCAAGTTGACCGAACCTTCTTAACACTGGCTTTTGGATTGTCAGAGTTGCAAACCTCATTGCCACTCCTACTTTTACCCTTTTCTCCAGGACACCCCGTTTTACTACGAACGTCCACTTCCATTGGACAAAACCATCGTATGGTTAGATACGAACTCGAAAGAATTTATTCGAGGATGGTTTCCGGTTCTGGAGAAAACGGATAGGATTATTCAGTTGTCTTTTCCTTTTACCCTCTCTCAGGTTACGAGTACTCCTTGGTTTAGGGGTAGTACACCTATTACGCAAATTGGATTGTCTTCTTCCAAACCTTAGGCTGGTGCCGACCGGTAGGGAATGAAGAAAACCAATTAGCATAACGATGGTGTGCAGAAGGTATTAAGTTCAGACAAAGCAAGGGATTAGTGAGAGGGCAAAGTAAATTGCAACAGATATTCACGACCAAACCAAATATTTCGTTACCACTCCCACATCACCTTTGTATTTCTCCAGGACACTCCGTATCACTACGAAGATCCACAGTTTATTTGGATACTCCATCGTATGGTTATATACGAACTCGAATGGGACTTGTTCCAGTTCGGGGATGGATTCTGGTTCAGGAGAAATAGGAATAAGGTTTATTCGGTTGTCTTTTATCTTCACCCTCTCTCATTGCGAGTGTTCCTAGGATTGGGACAGTACACCCATTACGCTTATTGGATAGTCTTCTTCCAAACCATAGGCTGGTGCCGAACGGTAGGGAAGGAAGAAAACCATTTGGCCTAAAGGGGTGTACAGAAGGTAATGACTAAAGACATATGAAGGGATTTGGAGAGGTGGCAAAGAATTATACGGTTATAGTTGTGAATCTGGATAATGGTAGAGGCATTACTAGGAATACCAGGATACCCCATCGAAACATTTCAATGTTTCAGGTTCAACTGTGTACTGTTAAAAGAAAACTGATTTCCCGATTGGACACTTGCTCCAGGGTATGTATTTACCAAGTTTGATTCTCACATCTGTATAGTTTTACAGATGATGAGTGGGAGTAAGTTATTGGGAATTGGGTGATCGTCCTCATTATATCGGGATTCGTTGTAATCGGTGATATTTGAGGAGATCATCTGGGCTGTTTGCCGGTCGGCAAATATTTGGTTTTGAATATCCGCTGTTATGCACCAATCTCAAATTGATATATCTGTACGTCTATTTCCATAGAGTGAGATATACCTTTTGATATTATGTCGATGACATTTACCTATATCAGTGGATGGTTAGGTAAGGAGCATTAAACAGCGGTGTAATTCTTCTTAACCATAAGTACAGTTTTCAACCTACGACACACAGTGAAAGAGTTGTTAGACTCAGCGGACTTATACAGAGTATTGTATGTTGTCCAGTGTCCATTAGGACAGAGGGGTTGGTCCTCATACTATATTCTGTTTACTTTTAACTTCTCTAGTTCTTAGACATGTGTTTCGTAGAAACACAGGGTCTAAGTTTTGAGGAGTTATAGGTATTTGAATAGAGTAGAGAACCAGGTGTAGCAAGTATCGGGATTCTTCAAAGAGATCGAAGATGTAGATACTTGTGTATGGTATTCAGTTGATAGTGATGATAAAGAGATCTTGCTTCTCTTTCAGGTTACTCATAATTGGAAGTATTCCTAAGTTGAGTAACGCTGATCGGCCTCCTTCCATTTAGTTGACATGCGCTGGGGACAGCTGCATGATTTGAATCTGGTTCAATTAAATCAGTGCCTCTGTTTCTATATTGGATATAGAACAGTTCATATCTTAACGATGTTAAGGTACGGGGAGTTGTCCGGTTTATGATTAAAACCAGACACTGGACAACTCAAGGCACGTTTCTGTAATGGCTGTTTGTGGGTTGACCCAGGCTATGACGCGGGTTGACTTTCTACCATCTGGATGAACAATAGCAATATTGTTCTAGACTCGCCACAGTTTTATTAAAAATGGATTTTTTCAGAAAACAGTAGTGGGAGTATGGTAGAACTGGAAGTAATTCCAGAACCACAAACGATTACTGAAGATTTGATAAGGAACCTAAAGATTCAATCTGGATTGACATTCCATTGGCCACTCCGCAGATAAGGTGGGTAACTTCAGGCACCCGAGAGGTACTACGGTAGCCTCAAGGACGGTGACAGGGAAGTTCTTGTTTACCCACAATTACCATTACTGTTGTTCCAGGCTGCGAGACCAGGCGGGAGGATGAGTATAGCGTCGTTCTAAACTAGTTTTAGAAGTGTACGTCTATATGACTCTGCCAGAGGGTTGTCGTAGTCAGTGGGAGCAGCGGAAGCATTGGTGGACAGGTTGCTTATGTTTATTTATAGACTAGAGCAGATGTAGCGGAGATAGATCATCTATTTCTGACGTGACAGTCGTGGGTTTGACTTCATCAGAATAGGGGATGGATCAGTTGAGAAGGTAGTAGGGTGTGGTGTCATGGTGTTTGGATGACATACACAGAGTAGGAAAGGAAACTCCTACACTACGATCGGTTATACTTTGGTCGTCACACAGTGTTTTCTCCACACAGGACTTGGATATTATATCAGACATTCTGGATACTAGATCTATGGTTTTAGATCTAGATTTGGGTGGTTTCCCAATCTGGGTACTTAGACAGCATTCTATGAGTATTTAGGATGGACGACTCCATGCACGGTAGTGTACCTGCAGCAGATGGAGTCACCCTCTCTAAAGATGTCTTACAGACTAAAGGGGAGAGGGATGTGCATGATTGGCAGATCACTTGCTCAGGCAATTGAGTCAATCATGAGATGTCAAGTACCACACCAGATGTTGTTCTTGCACTAGATGCAATAAGTTGACATTAATCCAATCCTGGAGAAACAGTCGGAAGAAGTTTTAGAACATAAGTAGATGTTCTAGGGATATGATAACGACAGCCTTATTCAGGAGACAGTTATCATTCCAGGCTTCCAGGGTGACTTGGACGACAAGGAGGTTGTCAGAGTTATAGTTTTCCCTCTGACGAAGGGCAGTATTTTGGACAGGTGATCCAAGGCAATACCGAGGGAGGCATGGCGCGCAGGATACTGATTAAGTTCAGTTGACGATACAGTCTAAGAAGTTTGGATTTGGAGTTCATTTATGAGCTAGGTCCCATCAGACATCCAGACACGTTCTAAGACATGTATTGCTCATTTCGGGAGATGGCTTTCTCCACGAACTTGAGATATAGAGAGACATAGAAAGAAGCAACTAAGCGGATCCACTCACTGAGGCTATTTCTCGAACGCAATAGTTTCGCAAACGAGCTTTGTGAGACTGACTAGTAGAGGAGTTGGATGTTCGGTATCACACGGGCTGTGAGTATGCGACATCGCAATAATTAGCCTTGAGTGCAAGTGGGAGATTGTTGGAGATAGTGCCCTCAGAGTCAATTATTAGGTCACAGGTACGTGATTGTAATGATTGAGGGAGGACCTATCCCGGTAGGACAGTCTTACTCGAGATGATAGTATGCTATCTGGTTTACCTTTATCATCGTGTACTGTTTTAAGTGACATGACACGTCGCTATTACACGTTGATAGAGCCCCTAGGATTCTTGCTTGACCACCAGCAGTATGAGGGCGATCATATAAGTGGGAGCTGGGGGTCTACAAGCTTATCCTTAAAAGGTCCCTAGTCGTGGGAGTTTCGAGACTGGGCATCGATACTCCATTAGTAGACTAGTGTATACAGTCGAGACCCCGACGAGGGGCGGTGGCCGGTCTCACAAGCCACTAGTGTCAGTTGGATCACCTAAGATGTATACAGGTGCTCATTGGGTTATGAGTACACCGGACAGGACTCGCCGGGAACCTGCTAGTTGGTCATATACCAGACGTCAGATGGCAGTTCCCTGGTGACATGTGTGCAGGTTAGTTCATCGACCTGGGGATCGTCATTTGTCTCGTGTGAGTTCCCACTGTACTTTGATTACTACCCTACCACGGCTCAAAGGAGTCGTGCAAACAGGTTTTAGTTGGGTACAGTCCCGAGCCACATGGAGGCAGTGAGCGTATCTTCAGGGGTTCGTCTCTCCCGGTATTGGGGGTGAGGTCGTGCTGTGTCTAGGAGAGCCATTACACAAAGTCCTTGGCCAAGGCAAGGAGATTTACTGGTAGGTATTCCAGTAGTATCTCAGGGTGTTCTGGGCTACACTCCGACACGACTTGTACCGCTTTTGGGGGTCTGACTTTTACCAACCCCCTAGGCCCGCCATGCGATGCTCATAGACGAACGGACCGGACTGCACGGATATTGTCACTGACAGGCTCAGTAGGGTGTCAGGATGAGTTCGCTCATCGACATCCCTTTTAGTCAATAGCTGGTGGCCCGTCACGTATTGGCTTATACCTCTGACGTGCTAGTGGTTAAATCCACAGCCATAGTATTGACGAGTCTTTAGAGTCCACCACACTTTCAGTTACTCAAGCTTTCGGGCGAAACGCTGTAGAGGCCGTATGGAGATATGGCAGGGTTCGATCAGATACGTGCGGTATTGCACGGATCGTGATCGGACGGTTTTTACTAGCCGGCTTTGGCTTAAGCCGGATCTTAGTATTTGATAGTGTAGTTTTGTCTCTTTGCATTTGTATCCGGACGGAATACAGATGCGGGTGTGTATGCACAGTATCGGGGTTTTCCTGTAATTTATTACGGGACCAGTTTTCTGGAGTTGCCAGTTTGCATTCCGTTCCGGCCGGTTTTCCTTTGCTTTTTCCCGGCCGGACTTTTCCGTTGGAGGGGGTTATTTGCAATTGTGCAAATAATCTTTGTGGAGGGGGTTTCTTGCAAAACTATTGATATGATAGCTTCATTATCCTTTGCTCCATCCCTTGCATTTATGGGGATTTGATAGGGTATGGATTAATTTGGCCGGCCACTGTTTTGAGCATGGAGTGAGTTTTTTTTATTTTGATGGATTAATTCTTTTCATGCATTTGCGTGGAACCCCCCCTCATGTTTTGTGCTGGATGTTTTTATTTGAGGTGATGAGTGATTAATATATAGGGATTTGAATGAGCTTAAATCAAGGCTCATTATTTTTTTTCACAGCACAAAAAGGGGAGAGAGAGTGCTTGCTTCTTTTTCCTTTTCAAGTGAGCATTTTCAAGTTCTGGCCGAGCTCCTCCTTCATGATATGCTCAAATTTTGAGCTTCCATCCATGAAAATTCTTGTGCTAAATTCCTCCATAAATGGCAATCTCCTAAACCCCAAAGAGACAACTATTCTGCACTATTCTACAGCAAATCTTGGACGCGTCGGCCAGCCAACTTCGCGCCCGAGTTGCCTCGGTATTGAGGTGGGAGCCCGTAAAAGACACAGGCGATGTGGTGCCCTTCCGGCAAGGAGGCGACGACCGGAGGATCCGCGGGAGATCGGGACGACGACGAGAAGACCGGAGGACTCGGATCAGTCGGTATATCTCTATTCCCATTCTTGTTGATAGCTTAGACTAGTTAATGGTTTCGATCCGGTTAAAGTGCGCGGTGGTGCCGGTTTGCAAAGTCCGCAAAAATTTAAGTTTTTCACCGTTTCCGCATTCCGGCGTCGGATTGACGGCCGGGGCGCCGCCGTGCACTTACAGCATATCTCGCCTAGGGGTGGTAAACGTCAGACCCCAGTAGCTTGATAAGTCGTGTCGATATGAGGTCTATAATAGTTCGAGAAACTACTGATAACACTTACCAGTAAATCTCAGCAACCCTGGCCAGGGATTTTCGGTTATAGCCAATCGAACACAGCACAACATCAACTCCCTATACCGGGAGAGACGAATCCCCTCCTATCGCTCATTGCCTCCATGTGATTCGGGACTGTACCCAAAAGCCACCTTTTTGCACGCCCTCTTGGACGTGGTATGATGGAAATCAAAGCACAGTGGGAATCACACAAGACTCTATGACGATCTCGGGTCAACAGACTACTCTGTACCAGTGTCACCGGAGAACTGCCATCTGACGTGAGGTATAATACCATCTGGGAGTTCTCGGCGAGTCCGTCCAGTGTACCGAGTCTCCACTGAGCACCCGTACACCATCCTTGATGTCAAACACCGATGGATATGGGATCATCCATCGCCCATCATATGGGTCAAGATGCGTATACGCTAGTCTACTCTGGTGCATCGATTCCCTGTCTCGATACACCCTCGACTAGGAACAGTTATAGGATGTACTCGCCGACTACCATGGCCCCACTAGTATGATCTCATCATAGTCCCAGTAGTCGAGTACATATCCTAAGGGCTTTATCAACATGTAACATAGAGACAATCAGAGTACATGTTAAGATAAAGTACAACCAGATAGCATACTATCATGTCGAGCAAGAAAGTCCTCCCTTTATATGTCCTAGCATCCATTACAATATACATCGTATGTACAGTAATGGCCTCTAGGGCATACATATAACTAACAATCTCCCACTTGCACTAGGGCCATCTGTTGTGGTATCACATACCCAACAATTAGCTGCGGTTGATGTATCTCATACTCAACCATCCCATAAAAGTCTCTACTGGGAAAAAGGCCTTCGTGAGTGGATCCGCGCTGTTGTCCTCTGTGTCTACTCTCCTAACCTCGATCTCCCTGGAGATCAACCATCTCCATGATCAGGTGATACTGCCTAAGAATTATATCTGGATTTCTGATGGGACGGTAGTTCCTTGGCTGAAGCCACAACTCCATTGTCACACAATGGTAGGAACGAAGTTCATCTTATGAACTTATAAATATCCAGACTGCCTCTTTTGTAGTATCCTTGGTAACGATGTATCTTGCCTTTATTCATCTAGTATGTCACGATATCTAGCTTGGAACTCTTCCAACATACCGTCCCTCCACTGAGGGTATAGACAAGCCTGCGACTGACATTCAGTCGTCCTTATCACCCTGGAACCATTCCAGTGATTCTCCCCAGGATCGATTGATACCATCTCACTACAACTAGTGAGTATCCTAACATCCAATTAGATCTATTTCATAGATCCAAAAACCCAGGATTTAGGAGGTATCACTTTGATCCTTTATGGAGAATCCTTGTGATAAGCGGAGATTAACCGAGCGTAGCATAGGAAACTCCTTCCCTATCAAGAGTATGTCATCCACATACTCTACGAGGATCTCCACCATACTCTCTACTACCTTTTGTATATACAAGGTTCATCTACCATTTTGATGAAGTCAAACTCTTTGACTAGCACATCAAAACAGATGTTCCAACTCCGCGATGCCTGTTTTATCATATAAAACATCTTGCACACGTTTCCGCTGCTCCCACTGTCTACGAAGCCCTCTGGCTGTGTACTTATAGACGTTCTCTTCTAAAACATCACTTAGAAAAGCAGTCATGACACCCAACCACTAGATATCGTAGTCATGGTATGTAGCCGTGGCAAGTAGGATCTGGATGGACTTAAGCATAGATCCTTAGAAAAGGTTTCAACATTATCCATACCTGGTCTATGATGCAAACCTTTAACAAGTCTAGCTTTGAAAGTCTCAACTTTTCCATGTACACCAAGTAATCTTCTCAAGATATACTTTCTCCTGATGGGGATTTAACCCTTCAGATAAAGCAACCAAAGTCCATACTTTGTTGGTGTATAAGGATTCCATCTCAGATCGATAAGCACCCAGCCATTCTTACAGAGTCCCACTCCTGATGGCCAGCTCGAAAATAGTTGGGTCATCATCTCATGATGCAATCCTCGCTCCCACTGTCATAGAGAAACCGAAGTATCTCTCAGGTGGGTGAGGATCCCTACTAGATTGGCGGAGAGGCTGAGGTTCGTTGGAAACTATTGAATCCTTTGGTTCTACCAAATCATCAGCTGTATTTTGTATAGCTGGAACCTTTCCAGTTGTACATAACAGACCTTGCCTCGAGCTTGTCCGGATTTTACTTTTAGGCATATGCCGGATAACCCCAAATCTTAACAAACATAAGATATGGGCTCCTCCCTTTCCATATCACATATGAAGTGGTAGGCAACTGATTTGATTTGAACCCTATTCAATAGGTATGCAGCTTCTCAAGTGCATAACTCCCAAAAGGAAATAGAAAACTCAGTAGTACCCATCATAGAGCACACCATATCACATAGGGTGCTATTGCTCCGCCCCGATACACCGACGTGCTGTGGTGTATACAGAGGAGTAATGCTGAGAGAGAATCTCATTCTCCTTTAGAATAGTCCAGGAATTCCGTGCTCAAGTATTCTCCTCCTTGATCTCATCAAAGGACATAATACTTATACCCGTATTTTGGTTCTCTACTTCTAACTTATATTCTGTGAATATCTCAAAAGGTTCGGACTTGTGTTTCAGCAAGAACATATGTCTGAATCTTGAGAGATCATCAGAGAATGTAATGAAGTACAAAGAACCAGTCTTGGCATGTGTAGACAGGAGACTTTCATACATCAGCATGTATCAATTCCCAAGAGTTCACTAACTCTTTCTCTGTTTCCAATAAACAGAGCTGTGATCATCTTATCTTTGTGACATGACCGGCAAGTTTCACAAGATGTAAATTCAAACTAATTTAAATATGCATCTAAATGTAACTTCAGCCAGTCGGGTCGCATTGATATGACCTAGTCTACAATACCTCAAGAAGGATTCATTCATTTCTGAACTCTTCCTCTTATGTGTGTTCTGTATACTAAGAACTGTAGTTTGATTTAGAACGTCAATGCTTTTAGATAACGTGCCTGAACCGATCAACTCTTGATATAGGAAATGTTCAAAACATTATCCAACAATACAAAATTATATCCTTTCTTTACTAATAAAGAGACTGATATGATTTTGTATATCAGGTTCGGTATCTAATAACATTCGTTCAGAATCAATGTATTCTGGTAATACAGGGTGATAGTGACCAACAGACTTGGCTGCAACACTTGCACCGTTTTCTGTCTCATGAAACTTATCACCCGTTCTCAGTTCTCTACCTATCTGTAGCCCATGTAACAGATTACATATGCGGGATCCTGATCCGGTATCACATACCCAGGACGTAAAGGATACTGAGAAACAGTTTTGTGTAATTAACACACCCGAAGATGATGCATCAGCATGCACTTTCTTCGTTTGGGCGGCATGGGAAATCTGGTATTCCCCAATTTCCTGCTCTGTCTTATAACAATTATAAGTTGGAGCGGGACCAACGTTCCCCAGCTTAGTATAACAAGCGGGTTCGGTCAATATATCCGTTTTATTATCTTTGATTAAGGCGTGATATGGTCGCTACCTGGAGAGAGAGAGAAGAAAACACTCAGCGTATGCTCTTGCAAGATTAGATTGGTTATCTAATATATCTAATCAGGATGTCTCCCACTGTTTTAGTCAAATCTTCCTTCAAACCCTAAAAGGAAAGACTAGCCGGGATTAATTACACGCTACAAGTTCGCCAATCTTTCAGCTAGGCCAGTGTCGGTACTTTGAGGGAGGTCCCCCGCGCTTTCGCACGAACCTAATTAAGTAAACCTCGTTTTCCCAGAGGCGTAACCCCGTTAACACCTTTCTAGAGACCTACTTGATCGGCTAATTGTAATGTGTAAAACTCTCCCAGGAGTAACTGTTACTCGCAGCGGGTATCGGGATCCAACTATCTAATAGAAGGTATGCAATCTCATTGCAAATTTCAACACTTGAAATCCCCAATAATATTTTGCCCCTAGCGTCCCATGACCTTGACGCAGGCCAACAAACCACAGTGTGCTAGTCAAGTTCAACCCGTCATTTCTTGATTGAATTAAACCCACCCGCACGACCCTTGACGCAGGCCAACAAAGTCGCACGACTACCCTAACTCAATCTGCATCATATGCATAAGAAGATAAATATTAGTTAGCTACCGCACACTACACCTTGACGCAGGCCAACAAACGTAGCACGAATACTAACTACTACTTATCTGAAATGACGGAGGGCTACGACAGGTTTTTATGAAAACCCTTTGCGTAATGAACTTGATATCGTTGTAGAATCGAGTGATTTTAAATGGAGTGTTTTTTAGGCTTTTCTAGTTTTGCTAAAGGAGTCACTCCCGGTGAAGGGATCGTCGGTCCTTTCCTCGTCGAATGAGGTGCGGGATATATCATATATATCACTGTGCAAAGCAAGAACTATAGAAGCAATCAAAAGACAAACCGAGTTTGTAGCATCTGCCAGTTATTGCTAAAGGAGTCACTCCTGGTGAAGGGATCTCGGTCCTTTCCTTATCGAATAAGGTGCTGGATGTTCTACAAGGAACACCGCAATGCAAAGCAAGAACTAGAGCTACCAGTTTTTATAAACAAGTTTCTACAACATCTTAAGTTTCTTTTATTTCATTAATCTCATTAATGAAGTCCTATTTTAATATGCTTCACAAGCATCTCTTTAGAAACGAAATCTGCAATATAACATATATCTTATATATATAATATAAACATTCGTCACAGGCAGTAATATGATCTCATCACAGAACATTGCAGCAGAAGAACATATATGAAATATTGGATATACTAGGACGTCCGTGTTTTCAATACGAGCCTGTATAAAACACGGATTCCACGGTCGCGATGAATAGCCAAACCCACATCCCTAGACCCCTACGAGAGCGGCAAGTAACACTGCCAATTCTAGGGTTAGGAGACGCAGTCTCGACTCCTCGAGATGGTCTCCCACTGGACCCTAGAACCCGGTTACTTGTGCTCCCCGCCTTGGGTCTATCCTAATGCGGAAAAGTAAATAATATACAACGGTGACATCTTCCGCTACCTGGAAGTGCCCCAATAAAAGAATATTACATACAAATGAATTTTACATGAATGAAAAAGAAAAAACTCTCATCTCACATAAAACCCCCGGCTATTCAAAAGCGACGATCCAATACAACATATCACAGCAACACATAATATCTCATATCATCAACGTAAGCAAGTATGCGTATCCCGATTGTCGTTGATGTATAGCAACGAAGCCGGCGATACACCACATACTACGCTTACGGTCACAGAAAAGAAAGTGTAAAACTACAACAGTTGGAATCCGCAACCTTCTTAGACATCGCATGCCTAACCAAATGAATTCCTTAGACATCACATGCCTAACAATTATAAACCCCGCATTTTAGTCTCATTATCGAAAACTCTTTTCAATATCAAGTCGGGCAATTCAACAAGATTTCCGACGTCCTGATCGAATGCTCGTCGCAAATTTTAGTAGACGGCCGCACCCCAGATGCCGTCGACGAAGTGCACTAAGGCGGAACACCGCTGCCGCGAGCACCCGAACGGATGCTTTCGGCGACGGGGTTCTCCTACAGTCACTTGGTCGGGGCTAAGAGGTGTAGCTGTCTATTAAGTTTACCCGGCGAGTATCCGCGTACTCTACGTGATTGCGACGGACTTTTGATCACATCAAAATTCCGTGGCAACCGATCATCTGAGACTAAACTGCTATGTTTATAATATTCAAATTAGTTATCTCATAACTACTTGTGGATTCCAAGTATTGTATCACATTCCAGATAAATAGAAAAAGTTAAACTTTCCGATCGAATCATCAAGCACCCAATATTTCCCCAATATATCTCAACACTTGAAATCAGTTTAAAAACATTCATTACATGCCACAGTACCAATGGTCCAGCCGTAGAAGGGTCAAGCCAACGCCTCACATGTGGCACGCCGTACTGCCCCAAACCCTAAGGTTCAAAGGGCAGTTCAAGACGGTCACATAATCGAGTTAAGGTTTGTTGTCTTCTAGAGGGTCCACCGAGTTACTTGCACGACTTAGAACATTCTTAAACACGAGGAAAAATCCAACTTTTGAAAAATTTTCCGACAGGGGAAAAAGTGAGTTATTGATATCCGTTCGAACTTTTTAACAGTTTCTAAAAATTATCCGGACAAACTAAACAAAGTTATAATATCCGATCGAAACTTTAAGTCCCCAATACAAGCCAGATAATTCAACAGTTGAATAAAAAATAAAAATTTCCAGAAGACTCAGCACTTGAAGACAAGAATTACTGTGGAAGCCACGTGGTGTAACTCACCAAAATGGCCGCGGAACCGCCGCGAAACCCAGGGTGGGGCCGCGGTTCCGCGGCTCTTTTGTCGAGTTAGCAACACGTGCTTCACAGTAACTCATAGAATTCCCTGCTGAATTTTTTGGCAATTTTTAATTCACAAAAATCCAAATTTTCAGAAAATTTCCAGAGAGTGGGTTTTATCGGGTTTTCCGGGTTCGATCGGACTTTAAACTTCGTCTAGACTTCGCCAAAAGCTCTAACTTGGCTCTGATACCACTGTAGGATTGCTAGGCACGCGCACAAGGGTCTACGAGGCATCAACCATGCCCGATTTAAAATTTAGCCGTGCCGAACAACCCGAATACGGAACTTTAAACTAGAGATTAGGCGAAAACAAGTATGCTAAACACTTTAACACTAAGTGAGAGGGATTATGTCACGACCCGCAGGGTACGGAACGTGACTGGCACTTAAGTTTACGAAACGTCTAAAGACGTCCGTAAAATAAGTAAGCCAAAGCCCAGAAAACAAAACCAATTAAGCAAAAGAGTGAAGAAAACCCAATCAATTGAAAGCAAGTTTATCAAATAAGTCATGTAAAACCCTTTTTTTTAAAACCATACTAATTTTCCCGAAAATTTCGGCAGAGTCTCCTTTGTAAATACTGGCCCCCAAAATGGGTACAACAAAAATATACATGAATCCAACAAAATAGGGCATCCCCAAGCGGGAGCTAGCTCTTCGCCACAAGGCGGTCACAAATCCCACGCAATGTAAATGACAGCAAGCATAATAATCATAATAAAGCATAAGAAAACATCATGTCGACTCAAGTGAGTTCGACCACAAAATACAGCATAAAGGTCCACAAACCTCACAGTCTCATCTCTAGGTCAATATACAATAAATCTGGTAGAAACAGTAGATGGAGTACACTAGATACAAGAATATACAAGGTGGTACAAAAATGATAACAAAACCCACCTATGAGCAAATCTCGAGCCCAGACAAAAGAGGCAAAAGAACAAGTGCGCCCGCCGCTACCGAACTGACGGAGCGGACCTGCAAAAGACTGTGGCACAACGGGGGTGAGTTGCCAACTCGTGAGTAAAAAATAACATCTACAAAGGCTATCGCATGCATGCACACAAGCATCCTAGCATCTAAAATACAGGTATGACGGGATGCACTAGCAGGTGTGTATACAACATCAGTGTACTAATATGTTTGCAATATGAAAATCTGAGGTCTCAATAGGTATATATAAGAAACATTTTATCTCTTTTTGTTTTTGAAACTCTTTTAGAATGCCAGCATAATACTCAAATAATCGACGAGAACCGGTGTCCAGCAACGACACCCAAAAGCTGTCACAAATCTCATAAATGTATCTCTGGCCTCAGCCGTCCGGCTGACCCATCTCAAATATCAATATCTCATCATCTAGCGGCCACGGTCGGTATCCTCTGGATATCCGCCGTCCCAAACAGTCACCGGTAGGTAATCCGTCCCCTGCCAGGCTCAACGTCATCACCACATTCCTCTTGCCCCGGGGTACCTTACCGGGCCCACCATGTACCCGTGCCGGTTCCTCCACTCCTCGACACGGATTTCCAAAACCACAGCAAACTCATGGTGGACGACACTTACATCACTAGAAAACCGCAATTTACATATTTAAAAAAAATATAATAAGTTTTAGAAATTTTGCGGTTTTCCCCCGAAATCCAGCAATATCATAAAATCTCAAGAAATCCTCATAAGTGCATATATCAATGATAATGAATGCGTATGATATCAATAATCAAGTTGCGATGTGTGATCAATGGATTAAGCATGAACAATTAATATGATGAAGTACATGCACATGAATAGCAATTCTACGGTTTCATTTTAAGGAATTAAAGGCAATAGCACAAGTTTAAGTATCAATTGGTAAAAGGTTTAAATTTAAAGGTTATCTAGTGTGGTGGCATGGCAATTACCAGGGTGTGTGTGTAAGCATGAATAGTGCTCGTGCTGCATATAAAAACCCTGGCAATGGTGCAGGTGTCCTATAAAATGGTTTCGTATAGGTATGTCAATATAATGCATGGATGCAGCAAATAGTCAAATAAGTATTTCACCCCTAATTACTAACATCGCTAAGGGTCTTGTAAGTTACTAAAACTATCGGGCGGCTTGCGCCATCCAACGATAGTCCCCCCGTAGATGTTACATCTACTCACCGGAATCCCTGGCTAGCTGTGTCCAATCACCGCCTTTCCCTTTCGCGCCGCGTCTGACGTCTCCGCGACCGAACCTGGAATTAACATCAATACCAAACATAAGGTTACATATCAAGAACGACGCAAAACCCAAACGAAACTACTAACGTTCGCTAGCTAGGTACAACGTGCACAAAGTGCGCGGAACACACGCGAAAATCGCAAAAACTGCCAAAAAACGCCGATTTGGTCGCCCGGCAAAACTAAAACCCGACTACTCAAAAAAAAACCGCACTCACGCATCCTAAAAGTCGTAGGACAAGCCATTACAATCATCAAGATATCAAAAATAATTCATCCCATAACTTTATAACAAAACTAGTAAGCAATTGCATTCCAAAATCGGTGCAAGAATCGCCGATTGGCTACAAAAGACTACTATCAAGCTTGAACACCCAACCACACTACAAGCAATCTACAAACACTAATTACAACACAATAACAATGATTCCCATCCTATTTTCCATAACAACCATTTCTTGAATTTATAACCTAGCAAATTCCAAATCAATTTCCACACTTGAAAACTTAAATTAACACAACAAAAGCCCACATAAGAAAATTAATCTCTTAGATTAGGTTAGCAAAATAACTAGATAACAATTTAGGTTTAATCAACTAAATAATGTTTTCTAAACCCTAATCAACTCATTTATCAAGCTTCAAATACCATTTTCCATACATAAACCCCTTTCTAGATTTTCCTAAAACAACAATTTCACACTTCTAAAATTAACTAATTTAGCAAAATTGAAGACTACATAAACAAGGTGACCATATAGATTTGTTAATTAACAACTAGATTAACTATAAAACAATCTAATTAACTATTATGGCTTCAAAACCCTAGTTAAATTTTTTTCAAGCATAACCTAAGAAAACTAGATTTGAACTACACTAAATTTAACACTACAACAATCTACTTAAGAATCTTAAACAAAAGAATTTAATTAGCAAGGGATTATACCTCACTAGAGATCTAGCAAGAATGGATTTTGCTCCAAATGATGGCCTCAAGCATCAAGATCCAAGCTAGGGAGGTGAAGGAAAAGAAGGATGAAGGATGGTTTTAAATTTGCAAGCTTTAATTTGCAATTTTCTTTGAATTAAACTTGAAGAATTTTGAAGAAATGAAAAGAAAAGAGATGAAGAGGAGGGGTGTGCAGGTTTCGGCCAGCAAGAGGTGAGGGGGAGGGTGTGGGCAAGTAGGGAAAGTCAAGGGTCAAGTCTCCAAAGTCAAATGCACCATACCTTATTCATTTTAATTAAAATAAATCCAATAAACCAACAATTCAACACAAGAAAGCAACCCAAGAAAATGAGGCCAGAAATTTCTGGACTTGCACAAGATGGGGCTGTCCTAGGGCTGAGGGAAAAGAGAGAGGGGTTTTACAAAAGAAATTTTATGCAAAAAGGCCCCCTACAACTCAAAAATTGCAAGTTTTAGCTCAAAATTCAATAAATTCGTTTCATATCATAAAAATTTGTTAAAAATCAAAATAAATTACTAAAAATTTATGTTATCACTAGATTTTAATTATCATAATTTTAGAGATTAAAATTAGCCCGGAAAAATTTGTATTTATCGCTTATTTAATGTATTTTCTTACCGGCTTAAAATAATATTAAAAAATTGAAAAATTAGGGAAAATTTTTAAACGACCAGAATTTCATAATTAACTCATTAGCTACTAAAAACAAGCAATTACCTATCCATTTTAGGTATAATTAGCCCTAAACTGTAAAATAACAAGAAAGACGGTTTTCGGAAAAATACCGAATTTTCACCGAATTTCAGGGAAACACCAAAACGACTTTTCAAGACGCTACAATCTTCCCCCCTTAAAGAAATTTGGTCCCCGAATTTAAAAATATAGCTACGCGTACCTTCAAAGAGATGGGGATATTTCTTCCTCATCTCGCCCTCGGTCTCCCAGGTAACCTCCTCGCTGCTCGGGCTACGCCAAAGGACCTTGACGGTTGGTATAATCTTCGACCTCAACTTCTTCACCTGCCGATCCAGGATGGCCACCGGCTGCTCTGCAAAAGAAAGGTCGCGCTCTAGCTGGACTGTCGGGTGCTGAATCGCATGCGAAGGGTCGTAAAGGTACTTGCGGAGCATCGAAACATGAAAGACGGGGTGAACATCGGGAAAGCTGGGAGGAAGAGCCAAACGATATGCAACGGCGCCGACACGCTCGAGGATCTCGAAGGGACCTACGAATCTAGGGCTAAGCTTCCCCTTTCGGCCAAAACGCATCACGCCCTTCATCGGAGAGACTTTCAGAAAAACATGGTCGCCAACTGCGAACTCTAATCTGCAACGGCGCCTGTCTGCATACGATTTCTGCCTGCTCTGAGCCGCTCTCATCCGGTCTCGGATCAACTGTATCTTCGCTGTCGTCTCCTCAACAAGCTGCGGCCCCAAAACGCTGCTCTCGCTGAGCTCTGTCCAACACACGGGCGATCTACATCTCCTCCCATACAATGCCTCGAAAGGTGCCATCTGAATAGTATCCTGGAAGCTGTTGTTGTAGGAGAACTCCACTAGAGGTAAATGACGATCCCAGCTACCACCAAAGTCTAAAACGCACGCTCTGAGCATGTCCTCGAGAGTCTGAATGGTCCGCTCTGACTGTCCGTCTGTCTGCGGATGAAACGCTGTGCTGAAGCTCAAACGAGTGCCCAAAGCCTCCTGAAGTCTCTGCCAAAGTCGGCTGGTGAACTGAGTGCCTCGATCTGACACGATACAAGTCGGTACGCCATGTAGTCGCACGATCTCGTCAATATAGAGCTGAGCATACTGAGCGAAGCTGAAAGTCGTCTTCACTGGAAGGAAGTGAGCCGCTTTCGTCAATCTATCCACGATCACCCAGATGGAGTCGTACCCTCGACTGGTCCTGGGTAGACCCACAACGAAATCCATCGAAATTTGTTCCCATTTCCACTCTGGAATGGGTAACGGCTGTAGCTCTCCTGCGGGCCTCTGGTGCTCGGCCTTGACTTGCTGACAAGTCAGGCATCTCGAAACGAACTCCGCAATGTCCCTCTTCATCCCGTCCCACCAGTAGGTCTCTCTCATATCATGGTACATCTTGGTGGAACCGGGGTGGACACTATACACTGATCGGTGTGCCTCCTCAAGAATGTCGCGCCGCAATCCATCAGCATCTGGTACGTACAGTCTAGATCCATATCATAAAATCCCCTGATCGTCAACCATGAACTCGGAAAATCTGCCCTGTCCCATTTGTGCCATGATCTCTGAGCAACGGTCGTCACTGCGTTGTGCCTCATATATACGGTCAAGCAACTGTGGGCGTGCACGAACATGCGCGAGCTGTCCCCCTGTCTGAGTGAACTCGAACTCAACTCGGCTGTCGCATAACATCTGCCAATCTGCTGAGGACTGCCTCTGCACTGCGCGCAAAAAGGATAGACTACCCCCGGGCCTCCTACTCAACGCATCTGCCACCACATTCGCCTTGCCGGGGTGATATAAGATCTCGCAGTCGTAGTCTTTCACCAACTCCATCCAACGACGCTGTCTGAGGTTCAGGTCTCGCTGCTGAAATATGTACTTTAAGCTCTTGTGATCGGTGAATATCTGACACGACTCGCCGTACAGGTAATGTCGCCAAATCTTCAGTGCAAAGACCACTGCAGCCATCTCCAAATCATGAGTGGGGTAGTTCTGTTCATGCTTCTTCAACTGCCGAGAAGCATAAGCGATCACCCGGCCATGCTGCATCAATACGCATCCTAATCCCACTCGCGAAGCATCACAGTAGACAACAAATCCGCCTGATCCCGAAGGTAAAGATAATACCGGCGCCGTAGTCAAACAAGTCCGTAGCTGCTGAAAACTGCGCTCGCACTCCTCTGTCCAAACGAAAGGAACTCCCTTCCGGGTCAAACCGGTCAACGGTGCAGCTAAACGGGAGAAGTCCTGAACAAAACGCCTGTAGTAGCCCGCCAAGCCTAGAAAACTACGGATCTCAGTAACCGATGTAGGTCGGGGCCACTGCTGAACAGCCTCAATCTTCTTTGGGTCCACACAAATGCCGTCCCTCGTAACCACGTGACCCAAGAATCCGACGCTGTCCAGCCATAATGCACACTTGGAGAACTTCGCGAACAGCTGGTGCTCCCTCAGAGTCTGTAACGTAATCCGCAAGTGCTGCTCGTGCTCCTCTCTGCTCCGGGAGTACACCAAGATATCGTCGATAAACACGATGATGAACAGGTCAAGATACGGCCTGAATGTACGGTTCATCAAATCCATGAATGCTGCTGGGGCGTTGGTGAGTCCGAACGACATCACCAAAAACTCGTAGTGGCCGTAGCGCGTGCGGAAAGCTGTCCTCGGTATATCCTCCTGTCGAACTCGCAGCTGATGGTATCCTGATCGCAAGTCGATCCTCGAAAAATACCCCGCACCCTAAAGCTGGTCGAACAAATCATCAATGCGCGGCAACGGATATCTGTTCCGAACGGTAACTTTGTTCAGCTGGCGGTAGTCGATACATAAGCGCAAACTTCCATCCTTCTTCTTGACAAACAGGACCGGAGCACCCCACGGAGAAACACTCGGTCGAATAAGCCCCTTATCTAACAAATCCTGCAACTGATCCTTCAGCTCTCGAAGCTCTGCCGGGGCCATCCGATAAGGTGGTATAGAAATAGGCCCCGAACCGGGAATCAAATCAATGCAGAACTCAACATCGCGCTCAGGCGGTAGCCCAGGTAGCTCATCAGGGAAAATATCAGGGAACTCACAAACTACTGGGACCCGGTCTAACGGAACCTCTGCAGCTCGAGTATCACAAACAAACGCTAAGAATCCCTGACATCCCTTCCGCAAGAGCTGACCAGCGCGAAGAGATGAAATTAAGCTGGGAAGGGCGACACTGCGGTCTCCCTGAATAACAAGGACTGGCTCTCCCGGAAAGCTAAATCTGACTGCCTTCTCACGGCAGTCCACCGAAGCATAACAAGTGGCTAGCCAATCCATGCCCAGAAGCACATCAAAGTCCAACATATCGAGGAGTATCAAATCAACTGATGAATCCCTCTCCCCGATACGAACGGAACACAAACGAAATACAAACCGAGCGACAAACGACTCGCCTACCGGAGTAACAACAACAAGCGGCTGATCTAATGACGACGACTCACGGCCCAACATCGGTGCAAAGTGTGTAGATACGTACGAATGTGTGGAACCTGGGTCGAATAATACCCGTGCGTCGAAAGAACAAACTGGCAAGGTACCTGTCACAACGGCATTGGATGCCTGCGCATCCTGCGGTGTCAAAGCAAAAACTCGGGCCTGTCCTCCACCGATAGCGGGCTGACCTCGACCTCGGCCTCTGCCTCCTCGTCCTCTCTGAACAGGACCGCCGCGTCCACGGCCTCTCGGTGCGCCTAACTGGCGTGGAGCATCGCCTGGGGTAGGAAGTAGGGCTCTCTGAGGAGGGGGTGGTGATGGTGGTAGGGTCACATGCGGAACTGTCGCTGCTCCCTGTCGTCTCACCGGACAGTCTCTGACAAGATGGTGCAGACTCCCGCACCCAAAACATCCTGGCGACGGCTGCTGCCCCTGGGGATAAGAACCATATAACTGTCCCCGCCCAAATCCTCTGCCAGGCCTATCTCTCGGAAAGAATCTGGCGCGCTGCCTCTGAGACGGTACATCGGTGCGCATCCTCTTCGGCCCAGAAACGGCCGAAGTCTGTGATATGCGTGTCTCCATCCGCAATGCCGTATCCATAGCAGCTGAATAAGTGTCGTAGTGCTGGGCGCCAATGGCAAGATATAGCTGGGCATCAAGTCCCTGTACGAACCTCTTCACCATCTTCTCCTCGGTATCCACCAAATACTGAGCATATCGGGATAACTGTGTAAACTGGATGTCATACTCAGACACCGTCATCCCAGGTGTCTTGACTAAGGCCTCGAAACTGCGAGCTCTGGCGTCACGAACGCTCTCTGGAAGGAAACGGGCCAGAAAGACCGCTGTAAACTCGACCCAAGTCATAGGCGGTAGACCTGCAGCTCGACCTCTCAAGACTGACTCCCACCATGTCTGCGCGAGACCCTCTAGTCGGAAACTCGCAAGCTCTACCCATCGATCATCCGAACATCTCAGCGAACGGCAGATCCTGGCTAAACTGTCAAGGAACGTCTGTGGGTCCTCCGCTGCCTCGGTGCCGGTGAATACTGGAGGTCTCAGCCTCATGAAATCCTGTAGTGAAACCGGAATGGCCACGGTGGTAGTAGTAGGAGCAGGTATCATGGTCGTCTGTGATGTAGTAGGTACGTCATCCGGCCTCGGTGTACGACTGGCTGCAACTAGGGATCCTACCATCTGACGTAGCTCCTGCATGCCTCCCATCATCTGTCGCAACTCCTCCATACCAGTCTCGAGCCTATCCATACGGCCTGGGGAAGGTGGATCGGTCTGTCCCTGCGGCGTAGGCATACCGCCCTGCTCAGTCCTAGTCTCGGACGAGCCAGCTCGAATCTCGTCTCTGGCGGCAGCCCTCTGTGCCCTCGTAGCCTTCGGCGGCATAGTGGCTGTTACAGGAAAACGGATAGTGAGGACAGTGCAATAGGATCATAGGATACACGGAATTGAAGAAGGAAATTTTCAAACAAGTATCCTAAAGTCACTTAGGCGGAGTACCGTATCGTAAGTATGCCGCGGACATACGCACGCTACGTTACCCTGCTTAAGTCACTTACTCCATCTACCAAGGGTCATCCTACACTCAAAAAGGTAAAACCTATCGCTCTGATACTAACTTTGTCACGACCCGCAGGGTACGGAACGTGACTGGCACTTAAGTTTACGAAACGTCTAAAGACGTCCGTAAAATAAGTAAGCCAAAGCCCAGAAAACAAAACCAATTAAGCAAAAGAGTGAAGAAAACCCAATCAATTGAAAGCAAGTTTATCAAATAAGTCATGTAAAACCCTTTTTTTAAAAACCATACTAATTTTCCCGAAAATTTCGGCAGAGTCTCCTTTGTAAATACTGGCCCCCAAAATGGGTACAACAAAAATATACATGAATCCAACAAAATAGGGCATCCCCAAGCGGGAGCTAGCTCTTCGCCACAAGGCGGTCACAAATCCCACGCAATGTAAATGACAGCAAGCATAATAATCATAATAAAGCATAAGAAAACATCATGTCGACTCAAGTGAGTTCGACCCCAAAATACAGCATAAAGGTCCATAAACCTCACAGTCTCATCTCTAGGTCAATATACAATAAATCTGGTAGAAACAGTAGATGGAGTACACTAGATACAAGAATATACAAGGTGGTACAAAAATGATAACATAACCCACCTATGAGCAAATCTCGAGCCCAGACAAAAGAGGCAAAAGAACAAGTGCGCCCGCCGCTACCGAACTGACGGAGCGGACCTGCAAAAGACTGTGGCACAACGGGGGTGAGTTGCCAACTCGTGAGTAAAAAATAACATCTACAAAGGCTTCGCATGCATGCACACAAGTATCCTAGCATCTAAAATACAGGTATGATGGGATGCACTAGCAGGTGTGTATACAACATCAGTGTACTAATATGTATGCAACATGAAAATCCGTGGTCTCAATAGGTATATATAAGAAACATTTTATCTCTTTTTGTTTTTGAAACTCTTTTAGAATGCCAGCATAATACTCAAATAATCGACGAGAACCGGTGTCCAACAACGACACCCAAAAGCTGTCTCAAATCTCATAAATGTATCTCTGGCCTCAGCCGTCCGGCTGACCCATCTCAAATATCAATATCTCATCATCTAGCGGCCACGGTCGGTATCCTCTGGATATCCGCCGTCCCAAACAGTCACCGGTAGGTAATCCGTCCCCTGCCAGGCTCAACGTCATCACCACATTCCTCTTGCCCCGGGGTACCTTACCGGGCCCACCATGTACCCGTGCCGGTTCCTCCACTCCTCGATACGGATTTCCAAAACCACAGCAAACTCATGGTGGACGACACTTACATCACTAGAAAACCGCAATTTACATATTTAAAAAAAATATAATAAGTTTTAGAAATTTTGCGGTTTTCCCCCGAAATCCAGCAATATCATAAAATCTCAAGAAATCCTCATAAGTGCATATATCAATGATAATGAATGCGTATGATATCAATAATTAAGTTGCGATGTGTGACCAATGGATTAAGCATGAACAATTAATATGATGAAGTACATGCACATGAATAGCAATTCTACGGTTTCATTTTAAGGAATTAAAGGCAATAGCACAAGTTTAAGTATCAATTGGTAAAATGTTTAAATTTAAAGGTTATCTAGTGTGGTGGCATGGCAATTACCAGGGTGTGTGTGTAAGCATGAATAGTGCTCGTGCTGCATATAAAAACCCTAGCAATGGTGCAGGTGTCCTATAAAATGGTTTCGTATAGGTATGTCAATATAATGCATGGATGCAGCAAATAGTCAAATAAGTATGTCACCCCTAATTACTAACATCACTAAGGGTCTTGTAAGTTACTAAAACTATCGGGCGGCTTGCGCCATCCAACGATAGTCCCCCAGTAGATGTTGCATCTACTCACCGGAATCCCTGGCTAGCTGTGTCCAATCACCGCCTTTCCCTTTCGCGCCGCGTCTGACGTCTCCGCGACCGAACCTGGAATTAACATCTATACCAAACATAAGGTTACATATCAAGAACGACGCAAAACCCAAACGAAACTACTAACGTTCGCTAGCAAGGTACAACGTGCACAAAGTGCGCGGAACACACGCGAAAATCGCAAAAACTGCCAAAAAACGCCGATTTGGTCGCCCGGCAAAACTAAAACCCGACTACTCAAAAAAAAACCGCACTCACGCATCCTAAAAGTCGTAGGACAAGCCATTACAATCATCAAGATATCAAAAATAATTCATCCCATAACTTTATAACAAAACTAGTAAGCAATTGCATTCCAAAATCGGTGCAAGAATCGCCGATTGGCTACAAAAGACTACTATCAAGCTTGAACACCCAACCACACTACAAGCAATCTACAAACACTAATTACAACACAATAACAATGATTCCCATCCTATTTTCCATAACAACCATTTCTTGAATTTATAACCTAGCAAATTCCAAATCAATTTCCACACTTGAAAACTTAAATTAACACAACAAAAGCCCACATAAGAAAATTAATCTCTTAGATTAGGTTAGCAAAATAACTAGATAACAATTTAGGTTTAATCAACTAAATAATGTTTTCTAAACCCTAATCAACTCATTTATCAAGCTTCAAATACCATTTTCCATACATAAACCCCTTTCTAGATTTTCCTAAAACAACAATTTCACACTTCTAAAATTAACTAATTTAGCAAAATTGAAGACTACATAAACAAGGTGACCATATAGATTTGTTAATTAACAACTAGATTAACTATAAAACAATCTAATTAACTATTATGGCTTCAAAACCCTAGTTAAATGTTTTTCAAGCATAACCTAAGAAAACTAGATTAGAACTACACTAAATTTAACACTACAACAATCTACTTAAGAATCTTAAACAAAAGAATTTAATTAGCAAGGGATTATACCTCACTAGAGATCTAGCAAGAATGGATTTTGCTCCAAATGATGGCCTCAAGCATCAAGATCCAAGCTAGGGAGGTGAAGGAAAAGAAGAATGAAGGATGGTTTTAAATTTGCAAGCTTTAATTTGCAATTTTCTTTGAATTAAACTTGAAGAATTTTGAAGAAATGAGAAGAAAAGAGATGAAGAGGAGGGGTGTGCAGGTTTCGGCCAGCAAGAGGTGAGGGGGAGGGTGTGGGCAAGTGGGGAAAGTCAAGGGTCAAGTCTCCAAAGTCAAATGCACCATACCTTATTCATTTTAATTAAAATAAATCCAATAAACCAACAATTCAACACAAGAAAGCAACCCAAGAAAATGAGGCCAGAAATTTCTGGACTTCCACAAGGTGGGGCTGTCCTAGGGCTGAGGGAAAAGAGAGAGGGGTTTTACAAAAGAAATTTTATGCAAAAAGGCCCCTACAACTCAAAAATTGCAAGTTTTAGCTCAAAATTCAATAAATTCGTTTCATATCATAAAAATTTGTTAAAAATCAAAATAAATTACTAAAAATTTATGTTATCACTAGATTTTAATTATCATAATTTTAGAGATTAAAATTAGCCCGGAAAAATTTGTATTTATCGCTTATTTAATGTATTTTCTTACCGGCTTAAAATAATATTAAAAAATTGAAAAATTAGGGAAAATTTTTAAACGACCAGAATTTCATAATTAACTCATTAGCTACTAAAAACAAGCAATTACCTATCCATTTTAGGTATAATTAGCCCTAAACTGCAAAATAACAAGAAAGACGGTTTTCGGAAAAATACCGAATTTTCACCGAATTTCAGGGAAACACCAAAACGACTTTTCAAGACGCTACAGATTACAACCTTTGTAGATCCGGTCCTTCACTTCATATGCTCTGTGTTGTGGTCCCTTCGCTGCGATCATCGGGATCCGGACTCTCGAGAGGTTCCACGAAGAGAAAGACGCAACCTTTGCTTCCGATCTTCGATACTAAGATGATCTACCTTGAAATTTCTTTAACACAAGCTAACACTCATGAAATGATGTGAACACCCTCATCTAAATGGCAAGGGAAGATGAGGATGATGAAGTAGGATTTTTTCTCTCTTTATTTATCTTTTTCTCATATTTATCCATCACAAAAATCAAAGCAAGAAACCATTTCAAGCAAAGAAGAAGAAGGAAGAAGATGATGAACAATATTAGAATCCTTTTGTGATGAATAGGAAACACTACTAAAAATAAGGGTTGCCCCTACGGATTTATCGGTAGGGGCAACCCACTGCCCCTACGAATATGTACGTAGGGGCGAAAAAAGACCCCGTAGGTGCAAAGGCCGCAGGTGCAAGTTGAGGCCCTGAACTTGCCCCTACGGATAAATTCATGCCCCTACGGATATCTCGGTAGGTGTTATGGCCCCTACGGAGTACCCCGTAGGGGTAATAAAATCATATATGTAATTTTTTTTTTTGAATATATTGTATATACCTACGGATATATCCGTAGGTCCTTTTTCTACCCCTACGGATACCTCCGTAGGGGATATAAAGTAGCCCCTACGGATAAGTCCGTAGGGGCCACTCCCAACACCCTGCACTGAGATCGGGGTGAAAAATATCAGGAAACCTGATATTTTTCCCCTACGAATTTATCCGTAGGGGATAAACAGTGGCCCCTACGGACATATCCGTAGGGGCACCCCCAACACCCTGCACTGATATCAGGTGGGAAAATATCAGGTTTCCTGATAGTTTGCCCCTACGGAGATGTCAGTAGGGTATCCAGAACTGGGGTCCTATGCCGGGAAAATATAGGGTATCCAGAACTGGGGTCAGCAGCCTCGGATCGTTCTGTCCGGTAAAATCGATCCCCGAGGCCTGGGCCTGCTCAACCACCCGCTCCTACACCCACATTAAGCAGTAAAGTATAAGTATAAAATTTAAACTTGAACCTTCCAAAACTAAAATTTCAAATTTGGGTAGAAAAAATATTAACACTTACGCAGTACTCCTGGGTAGCGACGTCGGGACATCGAAGCTCGCCCGTGGCGGGATCTGTCGAGGTGCCGTGGATGACAAGATATGCGGACAGCACGCTCGGTGTACCACCTGACGCCACGGTCCGAGATGTCTGCAATATTAGAAAGTAACTCTTAATATTAGAAATATTAGAGAATAACTCTTAATATTGCAGAATATTAGAGAATAACTCTTAATTTACCGATAACTCCATGGCTCGAGTAATGTTCCTCGAGCCACCTGTGTAAGTGGGGCGACCCCTCTTCGCCGACTTCCTGTTCTCCGTATTCTGAGCGGCCTGTTTCTGCACAACGCATTAACATTTAGTTTTCTAATTAAGAAACACAAAGAAATAAATTATATCATAAATAATGAATTAAATTTAAAATACATACTTGTTTGCGTTCGGAGTCGAAATAAGCGCACAATAGAGGCCATGTCTCTACGTCGACTCTCGCAAACGCCGGAGTAGATAGGAGGGCCGCTCTCTCTGCCTCGGGGGTCGCTATCCACAGGGAGTAGCAGTCGGCCTTCAGCTCATTCCTGTTGTATCGGACCTTGGCCTTCATGTTCTTCATCAGGCCATTGTACAGAGCATGAAGGTCGAGCACCCTCCCCGGGTGATCAGGGTCGGCTACAGGCTGAAAATCGTAATCCAACTGAAAATACAAAAAAAAAACATTATTATTAGATTGCAAGTGTTAATAATAAATATATTGGATAGATCAAATGAAAATATATATTAATACATACCCGAGCCTGATCAAAGAAGAGGGTGAATGAGCGCTGGTGCTGCTCGCCCCACTCAACGTGAAGTGGATAGTTCTTCACGATCCGGCTCTCGTCCCCCAAATACCGGCCGAACCTCTCGGCATGAGGACCGGTATAGCGATAGTCAAGGGTAAAAAATAGGGGGAATGCTGCCTCCCCCTTAGCTCTATCAGGCCTCAGCCTATGGGACTGATTCGGGCCTCGAGTCCCCCTCTGGGGATGGAGAGGCCCTGCGTCTGCACGAAATATCAAGACAATCAATAATAAGACAAAGTTGTATTAAGAAATCAAGGTTAAACAAAAATTCAAGTGTGATATATACCTCCGGTGATTAGCGCACGAGCCTGGGCCTGAGCAGCAGCACGAGCGGGATGATAGTTCCTCCGGTGAGGAACAACCGGGGTCCCGGACCCGGACGCATCCCCTCCAACTATAAAATAAATATCGACGCTAAATCTCCATGAAGTTCATATTTATTCTATAGAGCATATGTAAAATAAATAAATATTTTAAATTTATTCATACTAACCTGCAGACGATGCGGAGGGTATGGAAGCGGCAGGAGTGGCCCCTGTGGAAGGTGTGGACGCACCACCTGTAATTAGACAATTAAAAATAGATTTTATAAGTAATTGCAAAAAGAATGTGTAGATCAATAATATAACGTTCTAAATCAATATGCATGAACTATAGGACATATAAACATACCCGCAGGTGCGGTGGTGTCACCACCTACAGCTAGACAATAATAAAAATTGCTAAGTAAGAGCAAAAGGAATGTGTATATTTATGATATAGCATTCTAAATCAATATACATACACTATATGATATATAAACATACCTGGAGGAGCGGGGGTGGCCTCTGTCCCAGATGTGGACGCAGGACCAACAACTAGACAATTAAAAATAGATTTTATAAGTAATTGCAAAAAGAATGTGTAGATCAATAATATAACGTTCTAAATCAATATGCATAGACTATAGGACATATAAACATACCCGCAGGTGCGGTGGTGTCACCACCTACAGCTAGACAATAATAAAAATTGCTAAGTAAGAGCAAAAGGAATGTGTATATTTATGATATAGCATTCTAAATCAATATACATACACTATATGATATATAAACATACCTGGAGGAGCGGGGGTGGCCTCTGTCCTAGATGTGGACGCAGGACCAACAACTAGACAATCAAACATTGACAATATAAGTAATTTTGACATAAACATGCATGAATATCTGTAATATTACATTGAAAATGGATATGCGTGCAGTATACCTGGAGGTGTGGCAAAATCCACACGGAAGGAGGCATCCGAAGGGGTCTCCGATCTGGGTGCAAGACCGGCCCTCTGAAGCTCCCTACGGAGCTCTCCGGGCGGCAGAACCGCTCTGCCTCTGCCTCTGCCTCTGCCGCGGCTGGAGCTCCTGCCGCCCCTCGCTGCTCCCGACATCGTCATCAAATCTAGATAAACGGTTCGTGGACGCATTAGACAATCATTAAAAGTATTGACTATATATGATCTAGAGCGTAAAATGTGAAGTAATAATATAACATTACTGATAACCTTTTTCGTTTCGTGGGCGCATCATACATATCTACTTGGATTTCATCGTCGATGTCATTTCTAACCCACGTAACTTCATGATTGGTCGAAGACAACCCGTCCTTCGAAACAGACGGTCAGAGCACTTTAAGCCTTCTCTCTTCTTCGTCCTCATCGCTGTCCTCGTATTCTGGGACATCGTAGACATCTCTAGGTTTCCATCGGCATACAACACTCCACCCCGGATGCTTCAAACACTGTGAGTAGTATACTTGGAACGCTTGGTTCGGAAAGATAAACGGATCGTCCTGACCGTAAAATCGAAGTGTGTTCACACTGGTCAATCCATATTCATCTTTCCAAGTCCCAAGACTGCTTCTCCACCAGTCTGTATCGGTTCGCAGATCGTACCAAGTACAGTGGAATATATAAAAGGGTTCTGATCGTCCGGGATAGTGGATGCCGAGTATACAATTTAAGTACCCATAGTAAATCACACCGTCCGATCCTACCGTCGCAATCCCACTATTCTGAGTGATTCTAGATGTTTCTATGTCCTTAACTTCGAATTTGTATCCAAGGACACCAAATCCTTTGTAATGTGCAACCTCCATACTAGGAAATTGAGCTAAACATCTTGAATCACTCTCAAATGATGCAGACAAGTTCGGATCGTGGATCTAACAAAACAAATTTTACGATAAATACATAACGATACAAGTTTAGATTAAAACTGATAGCAATAAAATGTAATTCGAATAACTTACATGCTCTGTGACCCAATCACAAAAATTATCCTGATGGTATTTTTCCAAACGCTCTTCGTTCCAATCAGGATGCCCCTCACGTACCTCGTTAAAATGAGTTCTGTTTTTGACAAATAATTGTGACATTAATATTATGTCATTTCATACACACACAAACACAGATATAACAATTAATCCAAAAGAACTTACTCTCTAATTTGTTCAAGACATACGCAATTAAGCAAGATAAACCGGTATATCTTGTTGATAAACATAGTGTCTACCCTCTTATACTCGGCTTTACCATATGGCCCGTCTTGAATTCTTCGTGGTCGGTTAAGCCTTGTCTCAATGTTCTCGTCCAGATAGCGGGAACAAAATGTGGTTGCTTCATCAAGAAGATAACCTTGCATGATAGAACCCTCTGGTCGATTTTTATTGCATATATACTTCTTAAGAGTGTAAAGGTACCTAATGAGAATATGTTGAATAAATAAACACGGGCATACATGACAAAAATAAATTTATAAATTGCGCGAAACAAAAAATTACACGTACCTCTCGACGGGATACATCCATCGATATTGTACCGGTCCGGCTAACTTCGCCTCAGTTGCAAGTTGAACCGTCAAGTGTATTATGATATCGAAGAATGACGGTAGGAAAATACGCTCAAACTTGCAAAGTATCAACGCAATAGAATTTTCTAGTTTATCCAGCGTCGCAACCTCCAGCGTTTTAGCACACAACTCCCTGAAAAAACAACATAGGTCGTTGATTACTAGACCAACCGAGTCGGGGAGAGAAGTCCTGAGGGCTAATGGAAGAAGGTGCTCCACGATAACATGGTGGTCATGACTTTTCAGCCCATCGATCTTGCCCTTCACAATTTTTATTTTCTTGCTGAATGATCCTGAGAAACCTGTGGGGACTTTCAAATCATGCAACACCTGCAGGAATCTTTTCTTCTCCGGTTGTGACATATGATAAGCGGCATTGGGAAGTACAAACTTGCCCGGTTTACCCGCTACCGGTTTAGGGTGCAGTTCACTTCTTATTCCCCACTCTTGTAGATCCATCCGGGCATTCATATTGTCTTTCGATTTCCCGTCTTTACACAGAAGCAAGTTAAGTATGTGCTCTGATACTCCCTTCTCTATATGCATGACGTCCAGACAATGACGCACTGAATTTGTAGACCAGTACGGAAGCTCGAAGAAAATGCTTAACTTTTTCCAATATTGTGGTTTGACCTGTCTTGTCGGATCCATCCCGAAGGTCACGTTATTGTAACCATCCCATTTAGCAGTCACGTCCTCTCCGGACAATGGGGATGGAGGCCCAAGAAGCTCCTGATGACCATCAAAGTGAACCGTGTCTAACCTATAGGGGTGGTCTGGAGGCAGAAAACGTCGATGGCCGCAATAACAAACCTTCCTGCTAAAATTCAAAAATTTTGATGTTGTGTGTTCATGGCAATGAGGACATGCTTTGTGACCATGTACGGACCAACCTGAAAGCATTCCATACGCAGGAAAGTCATTAATTGTCCATATTAAAGCCGCACGCAGTATGAAGGTTGTATTTGTGTTTGAATCATATGTCTCTACACCATCAATGAACAAAGTTTTCAGCTCCTCAATCAGAGGTCGGAGATAGACGTCGATATTGTTCCCCGGTGAGTTTGGTCCGTCGATAAGAAGAGGCATCATAAAGTATGATTGGTCCATAGCCAACCAAGGCGACAGATTATAAATTATCATTACAACGGGCCATGTACTGTGACTTCCAGCCATATAGTTGAATGGGCAGAAGCCATCGGCAGCCAGTCCGAGCCGGACATTGCGAGGATCGCTACTGAATATTGCGTGCCTCCTATCGAAATCCTTCCATGCCGGTGAATCTCTTGGATGGCTCATTTTTCCATTTTCGCTTGGAGGAGCACGGTGATGCCAAATCATTGCCTCGGCTGTTTTCTTGCACCTGAATAGCCTCTGTAGCCTCTGTGTTATGGGAAAATATCGTGCTATCTTCACAGGTATATCAGGCTTCTTATCAGAATCTTTCGGCTTATACCTGGCCTCTCCGCATGTTGGACACTCTTTCAAATCTGAATTCTCTTTCCGGTACAACACGCAATTTTTAGGACATGCTTGAATCTTCTCGCACTTTAGACCCAAATCAGACATCATTTTCTGGGCTTCGTACCAGCTTTCGGGCACATTATTTCCCGGAGGCATAGAATCTTTCAAGAACGAAAGAAGCATTGTGAATGACTTGTTGCTCCATCCATTTAGGCACTTAATTTGGAAAAGTTGGACGAACCATGAGAGGGTGGAATACTTCGCATTCTCATAAATTGGTTTCCTAGCATCATTCATGAAATTTTCATATTTATCCGCACGCGGTCCTTGACCGGAAGGAATGTCATCTTCGGTACGAATAGATTCACTTAGGGCAGCCTCTACCATATCCTCCATTTCTTCTGATGGAAATAAATTTCCGTATCCTGCCGTATTACCGAATTCTTCTTCTTCTCCTGCCGCATTATCGTGTTCTCCTTCTTCTACCGCAGTACTGCATTCTTCTCCTTCCCCGTGATATTTCCAAGTTGAATAAAGTCTAGTAAACCCATGTTTTACAATATGAAGCTCTGCCAATTCTACCTTCTGCCAGTACTTATTGCCACATCTATCGCACGGACAGAGAATCTTCTCTATTATGATCTTATTATGTGCTCGTGCAAATTCAAGGAAAGCAGCAACTCCTGCGACAAACTTAGGTTGCATACGTTGTTTCCAATCCACATACATCCAGTCCTTAACTCTGACGTACTCATGGGCCATGTTAGACTGAATAACATATAAATTGTAGGTTATGCTGACTATATTGAGAAATATAAGAACGGGATAGTTACTGACAAAGGAGAAAATCCATGTATATGCTTTGTGTGTGCGTTTGTCGTTGAAAAGAATAAATTATCGCACGTTATGTTGACCGATAGACGGGGACTAAGTGGCGCTTTTAGTTTCATATATGGGTATCGATGGGAATATGAAGGTTTCATATTATCATATATTGGTTTTAACCCGAACATCTCGAATCGCTCTCTGATTATGCGTTTGTATGTATGTGTTCCGGCTGTCGGGGGTAGGCTTCTATCCCATTAAGAATGTATAGAGCGAACGCCCATCACTTGTGCTTTCAACCGTTTCGAGTAAATTTCGGCAGCACCTCCCCGCTGTTCTCCGAGTACACTGTAATAGAATAGATAATCATTTCAAAGCTGTGAAACAACGTTGAAATGAACATCTAATCTATCTTTGTACACGGAGAACCAGCGGAAAGATACCGACGAAATATCTCGAAACGGATGAAAACACAAGTGAATGAAGGCGTTTGCTTTATACATTCTTAACTTATCCACACGGGACAAATCTATGGGTTACCATACGATTGAATTTTCTCGTCGCGTAGACTATACGATGGTTGTTAGTATCGAGCTATACTGTCCGATATTTAACAACCTTCGTATAGTTCTAGGTCACGACGAGCATCGCACGTATGTTAACCGATAGACGGGGACTAAGTGGCGCTTTTAGTTTCATATATGGGTATCGATGGGAATATGAAGGTTTCATATTATCATCGAGTATCATATATTGGTTTTAACCCGAACATCTCGAATCGCTCTCTAATTATGCGTTTGTATGTATGTGTTCCGGCTGTCGGGGGTAGGCTTCTATCCCATTAAGAATGTATAGAGCGAACGCCCATCACTTGTGCTTTCAACCGTTTCGAGTAAATTTCGGCAGCACCTCCCCGCTGTTCTCCGAGTACACTGTAATAGAATAGATAATCATTTCAAAGCTGTGAAACAACGTTGAAATGAACATCTAATCTATCTTTGTACACGGAGAACAAGCGGAAAGGTACCGACGAAATATCTCGAAACGGATGAAAACACAAGTGAATGAAGGCGTTTGCTTTATACATTCTTAACTTGTCCACACGGGACAAATCTATGGGTTACCATACGATTGAATTTTCTCGTCGCGTAGACTATACGACGGTTGTTAGTATCGAGCTATACTGTCCGATATTTAACAACCTTCGTATAGTTCTAGGTCACGACGAGCATCGCACGTATGTTAATCGATAGACGGGGACTAAGTGGCGCTTTTAGTTTCATATACGGGTATGGGAATATGAAGGTTTCATATCATCATCGAGTATCATATATTGGTTTTAACCCGAATATCTCGAGTCGCTCTCTAATTATGCGTTTGTTGTGCATTCGTGTTGTATGTGTAACATGATTTTAAACCATTGAGATCAAGATTGATAGAAATGATCATCCTACATTGCAATAGCATTCATCAACCAAAAACTATTATTGCAATGGTATACATCTATAACAATCAACAATTAAAACTATAAATATAGGATACTGATATCATAAAGCGTTATGAGACACCTCATCTGCCACGTGTCGTGATCATGGAAATCGCTAATATTGAGTTATGAGACACCTCATCTGCCATGTGTCATGGTTACATATTAGTTAAGGACACGGCTATTTGTGTGCGGCTGCACGCTTGTGCAAAGATTTGTAATGTTAAAAAAATGTGATTTTTTTTATACATTGGAAAGAATGAATAGGAATTGATCTTTACATTGTTAACCTCTTTTAGTTTTTCTTTAGGAGCGGTCTCTCATATCTTAGTTGAAATATTTTCTATGTTTTTTATGGTCTTACTCTCACATAAACTATCAATATCATGCCACAAGAGAGTGAAAGAAATAGCATGCATGGTGTGTTCAATGTATGATAAACAAGTACACTTCTAATAGTTTTTAAATTTGAGAAGTCCAGAGTGTATGGAAGGAGTTGAATAACAGAAGCATAAGGGGCACAACATTTTTTTCTTAAATTCTGGATACATTCTAAAATCTTCAACAGCAATTGGAGTGTATTTCGCTGTGAGAGACTCTTCAAAGAAATGGAGGAAGAAGCACTAAAGAAAAAAGAGAGAAAAATAAGAATATAAAGTTGAAACTAAACTTGAGCTATCCGCTGAAATCATAAAGCATAGGAAAGTTGATTGAGTCTTGATCTATTGCTCTTTCTTTGCATTATCTCGTATGTCCATTTATAGATTTTAATGCCACATGAGATGTATAATCTGTCAGCTCCCTATGGTTGTATTAATGTCAGCTCTTACACAATATGGGTATCTGCCTTACCATTAAGACAACTATGGAATACGTTAATTTAAAATGTAAGGCTAGCTATCTATGTATTCTGAGGGACTGCTTGCATAGAACTTAGCTTGATCCTCTCAATTAATACACATAAATATGCTGACATGCCTCTCATAACCCTAACCCCAGCCCCACAGTAACCCTAACCCCAGCCCCAACCCTAACCCCAGCCCACCGTAACCCTACCCCAGCCCCACAGTAACCCTAACCCCAGCCCCACCGTAACCCAAACCCCAGCCCCACCGTAACCCTAACCCCAGCCCCACCCCAGCAGCAGCCGAACCCCAACCCTAACCCTACCCCGACCCCGACCCCGACCCCGACCGCCACCGCGCCCCTGCCCAAACCCAACTCTCGTGCGCGCAACCCAGACCCAGCCATGAATAATCCAAAAATGCTTTAATTTACCTCGAGATTTATACCTGAACGGGTGCGCTGGTGGGCTGGATCGACGACGGTGGTGAATTGGCGAAGAAACCGGCGGTGGCGATGACGGTGGCGACGAAACCGGCGGGTGGCGACGAAATCGGCGGTGGCGACGACGGTGGCGACTCTGCCCAACGACGGTGGCGACGCGACGGTGGCGATTTGGGGTTTTTCGCGCGCGTTTGAGGGAGAGAGAGAAAATGAGCGTAGGCTTTTCGATCTGGTTTTATTTTAAAACGATATTTACTTACCCCTACGGATATACCCGTAGGTCCTTTGTTTGCGGCTCCGTAGGGGCAAACACCAAATTAAGAATTAATATTTTTATTCTTGGACGTCAGTGCCCGTAGGGGCAACCTTTTAGCCCTACGGATTAATCCGTAGGGCCAAGTTAAATATGCCCCTACGGATATTTCCATCCGTAGGGGCAACCCCCTATTTTACTAGTGAAAAGAAATGATATGATGAATAATGTAACCATGGTCAAACTAACCCTTGTAGAGATTTGACTAAGGTTAAAGGTTTGGTTAGGTTAAGGAAATATCTAGCATAATATCTTAACAAAGACAAAGAAAGAAAGCTTCTAGAAACTTCTAGAAAACCTTAACCCTAATCAAACCCTAACCATATTTAATCTCTACTAAACAAGTTGCATTAGTTATCATATCATGTTACAATATTATATATCACATATATAATATTTATCGTAAAAAAAGAAAATAATACAATTAACATATATCGCATATATATCAATGTATTAATTCGGTGAGAAAAAGAATCTTTTAGTGAGCTAATATTAGTTAATGTAATTTAATATATCATATATATTATTATTCATTAAATTATCGAATCAACACTTGATCCGACAATCCGGCTATATCGCATATAACCGACTAATATTTATCCGTACCGATTCATCGAATCAACACTTGATCCGATGACCCGGTTGATATCAAATATCGCGAGAATAGAATACGGTATCTCATATCGTATTATCCTCGGTCCCGCACATATCACATATGTGCTCCTACTCCGTTTTGCCTGAGTCAAGAAACCTCTGTGTAGGACTCTAAAGAATCGTCAATACGCCGGCAGTAGGTGATGATCATATCAATCACCCACAAGCTGCAAGCGGTCAGCTAAACGTAACATCTACCCAGGTATTGAGCGCTCAGAAGATCAACAAGCAAGCCTGTACATTCTCCTGCGAATCCAAACAGTAACACTCCCGTACAGTCCGGTCTCGTCGTCTGATATGTTGCATATCTCGCCTAGGGGTGGTAAACGTCAGACCCCAGTAGCTTGATAAGTCGTGTCGATATGAGGTCTATAACAGTTCGAGAAACTACTGATAACACTTACCAGTAAATCTCAGCAACCCTGGCCAGGGATTTTCGGTTATAGCCAATCGAACACAGCACAACATCAACTCCCTATACCGGGAGAGACGAATCCCCTCCTATCGCTCATTGCCTCCATGTGATTCAGGACTGTACCCAAAAGCCACCTTTTTGCACGCCCTCTTGGACGTGGTATGATGGAAATCAAAGCACAGTGGGAATCACACAAGACTCTATGACGATCTCGGGTCAACAGACTACTCTGTACCAGTGTCACCGGAGAACTGCCATCTGACGTGAGGTATAATACCATCTGGGAGTTCTCGGCGAGTCCGTCCAGTGTACCCAGTCTCCACTGAGCACCCGTACACCATCCTTGATGTCAAACACCGATGGATATGGGATCATCCATCGCCCATCATATGGGTCAAGATGCGTATACGCTAGTCTACTCTGGTGCATCGATGCCCTGTCTCGATACACCCTCGACTAGGAACAGTTATAGGATGTACTCGCCGACTACCGTGGCCCCACTAGTATGATCTCATCATAGTCCCAGTAGTCGAGTACATATCCTAAGGGCTTTATCAACATGTAACAAAGAGACAATCAGAGTACATGTTAAGATAAAGTACAACCAGATAGCATACTATCATGTCGAGCAAGAAAGTCCTCCCTATATATGTCCTAGCATCCACTACAATATACATCGTATGTACAGTAATGGCCTCTAGGGCATACATATAACTAACACTAGCAAGCCACCCGGAAATGGAAATAGTGCCAGCAAACCGTAATGAAACCTGTACGGCAAAACCTGCAAGAAACTGGGGCACAACGGGGGTGAGTTGCCAACTCGTGAATAGAAAAACATCTACGAAAAGAAATCGCATGCATGACGCAATCCTAGGTCATACGATCAATATATACAATACTCAAATAAAACCGGCAGTCTATAACAATGGCTAGGGTAATATCTAACCGAGTGTGATCTCATGTGCCCGTGTCAGTGCCTCAGGTAGCAATATATCATATGAATGAGGTATGAATGCATGAAAACAGAATACATGTAAATGAAGAACTGTTTTCATAATTTAGTGAGATTTCCTTTGTATTTTTAAAATGAGGTATCATAATGAAATCAGCATAAAACAGTGCCCAGCATCGACACAAAACAAGTGTCCAAATATCTCGATATCTCAATTACAATATTTAGGGCGCCGTCAATCCAGACCGGCCCCTACCATCCATCTCAAGGCCACGACGGTATCCTCCGGATATCCGACGCGTCGGGTAATATCACCGATAGATAGTGCTTCCCTGCCAAGCTCACATCGTCATCATCATGCGCTTCTTGTCCCGGGGTACCTTACCGGGTCCACCATATACCCGAAACGGTTCATCCGTCTCCTCGAATCGGGTCTCGAAATCCATCAGCAAACTCATGGTGGACGACTCATACATCATGGGAAAACCGCACTTTTTATTTTAAAAGAGAGAAAAGGTTTATTTATGTTTTTGCGGTTTTCCTCCAAATCCAGAAAATCTCATGGAAATCCGAATCCGAAACCTCAATAACACGTAAAATAGTGAATATATGCATGAGAATCCATGAATGCGGCATAACAATGAATAACAGTATGCATGAAGTAGCAGGTAATAACTACAATATCTAAACTAACATATAAGGCAAGTACGCTAATATCATGTCTAAACTATTAGCTAACATGCTATGTCAAGCAATAATATTTTCTAAGCTGTACGTGACATGGCAATTACCGATGAAGATGTGTGTGAGCCGGCAAGTAAGTGTACGTGGTACATACGTATCATCGGTAATGGTGCCGGTGTCCTAACAGCATGATATCAATAATGGAGTATGAAACATAAAAATAAGCATGCGATGCGAAGCGGACCACAAAAATGAGCGGGGGCTGAAAAATAGACGCAACTATAACTAATCTGCATTAATCTAATATAAGTCCTACAAATGGTGCCTTTTGAAATAACACGAATCATGGGGTTTTGAAAATAGGGGCCACGGTGTTTTTATGAAAAGATACGTCTTTCGAAATATCTGTAGGATCCCTTGGGCTGTCTTTTAAAATACCCACGATTCGTTAGTTTTGAAATAGGTAAGAATCGAATCTAATCTAACAACTAAACTAAACTAAAGGGCTAAACTAACAAGCTGGACTACAGGTAAGGAAACCGCCTATCATATGAGTCGATACATATACATACCTGTATATGTATAGTCGGTGATCCCGCCTCAATAATATCAAATCCATAACCAGACATCCCAAGTTAAGAGTGCGGATCAATCATCAAAATATAGCTCGTACGTAAATCCGTCGTACGGCATCCCCAAATCTGGGTACGGGTCAGTATCACATTTGTCATATTATTCATCAAGTATTCTCTTTATCAAGATCATCATCTGGGTACTGACCTACGTCTAGCACAATGCCAACATCATCACAAAAATCAAGATCTGACTACTGATCGACAGTCTAGTATAAATCGGTATTTTCATCATATATATCACTATTGCTATGGCATCATCATTCCCAAAATTCTCTAAAGTATCAAGACGTATCTTAATCATGAATTTTACCGTCATAACATGTCATTTCACCGATATCATAATCTCAGGTCAACTCCTCGACTCATATCAATCCCATGTATCATCCTCAAATCCGTATGGGAGCACAATATCCCAAAATCCACGTGAACACATATCCACATAGGATCCTATAACCACATATGACATAAGGATGCATGCAAGTATGTATGCGTGTGTACGTATGTGTAGTTCACCCAATACCCTAAGGTTTCGTAACCTTTCATCAATCCGATATACCAATATCCATTTAAACATCAAAATAAACCCAACAACATATAATATTTATAGGTGTGTATACGCAGCCGTATACTTCACCTCGGACTGCGGGGGTGCTATACGCCATCCACCCGACTTCTCCCCGTAGATATAAATCTACTCACCTGGTCCTCGCTAGCCGATGCCGACGTCGCCACGCGCTTGCTTGTCATCTCGAAGTCCACATGGGGTACCTATATATCATAACGCGCCGTATCGCATTAAAACTAAATTCGAAATCGAAACGGCATACGAAAATCAAATCGGCACGCGTATCACGCATAGGTCCAAACCTATCGCCTACGCATGCAAGAATAGTCAAACCTGTTAGTGTTTATGCCCTAGAAGGCCATTACTGTATCATACTAGTTTGTATATTACTTAATGGAAGCTTGGGATATTCACATGTATATAACAGTCTTGCTAAACATGGTAGTATGCTACTTGGTGTTTCTTTCTTAATATGTGAGTATACGTATTGATAGAGCTCTTAGGATCTTGCTTGACTACCAGCGTTGTGATGGCAGTCACACTAATGGGGGCTGGGTAGTCTACAAGCACATCCATATTCAGGTCCCTAGTCGTTGGATTATCGAGACTGGGCATCGATACTCCGGAGTAGACTAGTGTGTACGCTTCTCATCCCAGTTGGGGAGATGGTCTGTCCCACAGCCGTCAGTACGTCGTACTGGAGATAGTATGCAGGTGCTCGTTGTTAGTTATATGTATGCCCTAGAGGCCATTACTGTACATTGGATGTATATTGTAGTGGATGCTGGGACATATATAGGGAGGACTTTCTTGCTCGACATGATAGTATGCTATCTGGTTGAACTTTACCTTAACGTGTACACTGATTGTCTCTCTGATACATGTTGGTAAAGCCCTTAGGATGTGTACTTGACTACCTGGACTATGATGCGGATCATACTAGTGGGGACATGGTAGTCCATAAGTACATCCTTGAAAGTCCCTAGTCGTGGGTGTATCGAGGCGGGGCATCGATATACCAGAATAGACTAGCGTGTACCTTCTCGACCCATACAGATGGGCGATGGATGATCCCATATCCATCGGTGTTTGAAATCAGAGATGATATACGGGTGCTCAGTGGAGACTGGGTACACTGGACGGACTCGCCGAGAACTCCCAGATGGTATTATACCTCACGTCAGATGGCAGTTCTCTGGTGACACTGGTACAGAGTAGTCTGTTGACCCGAAATCGTCATAGAGTCTTGTGTGGTTCCCACTGTGCTTTGATTTCCATCTTACCACGTCCAAGAGGGCGTGCAAAATGGTGGTTTTTGGGTACAGTCCCGAGTCACATGGAGGCAATGAGCGATTGGAGGGGATTCGTCTCTCCCGGTATAGGGAGTTGATGTTGCGCTGTGTTCGATTGGCTATAACAGGAAATCCCTGGCCAGGGTTGCTGAGATTTACTGGTAAGTGTTACCAGTAGTTTCTCGAATTGTTATAGACCTCATATCGACACGACTTATCGAGCTATTGGGGTCTGACGTTTACCACCCCTAGGCGAGATATGCGACATATCAGACGATCAGACCGGATTGTACGGTAGTGTTACTGGTTGGATTCACTGGAGTGTGAGCGGGCTTGCTCATCGATCTTCAGATCGCTCAATACCCGGGTGGCCGTTACGTTTAGCAGACCGCTTGCGGCTTGTGGGTGTTTGATATGATCATCGCCTGCTGCCGGCGTATTGACGAGTCTTTAGAGTCCTACACAGAGGTTTCCTGGCTCAAGCGAAACGAAATAGGAGCGCATATGAGATATGTGCGGGACCGAGAATAATACGTGTATGTGATACCGTATTCCATTCTCGCGATGAATGTGTCGAATAGTTGTACGCGATATAACCTAGTTATCGAATCAAGGATTGATTCGATAAGCCGATACATTGTATACTAGTCGGTTGTGTGCGACATGACCGGATCATTGAATCAAGTGTTGATTTAATTATTTAATGCATAATTATATATTTGATATATTACTTTGCATTAACTAGTATCGGTTCACTTTAAATGGATTTTCTCACTCGGTTGTGCGCATTGCATATGCGATATGATTTTTTGCACTTGCTTGTATCATGTTTGATGATACATGCCTTTTGGTTAAGTGTAAAGAATTAAACCTTGGTTAATGAAATGGTTAGGGTTTACTATTTCCTTATTCATTTTATTCATTTATTTATTCTTTTGGAAAAAGAAAAGCAAATGAGAAAATGGTGGCTTGTTTTGTTTTGTTCATGAAGTTTCATGAACACTTTGACTTTGTAACCATTTTGTCTCATGCTTAACCCTAACAATTCCACTTAACCCTAATCAATTCTCTAAACTATACCATGGTTACATTATGATAAGTATTCTTTTTACTTTTCATTTTTAATAATCTTATCATAACATTATTCTTCTTCTTCTTCATTTCTTCAAGTGAAGAAAGCTTGCCTCCATCAATGGAAAGTGATGAAAAAGAGTGAGAAATCCAAATCTAAAGTGAACCCACCTCCTATTTCTTCATCCTCTACCTCTTCCCAAGTAGTAGAGTGTGTTTCCTTCACAAGTTTTCATGGCTTGGTGAAGGTGGAGCTTGATCTAGCGATGCCTCGACGTAGATCATCTTCGGCATGGACATCGACGACCTAGCTCGCCATTTCTCCGACGAAGCCGACGCTAGAGCCCGGGAATTCATTTGGACAGCAAGGGGATTTCGTTGCGGAGCTATGGAGGTGGAGCACCGGATCTACAAAGGTTGTATTTCCGTTTAAACTTTAGTTAAGTGTTAACTAGTTTCTTTTTCTCCTAGATTTCTAGCCAACGATCCGTTCTAGGGTTTCTCGGCACCGTTTAAATTTGAAATTGGCATGGTTGATGCCTTGTGAGACCTCATTAGGGTGCCCAGGAACCCTACACTCGTTAGGTTACGGGTACACCGGACAGGACTCACAGGGGACTGTTGGTTGGTTTTATACCAGTCGTCAGTGAACAGTTCCCAGGTGACATGAGTACAGCATAGTCCGCAGACTTGACACTGCTACTTCGCCTCGAGTGTGTCCCACTGTTCTTAGATTGCTACCCTACCACGGCTCAAAGGAGTCGTGCAAACAGGTAGCAGTTGGGTGCAGTCCCGAGCACTTGGAGGCAGTGGCGGTTAGACAGGATTCGTCTCTCCCGGTATTGGGGGTTGATATCGCGCTGTGTCAGAGAGCCATTATGCAAAGTCCCTGGCCAGGGCAAGCGAGATTTGCTGGTAGGTTCCAGTAGTTTCTCAGGGTGTAATGGGCTTCGCTCCGACACGACTTATACCGCTATTAGGGGACTGACGCTTGCCGCCCCTAGGCCCGATATGCGATAGTCTTAGACGAACGGACCGGACTGTACGGAGATTGTCACATCAGACTCAGTAGGAGTTCGGATGTGTTTCCTCATCGGCCTTCTTATCGACATCTACCTGGGGACCGTTACGTACAGCTAGTGCCGCTTGCGGTCTGTGGTTAAACCCACTGCCAGCGTAGTAGTCGAGTCTCTAGAGTCCCACACAGAGAGTTTCCCTACTCCAGGCGAAACGATATAGAGGTCGTATGGTTTTACGACAAGGGTTCGGACGCATACGTGTATTTACACACGTACGACTTTCGGACGGTTTTTACCAGTCGGCTTTGGTTTAAGCCAGTTACTGGTATCCGGTTATTGGATTTATACAGTCTAAAGTTTTTTCGTATTTTTGCGGAAAGGAGGGGCGTTCTCGTAATTGCGCGAGAAGCTTCTAGAAGATGGTGACTAAGGAGGTTTAGGTGGCATATACAATGAATGTGATTAGTGAGTCATATGGATGATTCATCCATGTCATTAATGCATCATAAATGCTTAATGACTCATGGATGTGAATCATCACTAGATATTATCAAGCATGGTTGTTAAATTCATTTCTTTTCTTTTCTTGATAAAAAGAAATGCTTGATATATATTATGATAACTCATTCTTCTCACTTCATTATTATCTTCACCTTCTCTCTCCTCAAGCTCTCCCTCTTCAAACCCTAATCCTCCCCTCTCATGTGTTGAGTACAAGGATTAGTTAGACTAATTAAACCATAACCCTCACTCTATATCACATAGCTTCTTTGATTAGCACTTAAAGAAGGTTAGTTGCCTCAAGTTTAGAGGCTAAGCTTGGAGTAAAGCTCTCGGGTGGATCGTCTACTACTTCGAGAAGGCCGAGGAGGAGGTGGAGTTCGTAAAGACGAAGGACACGGTTCTTTAGGTATAATCCCTTTACATAGTAGTTTTTAACAACTATGTTTGATGTTAGTTATCGTTTAGCTTCGATTCATACGGTTAGTCGATGTTTAAGCAAAGAACAAGATCGTTTTTCATATTTCCGCCTCCCCGCAAGTCGTGGGGTGTTGTACATCGACTTACAGTGGTATCAGAGCCTCGCTAAACAATAAATAACTTACTTGCAAATTTGTATGAATTACGAACGGAAAAAACGAAACCGGAAAACCCCGAAATCACAAGTTTCTGTCGAATTTTAAATGAAGTCCTAAAATTTTTCAGGGAGGTTCAGAAAGCTTAAAAAGGCAGTATAAGAACACCCAAGAAATTTGGGCCCCTGAATCGCCTAAAGAGCCGCGGAACCGCGGCGGATCGGACCGATCCGCCGCGCTTCCGCCGCCGAGTTGGCGATTCAGGAACCCAAATTTCCTGTGTTGCTTCTCTGTGATATTTGGTATTTTCTGGGAGTTTTTATTTTTGCTCAGGTTTCAGATTTACAGAGAAGTATTGGAGCAAAATTAAAAGTGTTTAATCGATCGAAATTATAAAGTATTTGCTTGATGGATTATATCTGTGTTTGTATAATGTGTTCGTAAACCTCCCCTAACTGCTAGTATGTCGGTTGGCAGGGGGTTGCACATTTCTGTAATGGATTTTATCTGTTTGTGTATATGAACTGTGTTGGACTGTTGTGATGTATAGCCGGGGTTATGTGATGGGTTATTATTTAATTCATTTGATGTAAATGTAATTTGTTGTAATATTATTTTGCGGGGCACATCCAGGTTGCGGTTGTAGCCACCGTTGTATTATTTCATTTTACTGTTTTTGCTCCTAGGACAGACCCAAGGTGGGGTGCACAAACTGCCGGGCGAGTAGTTTGCCGTACCCGTTGGGGTCTTGGGTGGGGTAATGGCTATTCATCACAACTGTGTAATCCGTCTTTTGTTGCAGGCTCAAAACAAACACGGATTGCTTGCAAATCCAATAAAGTTCATCTGTGATCTGGAATGCCTATTATTGCGTCTGACGAATGTACAATATCTATATATGATAGCTATTTAGACGTCACTTATGTTTTACACCCGCACTAGCCCAGCCCCCGCTCTGTCGTTAGTTAAGTAACCTAACGGGTGATGACGGGACCCCGAGGCGAATGCGGATGGCATAAGAGGACGTTGTATTTTCGTTGTTTTCTGCAATGATAGGTTAATAATGGGACGCATTATTTATAATGCAAAGAAAATAAACCAAAAAGTTTAATCGTTGGAACAATTTAGAAGAAACCACTCGGTTAATTTTAAAAACAGATATTTTTAAATGCGGAGATTTAACCACTCCTTTTAAAAGCTATCAGGTTCCTTCGGTTATATCAAGTTCACTACGTTCACGGTTTCGCCAAAACCATTCGTAGCCCTCCGTCATTTCATCTGGGTATTCAGTAGTATTCAAGTTATGTATTTTGACCTAACGCCAAGGCATAGTGTTTGGTAGCTACTGGGTATTCATTTGTTGCATAGATAGATGAGTTAGTTTGGGACAGTCGTATTATCATTTTGGCCGAACGTCAAGGATATATACGGATGGGTTCAAATTGACAAAATAATTATGGGTAGAACTTGACATGTGACTTATGACATTTTGACCTAACGCCAAGGTCATAAGAGCATGGGGCAAAAATATATATCGGGAATTTCTAAAGAAACTGAAATTTGCAAAGAGATGCATACCATTTGGAGTTTGATGAATGTTGGTAGGATTCCTTTAACATTATCATACGATGATATTTGGATCCCGATCCTACTGTGAGTATATGCTACTTATCAGGAGATTCGTCACTTAACGATCAATGCTATAAACCAAGTAGGTGTCAAGAAAGGTGTCAGCGGGGTTACGCCCCCAGAGAAAAGAGGTTATTTAATTAAGGAACTTCGCGAAAGCGTTGGAAAACCTCCCTCGAAGTATCGACACTGGCCTGGCTGAATGGTTAAGCAAGTATTGTACGGTGAGAATAGTCCTGACTAATTCTTCTTTTATGGTTTGAGGAAGGATTCGAGAAACAGTGGGAGCCATCCAATTTAGATAAACTAAAAACCACTCTAAACTTGCAAGAGCATCATGCTAAAGAGTTTTCTTCTCTCTCTCCTAATTGCAGCGACCCTGAAAATGACTGGACTTAAGTTACTTTTAGAGAAAAATATACTGACAGGGCCAAACTATAAAGATTGGCTGCGGAATGTCAAAATGGCTTTGACCTATGACAAATTGGGGTACGTCCTCACCGCTACGGCACCTGCTGTCCCTGGTCCCAAATCCAGCAATGCGGATAAGGAAATCCGCAAAACCTGGGATTTAGATTGCACGAAAGCCAAGTGCATCGTGCTTGCCTCAATGAACAATGAACATCAGAGGAGGCACGAGGATATGAACCTAGATGGCATATTTCTCCATACAAAGGAACTTTATGGAGAGCAATCTCGTATAGCAAGATACGAGACCTCTACGAACTTGTTTCGAGCGAGGTTGGCTGTCGGGTCATCGGTAGGAGAACATGTCCTAAAGATGATCGGCTATATTGAAGAGCTCGCAGACCTTGGGACGACTTTGGATAATGAGCTCTATACAGACCTTATTCTCCAGTCCCTTCCTCACACCTACGCCCAGTTTATCCTGAACTTCAACCTTCAAAGAAAAGAAGTTGAACTTCCGGAACTCCTGAACATGTTAAGGAGTGCAGAGGGCACCTTGCAGAAAGCAAAGGAAACACCCGCTATGTTTGTTAGCGGTACATCTTCTTCCGGGTCCAAGGCTAAGGCCAAAGGAAGGAAGAAGAAGGCCGCCACCAAACCTAGAGGAGGTGTTAGTAAGGTGGGAGGGAAGGAAAAGAAAAAGTTTGCGGTACCGGTAGTTGGCCAGGATGAGTGCTTCCATTGTCACAGGAAAGGGCACTGGAAGAAGGATTGCAAGGCGTGGAACGCCAAGAACCAGGAACCGAAGCAAGCTGTGGCTTCGACTTCAGGTGTGTTTGTAATTGAGAATTGTCTGTCGATCAACTCTACTTCCTGGGTATTGGATACCGGATCAGGATCTCATATTTGCAATTCATTGCAGGCACTGAGAAACCGTAGAGTGCTGAAGGAAGGTGATATGACCCTAAAGGTTGCTAACGGAGCTAGCGTGGGAGCTGCGTCCGTCGGGGATTATCACTTACGATTGACGAGTGGACACATTTTGGTTTTACATAACTGTTTTTTTGTACCAATCTTAACGTGTAATATCATATCAGTTTCCTTGTTATCAAATAAAGGTTATGATTTCACGTTTGTAAGAGATGTTGTTAACATTCACCTTAATCATAGTTTGATTGGGTCCGGTACACTAAATAACGGTATATATGTTTTAAACCAACTCCAAATTTTCAACGTCCAGAACACACTAAAAAGAAAGTCTTCAGATTTAAATAAAGCTTTCTTATGGCATTGTAGACTGGGTCACATCAATGAGAGAAGGTTGACTAAGTTGCATAGAGAAGGATATTTGGACTCGTTCGAATATCAAACTTATGACACTTGTCAATCTTGTCTCAAAGGAAAGATGACAAAGACTCCATTTACTGGACATGGAGTAAGAGCGAGCGAGCTCTTAGGACTCATACACAGCGATGTATGTGGTCCGATGTCTACACATGCAAGAGGTGGTTTTTCCTATTTCATAACTTTCACGGATGATTACTCAAGATACGGATTCATTTATCTGATGAAACATAAATCCGAGGCTTTTGAGAAATTCCGAGAGTATAAGAATGAAGTAGAAAACCAAACCGACAAAAGTATTAAGACACTTAGATCTGATCGAGGTGGTGAATACTTGAGTGCCGAGTTCCTAGGTTACCTAAAAGAGAAAGGAATTCTCTCTCAGCTTACTCCTCCATACACTCCACAGCATAACGGTGTATCGGAGAGACGGAATCGAACCCTATTGGATATGGTACGACCCATAATAAGTAATGCTGAGTTACCACGATCTTTCTGGGGTTATGCGCTAGAATCAGCGGCATATCTTTTGAACATGGTTCCTACCAAGACTGTTCCTACCACTCCATATCAGATGTGGAGCGGGAAGAAACCCCATCTACAGTATATAAAGATTTGGGGATGTCCAGCTTTTGTTAAAAAGCAGCATGTGGACAAGCTCGAGGCACGATCAGTAAAGTGTAAGTTTGTGGGATATCCAAAGAACTCCAGGGGATATCTATTCTATTACGCAGAGGAACAAAAGGTATTTGTTTCTCGTAATGCCCATTTTCTAGAACATCAGTTTTTAGAAAAGGAATCAAGTGGGAGCGAAATAGAACTGGAAGAAATTTCAGAACCACAAACTAATACTGAAAGTTTGGTAGAACCGGTAGTTCAAGAAGAACAGGACATTCCCGCACCCCTCCGCAGGAGTAGTAGGCCGTCTCATCCGCCTGAGAGATACTACGATTTTCTCATAGATGGGGATAGAGAGGATTGCATCATAGATGATGATGAACCTACTGACTTCCAGTAGGCCATCCAGAGCGGCGACTCGGTACGATGGCTAGATGCAATGCGGACCGAAATGGAGTCCATGTACACCAACAAAGTATGGACTTTGGACTTTGCTCCAGATGGGGTAAAACCCATAGGATGCAAATGGATCTTCAAGAAAAAGATTGGTGTAGATGGACAGGTGGAAACCTATAAGGCTAGACTTGTTGCAAAGGGTTTTCGTCAAAGACCTGGTTTGGACTATGACGAAACTTTTTCTCCAGTGGCTATGCTCAAATCCATTCGGGTCCTTCTTGCTATTGCTGCCTTCCATGATTATGAAATCAGGCAGATGGACGTAAAGACGGCTTTTCTGAATGGAAATTTAGAAGAGTGCGTCTATATGGATCAGCCAGAGGGTTTCAATCAGAGTGGGAGCAGCGGGAAAGTATGCAAGCTGCTTAAGTCCATTTATGGACTAAAGCAGGCATCGCGGAGTTGGAACATCTGTTTTGATGAAACAGTCAAAGAATATGTCTTTATCAAAAATCCAGATGAACCGTGCATATATAGTAAAGTCGTAGCCAGAAGTGTCGTATTCCTCGTCTTGTACGTGGATGACATTCTATTGATAGGAAATGACATTCCTATGCTACAATCTGTCAAAGGATTCTTGTCACACAGGTTCTCCATGAAAGACCTGGGTGATGCCTCTTACATTCTGGGGATCCGGATCTATCGTGATAGATCCAAGAGGATGTTGGGACTTTCGCAGTCCAGGTATATCGACACTGTACTGAAAAGATTCAGTATGGAAGATTCTAAGCGCGGTAATCTACCGGCTTGTCACGGAATCACCCTCTCCAAAGAGATGTCTCCCAAGACTGATTTGGAAAGGGAACGCATGTCTATTATACCCTACGCTTCTGCGGTAGGCTCTATAATGTATGCGATGTTGTGCACCAGACTAGATGTAGCTTACGCACTGAGCGTGGTAAGCCGGTATCAGTCAGACCCAGGGGAGAAGCACTGGATAGCAGTAAAGAACATTCTCAAGTACCTGAGGAGGACTAAGGAGATGTTCTTGGTTTACGGCGGAAAAGACCTCAGGTTGGAGGCCTTTGCTTATTCCGGCTTCCAGAGTGATAAGGACGATTCCAAGTCCATGTCGGGTTATGTCTTTACCCTCAATGGAGGGGCGGTGTGCTGGAAGAGCTCCAAGCAGGACACCGTTGCTGACTCAACGATGGAAGCGGAGTATATAGCTGCTTGCGATGCCGCAAAAGAAGCAGTCTGGATGAAGAAGTTCCTAACAGAACTTCAGGTGGTTCCTACCATAGTTGATCCAATACCTCTGTATTGCGACAACAATGGAGCTATAGCTTTAGCGAAGGAACCAAGGTCCCATCAGAAGTCCAGACACATCTTAAGGTGGTATCACCTGATCAGGGAGATCATTGATCGTCAGGAGATCGAGGTTCGGAGAGTTGCTTCTGAAGAGAACATTGCTGATCCATTCACAAAGGCCCTACCTCAGATTCAGTTCGAGAGGCTACTCGAGATCATCGGTCTTCGATACGCCAGTACATGGCCCTAGTGCAAGTGGGAGATTGTTAGTGTTTATGCCCTAGAAGGCCATTACTGTATCATACTAGTTTGTATATTACTTAATAGAAGCTTGGGATATTCACATGTATATAACAGTCTTGCTAAACATGGTAGTATGCTACTTGGTTTTTCTATCTTAATATATGGGTATACGTATTGATAGAGCTCTTAGGATCTTGCTTGACCACCAGCGTTGTGATGGCAGTCACACTAGTGGGGGCTGGGTAGTCTACAAGCACATCCTTATTCAGGTCCCTAGTCGTTGGATTATCGAGACAGGGCATCGATACTCCGGAGTAGACTAGTGTGTACGCTTCTCATCCCAGTTGGGGAGATGGTCTATCCCACAGCCGTCAGTACGTCATACTGGAGATAGTATGCAGGTGCTCGTTAGGTTACGGGTACACCGGACAGGACTCACAGGGGACTGTTGGTTGGTTTTATACCAGTCGTCAGTGAACAGTTCCCAGGTGACATGAGTACAGCATAGTCCGCAGACTTGACACTGCTACTTCGCCTCGAGTGTGTCCCACTGTTCTTAGATTGCTACCCTACCACGGCTCAAAGGAGTCGTGCAAACAGGTAGCAGTTGGGTGCAGTCCCGAGCACTTGGAAGCAATGGCGGTTAGAAAGGATTCGTCTCTCCCGGTATTGGGGGTTGATATCGCGCTGTGTCAGAGAGCCATTACGCAAAGTCCCTGGCCAGGGCAAGCGAGATTTGCTGGTAGGTTCCAGTAGTTTCTCAGGGTGTAATGGGCTTCGCTCCGACACGACTTATACCGCTATTAGGGGACTGACGCTTGCCGCCCCCTAGGCCCGATATGCGATAGTCTTAGACGAACGGACCGGACTGTACGGAGATTGTCACATCAGACTCAGTAGGAGTTCGGATGGGTTTCCTCATCGGCCTTCTTATCGACATCTACCTGGGGACCGTTACGTACAGCTAGTGCCACTTGCGGTCTGTGGTTAAACCCACTGCCAGCGTAGTAGTCGAGTCTCTAGAGTCCCACACAGAGAGTTTCCCTACTCCAGGCGAAACGATATAGAGGTCGTATGGTTTTACGACAAGGGTTCGGACGCATACGTGTGTTTACACACGTACGACTTTCGGACAGTTTTTACCAGTCGGCTTTGGTTTAAGCCAGTTACTGGTATCCGGTTATTGGATTTATACAGTCTAAAGTTTTTCCGTATTTTTGCGGAAAGGAGGGGCGTTCTCGTAATTGCGCGAGAAGCTTCTAGAAGATGGTGACTAAGGAGGTTTAGGTGGCATATATAATGAATGTGATTAGTGAGTCATATGGATGATTCATCCATGTCATTAATGCATCATAAATGCTTAATGACTCATGGATGTGAATCATCACTAGATATTATCAAGCATGGTTGCTAAATTCATTTCTTTTCTTTTCTTGATAAAAAGAAATGCTTGATATATATTATGATAACTCATTCTTCTCACTTCATTATTATCTTCACCTTCTCTCTCCTCAAGCTCTCCCTCTTCAAACCCTAATCCTCCCCTCTCATGTGTTGAGTACAAGGATTAGTTAGACTAATTAAACCATAACCCTCACTCTATATCACCTAGCTTCTTTGATTAGCACTTAAAGAAGGTTAGTTGCCTCAAGTTTAGAGGCTAAGCTTGGAGTAAAGCTCTCGGGTGGATCGTCTACTACTTCGAGAAGGCCGAGGAGGAGGTGGAGTTCGTAAAGACGAAGGACACGGTTCTTTAGGTATAATCCCTTTACATAGTAGTTGTTAACAACTATGTTTGATGTTAGTTATCGTTTAGCTTCGATTCATACGGTTAGTCGATGTTTAAGCAAAGAACAAGATCGTTTTTCATATTTCCGCCTCCCCGCAAGTCGTGGGGTGTTGTACATCGACTTACAAAACCAACCCTCGATGTCGATGTACAAACGTCAAACCATCGAGAAAAATCCAATCACACTCATTTGCACATTCACGAACACTAATTTTAATATAAACTAGGTTAAAACTCACAAAAACCCCAATTTCACTTAAAAAGTCATTTTTCCGAAAATCTAGCAAGCACAATTCGCCGTTTTTGTACAGAACATGATGTTTAAATGAATGTAGCGGCCAATACACTTATTAAATATCTTAAATAAGTCATAGAAACAATTTCCGGAATTTAATCTCATTAAATTCCAAAAACCCTAATATTCTAGTTTACAAAATATCCTTTTTAACAATTTCATAGCAAAAATGCATAAACTACAATTTAGGTTGGATTTCCATGAACTAAAGTGTTAAACTACACTTAATAAAGTTAATAATATGATAAAAACCCTAACCATATTTTTAATCTCATATTTCGAATGAAATCAAAAAAACTAGTTTGCAACAAAAAGCTTAATTTGGACATTTTTCAAGTAACAACTTGTAATTAACAACTAGATTAGTTTTCTACAAAACTAAATATGTTAATCCACATCACTAAACCATGCACAATCAAACACAACTCATTTCCACAACAAACCCTAACTTGAAATCTTTAATCATGCAATTAAACTCACATAAACCAACTTAACACTTAATTAAATTAGCTTTAAGAAATTAAGTAACAAACTAAGCAAAAAAATTTAGAATTATACCCAAAAATATTTGAAGATCCACAAGCATCCATGGCCCTCCAAAATGCTCTCTTTTCACAAGGATCCATGCTATACGGGCTAAGCTAAAATGGGTAGGAGTCGGATTTGGGTTTTGGGATTTTTTTGATGGATTTTGGGGCAATTTTTGATGAAGTTTTGAAGAGAAAAGAGAAGGGAAATGGGGGGGGATGCTGCTGCTGTAGGAGAGGGGGGTCGGCTGGAATGGGAGGGGGAGAGGAGAGAGAGGGAGGTAGAGAAAGTGGGGGGAGAAAGTCAAGGTCAAACCAAAGTCAAAAGTCCACCTCATTTATCCATTTTCTTTTCTTTTCTTTCATTTCTTTCCTTTGAAATTCAAGAGGGGAAAAAGATGGGGGCTGCTGAATTCAGCTAAGGGGAGAAGTGAATGGGGGTGTGTGGGTGTGGGTACGGGTGTGGGGTGATGAAAAATGATAAATACAATACCCCAAACATCCATTTACGCCAAAAAAGCCTTTTTTCTTCAATAATTTCTAAACCGTTTTGGCAAATGATTTCGTTCCAAAAACCACATGATAAAATTTTATTTAATGTTTTATGATGCACAAAATTTGTTTCGACTCATTCCAATTTGTAATTTTCCCTAATTAAATGTATTAGTGACGGCTTAAATAATAATAAAATAATATTTTTTTCAGAAAATTTGAAATTTCACCAGCGGCTCAATAAATACCAAATACTAGTAATTACATAGCTAGAATATGTATATTTAATTTTTTAATAAAGATATTTGTATTTTGACTTTTTACCGAAAACCCCCTTATTTTACCGTTTTTTCGAAATTTCACCGAAACGATTTTCAAAACGTTATAGGACTGTACCCAAATAAAACCTGTTTGCACGTCTCCTTTGAGCGTGGTAGGGTAGTAATCAAAGTACAGTGGGAACTCACACGAGACAAATGACGATCCACAGGTCGATGAACTAACCTGTACACATGTCACCAGGGAACTGCCATCTGACGTCTGGTATAAGACCAACTAGCATGTTCCCGGCGAGTCCTGTCCGGTGTACTCATAACCCAATGAGCACCTGTATACATCTTAGGTGAACCAACTGACACCAGTGGCTTGTGAGACCGGCCACCGCCCCTCGTCGGGGTCTCGACTGTATACACTAGTCTACTATGGAGTATTGATGCCCTGTCTCGAAACTCCCACGACTAGGGACCATTTAAGGATGTGCTTATAGACCACCAGCTCCCACTTATATGATCGCCCTCATACTGCTGGTGGTCAAGAAAGAATCCTAAGGGCTCTATCAACGCGTAATAGCGACATGTCAGGTCACCTAAAGCAGTACACGATGATAAAGATAAACCAGATAGCATACTATCATCTCGAGTAAGACTGTCCTACCGGGATAGGTCCTCCCTCAATCATTGCAATCATGTGCCTGTGATCCAATAATTGACTCTGAGGGCACTATCTCCAACAATCTCCCACTTGCACTCAAGGCTAATTATTGCGATGTCGCATACTCACAGCCCGTGTGATACCGAACACCCAACTTCTCTACTAGTCAGTCTCACAAAACTTGTTTGCGAAACTATTGCGTTCGAGGAATAGCCTCAGTGAGTGGATCCGCCTTGATGTTTCTTTCTATGTCTCTCTATATCTCAAGTTCGCGGAGAAAACCATCTCCCGAAATGAGCAATACCTGTCTTAGAATGTGTCTGGATGTCTGATGGGACCTAGCTCATAAATGAACTCCAAATCCAAACTTCTTAGACTGTATTGTCAACTGAACTTAATCAGTATCCAGCGCCATGCCTCCCTCAGTATCTGCTTGGATCACCTGCCCAAAATACTGCCCCTCATCAGAAGGAAAAACTAAACTCTGACAGCCACTCTGCCATCCATGTCACCTTGGAAGCCTGGAATGATAACCGTCTCCTAAAGGAGGCTGACGTTATCAAATCCCTAGAACATTCACTTATGTTCTAAAGCTGCTTCCGATCGTTTCTCCAGGATTGGATTAATATCAACTTATTGCATCTCCTGCAAGAACAACATCTGGTGTGGTACTTGACATCTCATGATTGACTCAATTGCCTAAGCAAGTGATCTGCCAATCATGCATATCCCTCTCCCTTTTAGTCTATAAGACACCTTTAGAGAGGGTAACTCCATCACCAGCAGGTACACTACCGTGCCAGGAGTCGTCCATTCTAAATACTTATAGAATGCTGTCTAAGTACCCAGATTGGGAAACCACCCAAATCTGGATCTAAAACCATAGATCTAGTAACCAGTATGTCTGATATAATGTCCAAGTCCTGAGTGGAGAAACCATTGTGTGACGACCAAAGTATAACCGATCGTAGTATAGGAATATCACTTCCCACTCTGTGTATGTCATCCAAATACTAGGACATCACACCCTACTACCTTCTTAACAGATCCATCCCCTATTCTGATGAAGTCAAACCTATGACTGTTACATCAGAAATTGATGATCTATCTCCGCTATATCTGCTTTAGTCTATAAATAGACATAAGCTACATGTCTACCAATGCTTCCACTGCTCCCACTGACCACGACAACCCTCTGGCCGAGTCATATAGACGTACACTTCTAAAGCTAGTTTAGAACGATGCTATACTCATCCTCCCGCCGGGTCTCGCAACCTGGAACAACAGCAATGGCAAGTGTGGGTAAACAAGAACTTCCCTGTCACCGTCCTTGAGGCTACCGAAGTACCTCTCGGGTACCTGAAGTTACCCACTGTATCTGCGGAGTGGCCAATGGAATGTCAAACCAGATTGAATCTTTAGGTTCCTATGAAATCTTTAGTAATCGTTTGTGGTTCTGGAATCACTTCCAGTTCTACCATACTCCCACTACTGTTTTTCTGAAAAAATCCATTTTAAATAAAACTGTGGCGAGTCAAGAACAATATCACTATTGATCTTCCAGATGGTAGAAAGTCAACCCTCGTCATAGCCTGGGTCGACCCACAAACAGCCATTACAGAAACGTGCCTTGAGTTGTCCAGTGTCTGGTTTTAATCATAAACCGGACAACTCCCCGTACCTTAACATCGTTAAGATATGAACTGTTCTATATCCAATATAGAACCAGAGGCACTGATTTAATTGAACCAGATTCAAATCATGCAGCTGTCTCCAGTGCATGTCAACTAAATGGAAGGAGGCCGATCAGCGTTACTCAACTTAGGAATGCTTCCAATTATGAGTAACCTGAAAGAGAAGCAAGTTCTCTTAATCATTACTATCAAATGAATACCATAGACAAGTATCTACATCTTCGATCACTTTGAAGAATCCCGATACTTGCAATACCTGGTTCTCTACTCTATTCAAATACCTATAACTTCTCAAAATTCGGACCCTGTGTTTCCACAAAACACCTGTCTAAAAACTAGAGAAGTCATACGTAAACCGAATATAGTACGAGGACCAACCCTTCTGTCCTGATGGACCCTGGACAACATACAATACTCTGTATAAGTCCCTTGAGTCTGAAAACTCACTGCCTGTGTGTTGTAGGTTGAAAACTGTACTTATGGTTAAGAAGAATTACACCACCGTTTAATGCTCCTTACCTAACCATCCACTGATATAGGTAAATGTCACGGACATAATTTCAAAAAGGTATATCTCACTCTATAAAAATAGACGTACAGATATATCAATTTGAAATTGGTGCATAACAACGGATATTCAAAACCAAATATTTGCCGACCGGCAAACAACCCAGGTGACTTCCTCAAATATCACCGATTACAACGAATCCGGACATAATGAGGATGATCACCCAATCCCCAATAATTTACTCCCACTCAACATCTGTAAAACCATACAGATGTGAGAATCATACCTGGTAAATACATACCCTGGAGTAAGGATTAATTGGGAAATCAGTTTTCCTTTAACAGTACACAGTGAAACTGAAACATTGAAATGTTTCGACGGGGTATCCGGTATTCCTAGTAATGCCTCTTCCAGATTCATGACTGTAACCGTATAATTCTTTGCCACCTCTCCAAATCCCTTCATATGTTTTTAGTCATTACCTTCTGTACACCCCATTAGGCCAAGTGGTTTTCTTTCTTCCCTACCGTTCGGCACCAGCCTATGGGTTGGAAGAAGACTATCCAATAAGCATAATGGGTGTACTGTCCCAATCCTAGGAACACTCGCAATGCGAGAGAAGGTGAAGATAAAAGACACCTGAATAAACCTTATTCCTATTTCTCCTGAACCAGAATCCATCCTCGAACTGGAACAAGTTCCTTTCGAGTTCGTATATAACCATACGATGGAATATCCAATAAACTGTGGATCTTCGTAGTGATACGGAGTGTCCTGGAGAAATACAAAGGTGAAATGGGAGTGGTAATGAAATACTTGGTTTGGTCGTGAATATCAGTCGCAATTTACTTTGCCCTCTTACTAATCCCTTGCTTTGTCTTAACTTAATACCTTCTGTACACCATCGTTATGCTAATTGGTTTTCTTCATTCCCCACCGTTCGGCACCAGCCTAAGGTTTGGAAGAAGACTATCCAATTTGTGTAATAGGTGTACTATCCCCTAATCTAAGGGGTACTCACAAGCTGAGAGAAGGTAAAAGGAAAAGACAACTGAATAGTCCTATCCGTTTCCTCCAGAACCTGAAACCATCCTCGAATTCCTTCGAGTTCGTATATAACCATACGATGGTTTTGTCCAATGGAAATGGACGTTCGTAGTAATACGGGGTGTCCTGGAGAAATAGGTAAAAGTAGGAGTGGCAATGAGGTTCGCAACTCTGACAATCCAAAAGCCAGTGTTTAAGAAGGTTCGGTCAATTTTGGTCTCTGAGTCATATAGTCTTAGGGTCGGGTCAATGGTCGCTGCCAAAGAGAGAGAGAAAAGAAACACTCAGCGTGCACTCTAACCTAGATCAGAATGGTTACCAATTTATCTAATCTGGAAACCTCCCACTGTACCGTCAAATTCTCCTCCAAACCTGAAAGAAGAATTAGTCGGGGTCACCCGAGGAGTAAACTAACTCATCAGTGGGAATCGGGATCCAACTATCATCACATGATAACGTGACGGAATCCGCTCATGCTATCACACTCCAGAAGGTATGCGCATATCTGGCAAGTTTCAGTTCTTTTGAAACTCCCGATGTGATTTTTGCCCCATGCTCTTATGACCTTGACTTTGGCCAACATATCATAAGTCACATGTTAAGTTCTACCCGTCATTCTACAGGTTAATTTGAATCCACCCGTACCTACCCTTGACTTTGGCCAAAATGGCAGTATGACTGTCCCAAACCAACGCATCTATCTATGCTGCATATGAATACCCTGTTAGTTGTATGTATGCCCTAGAGGCCAGTATTGTACAGATGATGTATATCATATTGGATGCTTGGACATATATAGAGATGACTTTCTTGCTCGATATGATAGTATGCTATCTGGTTGCTCTTTATCTTAACATGTACACTAGTCTCTTTAAACTGTCTTTTAGTTACATGTTGGTAAAGCCCATAGGATGTGTACTTGACTGCCTGGACTATGATGCAGATCATACTAGTGGGGACGTGGTAGTCCATAAGTACATCCTTCAAGGTCCCTAGTCGTGGGTGTATCGAGACGGGGCATCGATATACCAGTATAGACTAGCGTATACGCTTCTCGACCCATGAGATGGGCGATGGATGATCCCATATCCATTGGTGTTTGACATCAGAGATGGTGTACGGGTGATCAGTGGAGACTGGGTACACTGGACGGACTCGCCGAGAACTCCCAGATGGTATTATACTTCACGTCAGATGGCAGTTCTCAGGTGACACTTGTACAGGTTAGTCTGTAGACCCGAGATCGTCATAGAGTCTTGTGTGATTCCCACTGTGCTTTGATCTCCACCTTACCACGTCCATGAGGGCGTGCAAAACGGTGGTTTTTGGGTACAGTCCCGAGTCATATGGAGGCAATGAGCGATAGGAGGGGTTTTGTCTCTCCCGGTATTGGGGGTTGATGTTGCGCTGTGCTCGATTGGCCGTAACAGGGAAGTTCCTGGCCAGGGCTGATCAGAGATTTGCTGGTAAGTGTTACCAGTAATTTCTCGACCCGTTATGAGCCTTACATCGGCACGACTTATCAGTTATTGGGGTCTGACGTTTACCACCCCTAGACTTGATATGCGACATATCAGACGAGAAGACCGGACTGTACGGGAAGTGTCGCCGATCGGCTCGACGGGAGTTGTAGCAGGTTCGCTTGTTCTCTTCTGATCGCTCAATACCCGGGTGGCCGTTACGTTTAGCTGACCGCTTGCGGCTTGGTGGTGCTTGATATGATCATCACCCACTGCCGGCGTATTGACGAGTCTCAGAGTCCCACAATGGAGTTTCCTAGTCCAGGCGAAACGTTGTGGTGCGCGTATGCGATATGCGCATGGACCCGATTAAAATGCGCGTATAGGATACCGTATATTGATCGGACGGCATGCTTTTGGTAGGGGTCGTATGTGATATGGCCGGATTGATAAATCAAGTGTTGATTTATCATTTAACTATTAGCTTCTCACTTGAATTCCTTTCTTGTGTTGGATGTATGCATGCATGCATGCATGTTTTTCTTTCTTTCTAGTTTTATGCACATATGGATGTGTATAAATACATACATGCATACATACATTTATCATGGTTGGATGTATATGAAAATGGTGGCAATATAAGACTCACACCATGGTATTTTTTATGAATTATTATTGTATTTATACTAAAACATAAAAGGAAAGAAAAGGTGCATTATTGATTTGTTCTACACACTTCTTTTGACCTAACCATTCTCACCCACCACTTAACCTTAGGTTAAGTTTCCTTTTGTGTTTTAACCCTAGTACAATAATGATTCAACCATGGTTTGAGATGATAGATTTAAAATATATATTGCTATATTTTTTCATTTTGCTTTTGGATGAGAAAAACTTATCATCTTCTAATATTGCCATTATCTTCTTCCTCCTCCTTCATAGCTCTCTAGATTTTTGTAGTGAGCTATATAATCAACAAGTTAGGATTTTGAAGTGAGAAAGAGAACCACAACACCATTCTACACAAGCCTAGCCCACTTGTTTGGAGTGTTGACTCGATTTCGTTCACTTGATCGGAAAAAGTCGCAAGCTTGGACAAAGCGGACTCCGGGTGGATCATCGGTGACGTCGAGGAGTTCAAGCGGAGTTCTTTCAAATCCTGAGTAGCCGAGGAGTCTAGCGTAGGGAGCTACAAAGGTTGTACTCTCTAAACCCTAGCATTTCTTTCATATGTCGATATGAAAATTTTGAAACCCTAATCGATTCTAGGAATGATTCTTTGTTCATTAGCTTAGCACCCTAAAGACTACATACTTGGTTCATGTGATGCTTCCAAACCCTTCATGAGGTGCTATGCTAACCCAACATTGGTATCAGAGCCGACCTAGAACATTAGGCGACACCTTAACGAAGTTAAAACTCCGATCGAACCGAAAAAATACGGTTTTTGGTGCTCTCTGGACATTTTTCAAAAATTGACTTTTTTCAGAATTAAAAATACGTAAAAATTACAGCAGGAAAATATAAGAATTACGATGCAAAAATTATGCAATGAACAGAATAAAACGCCGCGGAACCGTCGCAATTCTTGGCTTAGGTCGCGGTTCCGCGGCCGTACAGGGGCTTCATTGCATAAATGTTTCACTGTAATTCTTAGAACTGCTTGTACAGTATCTTAGGTATGTTTAATCTGAATATTGCATTGAAAAATTCTGGAGATGGTTTTGGACTCGACTGTTCGATCGGAATTTTGATTTCGTGTCATTTCCGGGTAAATTAGAAAGTAGTGAAGTATTTGAACGAGTATCATTTGCTCACTTTTCACGGGGTTTAAATACTTTGGAGATACGTGCAAGTCTTTTTGCGGTGGTCCTTCTTGAAGACAACAAACCTTAACTCGATTATGTGACCGTCTTGAACTGCCCTTTGAACCTTAGGGTTTGGGGCAGTACGGCGTGCCACGGCTGGACCGCTACTACTGTGTCACACTCCAAGTTTTTGAACTTCGCTCAAGTGTTGAGCTTTAGTGAATCTTGGGTATTTGATCGGTCGTTCCAAAACTATAATACTGTCTGTTTATTCGGGATGTGATGCAATGTGTGGAATTCACATTATAAGACATGAAATACGAGGTATGTGATACTTCGCATTTACGATGTCTAGAGAGAATGTGGATTCCAGATATTGCAGTTTTACACTTTCTTTTCTGTGACCGTAAGTGTAATATGTGATATCGCCGGTTTCGTTGCTATATGTCAACGACAATTAGGATGCGCATATTTACTTACGTTGATGACATGTGATGTTATGTGTTGCTGAATATGTTATATTGGATCGTCGTGTTCGAATAGCCGGGGGTTTTTATGTGAGATGAGTGTTTTTCATTTTCATTCATGTAAAAAAACTTGTATGTAATATTCTTTTATTTGGGGCACTTCCAGGTTGCGGAAGTTGTCACCTTTTGTATATTATTTACTTTTCCGCATTAGGATAGACCCAAGGAGGGGAGCACAAGTAACCGGGTTCTAGGGTCCAATGGGAGACCATCTCGAGGAGTCGAGTCCGGGTCTCCTAACCCTAGAATTGGTAGGGTTGCTTGCCGCTCTCGTAGGGGTCTAGGGGTGTGGGATTGGCTATTCATCACGACCGTGGAATCCGTGTTTTATACTGGCTCGTATTGAAAACACGGACGTCCTAGTATATCCAATGTTTCATATGTTTCTTCTGCTGCGATATCTGTGATGTGATCATGTGATGTTCTGTGATAGATACAGTATATAGTATATATGATATATTATATAAACGTTACTTATGTTTTGCACCCGCACTAGCCCTGCCCTGCTCTGTCGTTAGTTACCTAACCTAACGGTGCACGAGGGGACATCCAGGCGAATGCGGATGGCATAAGTGTACGTCGTATTTATCTGTGATGTTTAGGTGACTTAAATGATGGGACTTCATTAATGTGATTAATGAAAGAAAAGAAACCTAAGATATTGTAGAATCAAATTTTAAACAAAACAGGTAGCTACAGTTCTTGTTTTGCATAGCGGTATATATGATATACCCTGCACCTTATTCGATGAGGAAAGGACCGAGATCCCTTCACCGGGAGTGACTCCTTTAGCAACAACTGGCAGATGCTACACACTCGGTTTGACTTTTGATTGCTTCTATAGTTTCTGCTTTGCACAGTGATATATATGATATATCCCGCACATCATCCGACGAGGAAAGGGCCGACGATCCCTTCACCGGGAGTGACCCCTTTAGCAAAACTAGAAAAGCCTCAAAATCACTCCATTTCAAAACTTCACTTGATTCTACAATGATATCAAGTTCATTACGCTCATGGTTTTTTCTGATAAACCTGCGTAGCCCTCCGACATTTCAGATAGATATTACTTAGTATTCGTGCTACGGTTGTTTGGCATTCGTCAAGGCGTAGTGTACGGTAGCTATGTACTATTTATCTGTAGCATATGATGCGATTGGATTAGGGTATTCGTACGGCGTTGTTTGGCATTCGTCAAGGGTCGTGCGAGTGGGTTTAATTCAATCAAAAAATATACGGGTTGAACTTGACTAGCGCACTATGGGTTGTTTGGCATTCGTCAAGGTCATAGTACGTTAGGGGCAAAAGCATTATCGCGAATTTCAAGTGTTGAAATTTGCAATGAGATTGCATACCTTCTATGAGATAGTTGGATCCCGATACCCACTGCGAGTAAGAGTTACTCCTGGGAGAGTTTTACACATTGCAATTCGCTGATCAAGTAGGTGTCTAGAAAGGTGTCAACGGGGTTACGCCTCTGGGAAAACGAGGTTTACATTAATTAGGTTCATGCGAAAGCACGGGGGACCTCCCTCAAAGTACCGACACTGGCCTGGCTGAAAGATTAGCGAACTTGTAGTGTGTAATTAATCCCGGCTAGTCTTTCCTTTTAGGGTTTGAAGGAAGATTTGATAAAAACCAGTGGGAGCCATCCTGATTAGATAAGATAATAACCAATCTGATCTTGCAAGAGCATACGCTAAAGTGTTTTCTTCTCTCTCTCTCCAGGTAGCGACCATGTCATGCCCTAATAAAGATAATAATATGGATGTATTGACCGAACCCGCATGTTGTACTGTGCAGGGGAACGTTGGACCCGCTCTTTCTTATAAGAGTTATAAGACTGAACAGTGAATAAGAGAATATCTAGATTCTCAAGCTACCCAAAAGAACATGCATGTTGATGCATCTTCTACAGGTGTGTTAGTTATTGAGAACTGTTTCTCAGTTCACCCTACGTCCTGGGTATTAGATACCGGATCAGGATCCCACATATGTAAAATGTTGCATGGGCTACGGAAAGGTAGAGAACTGGGAAAAGGTGATCATTCCGTTCAAGTTGGGAATGGGGCAAATGTTGCAGCCAAAGCAGTTGGCGAATATCACCTAGTATTACCAAGTGGTAATACACTGATTCTAAATGAATGCTATTATATACCGAGCATGATGTGCAACATTATATCGGTTTCTTTATTAAGTAAAGAAGGATATAATTTTGTAGTAAAGGATAATGTTATGAACATATTCCTAGATCAAAAGTTGATTGCATCAGGCTCGTTACATAATAGCATATTCATTCTAAATCAAAATACAGTCCTCAATATACAGAACACACACAAGAGAAAAAATTCAGAAATGAATGAATCTTTCTTGTGGCATTGTAGACTTGGTCATATCAATGCGACACGACTAGCTAAGTTACATAAAGATGGATATTTGAAACCGTTCGAATTATCATCTTATGACACTTGCCATTCATGTCTCAAAGGAAAAATGACCAAAACTCCGTTTAGTGGACACGGAGAAAGAGTTATGGAACTCTTAGGGCTGATACATAGTGATGTATGCGGACCTATGTCTACACATACCAGGGACGGTTCTTCATACTTCATTACATTCACTGACGATCTCTCTAGATACGGACATGTGTTCCTAATAAAACACAAGTCTGAAGCTTTTGAGAAATTCAGAGAATATAAAAACGAAGTAGAGAACCAAACGGGCAAAAGTATTAAGATCCTTCGATCTGATCGAGGAGGAGAATACTTGAGCAATGATTTTCTAGATTATTTAAAAGCGAATGGGATTCTCTCTCAGCTAACTCCTCCATATACACCACAGCACAACGGTGTATCAGAACGAAGGAACCGCACCCTATTAGATATGGTGCGCTCTATGATGAGCACAGCTGAGTTACCTATTTCCTTCTGGGGGTATGCACTAGAGACAGCCATACATCTACTGAATATGGTCCCCACCAAATCTGTGCCTACCACTCCATATGAGATATAGAAAGGGAAGAGACCATGTCTTAATTATGTTAAGATATGGGGTTGTCCAGCCTATGTCAAAAGACAAAATCCGGACAAACTCGAGGCAAGATCAGTCTTATGTAAGTTTATTGGATATCCCAAAAATTCATAAGGGTATATCTTCTACCACCCGAGGAACAAAAGGTGTTTGTTTCTCGACATGCCACTTTCTTAGAAAAAAGTTTTCTTATGAAACAGACAAGTGGCATTGAGGTAGAACTGGAAGAGGTTCCAGCGACACAAACTATAACAGAAGACTTGGTAGAACCAGAGGATTCAGTAGAACCCGACGAACCCCAGCCTCTCCGCCGATCTAGTAGGGTTTCTCGTCCACCTGAGAGATACTACGGTTTTCTCATTGACGGTGGAATCGAGGATTGCATCATGGAGGATGATGACCCAACTAGTTTCGAGCAGGCTATCACGAGTAAAGACTCAGTGAAATGGCTGGATGCAATGCGATCCGAGATGGAATCCATGTACACCAATAAAGTATGGACTTTGGATGTTACTCCTGAAGGGGTAAATCCCATTGGGAGCAAGTAGATCTTCAAGAAAAAACTTGGTGTAGATGGGAAAGTGGAGACTTTCAAAGCTAGACTTGTTGCAAAAGGTTTTCGTCAAAGACCAGGTGTGGACTATGACGAAACCTTTTCTCCAGTGGCTATGCTTAAATCCATCCGGATCATGCTTGCCATCGCTGCATATCATGATTACAAAATCTGGCAAATGGATGTTAAGACCGCATTTCTAAATGGTGATTTAGAAGAGTGCGTGTACATGACTCAGCCAGAGGGCTTCGTAGACAGTGGGAGCAACGGGAAGGTGTGCAAGCTGCTTAAATCCATTTATGGATTAAAGCAAGCATCGCGGAGTTGGAACATCTGCTTTGATGTCGTTATCAAAGAGTTTGATTTCGTCAAAAATCCAGATGAACCTTGTATCTACAAGAAGGTGGCAGAGAGTAAGGTTGTCTTCCTGGTATTATACGTGGACGACATACTCTTGATAGGAAATGATATTCCTATGCTGCAATCGGTCAAGCTCTTCTTATCACAAAGATTCTCAATGAAAGATCTTGGTGATGCCTCCTGCATATTGGGAATTAGGATCTATAGAGATAGATCCAAACGGATATTGGGATTGTCCCAATCCAGGTACATTGACACCATACTAAAGAGGTTTAGTATGGAAGGATCCAAGCGTGGGAACTTGCCCACGATCTCTGGAGTCACTCTCTCCAAAGAGATGTCTCCCAAGACTGATTTAGAGAGAGCTCGCATGCAAGGGATACCCTATGCTTCGGCTGTAGGCTCTATCATGTACACGATGCTATGTACCAGACCCGATGTTGCATACTCACTAAGTGTAGTGAGCAGGTATCAAGCTGATCCTGGAGAGAGTCACTGGACAGCTGTGAAGAGCATTCTCAAGTACTTGCGAAGGACTAAAGAGATGCTCTTGGTGTATGGTAACGGAGAACTCCAAGTGGAGTCCTTTACCGATTCGAGCTTCCAGAGTGATAAGGACGACTCTAAGTCGCAGTCGGGATTTGTCTTTACCCTTTACGGAGGGGCGGTTAGCTGGAAGAGTTCCAAGCAGGAAACTGTGGCAGACTCGACGATGGAGGCTGAATACATCGCTGCCAACGATGCTGCTAAAGAGGCTGTCTGGATCAAGAAGTTCATTACTGAACTTGGAGTGGTTCCATCCATTGAGCATCCAATACCTTTGTATTGCGATAACAATGGAGCGGTGGCTTTGGCTAAGGAACCTAGGTCCCATCAGCGATCCAGGCATATTCTGAGGCGGTATCACCTGATCCGGGAGATAGTTGATCGCCGGGAGATCGAGGTCAGGAGGGTTGACACGAAGAACAACACGGCGGATCCACTCACGAAGGCCATTCCCCAGATACAGTTTGAGAGACTCTTCGGGATGCTCGGTATGCGATACTACAGCTGCTGGCCCTAGTACAAGTGGGAGATTGTTAGTTGTATGTATGCCCTAGAGGCCAGTATTGTACAGATGATGTATATCATATTGGATGCTTGGACATATATAGAGATGACTTTCTTGCTCGATATGATAGTATGCTATCTGGTTCACTAGTAAAATAGGGGTTTGCCCCTACGGATGAAAATATCCGTTGGGGCAGATTTTACTTGGCCTTACGGATTAATCCGTAGGGCTAAAAGGTTGTCCCTACGGGCACAGACGTCCAAGAATAAAAATATTAATTCTTAATTTGGTGTTTGCCCCTACGGAGCCGCAAACAAAGGACCTACGGGTATATCCGTAGGGGCAAGTAAATATCTATTTAACAAAACCCCAGATCGATCGCCTACGCTCACTTTCTCTCTCTCTCTCAATCGCGCGCGAGAAAAAACCCCAAATCGCCTCCGTCGTCGCCACCGCCGGTTTCGTCGCCACCGTCGTCGCCAGCGCCTGTTTCGTCGCCACCGTCGTCGCCACCGCCGGTTTCGTCGCTAAGTCGCCACCGTCGTCGCTCCAGCCCACCAGCAGCCGTTCAGGTATAAATCTCGAGGTAAATTAAAGCATTTTTGGATTATTTTGGGCTTAGGGTTCATGGCTGGGTCTGGGTTGCGCGCGCGAGAGTTGGGGTTGGGCAGGGGTCGCGGTGGCGATCGGGGTCGGGGTAGGGTTAGGGTTGGGGTTCGGCTGCTGCTGGGGTAGGGCTGGGGTTAGGGTTACGGTGGGGCTGGGGTTAGGGTTACGGTAGTGGGGCTGGGGTTAGGGTTACGGTGGGGCTGGTTGAATGGCTATTCTGATTAGTTGACAAATACAATGTTAATCATAATTTACTCGACACAGATGGTAGAAAATCAGAAAAAGATCAAGAAAAAAATAATCGATTTTGATTTTAACATGCAGGGTGTTGATGCAAGATGTAATATCTAGTAGCAGATGCTAGGTATATAGACTAAAGAATAGTTGTAAATGAACCGCTAGCAAGAAAATCCTATAATTATATGTACACATCGCTTGACTCATGAAGCCTGAAGCTCTTTCTTTTGGGGGATAAAACTAGTTATATTCCTGCATTGCCTAGAAATAGCAGTGAGTTGGTTAAAACTTTTCAAACACAACCCCCCACCCCCCAAAAAAAAGAAAGAAAGAAAGGACAAGGAAAAAAAAAGAATAGCAACAAGCAATACAAGCTAGCAACCGTAAATAACTGCTGAGATTATGTCTACCTTGGCAATTTGAACAATGATGGTCTTGTCTGGATTGTTAAGATCCACTTTATGGGGGTGAGGAACACATTTTGCAACTGTATTTATGATTTTCATTCTGTCAAGTGTTGAAATAAAAATCAACACTTGACAATCAATCCAAGATGCTCAATAACTTTCTTCAAAACCATAATCTAATCTTGATGATGCTCAATATTAGCGATTTCCATGATCACGACACGTGGCAGATGACGTGTCTTATAACGCTTTATGATATCAGTATCCTATATTTGTAGTTTTAATTGTTGATTGTTATAGATGTATACCATTGCAATAATAGTTTTTGGTTGATGAATGCTATTGCAATGTAGGATGATCAGTTCTATCAATCTTGATCTCAATGGTTTAAAATCATGTTACACATACAACACGAATGCACAACAAACGCATAATTAGAGAGCGACTCGAGATATTCAGGTTAAAACCAATATATGATACTCGATGATAATATGAAACCTTCATATTCCCATCGATACCCATATATGAAACTAAAAGCGCCACTTAGTCCCCGTCTATCGGTTAACATACGTGCGATGCTCGTCGTGACCTAGAACTATACAAAGGTTGTTAAATATCGGACAGTATAGCTTGTTACTAACAACCGTCGTATAGTCTATGCGACGAGAAAATTCAATCGTATGGTAACCCATAGATTTGTCCCGTGTGGACAAGTTAAGAATGTATAAAGCAAACGCCTTCATTCACTTGTGTTTTCATCCGTTTCGAGATATTTCGTCGGTATCTTTCCGCTGGTTCTCCGTGTACAAAGATAGATTAGATGTTCATTTCAACGTTGTTTCACAGCTTTGAAATGATTATCTATTCTATTACAGTGTACTCGGAGAACAGCGGGGAGGTGCTGCCGAAATTTACTTGAAACGGTTGAAAGCACAAGTGATGGGCGTTCGCTCTATACATTCTTAATAGGATAGAAGCCTACCCCCGACAGCCGGAACACATACATACAAACGCATAATTAGATAGCGATTCGAGATGTTCGGGTTAAAACCAATATATGATACTCGATGATAATATGAAACCTTCATATTCCCATCGATACCCATATATGAAACTAAAAGCGTCACTTAGTCCCCGTCTATCGGTTAACATACGTGCGATGCTCGTCGTGACCTAGAACTATATGAAGGTTGTTAAATATCGGACAGTATAGCTCGATACTAACAACCGTCGTATAGTCTACGCGACGAGAAAATTCAATCGTATGGTAACCCATAGATTTGTCCCGTGTGGACAAGTTAAGAATGTATAAAGCAAACGCCTTCATTCACTTGTGTTTTCATCCATTTCGAGATATTTCGTCGGTATCTTTCCGCTGGTTCTCCATGTACAAAGATAGATTAGATGTTCATTTCAACGTTGTTTCACAGCTTTGAAATGATTATCTATTCTATTACAGGTGGTGCGTCCACACCTTCCACAGGGGCCACTCCTGCCGCTTCCATACCCTCCGCATCGTCTGCAGGTTAGTATGAATAAATTTAAAATATTTATTTATTTTACATATGCTCTATAGAATAAATATGAACTTCATGGAGATTTAGCGTCGATGTTTATTTTATAGTTGGAGGGGATGCGTCCGGGTCCGGGACCCCGGTTGTTCCTTACCGGAGGAACTATCGTCCCGCTCGTGCTGCTGCTCGGGCCCAGGCTCGTGCGCTATTCACCGGAGGTATATATCACACTTGAATTTTTGTTTAACCTTGATTTCTTAATACAACTTTGTCTTATTATTGATTGTCTTGATATTTCGTGCAGACGCAGGGCCTCTCCATCCCCAGAGGGGGACTCGAGGCCCGAATCAGTCCCATAGGCTGAGGCCTGATAGAGCTAGGGGGGAGGCAGCATTCCCCATATTTTTTACCCTTGACTATCGCTATACCGGTCCTCATGCCGAGAGGTTCGGCCGGTATTTGGGGGACGAGAGCCGGATCGTGAAGAACTATCCACTTCACGTTGAGTGGGGCGAGCAGCACCAGCGCTCATTCGCCCTCTTCTTTGATCAGGCTCGGGTATGTATTAATATATATTTTCATTTGATCTATCCAATATATTTATTATTAACACTTGCAATCTAATAATAATGTTTTTTTTTTGTATTTTCAGTTGGATTACGATTTTCAGCCTGTAGCCGACCCTGATCACCCGGGGAGGGTGCTCGACCTTCATGCTCTGTACAATGGCCTGATGAAGAACATGCAGGCCAAGGTCCGATACAACAGGAATGAGCTGAAGGCCGACTGCTACTCCCTGTGGATAGCGACCCCCGAGGCAGAGAGAGCGGCCCTCCTATCTACTCCGGCGTTTGCGAGAGTCGACGTAGAGACATGGCCTCTATTGTGCGCTTATTTCGACTCCGAACGCAAACAAGTATGTATTTTAAATTTAATTCATTATTTATGATATAATTTATTTCTTTGTGTTTCTTAATTAGAAAACTAAATGTTAATTCGTTGTGCAGAAACAGGCCGCTCAGAATACGGAGAACAGGAAGTCGGCGAAGAGGGGTCGCCCCACTTACACAGGTGGCTCGAGGAACATTACTCGAGCCATGGAGTTATCGGTAAATTAAGAGTTATTCTCTAATATTCTGCAATATTAAGAGTTATTCTCTAATATTTCTAATATTAAGAGTTACTTTCTAATATTGCAGACATCTCGGACCGTGGCGTCAGGTGGTACACCGAGCGTGCTGTCCACATATCTTGCCGTCCACGGCACCTCGACAGATCCCGCCACGGGCGAGCTTCGATGTCCCGACGTCGCTACCCAGGAGTACTGCGTAAGTGTTAATATTTTTTCTACCCAAATTTGATATTTTAGTTTTGGAAGGTTCAAGTTTAAATTTTATACTTATACTTTACTGCTTAATGTGGGTGTAGGAGCGGGTGGTTGAGCAGGCCCAGGCCTCGGGGATCGATTTTACCGGACAGAACGATCCGAGGCTGCTGACCCCAGTTCTGGACGCCGCACACGGAGGGCACCACGGAGGTTGGGAGAGAGGCCGGGGATTGGGCCCTAGCAGGGCCCATATGAGGTTGGACTCCACCCCGGCGGTTACTTCCTCCGTCTCCAGTGACCGGCATGTCCATCAGGAACTGGATAGCTTGAGGGCCACCGTTCAGGAGTTGAAGGAGATGCTGGTATGTATACTACTTTATAGTAAAATATCATTTCATATTATATACATATCAACATATCCATAATTAGTACGTAGCTTGAGCTTATTTGGTTTTAGACTTAAGTTTGATTAATCATACATACATATGTAATTAAAATAAACAACGCTTTTCCAAACTAGATATCCAAACAGGGTTTCGAAATAACTTAATAATGAAACGAATTCGAATAATACACAGTTCTTACACGCTTCTTACACACGTTATGTCCAGACGCAACAGGGTAGATCGGCCGAGCCTCCACATGCATCTCCTTCGGCTGCGGCTCCGCAAGCCACTACATCGGCTGCGGTTCCGCAGACAGCTCCTGTAGCTCCACCGCCCACTCAGACTCCCGCAGCCGCGGCTCCGCAAGCGACTACCTCGACGGCGGCTGCGCAGACCACATCGCCAGCTCCACATGCCGCTCAGACTCCCTTATATGTAGCATTGCAGAGTGTATTGACCGAGGAGCAGGCGCACGTTATTCTAACGTTATTCGGAGGTGGAGCTGGACCGAACTAGGGTAGCTTTTTGGTTCTTATTTTTTGAAACATGTATTTATATCACATTGTACTACATTTTGAAACGATATTGATATTGGTTTGTATTTATATCATATTCAGTTTTTGGGTTTCTTTTGTATATTATATATATGCGTGAGATGTGATTATGAATACTGCAATATATGATTTGATTGATGTATATAGTATTGTGCACAGGGCGGGAAAAAATCTAGCAGCCTATTTTTAAAAAAAAAAATACAGACAATATGTACCTACGGATTAAGCCGTAGGTATATATGTTGCCCCTACGGGCATATCCGTAGGGGCAAACTATCAGGAAACCTGATATTTTCCCACCTGATATCAGTGCAGGGTGTTGGGAGTGCCCCTACGGATATGTCCGTAGGGGCCAATGTTTATCCCCTACGAATTTATCCGTAGGGGCAAAATATCAGGTTTCCTGATATTTTCCCCCCTGATCTCAGTGCAGGGTGTTGGGAGTGCCCCTACGGACTTATCCGTAGGGGCCACTTTCTATCCCCTACGGAGTTATCCGTAGGGGTAGAATAAGCACCTACGGATTTATCCGTAGGTATATACAATATATTCAAAAAAAAAATACATATATGATTTGATTACCCCTACGGAGTACTCCGTAGGGGCTATAACACCTACAGAGATATCCGTAGGGGCTCTAATTTGCCCGTAGGGGCAAGTTCAGGGCCTCAACTTGCACCTGCGGCCTTTGCACCTACGGGGTCTTTTTTCGCCCCTACGTATATATCCGTAGGGGCAGTGGGTTGCCCCTACCGATAAATCCGTAGGGGCAACCCTTATTTGTAGTAGTGGTTGCTCTTTATCTTAACATGTACACTAGTCTCTTTAAACTGTCTTTTAGTTACATGTTGGTAAAGCCCTTAGGATGTGTACTTGACTGCCTGGACTATGATGTAGATCATACTAGTGGGGACATGGTAGTCCATAAGTACATCCTTCAAGGTCCCTAGTCGTGGGTGTATCGAGACGGGGCATCGATATACCAGTATAGACTAGCGTATACGCTTCTTGACCCATGAGATGGGCGATGGATGATCCCATATCCATTGGTGTTTGACATCAGAGATGGTGTACGGGTGCTCAGTGGAGACTGGGTACACTGGACGGACTCGCCGAGAACTCCCAGATGGTATTATACCTCACGTCAGATGGCAGTTCTCAGGTGACACTTGTACAGGTTAGTCTGTAGACCCGAGATCGTCATAGAGTCTTGTGTGATTCCCATTGTGCTTTGATCTCCACCTTACCACGTCCATGAGGGCGTGCAAAACGGTGGTTTTTGGGTACAGTCCCGAGTCACATGGAGGCAATGAGCGATAGGAGGGGTTTCGTCTCTCCCGGTATTGGGGGTTGATGTTGCGCTGTGCTCGATTGGCCGTAACAGGGAAGTCCCTGGCCAGGGCTGATCAGAGATTTGCTGGTAAGTGTTACCAGTAATTTCTCGACCCGTTATGAGCCTCACATCAGCATGACTTATCAGTTATTGGGGTCTGACGTTTACCACCCCTAGACTTGATATGCGACATATTAGACGAGAAGACCGGACTGTACGGGAAGTGTCGCCGATCGGCTCGACGGGAGTTGTAGCAGGTTCGCTTGTTCTCTTCTGATCGCTCAATACCCGGGTGGCCGTTACGTTTAGCTGACCGCTTGCGACTTGGGGGTGCTTGATATGATCATCACCCACTGCCGGCGTATTGACGAGTCTCAGAGTCCCACAATGGAGTTTCCTAGTCCAGGCGAAACGTTGTGGTGCGCGTATGCGATATGCGCATGGACCCGATTAAAATGCGCGTATAGGATACCGTATATTGATCGGGCGGCATGCTTTTGGTAGGGGTCGTATGTGATATGGCCGGATTGATAAATCAAGTGTTGATTTATCATTTAACCATTAGCTTCTCACTTGAATTCCTTTCTTGTGTTGGATGCATGCATGCATGCATGTTTTTCTTTCTTTCTAGTTTTATGCACATATGGATGTGTATAAATACATACATGCATACATACATTTATCATGGTTGGATGTATATGAAAATGGTGGCAATATAAGACTCACACCATGGTATTTTTTATGAATTATTATTGTATTTATACTAAAACATAAAAGGAAAGAAAAGGTGCATTATTGATTTGTTCTACACACTTCTTTTGACCTAACCATTCTCACCCACCACTTAACCTTAGGTTAAGTTTCCTTTTGTGTTTTAACCCTAGTACAATAATGATTCAACCATGGTTTGAGATGATAGATTTAAAATATATATTGATATATTTTTTCATTTTGCTTTTGGATGAGAAAAACTTATCATCTTCTAATATTGCCATTATCTTCTTCCTCCTCCTTCATAGCTCTCTAGATTTTTGTAGTGAGCTATATAATCAACAAGTTAGGATTTTGAAGTGAGAAAGAGAACCACAACACCATTCTACACAAGCCTAGCCCACTTGTTTGGAGTGTTGACTCGATTTCGTTCACTTGATCGGAAAAAGTCGCAAGCTTGGACAAAGCGGACTCCGGGTGGATCATCGGTGACGTCGAGGAGTTCAAGCGGAGTTCTTTCAAACCCCAAGTAGCCGAGGAGTCTAGCGTAGGGAGCTACAAAGGTTGTACTCTCTAAACCCTAGCATTTCTTTCATATGTCGATATGAAAATTTTGAAACCCTAATCGATTCTAGGAACGATTCTTTGTTCATTAGCTTAGCACCCTAAAGACTACATATTTGGTTCATGTGATGCTTCCAAACCCTTCATGAGGTGCTATGCTAACCCTTCATGGGTTGGGGTGGGGTGGGGTGGGGTAGGGTTAGGGTTAGGGTTGGGGTTAGGGTTAGGGGTGGGGTTGGGGTTGGGGTTGGGGTCGGGGTCGGGGTCGGGTTTTGGTTTTTGTTTTGAGTGGGGTCGGGGTCGGGGTCGGGGTCGGGGTCGGGTCGGGGTCGGGGTCGGGGTCGGGTCAGGGTCAGGGTCAGGGTCCGGGTTCGGGTTCGGGTTCGGGTTGGGGTTGGGGTTGGGGTTGCGGTTGCGGTTGCGGTTACGGGTCGGAGTTGGGGTCGGGGTCAGGGTCGGGGTCGGGGTCATGGTGGCGGTTGCGGTTACGGGTCGGGGTCGGGGTCGGGGTCGGGGTTGGGGTTTAGGTTTTAGGGGTTAGGGTTAGGGTTAGGGTCGGGGTCAGGGTCGGGGTCAGGGTCGGGGTCGGGGTCGGTTAGGATTAGGGTTAGGGTTCGGTTAGGGTTAGGGTTGGGGTTGGGTTGGGTTGGGTTGGGGTTGGGGTTGGGGTTGGGGTTAGGGTTGGAGTTAGGGTTTGGGGTTAGGGTTTGGGGTTGGGTTTGGGGTTGGGGTTCGGGTTAGGGTTGGGGTCGGGGTCGGGTTTTGGTTTTGGTTTTGGGTGGGGTCGGGGTCGGGGTCGGGGTCGGGTCGGGATCGGGGTCGGGTCAGGGTCAGGGTCAGGGTCAGGGTGAGGGTTAGGGTTTGGGTTAGGGTTTGGGTTCGGGTTCGGGTTCGGGTTCGGGTTGTGGTTGGGGTTGCGGTTGCGGTTGCGGTTACGGGTCGGGGTCGGGGTCGGGGTCGGGGTCGGGGTCACGGTGGCGGTTGCGGTTGCGGTTACGGGTCGGGGTCGGGGTCGGGGTCGGGGTGAGGATTAGGGTTAGGGTTGGGGTTGGGGTTGGGGTTGGGTTGGGGTTTAGGGTTTAGGGGTTAGGGTTAGGGTTTGGGTTAGGGTCAGGGTCAGGGTCGGGGTCAGGGTCAGGGTCGGGGTCGGGGTCGGGGTCGGTTAGGGTTAGGGTTAGGGTTCGGTTGGGGTTGGGGTTGGGGTTAGGTTTGGGGTTGGGTTTGGGTTCGGGGTTAGGGTTCGGGTTAGGGTTAGGGTTCGGGTTAGGGTTGGGGTTGGGGTTGGGGTTGGGGTTCGGATTCGGGTTCGGGTTGGGGTTGGGGTTGGGGTTCGGATTCGGGTTCGGGTTGGGTTTGGGTTTGGGGTTTGGGGTTTGGGGTTGGGGTTGGGGTTGGGGTTAGGGTTAGGGGTTACGTGTTGGGGTTGGGGTTGGGGTTAGGGTTGGGGTTAGGGTTAGGGGTTGGGGGTTAGGGGTTTGGGGTTGGGGTTAGGGGTTGGGGTGGGGGTTAGGGTTAGGGTTGGGGGTTGGGGGTTGGGGTTGGGGTTGGGGTTGGGGCTTGGGGTTGGGATGGGGTTGGGTTGGGTGGGGTAGGGGTTGGGGTTGGGGTTGGGTTGGGTTGGGTTAGGTTGGGTTGGGGGGGCGAGGTGGGGCGGGCTGGGGCTGGGGCTGGGGCGGGGGCTGGGGTTGGGGTGGGGGTGGGGGTTGGGGTTGGGGTTGGGTTTGGGTTTGGGGTTGGGTTTGGGGTTGGGGTTGGGTTGGGGGGTTGGGGGTTGGGGTTGGGGTTGGGGTTGGGTTGGGTTGGCTTGGGTTTGGGTTTGGGTTTGGGTTGGTGTTGGTGTTGGGGTTGGGGTTCGGGTTCGGGTTCGGGTTGGGGTTCGGGTTCGGGCTGGGGTTCGGGCTGGGGCTGGGGCTGGGGCTGGGCGGGGCTGGGGCAGGGCTGGGGCGGGGCTGGGCTGGGCTGGGCTGGGGTTGGGGTTCGGGTTCGGGTTAGGGTTGGGGTTGGGATTGGGGTTAGGGTTGTAAGTCGATGTACAACACCCCACGACTTGCGGGGAGGCGGAAATATGAAAAACGATCTTGTTCTTTGCTTAAACATCGACTAACCGCACGAATCGAAGCTAAACGATAACTAACAAGAAACATAGAAGTTCTATACTACTATGTTTAGGGATTATACCTAACGAATCGTGTCCTTCGTCTTTGCGAACTCCTCCTCCTCATCGGCCTTCTCGAAGTAGTAGACGATCCACCCGAGAGCTTTACTCCAAGCTTAGCCTCTAAACTTGAGGCAACTAACCTTCTTTAAGTGCTAATCAAAGAAGATAGGTGATATAGAGTGAGGGTTATGGTTTAATTAGTCTAACTAATCCTTGTACACAACACATGAGAGGGGAGGTGTAACCCTTCGAAAATCGTTTAGACAGTTTTTCGGTAATCGGTTAATTTTTCGGCTTTTTCCGTAAAAAGTCAAAATAGGTATTTTTCATTGTAGACCTAATTATACAAAATTTAGATAAGATATTACTATAATTTTGTCACTAAAATGTCACTTATAATTTTCTAGTTAAATAAAAAAAATTTCGTAATTAATTATTTTTTTTATTATTTTAGGCTTTTTAAAATACATTAAATTAGTGATAAATACAAATTTAATTAGGTAAATTACACACTTAGGAAACATTATAAACTAAAATTTAGTGTTAATAAAATTTTATCAAGATTTTTCAAAGTTTTTGTTCTATGGTTTAAAATTTTATTCAAAAATGGCTTAAAATGGGGTTTTTTGTGTAAAAGTTGATGTGATAGTCATTAATTGAGCTTGGGAAAGGGTTTTTGTGTAGAATTTTCTACACCATTCACACAAACACACCCTCCTCTAACCTCAGGTCGAGCTGCTGCTGCCCCCTTCCATTTTTTTCCCTCACTTCTCTTGCTTTAATTCTTGCAAAAATCAACAAATTCCATGAAAAATACACACTTTTCCTTCTCAAATTCAAACCAAAACCCAAATCCATCCCTTCCCTAACCCTAATTTGTTTGAAAAGTGAAGAAAAGAGGTGTCTTAGAGGCTAGTGCAAGTTTGGATTCAACTCTTGTAAGGTATAAAATCCTAAACTAGTTGCTAACTTGTAGTTTAAATATGCTAGAATTGAAATTTGAAGTATTAGTTTAGTAGTAAATGTTTGTTTAGGAAAATCAAGAGAAGGATTTGATTTTTAAATTAGGGTTTGTAGCATGGTGGTTGGATTTAAGTTAGGGTTTGGTTATCTAATTGATTGGAGTGGTTAATTGCGTAAGGTTATGCTCGCTAAATCGTTAAATTGCGACGTTTGTATCGAATCGGTTTCAAATTTGCTTACTAGATTTTTACAAAAATTAGAATGCGATCAAATTGTATTATGTTAGCGATATAATTAGCTTCGTATAGGACTATTAGAGTGCGTGAACACGGGGTTTCGTCTAGTCGGGTAGTAGTTTTGTCGATTTCCCCGAAATGACGATTCTAGTTAAGGGTTAGCGATTTTCGTGCGTTTTCCCGCGCACCGAGTGCATGCTATGTTTAATTCGAGAGCGCCGATAATTGTATATTGTGATTTGCATCGTTTTAGGTTTTGTAATCTTATGCTTGGTGTTGTGCAAATATAGGATCGGTCGGGGAAACATCGGACACGGCACGTAAAGGCAAGGCGGTGGTCGGATCGGATTAGCGGGGATTTTAGGTGAGTAGATGTATTCATCTATGGGGGAATCGTCTGAATGGCGCGAGGCGCCCCCCTAGTTAGGATTACCCTACTTTTTGCAAGATTCATATTGTTAGCTAGCTTATCCATTCATGTACACTGCATACCCTTATAGCGCACAGTATATTAGATTGCATGGACATTCATCTATACTTATGCGATATTACTTCGTAGGACACGAACACCATTACCATTGGCATCCGTTGCACGCGCACTATTCATGTGACACACACGCCTTTGGTAATTGCCATGCCACGTGCACTAGAGAACCTGTTTAACTTAATATCGCCATTTGCATTCATACACGATATATGAAATTGCATAGCATGCATATACCTCGCATTATCATCATATTTACATAGATTCTATCCAAAATTCACATCATATACATTGATATAATAGACATTTATTATATATAACATGTGAACATTATGATTTTCTTGAGGATTTTAGTATTGCTGCGATTTCTGGATTTTTGGGGAAAACCGCAAGAATTTAACAAAAGCTTATATTCATCATTTTTAAAACAAAGTTGCGGTTTTCTCGTGATGTATGTGTCGTCCACCATGAGTTTTCATGTTTTCTGTTGGATTTCGAGACCCGATTCGAGGAGTGGATGAACCGTCTCGGGTACATGGTGGGCCCGGTATGGTACCCCAGGGCAAGAAGATCGAGTTGTAGACGATGAGCCTGGCAGGGGAAGACTACCTACTGGTGATGTCTGGCGCGGCGGATATCCAGAGGATACCGACCGTTGTCGTGAGATTTGATGACATGGGCCGATCCGGACTGACGGAGCCCGATATTTGAGACATTGATACAGTGAGACATTGAGACAGATGGGATTTCATATTTGGTGTCGATGCTTGACACGGTTTTCAGATGATTTCTTGATGTTATTTAGCTATTATACAGATATCCTTTTTCTAAAAGATTAGAATGCAGAACTCTTAACATTTAAAACACTTAAAGACTTAATAATGACATTGCATACCTGTGCATGCATACTAGAGATATTATATCACATATGGACATGCATGTTGTGGTGCATTGCGTGCATTCTTACGATTGCCTTACTAGATGTTATATTCTACTCACGAGCTGGCAACTCACCTCCGTTGTGCCACAGTGTCTTGCAGGTCGGACTCATCAGTCTCGTAGCGGCGGGCTATCTTATCATCAGTCCCTTTTGCTCAGACTCGCGACATCGCCCGTAGGTGGGTTGCGAGCACACTTTATTTCTTTTTCTTTATCCTTGTATCTAGTATTCTCCATCTACCACTTTATATTATATATGTGACCTAGTGGTGAGACTGAGAGGTTGTATATTTGTGGTTTCTTTTGGGTCGAGCTCACTTGAGCCGGCGATATGTTTTCTGATATTTTGTGTTTCTTTTATGCTCTTTTCTTGATATGGTTATTATATTGCATGTGGTTGTGATCCGCCTTGGGCGAAGAGCTAGCTCCCGCTTGGGGATGCCATTTTATGATTACAGGTTTATTATGTTGTTGTACCCATTTTGGGGGAAAGAAAATACAGGGGAGACTCTGCCGAAATTTTCAGAAATTTATGATGTTTTTAAGAAGGGATTCTTTGCAACTTAATTGATTTGAAAATCGTTTTCATTAAAGGTTTTCCTTCACTCTCTTTTGATTTTGGTTTAGATTTTTCTGGGCTTTGGCTGACTTAGGTTACGGTACGCCTTTAGACGTCTCGTAATCTAAGTGCCAGTCACGTTCCGTACTTTCGGGTCGTGACAAAGTTGGTATCAGAGCGTAGGTTTTACCTTTCTGAGTGTAGGACGACCTTGGTAGATGGAGTAGGTGACTTAAGCAGAGTGGCGTACCGTGGGTATGATCCACGGCATACTTACGATACGGTACTCCGCCTAAGTGACCTTAGGACATAATTGCTTGTATTTCCTTTCTTGATTCCTTGCATTCCTTGATTCGATTGCAATGTCCTTATCAGTCCTGTTTCTTATTCCAGCTTCGATGCCGCCAAAGACTACGAGAGCTCAGCGGGCTGCCGCTAGGGATGAGATTCGAGCGGGCTCGTCTGAGGTGAGGATCGAGCGGGAGGATACGCCTACCCCTCAGGGTCATACTGATCCGCATTATCCAGACCGTATTGCCAGATTAGAGGCCGGCATGCAAGAGTTGCGACAGATGATGGGATCTTTAGTTGAGTCCAGTCGGGCTCAGAGATCCGAGGACGTTCCTTCCACCGCACAGACCACGATTGTACCTGCTGCACAGATGGTCACTCCTGCTGCTACTACGGAGACTATCCCTGTTTCACTACAGGAGTTCATGAGATTGAGACCTCCAGCTTTTACCGGTACGGATGCGACAGAGGACCCACAGGCATTTCTAGATAGGATGGCTCAGATTTGCCGTTCGTTGAGGTGTTCTGATGATAGATTGGTGGAGTTTGCGAGTTTTCGTCTGGAAGGTCTTGCCCAGACATGGTACGATTCAGTAGAGAGAGGCCGAGTTGCAGGTCTGCCTTCTATGACCCGGGACGAGTTTACAGCTGCATTTCTTGCCCGTTTTCTTCCGGAGAGTGTCCGAGATGCTCGAGCCCGTAGTTTTGAGTCTTTGCGCAAGACTCCTGGGATGACAGTGTCGGAGTATGATATACAGTTTACCCAGTTGTCTCGATATGCTCCGTACCTAGTCAACACAGAAGAGAAGAGAATAAAGAGGTTTGTACGAGGGCTTGATACACAGCTATTCCTTGCCATCGGCACCTAACGCTTTGATACATACGCTGCCGCGATGGATGCAGCCTTACTTTTGGAGGAGCGTATTTCTGAGACTCCGGTCATTTCTGGGCCGAAGAGGATCCGTACTGATACGCCAGCTCAGCGGCAGATGGGTAGACACCGCGATAGATTATTTCCGGGAGATGGTGGAGGCAGAGGATTGAGACGAGGTCAGTTATTTGGTTCATATCCACAGACCCAGCAGTCGTCTCCAGGATGTTTTCGGTGTGGGAGTCAGTACCACCGTGTCAGAGACTGTACCATGGGACGTCCGGGCGCGGCGACAGTCCCGCATGTGACTTTACCACCCTCACCACCTTCTCAGAGAGCTTTACTTCCTACTCCTGATGATGCTCCATGCCAGTCAGATGCTTCTAGAGGTCGTGGGCGTGGCGGTCCAGTTCTGAGAGGACGAGGCGACAGAGGCAGAGGCCGAGGCCGAGGCCGAGGTAGAGGCAGAGGACAGCCAGCTATTAGTGGTGGACAGGCCCGAGTGTTCGCGTTGACTCCTCAGGATGCACAGGCATCCAATGCCGTCGTGACAGGTACTCTGCCAGTATGTTCTTTTGATGCACGGGTATTATTTGATCCTGGCTCCACACATTCCTATGTATCCACGTACCTTGCATCGAGGTTGGGCCGAGAGTCTTCTCCGTTAGATCAGCCGCTTGTCGTTATTACCCCGGTAGGCGAGTCTTTTGTTGCCCGTTTTGTGTACCGATCGTGTTCCGTTCGTATCGGGGAGAGAGATTCTTCAGTTGATTTGATTCTCCTCGATATGCTAGACTTTGACGTTCTTCTTGGTATGGACTGGCTAGCCACCTGTTATGCATCCGTGGACTGCCATGACAAAGCAGTCAGATTCAGTTTTCCTGGTGAGCCGGTTCTTATTATTCAAGGAGATCGTAGCGATACCCTTCCCAGCTTGATTTCTTCTCTTCGTGCTGGTCAGCTCTTAAGGAAAGGGTGTCAGGGATTCTTAGCTTATGTTTGTGATACTAGCTCCACAGAGGTTCCGTTGGACCAGGTCCCTGTTGTGAGAAAGTTTCCTGATGTATTCCCTGACGAGCTGCCTGGTCTGCCACCAGAGCGTGAGATTGAGTTCTGTATTGACTTGATCTCCGGCACGGGGCCTATCTCTATACCGCCTTATCGGATGGCCCCGGCGGAGCTGAGAGAGCTAAAGGATCAGTTACAGGACTTGCTGGACAAAGGGCTTATCCGACCGAGTGTGTCACCTTGGGGTGCTCCCGTCCTGTTTGTTAAGAAGAAGGACGGAAGTATGCGTTTATGCATTGATTATCGTCAGCTGAACCGGGTTACTGTGCGGAACAGGTATCCCCTACCCCGCATTGATGACTTATTCGATCAGCTCCAGGGTGCAGGGTTTTTCTCGAAGGTTGATTTACGGTCAGGTTATCACCAGTTGCGAGTTCGGAAGGAGGATATTCTAAAAACCGCTTTCCGTACTCGATATGGTCACTATGAGTTCTTGGTGATGTCGTTCGGGCTCACCAATGCCCCGGCAGCATTTATGGATTTGATGAACCGCGTATTCAGGCCGTATCTCGATCAGTTCATCATTGTGTTCATTGATGACATCTTGGTTTATTCTCGGAGCCGGGAGGAACATGAGCAGCACTTACGTATCACATTGCAGACTTTGAGGGAGCATCAGCTGTTCGCCAAATTCTCCAAGTGCGCATTCTGGCTAGACAGTGTCGATTTCTTGGGTCATGTGGTGACGAGAGATGGTATTTGTGTGGACCCGAAGAAGATTGAGGCAGTTCAGCGTTGGCCTAGACCAGTATCAGTTACAGAGGTTCACAGCTTTCTAGGTCTGGCTGGCTATTATCGACGTTTTGTCCAGGATTTCTCCCGCATTGCTGCACCGTTGACCGGGTTGACCCGGAAGGGGGTTCCTTTTGATTGGACCCAGGCATGTGAGGATAGCTTCCAGCAGTTGAAGACTCGTCTGACTACTGCACCAGTGTTAGCATTGCCTTCAGGATCAGGCGGGTTCGTGGTATATTGTGATGCTTCTAGAGTGGGGCTGGGATGTGTGTTGATGCAGCACGACAGAGTTATCGCGTATGCTTCTCGGCAGCTGAGGAAACACGAACAGAACTACCCTACCCATGATTTAGAGATGGCTGCAGTGGTATTTGCACTTAAGATATGGAGACATTACCTATACGGTGAGTCGTGCCAGATATTCACTGACCACAAGAATTTGAAGTATATCTTCCAGCAGCGAGATCTGAATCTGAGACAGCGCCGTTGGATGGAGTTAGTGAAGGATTATGACAGCGAGATTTTATACCATCCGGGCAAGGCGAATGTGGTAGCAGATGCTTTGAGTAGGAGGCCCGGAGGTAGCTTATCTTGTTTGAGCGCAGTACAGATGCAGTCGACGGCGGATTGGCAGGTGTTATGTGATAGCAGAGTGCAGTTCGAGTTTACTCCTACAGGGGGACAGCTGGCCTATTTCAGAGCACGCCCACAGTTACTTGACCGTATCCGCGAGGCACAGTCCGGCGATGCCCGTACATTAGAGATTATTGAGCAGATTCGGCAGGGCAGAGTTTCTGAGTTCGTGATTGATGATCAGGAGATACTTCGATTTGGGACTAGACTGTGTGTGCCAGATTCAGAGGTACTGAGGCGTGATATTCTCGAGGAGGCACATAGATCAGTATACAGTGTGCATCCAGGTTCCACCAAGATGTACCGTGATTTGAGAGAGGTTTACTGGTGGGACGGGATGAAGAAGGATATTACAGACTTTGTGTCGAGATGCCTGACTTGTCAGCAAGTCAAGACCGAGCACCAGAGGCCAGCCGGCGAGTTACAGCCTTTGCCCATCCCTGAGTGGAAGTGGGAGCAGGTATCTATGGACTTCGTTGTGGGTCTACCCAGGACCAGTCGAGGGTACGACTCTATTTGGGTGATTGTGGATCGACTGACGAAAGCGGCTCACTTTCTGCCAGTGAAGACCACTTTTGGATTTTCTCAGTACGCCCAGGTTTATATTGATGAGATAGTGCGACTGCATGGTGTTCCGACTTGCATCGTGTCCGACAGGGGCACCCAGTTTACCAGCCGATTGTGGCAGAAACTCCAGGAAGCTTTGGGCACCCGATTGAGTTTTAGCACAGCCTTTCATCCTCAGACTGACGGTCAGTCGGAGCGTACTATTCAGACTCTTGAGGACATGCTCAGAGCTTGTGTTTTAGATTTCGGTGGTAGCTGGGATCGTCATTTGCCTTTGATCGAGTTTTCCTACAATAATAGCTTCCAGGAAACGATTCAGATGGCACCTTTTGAGGCTTTATATGGGAGGAGATGTCGATCGCCTGTATGTTGGACAGAGCTTAAGGAGAGCAGTATTTTGGGGCCGCAGATCGTACAGGAGACGACCGAGCAGATACAGCTGATTCGGGACAGGATGAGAGCGGCACAGAGCAGGCAGAAATCATATGCTGACAGGCGCCGTCGCCGACTGGAGTTCGCTGTTGGCGATCATGTTTTCCTGAAGGTCTCTTCGATGAAAGGTGTGATGAGTTTTGGACGGAAAGGGAAACTGGGTCCTAAATATGTTGGTCCTTTCGAGATCCTAGAGCGTGTTGGTCCAGTCGCTTATCGGTTAGCTCTTCCGCCTAGCTTCCCCGATGTTCACCCCGTATTCCATGTCTCGATGCTCCGCAAGTACCTTCATGATCCTTCCCAGGCGATTCAGCACCAGACGATCCAGCTAGAGCGTGATCTTTCTTTCACCGAGCAGCCGGTGGTCATTTTGGATCGGCAGGTGAAGAAATTGAGGTCGAAGGTTATACCGTCCGTCAAGATCCTTTGGCGTGGCCCGAACAGCGAGTAGGTCACCTGGGAGACCGAGGTCGAGAGGAGGAAGAGATATCCCCATCTTTTTGAAGGTACGCGTAGTTAAATTATAAATTCGGGGACTGAATTTCTTTAAGGGGGGAAGATTGTAACCCTTCGAAAATCGTTTAGGCAGTTTTTCGGTAATCGGTTAATTTTTCGGCTTTTTCCGTAAAAAGTCAAAATAGGTATTTTTTATTGTAGACCTAATTATACAAAATTTAGATAAGATATTACTATAATTTTGTCACTAAAATGTCACTTATAATTTTCTAGTTAAATAAAAAAAAATTCGTAATTAATTAATTTTTTTTATTATTTTAGGCTTTTTAAAATACATTAAATTAGTGATAAATACAAATTTAATTAGGTAAATTACACACTTAGGAAATATTATAAACTAAAATTTAGTGTTAATAAAATTTTATCAAGATTTTTCAAAGTTTTTGTTCTATGGTTTAAAATTTTATTCAAAAATGGCTTAAAATGGGGTTTTTTGTGTAAAAGTTGATGTGATAGTCATTAATTGAGCTTGGGAAAGGGTTTTTGTGTAGAATTTTCTACACCATTCACACAAGCACACCCTCCTCTAACCTCAGGTCGAGCTGCTGCTGCCCCCTTCCATTTTTTTCCCTCACTTCTCTTGCTTTAATTCTTGCAAAAATCAACAAATTCCATGAAAAATACACACTTTTCCTTCTCAAATTCAAACCAAAACCCAAATCCATCCCTTCCCTAACCCTAATTTGTTTGAAAAGTGAAGAAAAGAGGTGTCTTAGAGGCTAGTGCAAGTTTGGATTCAACTCTTGTAAGGTATAAAATCCTAAACTAGTTGCTAACTTGTAGTTTAAATATGCTAGAATTGAAATTTGAAGTATTAGTTTAGTAGTAAATGTTTGTTTAGGAAAATCAAGAGAAGGATTTGATTTTTAAATTAGGGTTTGTAGCATGGTGGTTGGATTTAAGTTAGGGTTTGGTTATCTAATTGATTGGAGTGGTTAATTGCGTAAGGTTACGCTCGCTAAATCGTTAAATTGCGACGTTTGCATCGAATCGGTTTGAAATTTGCTTACTAGATTTTAACAAAAATTAGAATGCGATCAAATTGTGTTATGTTAGCGATATAATTAGCTTCGTATAGGACTATTAGAGTGCGTGAACACGGGGTTTCGTCTAGTCGGGTAGTAGTTTTGTCGATTTCCCCGAAATGACGATTCTAGTTAAGGGTTAGCGATTTTCGTGCGTTTTCCCGCGCACCGAGTGCATGCTATGTTTAATTCGAGGGCGCCGATAATTGTATATTGTGAATTGCATCGTTTTAGGTTTTGTAATCTTATGCTTGGTGTTGTGCAAATATAGGATCGGTCGGGGAAACATCGGACACGGCACGTAAAGGCAAGGCGGTGGTCGGATCGGATTAGCGGGGATTTCAGGTGAGTAGATGTATTCATCTATGGGGGAATCGTCTGAATGGCGTGAGTCTCCCCCCTAGTTAGGATTACCCTACTTTTTGCAAGATTCATATTGTTAGCTAGCTTATCCATTCATGTACACTGCATACCCTTATAGCGCACAGTATATTAGATTGCATGGACATTCATCTATACTTATGCGATATTACTTCGTAGGACACGAACACCATTACCATTGGCATCCGTTGCACGCGCACTATTCATGTGACACACACGCCTTTTGTAATTGCCATGCCACATGCACTAGAGAACCTGTTTAACTTAATATCGCCATTTGCATTCATACACGATATATGAAATTGCATAGCATGCATATACCTCGCATTATCATCATATTTACATAGATTCTATCCAAAATTCACATCATATACATTGATATCATAGACATTTATTATATATAACATGTGAACATTATGATTTTCTTGAGGATTTCAGTATTGCTGCGATTTCTGGATTTTTGGGGAAAACCGCAAGAATTTAACAAAGGCTTATATTCATCATTTTTAAAACAAAGTTGCGGTTTTCTCGTGATGTATGTGTCTTCCACCATGAGTTTTCATGTTTTCTGTTGGATTTCGAGACCCGATTCGAGGAGTGGATGAACCGTCTCGGGTACATGGTGGGCCCGGTATGGTACCCCGGGGCAAGAAGATCTAGTTGTAGACGATGAGCCTGGCAGGGGAAGACTACCTACCGGTGATGTCTGGCGCGGCGGATATCCCGAGGATACCGATCGTTGTCGTGAGATTTGATGACATGGGCCGATCCGGACTGACGGAGCCCGATATTTGAGACATTGATACAGTGAGACATTGAGACAGATGGGATTTCATATTTGGTGTCGATGCTTAACACGGTTTTCAGATGATTTCTTGATGTTATTTAGCTATTATACAGATATCCTTTTTCTAAAAGATTAGAATGCAGAACTCTTAACATTTAAAACACTTAAAGACTTAATAATGACATTGCATACCTGTGCATGCATACTAGAGATATTATATCACATATGGACATGCATGTTGTGGTGCATTGCGTGCATTCTTACGATTGCCTTACTAGATGTTATATTCTACTCACGAGCTGGCAACTCACCCCCGTTGTGCCACAGTGTCTTGCAGGTCGGACTCATCAGTCTCGTAGCGGCGGGCTATCTTATCATCAGTCCCTTTTGCTCAGACTCGCGACATCGCCCGTAGGTGGGTTGCGAGCACACTTTATTTCTTTTGCTTTATCCTTGTATCTAGTATTCTCCATCTACCATTTTATATTGTATATGTGACCTAGTGGTGAGACTGAGAGGTTGTATATTTGTGGTTTCTTTTGGGTCGAGCTCACTTGAGCCGGCGATGTGTTTTCTGATATTTTGCGTTTCTTTTATGCTCTTTTCTTGATATGGTTATTATATTGCATGTGGTTGTGATCCGCCTTGGGCGAAGAGCTAGCTCCCGCTTGGGGATGCCATTTTATGATTACAGGTTTATTATCTTGTTGTACCCATTTTGGGGGATAGAAAATACAGGGGAGACTCTGCCGAAATTTTCAAAAATTTATGATGTTTTTAAGAAGGGATTCTTTGCAACTTAATTGATTTGAAAATCGTTTTCATTAAAGGTTTTCCTTCACTCTCTTTTGATTTTGGTTTAGATTTTTCTGGGCTTTGGCTGACTTAGGTTACGGTACGCCTTTAGACATCTCGTAATCTAAGTGCCAGTCATGTTCCGTACTTTCGGGTCGTGACAGGAGAATTAGGTTTTGAAGAGAGAGAGCTTGAGGAGAGAGAAGGTGAAGATAATAATGAAGTGAGAAGAATGAGTTATCATAATATATATCAAGCATTTCTTTTATCAAGAAAAGAAAAGAAATGAATTTAATAACCATGCTTGATAATATCTAGTGATGATTCACATCCATGAGTCATTAAGCATTTATGATGCATTAATGACATGGATGAATCATCCATATGACTCACTAATCACATTCATTGTATATGCCACCTAAACCTCCATAGTCACCATCTTCTAGAAGCTTCTCGCGCAATTACGAGAATGCTCCTCCTTTCCGCAAAAATACGGGAAAACTTTAGACTGTATAAATCCAATAACCGGATACCAGTAACTGGCTTAAACCAAAGCCGACTGGTAAAAACTGTCCGAAAGTCGTACGTGTGTAAACACACGTATGCGTCCGAACCCTTGTCGTAAAACCATACGACCTCTATATCGTTTCGCCTGGAGTAGGGAAACTCTCTGTGTGGGACTCTAGAGACTCGACTACTACGCTGGCAGTGGGTTTAACCACAGACCGCAAGCGGCACTAGCTGTACGTATCGGTCCCCAGGTAGATGTCAATAAGAAGGCCGATGAGGAAACCCATCCGAACTCCTACTGAGTCTGATGTGACAATCTCCGTACAGTCCGGTCCGTTCGTCTAAGACTATCGCATATCGGGCCTAGGGGGCGGCAAGCGTCAGTCCCCTAATAGCGGTATAAGTCATGTCGGAGCGAAGCCCATTACACCCTGAGAAACTACTGGAACCTACCAGCAAATCTCGCTTGCCCTGGCCAGGGACTTTGCGTAATGGCTCTCTGACACAGCGCGATATCAACCCTCAATACCGGGAGAGACGAATCCTGTCTAACCGCCACTGCCTCCAAGTGCTCGGGACTGCACCCAACTGCTACCTGTTTGCACGACTCCTTTGAGCCGTGGTAGGGTAGTAATCTAAGAACAGTGGGACACACTCAAGGCGAAGTAGCATTGTCAAGTCTGCGGACTATGCTGTACTCATGTCACCTGGGAACTGTTCACTGACGACTGGTATAAAACCAACAAACAGTTCCCTGTGAGTCCTGTCCGGTGTACCCGTAACCCAACAAGCACCTGCATACTATCTCCAGTACGACGTACTGATGGCTGTGGGACAGACCATCTCCCCAACTGGGATGAGAAGCGTACACACTAGTCTACTCCGGAATATCGATGCCCTGTCTCGATAATCCTACGACTAGGGACCCAAATAAGGATGTGCTTGTAGACTACCCAGCCCCCACTAGTGTGACTGCCATCACAACGCCGGTAGTCAAGCAAGATCCTAAGAGCTCTATCAATACGTATACTCACATATTAAGATAGAAGAAACCAAGTAGCATACTACCATGTTTAGCAAGACTGTTATATACATGTGAATATCCCAAGCTTCCATTAAGTAATATACAAACTAGTATGATACAGTAATGGCCTTCTAGGGCATAAACACTAACAATCTCCCACTTGCACTAGGGCCATGTACTGGCGTATCGAAGACCGATGATCTCGAGTAGCCTCTCGAACTGAATCTGAGGTCGGGCCTTTGTGAATGGATCAGCAATGTTCTCTTCAGAAGCAACTCTCCGAACCTCGATCTCCTGACGATCAATGATCTCCCTGATCAGGTGATACCGCCTTAAGATGTGTCTGGACTTCTGATGGGACCTTGGTTCCTTTGCTAAAGCTATAGCTCCGTTGTTGTCGCAATACAGAGGTATTGGATCAACTATGGTAGGAACCACCTGAAGTTCTGTTAGGAACTTCTTCATCCAGACTGCTTCTTTTGCGGCATCGCAAGCAGCTATATACTCCGCTTCCATCGTTGAGTCAGCAACGGTGTCCTGCTTGGAGCTCTTCCAGCACACCGCCCCTCCATTGAGGGTAAAGACATAACCCGACATGGACTTGGAATCGTCCTTATCACTCTGAAAGCCGGAATCAGCAAAGGCCTCCAACCTGAGGTCTTTTCCGCCGTAAACCAAGAACATCTCCTTAGTCCTTCTCAGGTACTTGAGAATATTCTTTACTGCTATCCAGTGCTTCTCCCCTGGGTCTGACTGATACCGGCTTACCACGCTCAGTGCGTAAGCTACATCTGGTCTGGTGCACAACATCGCATACATTATAGAGCATACCGCAGAAGCGTAGGGTATAATAGACATGCGTTCCCTTTCCAAATCAGTCTTGGGAGACATCTCTTTGGAGAGGGTGATTCCGTGACAAGCCGGTAGATTACCGCGCTTAGAATCTTCCATACTGAATCTTTTCAGTACAGTGTCGATATACCTGGACTGCGAAAGTCCCAACATCCTCTTGGATCTATCACGATAGATCCGGATCCCCAGAATGTAAGAGGCATCACCCAGGTCTTTCATGGAGAACCTGTGTGACAAGAATCCTTTGACAGATTGTAGCATAGGAATGTCATTTCCTATTAATAGAATGTCATCCACGTACAAGACGAGGAATACGATACTTCTGGCTACAACTTTACTATATATGCACGGTTCATCTGGATTTTTGATAAAGTCATATTCTTTGACTGTCTCATCAAAACAGATGTTCCAACTCCGCGATGCCTGCTTTAGTCCATAAATGGACTTAAGCAGCTTGCATACTTTCCCGCTGCTCCCACTCTGATTGAAACCCTCTGGCTGATCCATATAGACGCACTCTTCTAAATTTCCATTCAGAAAAGCCGTCTTTACGTCCATCTGCCAGATTTCATAATCATGGAAGGCAGCAATAGCAAGAAGGACCCGAATGGATTTGAGCATAGCCACTGGAGAAAAAGTTTCGTCATAGTCCAAACCAGGTCTTTGACGAAAACCCTTTGCAACAAGTCTAGCCTTATAGGTTTCCACCTGTCCATCTACACCAATCTTTTTCTTGAAGATCCATTTGCATCCTATGGGTTTTACCCCATCTGGAGCAAAGTCCAAAGTCCATACTTTGTTGGTGTACATGGACTCCATTTCGGTCCGCATTGCATCTAGCCATCGTACCGAGTCGCCGCTCTGGATGGCCTGCTGGATGTCAGTAGGTTCATCATCATCTATGATGCAATCCTCTCTATCCCCATCTATGAGAAAACCGTAGTATCTCTCAGGCGGATTGTTAGTTATATGTATGCCCTAGAGGCCATTACTGTACATATGATGTATATTGTAGTGGATGCTAGGACATATATAGGGAGGACTTTCTTGCTCGACATGATAGTATGCTATCTGGTTGATCTTTACGTTAACGTGTATACTGATTGTCTCTCTGTTACATGTTGGTAAAGCCCTTAAGATGTGTACTTGACTACCTGGATTATGATGCAGATCATACTAGTGGGGAAAGATAGTCTATAAGTACATCCTTCAAAGTCCCTAGTCGTGGGTGTATCGAGACGGGGCATCGATATACCAGAGTAGACTAGCGTATACCTTCTCGACCCATACAGATGGGCGATGGATGATCCCATATCCATTGGTGTTTGACATCAGAGATGATATACGGGTGCTCAGTGGAGACTGGGTACACTGGACGGACTCGCCGAGAACTCCCAGATGGTATTATACCTTACGTCAGATGGCAGTTCTCTGGTGACACTGGTACAGAGTAGTCTGTTGACCCAAGATCGTCATAGATTCTTGTGTGGTTCCCACTGTGCTTTGATTTCCACCTTACCACGTCCAAGAGGGCGTGCAAAACGGTGGCTTTTGGGTACAGTCCCGAATCACATGGAGGCAATGAGCGATAGGAGGGTATTCGTCTCTCCCGGTATAGGGAGTTGATGTTGCGCTGTGTTCGATTGGCTATAACCGGAAATCCCTGGCCAGGGTTGCTGAGATTTACTGGTAAGTGTTACCAGTAGTTTCTCGAACTGTTATAGACCTCATATCGACACGACTTATCGAGCTATTGGGGTCTGACGTTTACCACCCCTAGGCGAGATATGCGACATATCAGATGATCAGACCGGACTGTACGGTAAGTGTTACTAGTTGGATTCACAGGAGTATGAGCGGGCTTGCTCGTCGATCTTCTGATCGCTCAATACCCGGGTGGCCGTTACGTTTAGCAGACCGCTTGCGGCTTATGGGTGTTTGATATGATCATTACCTGCTGCCGGCGTATTGACGAGTCTTTAGAGTCCTACACAGAGGTTTCCTGGCTCAAGCGAAACGAAATAGGAGCGCATATGAGATATGTGCGGGACCGAGAATAATGCGTGTATGTGATACCGTATTATATTCTCGCGATGAATGTGTCGAGTGGTTGTATGCGATATAACCTAGTTTTCGAATCAAGGATTGATTCGATAAATCGATACATTGTATACTAGTAGGTTGTGTGCGACATGACCGGATCATTGAATCAAGTGTTGATTTAATGATTTAATGCATAATAATATATTTGATATATTACTTTGCATTAACTAGTATTGGTTCACTTTAAATTGATTTTCTCACTTGAAGTTCACAAGTTGTATATGTGATATACTTTTGTGCACTTGATTGTATCATGTTTGATGATACATGCTTACTTGAGTTTGTGTAAAGATTGAACCATGGTTATTTAAATGGTTAGGGTTTTGTTTTTCATTTTCTTATTCATTTATTTATTTGTTTATTCATTTTGGAATATGATTAGCATAAAGAGAAAATGGTGGCTAACTTTGTTTGTTGTTGAAGCTTCTTGAAGACTTTGACCAAGTGACCATTTTGTCTCATGCTTAACCCTAACCATTCCATTTAACCATGATTAACTCTCTACACATTACCATGGTTTGAATATGATAAGTATTCATTTTTCTTTTGGATTTAAAAACAACTTATCATATTCATTTCTTTCTTCTTCTTCTTCATGAGCAAGGAAGAAAAGCTTGCTACATCAATGGCAAGTGATGAAAACAAGTGAGAAATCCAATTCTAAAGTGAACCCACTTCCTATTTCTTCATCCTCTACCTCTTGCCAAGTAGTAGAGTGTGTTTTCTTCACAAGTTTCATGACTTGGTGAAGTGGGAGCTTGATCTTGTGATGCCTCGACGTAGATCATCTTCGGCACGAAGCCGATGACCTAGTCCGCTTTTTCTCCGATGAAACCGACGCTAGAGCCCGGGATTTGATTTGGATAGCGAGGAGACTTCATTGCGGAGCTATGGAGGTGGAGCACTGGATCTACAAAGGTTGTATTTCCGTTCTCTTAGTAAAGTAGTTTACTAGTTGCATCTTTCGCCTAAATTTCTAGCCAACGATCCGTATTAGGGTTTCTCGGCACCGATAAAATTTGAAATTGGCATGGTTGATGCCTTGTGAGACCTCATTAGAGTGCCTAGGAACCCTACAGTGATATCAGAGCCTAGCTAGAGCCTTAGGCGATGCGTAGACGAAGTTTGAAACCCGAACGAACCCGAAACCCGAAACCAAACATGCTCTCTGGACTTTTTCTAAAATCTGGGTTTTTTCCAAATTAAAAATGCTTAAAAAATTCAGCAGGGAAATCTAAGAATCTCGGTGCAAAATTTTTTTCATGAACAGTCCAAACTGCGGCGGAACCGCGGCAGAAGCCTAGCTTATGCGGCGGTTCCGCGGCCCATTTATGACGTCAGCTTCCCGTTTTTGCACAGTAATTCCTCTTTTCTGGTGCTGGATTTTCTGGGAATTTTTAATATTTTTTTCAAGAGTTGAATTTTCTGGGGTTGTTTTGGGGATTCGTATATTCGATCGGATTATCAAATTTTGTCTGTGTGGTTTTCCGGATAATTTTTTGAATATGTTAAAAAGTTCGACCGGATATAAATACCCAATTTTTCCCCTGTCGGGAAATTTCCAAGTGTTGGATTTTTCCGTAGTTTAACGACGTTCTAAGTAGTGCAAGTAACGCGATGGACCCTCTAGAAGACAACAAACCTTAACTCGATTATGTGACCGTCTTGAACTGCCCTTTGAACCTTAGGGTTTGGGGCAGTACGGCATGCCACATGTGAGGCGTTGGCTTGACCCTTCTACGGCTGGACCGTTGGTACTGAGGCACGAACTGAATGTTGTTAGACTTGTTTCATGTGTTGATCTGTATCGGGAAAACTTGGGTGTTTGAATGTTCGATCGGAAAGTTTAACATTTTCTAATTATCTGGAATGTGATACAATAATTGGAATTCACAATAAGTTATGAGATAACTGAATGAATGTTATAAACATAGCACTTTAGTCTCACTTGATTGGTTGCCATGGAATTTTGATGTGATCAAAAGTCCGTCGCAATCACGTAGCGTACGCGGATACTCGCCGGGTAAACTTAATAGACAGCCTCGCTCCATAGCCCCGACCAAGTGACTGTAGGAGAACCCCGTCGCCGAAAGCATCCGTTCGGGTGCTCGCGGCAGCGGTGTTCCGCCTTGGTGCACTTCGTCGACGGTATCAGGGGTGCAGCCGTCTACTGAAGTTTGCGACGAGCATTCGATCAGGATGTCGGGAATCTTGTTGAATTACTCGACTTGATATTGAAAAGTGTTTTCGATGATGAGACTAAAATGCGGGGTTTATAATTGTTAGGCATGCGATGTCTAAAGAATTCATTTGGTCAGGCATGCGATGTCTGAGGTGATTGCGGATTCCAACTGTTGTAGTTTTACACTTTCTTTTCTGTGACCGTAAGTGTAATATGTGATATCGCCGGTTTCGTTGCTATATGTCAACGACAATTGGGATACGCATGTTTACTTACGTTGATGACATGTGATGTTATGTGTTGCTGGATATGTTATATTGGATCGTCGTCTTTGAATAGCCGGGGGTTTTTATGTGAGATGAGTGTTTTTCATTTTCATTCATGTAAAAACTTGTATGTAATATTCTTTTATTGGGGCACTTCCAGGTTGCGGAAGTTGTCACCGTTGTTGTATATTATTTACTTTTCCGCACTAGGATAGACCCAAGGAGGAGGGCACAAGTAACCGGGTTCTGGAGTCCAGTGGGAGACCAACTCGAGGAGTCGAGTCCGGGTCTCCTAACTCTAGAATTGGTAGGGTTGCTTGCCGCTCTCGTAGGGGTCTAGGGGTGTGGGTTTGGCTATTCATCACGACCGTGGAATCCGTGTTTTATACTGGCTCGTATTGAAAACACGGACGTCCTAGTATATCCAATATTTCATATGTTTCTTCTGCTGCGATATCTGTGATGAGATCATGTGATGTGTTCTGTGATAGATACAGTATATAGTATATATGATATATTATATAGACGTTACTTATGTTTTACACCCGCGCTAGCCCTGCCCCGCTCTGCCGTTAGTTACCTAACCTAACGGTGCACGAGGGGACATCGAGGCGAATGCGGATGGCATAAGTGTACGTCGTATTTATCTGTGATGTTTAGGTACTTAAATGATGGGACTTCATTAATATGATTAATGAAATAAAAGAAACCTAAGATGTTGTAGAATCGAATTTCAAAAAATAAAACAGGTAGCTATAGTTCTTGCTTTGCACAGCGGTATATATGATATATCCTGCACCTTATTCGATGAGAAAAGGACCGAGATCCCTTCACCGGGAGTGACTCCTTTAGCAATAACTGGCAGATGCTACACACTCGGTTTGTCTTTTGATTGCTTTTAAGAGTTTTTGCTTTGCAAAGTGATATATATGATATATCCCGCACCTTATTCGATGAGGAAAGGGCCGACGATCCCTTCACCGGGAGTGACCCCTTTAGCAAAACTAAAAAAGCCTCAGAAACACTCCACTTTAAAAATCATTTGATTCTACAACGATATCAAGTTCATTACGCAATAGGTTTTCAGAAAAACCTGTCGTAGCCCTCCGTCATTTCAGATAAGTACTAGTTAGTATTCGTGCTGCGGTAGTTTGCCCTCCGTCAAGGCGTAGTGTACGGTAGCTAACTAGTGCTTATCTGCTAGCATGTGATGCGATTGGATTAGGGTATTCGTACGGCGTTGTTTGGCCTCCGTCAAGGGTCGTGCGGGTGGGTTTAATTCAATCAGGAAATGACGGGTTGAACTTGACTAGCGGACTATGGGTAGTTTGGCCTCCGTCAAGGTCATAGGACGCTAGGGGCAAAATTATCGGGAATTTCAAGTGTTGAAATTTGCAATGAGATTGCATACCTTCTATGAGATAGTTGGATCCCGATACCTGCTGCGAGTAATTGTTACTCCTGGGAGAGTTTTACACATTACAATTAACCGATCAAGTAGGTGTCTAGAAAGGTGTTAACGAGGTTACGCCTCTGGGAAAACGAGGTTTACATTAATTAGGTTCGTGCGAAAGCACGGGGGACCTCCCTCAAAGTACCGACACTGGCCTGGCTGAAAGATTGGCGAACTTGTAGTGTGTAATTAATCCCGGCTAGTCTTTCTTTTTAGGGTTTGAAGGAAGATTTGATAAAAAGCAGTGGGAGCCATCCTGATTAGATAAAATAATAACCAATCTATTCTTGCAAGAGCACACGCAGAGTGTTTTCTTCTCTCTCTCTCCTGGTAGCGACCATATCACGCCTTAATCAAGATAATAATACGGATATTTGACCGAACCCGCTTGTTATACTGAGCTGGGGAACGTTGGTCCCGCACCAACTTATAATTGTTATAAGACAGAGCAGGAAATTGGGGAATACCAGAATTCCCGTGCCACCCAAACGAAGAGAGTGCATGATGATGCATCATCTTCGGGTGTGTTCATTACAGAGAACTGTTTCTCAGTACCCTTTACGTCCTGGGTATGTGATACCAGATCAGGATCCCAGATATGTAATCTGTTACATAGGGCTACAGAAAGGTAGAGGACTGAGAACGGGTGATAAGTTTCATGAGGCAGAAAACGGGGCAAGAGTTGCAGCCAAGTCTGTTGGTCACTGTCACCCTGTATTATCAATACATTGATTCTGAACGAATGTTATTAGATACCGAACCTGATATACAAAATCATATCTGTCTCTTTATTAGTAAAGAAACGATATAATTTTGTATTGTTGGATAATGTTTTGAACATTTCCTATATCAAAAGTTGATCGGATCAGGCACGTTATCTAAAAGCATTGATGTTCTAAATCAAACAACAGTTCTTTAGTTTATGGAACACACACAAGAGGAAGAGTTCAGAAATGAACGAATCCTTCTTGAGGTATTGTAGACTAGGTCATATCAATGCGACCAGACTAGCTGAAGTTACATATAGATGCATATTTAAATCAGTTTGAATTTACATCTTGTGAAACTTGCCAGTCATGTCACAAAGATACGATGACCATAGCTCTGTTTACTGGAAACAGAGAAAGAGTTAGTGAACTCTTGAAATGATACATGTTGATGTATGATAAGTCCCCTGTCTACATATGCCAGGACTGGTTCTTTGTATTTCGTTACATTCTCTGATAATCTCTCAAGATTCAGACATATGTTCCTGTTGAAACACAAGTCCGAGCCTTTTGAGATATTCACAGAATATAAGCTGGAAGTAGAGAACCAAAATACGGGTAGAAGTATTATGTCCTTTGATGTGATCAAGGAAGAGAATACTTGAGCATGGAATTTCTGGACTTTTCTAAAGGAGAATGAGATTATCTCTCAGCATTACTCCTCCGAATACACCATAGCACGATGGTATATCGGGGCGGAGCAATCACACCCTATATGATAAGGTATGCTCTATGATGAGTACTACTGAGTTACCTATTTCCTTTTGGGAGTTATGCACTTGAGAAGCTGCATACCTATTGAATTAGGTTCAAACCAAATCAGTTGCCTACCACTTCATATTTGATATGATAAGGGAAGAGCCTATCTCTTAAGTTAGTTAAGATTTGGGGTTGTCCAGCCTATGTCTGAAAAGCAAAATCCGGACAAGCTCGAGGCAAGATCTGTTATGTAGAACTGGAAAGGTTCCAGCCATACAAAACTGCAGCTGATGATTTGACAGAACCAAAAGATTCAATAGTTACCAACGAACCTCAGCCTCTCCGCCGATCTAGTAGGGTTCCTCACCCACCTGAGAGATACTTCGGTTTCTCTATGACAGTGGGAGCGAGGATTGCATCATAAGATGATGACCCAACTAGTTTCGAGCTGGCCATTAGGAGTAAGACTCTGTAAGAATGGCTGGATGCTTAGTGATCTGAGATGGAATCCTTATACACCAACAAAGTATGGACTTTGGTTGCTATATCTGAAGGGTTAAATCTCCATCAGGAGCAAGTATATCTTGAGAAGATTACCCGGTGTACATGGAAAAGTTGAGACTTTCAAAGCTAGACTTGTTAAAGGTTTGCATCATTGACCAGGTGTGGATCATGATGAAACTTTTTTTTAAGGATCTATGCTTAAGTCCATCCAGATCCTACTTACCACGGCTACATACCATGACTACGATATCTGGTGGTTGGGTGTCATGACTGCTTTTCTAAATGATGTTTTGGAAGAGAGCGTCTATAAGTACACAGCCAGAGGGCTTCGTAGACAGTGGGAGCAGCGGAAACGTGTGCAAGATACTTTATAGGATAAAGCAGGCATCGCGGGGTTGGAACATCTGTTTTGATGTGGTAGTCAAAGAGTTTGACTTCATCAAAATGGTAGATGAACCTTGTATATACAAGAAGGTAGTAGGGAGTATAGTAACGATCCTCGTAGAGTACGTGGATGAAATACTCTTGATAAGGAAGGAGTTTCCTATGCTACGCTCGGTCAATCTCTGCTTATCATAATGATTCTCCACATAAGGATCAAAATGATACCTGCTAAATCCTGGGTTTTGGATCTATGAGATAAATCTAAATGGATGTTAGGATTCTCACTAGTTGTAGTGAGATGGTATCAATTGATCCTAGGGAGAATCACTGGAAGTGTTCCAGGGTGATAAGGACGACTGAATGTCAGTCACAGGCATTGTCTTTACCCTCAGTAAAGGGACGGTATGTTGGAAGAGTTCCAAGGTAGATACCGTAGCATATTAGACGATAAAGGCAGGATACATCGCTGCTTAAGATGCTACTAAAGAGGCAGTCTGGGTGTATACTAGTTCCTGAGAAGAACTTAGTTCCTCCCATTGTGTAACAATGGAGTTGTGGCTTATGCCAAGGAACGCCGGCCCCATCAGTGATCCAGACATATTCTAAGGCAGTGTCACCTGATCATGGAGATGGTTGATCTCCAGGGAGATCGAGGTTAGGAGGGCAGACTCAGAGGATAACACGGCGGATCCACTCACGAAGGCCTATTTCCAGAGAGAGACCTTTATGGGATGGTTGAGTATGAGATACTACAACCACTGCTTCAGATGGCCCTAGTGCAAGTGGGAGATTGTTAGTTATATGTATGCCCTAGAGGCCATTACTGTACATATGATGTATATTGTAGTGGATGCTAGGACATATATAGGGAGGACTTTCTTGCTCGACATGATAGTATGCTATCTGGTTGATCTTTACGTTAACGTGTATACTGATTGTCTCTCTGTTACATGTTGGTAAAGCCCTTAAGATGTGTACTTGACTACCTGGATTATGATGCAGATCATACTAGTGGGGAAAGATAGTCTATAAGTACATCCTTCAAAGTCCCTAGTCGTGGGTGTATCGAGACGGGGCATCGATATACCAGAGTAGACTAGCGTATACCTTCTCGACCCATACAGATGGGCGATGGATGATCCCATATCCATTGGTGTTTGACATCAGAGATGATATACGGGTGCTCAGTGGAGACTGGGTACACTGGACGGACTCGCCGAGAACTCCCAGATGGTATTATACCTTACGTCAGATGGCAGTTCTCTGGTGACACTGGTACAGAGTAGTCTGTTGACCCAAGATCGTCATAGATTCTTGTGTGGTTCCCACTGTGCTTTGATTTCCACCTTACCACGTCCAAGAGGGCGTGCAAAACGGTGGCTTTTGGGTACAGTCCCGAATCACATGGAGGCAATGAGCGATAGGAGGGGATTCGTCTCTCCCGGTATAGGGAGTTGATGTTGTGCTGTGTTCGATTGGCTATAACCGGAAATCCCTGGCCAGGGTTGCTGAGATTTACTGGTAAGTGTTACCAGTAGTTTCTCGAACTGTTATAGACCTCATATCGACACGACTTATCGAGCTATTGGGGTCTGACGTTTACCACCCCTAGGCGAGATATGCGACATATCAGATGATCAGACCGGACTGTACGGTAAGTGTTACTAGTTGGATTCACAGGAGTATGAGCGGGCTTGCTCGTCGATCTTCTGATCGCTCAATACCCAGGTGGCCGTTACGTTTAGCAGACCGCTTGGGGCTTGTGGGTGTTTGATATGATCATCACCTGCTGCCAGCGTATTGACGAGTCTTTAGAGTCCTACACAGAGGTTTCCTGGCTCAAGCGAAATGAAATAAGATCGCATATGAGATATGTGCGGGACCGAGAATAATGCGTGTATGTGATACCGTATTGTTGGAGATAGTGCACTCAGAGTCAATTATTAGGTCACAGGTACGTGATTGTAATGATTGAGGGAGGACCTATCCCGGTAGGACAGTCTTACTCGAGATGATAGTATGCTATCTGGTTTACCTTTATCATCGTGTACTGCTTTAGGTGACCTGACACGTCGCTATTACACGTTGATAGAGCCCCTAGGATTCTTGCTTAACCGCCAGCAGTATGAGGGCGATCATATAAGTGGGAGCTGGGGTCTATAAGCTTATCCTTAAAAGGTCCCTAGTCGTGGGAGTTTCGAGACTGGGCATCGATACTCCATTAGTAGACTAGTGTATACAGTCGAGACCCCGACGAGGGGCGGTGGCCGGTCTCACAAGCCACTGGTGTCAGTTGGATCACCTAAGATGTATACAGGTGCTCATTGGGTTATGAGTACGCCGGACAGGACTCGCCGGGAACATGCTAGTTGGTCATATACCAGACGTCAGATGGCAGTTCCCTGGTGACATGTGTGCAGGTTAGTTCATCGACCTGGGGATCGTCATTTTTCTCGTGTGAGTTCCCACTGTACTTTGATTACTACCCTACCACGGCTCAAAGGAGTCGTGCAAACAGGTTTTAGTTGGGTACAGTCCCGAGCCACATGGAGGCAGTGAGCGTATCTTCAGGGGTTCGTCTCTCCCGGTATTGGGGGTGAGGTCGTGCTGTGTCTAGGAGAGCCATTACACAAAGTCCTTGGCCAAGGCAAGGAGATTTACTGGTAGGTATTCCAGTAGTATCTCAGGGTGTTCTGGGCTACACTCCGACACGACTTGTACCGCTTTTGGGGGTCTGACTTTTACCAACCCCCTAGGCCCGCCATGCGATACTCATAGACGAACGGACCGGACTGTACGGATATTGTCACTGACAGGCTCAGTAGGGTTGTCAGGCTGAGTTCACTCACAGACGTCCCTTTTAGTCAATACTTGGTAGCCCGTTACGTATTGGCTTATACCTCTGACGTGCTAGTGGTTAAATCCACAACCGAGGTGTTGACGAGTCTTTAGAGTCCCCCACATTCAGTTACTCAGCTTTCGGGCGAAAGGTTGTAGAGGCCGTATGGAGATATGGCAAGGTCCGATCAGATACGTGCGGTATTGCACGGATCAGGATCGGACAGTTTGTACTATAGGCCGTATGGTTATATGGCAGGGTTCGATCAGATACGCGCGGTATTGCACGGATCAGGATCGAACAGATATTACTAGCCGGCTTTGGTTTAAGCCGGATCCTAGTATAGTACAGTGTAGATTTTGTCTCATTGCATTTGTATTTTGGTCGGAATACAAATGCGGGTGTGTATGCACAGTATCGGGGTTTTTCCTGTAATTTATTACGGGACCAGTTTTCTGGAGTTGCCAGTTTGTTTTCCGTTTCGGCCAATTTTCCTTTGATCGTTCATTGGCCGACGTTTGGTGGAGGAGGGTTTATTTGCATTGTTGCAAATAGGCTTTTTGTGGAGGGGGTCTTTGCTTATTGTAGCATCATGATGGTTTTCATGATGTGCACCATCATTGACTTCTCCTTCTCATGATGGCTTGACCATTGTAGGTTATGATTGGCTTTTGGAGTGTTGGGTTTTGTTCTCTCATCATCTCTTTTCATCATTGCTTCCACCCACCCCCTTGACTTTTCTCTTTCTCTCTCCAATCACACTTGAGAAGGGGGGGCCGGCCATTCCTATGGAAGGGAATGGAATGGGGCTCATTTTTGTGGGGTGGTATTTTTGCTTCTCATGTTTTGGCTAGAAAAGTCCTCTAGCTCATTTTCCTAAAGTTGTTCTCCTTTCCTCCACCAATGGCAATTCCACAATCCCCAAAAAGTGAGACATGGTTCTTCACACATTCTACAGCAAATCTTGGGCACGTCGAGTAGCCGGCTTCGTGTCCGAGTTGCCTCGGCATTGAGGTGGGAGCCCGTAAAAGAAGTAGGCGATGTGGTGCACTTCCGGCGACGAGGAGGAGACGGGACATTCCGCAGGAGATCGGGACGATGATGAGAAGACCGGAGGACTAGGATCGTCGGTATATCTCTCTTCCCTTTCTTGTTGGTAGCTAGGACTAATTAATGGTTCGATCCGGGTAGTAGTGCGCGGCGGTTTGCCAGTTTAAGAAAATTTAAAGTTTATCACCGCTTCCGCTTTTGGCCGTCGGATTGACGGCCGGGGCACCGCCGTGCACTTACAGTGGTATCAGAGCCTCGCCATTAACTTAGTCTAGCTTGGTGTAGTGTGTTTTTCTGTTTCGATCGATCGAATGTTCCAAAACTACATTTTTGTTAGCATCAGTTTTCTGTTGGAAATTTTTGGTGTCGAAAAATTTTTCAGGTTGTAAAATATTGATGTACTGGAAAATCTAAGAACTCTGTAAAATTTCGATGAAGTGAATCCACAGTGGGAGCGCGGAACCGCCGCATATACCCCCATTCCGCCGCTCTTCCACCGCACACTGTGGAGATCACTTCACCAATTTTTTTCAGAGGCTTTCTGGGCTTAAAATATGGGTTTTGGAATATTAAAATTGGGCCCAGGTTTTCTGTGAGTGCTACAGTTTTGATTGGGGGCCCACTTGTTAATTTTTGATCGATTGGATATTTTAAACACATTTTTCACAGTATTTACATTATATCTGCGACCGTGAATGTCACTTGATCGGTAAATCCGGTCTAACTGCTATAGCCCGGTTAGACGGATTTGCGAACGTGACTTTCACGTTGATGTTTTGTTTTTGCTGTGATGTTGCGGATCGGTCGTGGGGGATAGCCTGGATGCAATGCTAGTACAGTTTTGTTGTATTATGTACATTTGATATTGCGGGGCGAGCGTCCGACATGTGGACTGCCGTCACTGCCTGTTTGTATTATTATTTTGGGGCACGACCTGGTTGCGGTCGATGTACCCGTTGTATGTATATTTTACTTTCTGTACTAGGATTGCCCCGCGGAGGGGTGCACGGATAGCCGGGTTCTGGAGGGCAACAAGCCCGCATCTCATGGCATTGAGACGGAGGGGGCTTCACTCTAGGATTGGCGGGCTATTCGCCGCACTCGTAGGGGGTACAGGTTGACCCAGGAGGGGTGCCCAAGTTACCGGATTCCGTGAAGTGCTGGGTGGTCCATTCACGTTGCTGAAGGGGGCTGCCTCGCTTCAGGTTTTGGCGGGTAACTTGCCGCGCCCGTAGGGGTCTAGGATTTCATTGCACAGGCTATCCACACGACCAGGGGAACGTCGGGTTTCAGCGGCTCTGTGAAACCCGGGGATCCCAGATATCTGTATTGTTTCTGTGATGCTGTACATTTCTGTGATGTTGCATTTTATTCACGCCTTGAGCGAAATACTATATATTGGTATATATATTAGTAGATGTTGTATATGTTTTGCATCCGCGCTAGTCCAGTCCCCGCTCTGTCGTTAGTTAGCTAACCTAACGGGTAATGACGGGACCCAGTGGCGAATGCGGATGGCATATACGTACATCAGTATATTTCGTTCTTTTTGGTGTGATCAATTGATGGGACTGCATTGATTCGGATCAATGCAAGTTAAAACAAACCTAATTCTGATGTTGTTGGAACACTTTTCAAAAAGCTGTTATTGCAAGGACGTTCACTTTTGTTTTGCATCGTGGTATTCATTTGGAATATCCTGCTCCTCAGTCGACGAGGCAAGGGCCGAGATCCCTTCACCGGGAGTGACCCCTTGGACAGAAGTTTGCGTCAGGGCATTAACTTCACTATAGCCGATTACTTTTGCTTTGCACAGTGATATTCGGTTATGAATATCCAGCACCCCATCCTATGGGGAAAGAGCCGAGATCCCTTCACCGGGAGTGACCTCTTTAGTAAAGGGTTTCGTCACTATATTTTCTAAAAAGCTATCCGTTCCTTCAACGATATCAAGTTCATTACGTTAAACGTTTTCGCCAGAAACCATTCGTAGCCCTCCGTCGTTTCATATGGATAGTCAATAGTATTCAAGCTGTGTATGTTGGCCAAAGTCAAGGCACAGTGTTTGGTAGCTGTTGGTTATTCATATGCAGCATAGATAGATGCGTTGGTTTGGAACAGTCGTACTGCCATGTTGGCCAAAGTCAAGGGTATGTACGGGTGGATTCAAATTAACCTGGAGAATGACGGGTAGAACTTGACATGCGACTTATGATATGTTGGCCAAAGTCAAGGTCATAAGAGCATGGGGCAGAAATCACATCGGGAGTTTCAAAAGAACTGAAACTTGCCAGATATGCGCATACCTTCTGGAGTGTGATAGCGTGAGCGGATTCCGTCACGTTATCATGCAATGATAGTTGGATCCCGATTCCCACTGATGAGTTAGTTTACTCCTCGGGTAACCCCGACTAATTCTTCTTTCAGGTTTGGAGGAGAATTTGAGGTACAGTGGGAGGTTTCCAGATTAGATAAATTGGTAACCATTCTGATCTAGGTTAGAGTGCACGCTGAGTGTTTCTTTTCTCTCTCTCTCTGGCAGCGACCATTTGACCCGACCCTAAGACTATGACTCAGTGACCAAGTTGACCGAACCTTCTTAAACACTGGCTTTTGGATTGTCAGAGTTGCAAACCTCATTGCCACTCCTACTTTTACCCTTTTCTCCAGGACACCCCGTTTTACTACGAACGTCCACTTCCATTGGACAAAACCATCGTATGGTTAGATACGAACTCGAAAGAATTTATTCGAGGATGGTTTCCGGTTCTGGAGAAAACGAATAGGATTATTCAGTTGTCTTTTCCTTTTACCCTCTCTCAGGTTACGAGTACTCCTTGGTTTAGGGGTAGTACACCTATTACGCAAATTGGATTGTCTTCTTCCAAACCTTAGGCTGGTGCCGACCGGTAGGGAATGAAGAAAACCAATTAGCATAACGATGGTGTGCAGAAGGTATTAAGTTCAGACAAAGCAAGGGATTAGTAAGAGGGCAAAGTAAATTGCAACAGATATTCACGACCAAACCAAATATTTCGTTACCACTCCCACATCACCTTTGTATTTCTCTAGGACACTCCGTATCACTACGAAGATCCACAGTTTATTTGGATACTCCATCGTATGGTTATATACGAACTCGAATGGAACTGGTTCCAGTTCGGGGATGGATTCTGGTTCAGGAGAAATAGGAATAAGGTTTATTCGGTTGTCTTTTATCTTCACCCTCTCTCATTGCGAGTGTTCCTAGGATTGGGACAGTACACCCATTATGCTTATTGGATAGTCTTCTTCCAAACCATAGGCTGGTGCCGAACGGTAGGGAAGGAAGAAAACCATTTGGCCTAAAAGGGTGTGCAGAAGGTAAAGACTAAAGACATATGAAGGGATTTGGAGAGGTGGCAAAGAACTATACGGTTACAGTCGTGAATCTGGAAGAGGCATTACTAGGAATACCAGAATACCCCATCGGAACATTTCAATGTTTCAGTTTCACTGTGTAATGTTAAAGGAAAACTGATTTCCCGATTAGATACTTACTCCAGGGTATGTATTTACCAGGTACGATTCTCACATCTGTATGGTTTTACAGATGATGAGTGGGAGTAAGTTATTGGGAATTGGGTGATTATCCTCATTATATCGGGATTCGTTGTAATCAGTGATATTTGAGGAAATCACCTGGGCTGTTTGCCGGTCGGCAAATATTTGGTTTTGAATATCCGCTGTTATGCACCAATTTCAAATTGATATATCTGTACGTCTATTTTCATAGAGTGAGATATACCTTTCTGAAATTATGTCTACGACATTTACCTATATCAGTGGATGGTTAGGTAAGGAGCATTAAACAGCGGTGTAATTCTTCTTAACCATAAGTACAGTTTTCAACCTACGACACACAGTGAATGAGTTATCAGACTCAAGGGACTTATACAAAGGATTGTATGTTGTCCAGGGTCCATCAGGACAGAGGGCTTGGTCCTCGTACTATATTCGGTTTACTTATGACTTCTCTAGTTTTTAGACAGGTGTTTCGCGGAAACACAGGGTCCAAATTTTGAGAAGTTATAGGTATTTGAATAGAGTAGAGAACCAGGTATAGCAAGTATCGGGATTCTTCAAAGAGATCGAAGATGTAGATACTTGTGTATGGTATTCAGTTGATAGTAATGATAAAGAGATCTTGCTTCTCTTTCAGGTTACTCATAATTGGAAGTATTCCTAAGTTGAGTAACGCTGATCGGCCTCCTTCCATTTAGTTGACATGCGCTGGGGACAGCTGCATGATTTGAATCTGGTTCAATTAAATCAGTGCCTCTGTTTCTATATTGGATATAGAACAGTTCATATATTAACGATGTTAAGGTACGGGGAGTTGTCCGGTTTATGATTAAAACCAGACACTGGACAACTCAAGGCATGTTTCTGTAATGGCTGTTTGTGGGTTGACCCAGGCGATGACGAGGGTTGACTTTCTACCATCTGGATGAACAATAGCGATATTGTTCTAGACTCGCCACAGTTTTATTAAAGATGGATTTTTTCAGAAAACAGTAGTGGGAGTATGGTAGAACTGGAAGTGATTCCAGAACCACAAACGATTACTGAAGATTTGATAAGGAACCTAAAGATTCAATCTGGATTGACATTCCATTGGCCACTCCGCAGATAAGGTGGGTAACTTCAGGCACCCGAGAGGCACTACGGTAGCCTCAAGGACGGTGACAGGGAAGTTCTTGTTTACCCACAATTGCCATTGCTGTTGTTCCAGGTTACGAGACCCGGCGGGAGGATGAGTATAGCGTCGTTCTAAACCAGTTTTAGAAGTGTACGTCTATATGACTCTGCCAGAGGGTTGTCGTAGTCAGTGGGAACAGCGGAAGCATTGGTGGACAGGTTGCTTATGTCTATTTATAGACTAGAGCAGATGTAGCGGAGATAGATCATCTATTTCTGACGTGACAGTCATGGGTTTGACTTCATCAGAATAGGGGATGGATCTGTTGAGAAGGTAGTAGGGTGTGATATCCTGGTATTTGGATGATATACACAGAGTAGAAAAAGAAACTCCTACACTACGATCGGTTATACTTTGGTCGTCACACAGTTGTTTCTCCACAAAGGAAATGGATTTTATATCAGACATACTGGTTACTAGATCTATGGTCTTAGATCTAGATTTGGGTGGTTTCCCAATCAGGGTACTTGACAGCATTCTAAGAGTATTTAGGATGGACGACTCCTGGCACGGTAGTGTACCTGCAGGTAATGGAGTCACCCTCTCTAAAGGTGTCTTATAGACTAAAGTAGAGAGGGATGTGCATGATTGGAAGATCACTTGCTCAGGCAATTGAGTCAATCATGAGATGTCAAGTACCACACCAGATGTTGTTCTTGCACTAGATGCAATAAGTTGACATTAATCCAATCCTGGAGAAACAGTCGGAAGCAGTTTTAGAACATAAGTGGATGTTCTAGGGATATGATAACGACAGCCTCATGCAGGAGACAGTTATCATTCCAGGCTTCCAAGGTGACATGGACGACAAGGAGGTTGTCAGAGTTATAGTTTTTCCTTCTGATGAGGGGCAGTATTTTGGACAGGTGGTCCAAGGCAATACTGAGGGTGGCATGGCGCAAGATACTGATTAAGTTCAGTTGACGATACAGTCTAAGAAGTTTGGATTTGGAGTTCATTTATGAGCTAGGTCCCATCAGACATCCAGACATATTCTGAGACAGGTATTGCTCTTTTCGGGAGATGGCTTTCTCCGCGAACTTGAGATATAGAGAGACATAGAAAGAAACAACTAAGCGGATCCACTCACTGAGGCTATTCCTCGAACGCAATAGTTCCGCAAACGAGCTTTGTGAGACTGACTAGTAGAGGAGTTGGATGTTCGGTATCACACGGGCTGTGAGTATGCGACATCGCAATAATTAGCCTTGAGTGCAAGTGGGAGATTGTTGGAGATAGTGCACTCAGAGTCAATTATTAGGTCACCGGTACGTGATTGTAATGATTGAGGGAGGACCTATCCCGGTAGGACAGTGTTACTCGAGATGATAGTATGCTATCTGGTTTACCTTTATCATCGTGTACTGCTTTAGGTGACCTGACACGTCGCTATTACACGTTGATAGAGCCCCTAGGATTCTTGCTTAACCACCAGCAGTATGAGGGCGATCATATAAGTGGGAGCTGGGGTCTATAAGCTTATCCTTAAAAGGTCCCTAGTCGTGGGAGTTTCGAGACTGGGCATCGATACTCCATTAGTAGACTAGTGTATACAGTCGAGACCCCGACGAGGGGCGGTGGCCGGTCTCACAAGCCACTGGTGTCAGTTGGATCACCTAAGATGTATACAGGTGCTCATTGGGTTATGAGTACACCGGACAGGACTCGCCGGGAACATGCTAGTTGGTCATATACCAGACGTCAGATGGCAGTTCCCTGGTGACATGTGTGCAGGTTAGTTCATCGACCTGGGGATCGTCATTTGTCTCGTGTGAGTTCCCACTGTACTTTGATTACTACCCTACCACGGCTCAAAGGAGTCGTGCAAACAGGTTTTAGTTGGGTACAGTCCCGAGCCACATGGAGGCAGTGAGCGTATCTTCAGGGGTTCGTCTCTCCCGGTATTGGGGGTGAGGTCGTGCTGTGTCTAGGAGAGCCATTACACAAAGTCCTTGGCCAAGGCAAGGAGATTTATTGGTAGGTATTCCAGTAGTATCTCAGGGTGTTCTGGGCTACACTCCGACACGACTTGTACCGCTTTTGGGGGTCTGACTTTTACCAACCCCCTAGGCCCGCCATGCGATACTCATAGACGAACGGACCGGACTGTACGGATATTGTCACTGACAGGCTCAGTAGGGTTGTCAGGCTGAGTTCACTCGCAGACGTCCCTTTTAGTCAATACTTGGTAGCCCGTTACGTATTGGCTTATACCTCTGACGTGCTAGTGGTTAAATCCACAACCGAGGTGTTGACGAGTCTTTAGAGTCCCCCACATTCAGTTACTCAGCTTTCGGGCGAAAGGTTGTAGAGGCCGTATGGAGATATAGCAAGGTCCGATCAGATACGTGCGGTATTGCACGGATCAGGATCGGACAGTTTGTACTATAGGCCGTATGGTTATATGGCAGGGTTCGATCAGATACGCGCGGTATTGCACGGATCAGGATCGAACAGATATTACTAGCCGGCTTTGGTTTAAGCCGGATCCTAGTATAGTACAGTGTAGATTTTGTCTCATTGCATTTGTATTTCGGTCGGAATACAAATGCGGGTGTGTATGCACAGTATCGGGGTTTTTCCTGTAATTTATTACGGGACCAGTTTTCTGGAGTTGCCAGTTTGTTTTCCGTTTCGGCCAATTTTCCTTTGATCGTTCATTGGCCGACGTTTGGTGGAGGAGGGTTTATTTGCATTGTTGCAAATAGGCTTTTTGTGGAGGGGGTCTTTGCTTATTGTAGCATCATGATGGTTTTCATGATGTGCACCATCATTGACTTCTCCTTCTCATGATGGCTTGACCATTGTAGGTTATGATTGGCTTTTGGAGTGTTGGGTTTTGTTCTCTCATCATCTCTTTTCATCATTGCTTCCACCCACCCCCTTGACTTTTCTCTTTCTCTCTCCAATCACACTTGAGAAGGGGGGGCCGGCCATTCCTATGGAAGGGAATGGAATGGGGCTCATTTTTGTGGGGTGGTATTTTTGCTTCTCATGTTTTGGCTAGAAAAGTCCTCTAGCTCATTTTCCTAAAGTTGTTCTCCTTTCCTCCACCAATGGCAATTCCACAATCCCCAAAAAGTGAGACATGGTTCTTCACACATTCTACAGCAAATCTTGGGCACGTCGAGTAGCCGGCTTCGTGCCCGAGTTGCCTCGGCATTGAGGTGGGAGCCCGTAAAAGAAGTAGGCGATGTGGTGCACTTCCGGCGACGAGGAGGAGACGGGACATTCCGCAGGAGATCGGGACGATGATGAGAAGACCGGAGGACTTGGATCGTCGGTATATCTCTCTTCCCTTTCTTGTTGGTAGCTAGGACTAATTAATAGTTCGATCCGGGTAGTAGTGCGCGGCGGTTTGCCAGTTTAAGAAAATTTAAAGTTTATCACCGCTTCCGCTTTTGGCCGTCGGATTGACGGCCGGGGCGCCGCCGTGCACTTACACGTATTACATTCTCGCGATGAATGTGTCGAGTGGTTGTATGCGATATAACCTAGTTATCGAATTAAGGATTGATTCGATAAATCGATACATTGTATACTAGTCGGTTGTGTGCGACATGACCGGATCATTGAATCAAGTGTTGATTTAATGATTTAATGCATAATAATATATTTGATATATTACTTTGCATTAACTAGTATTGGTTCACTTTAAATTGATTTTCTCACTTGAAGTTCACAAGTTGTATATGTGATATACTTTTGTGCACTTGATTGTATCATGTTTGATGATACATGCTTACTTGAGTTTGTGTAAAGATTGAACCATGGTTATTTAAATGGTTAGGGTTTTGTTTTTCATTTTCTTATTCATTTATTTATTTGTTTATTCATTTTGGAATATGATTAGCATAAAGAGAAAATGGTGGCTAACTTTGTTTGTTGTTGAAGCTTCTTGAAGACTTTGACCAAGTGACCATTTTGTCTCATGCTTAACCCTAACCATTCCATTTAACCATGATTAACTCTCTACAAATTACCATGGTTTGAATATTATAAGTATTCATTTTTCTTTTGGATTTAAAAACAACTTATCATATTCATTTCTTTCTTCTTCTTCTTCATGAGCAAGGAAGAAAAGCTTGCTACATCAATGGCAAGTGATGAAAACAAGTGAGAAATCCAATTCTAAAGTGAACCCACTTCCTATTTCTTCATCCTCTACCTCTTGCCAAGTAGTAGAGTGTGTTTTCTTCACAAGTTTCATGACTTGGTGAAGTGGGAGCTTGATCTTGTGATGCCTCGACGTAGATCATCTTCGGCACGAAGCCGATGACCTAGCCCGCTTTTTCTCCGATGAAACCGACGCTAGAGCCCGGGATTTGATTTGGACAGTGAGGAGACTTCATTGCGGAGCTATGGAGGTGGAGCACCGGATCTACAAAGGTTGTATTTCCGTTCTCTTAGTAAAGTAGTTTACTAGTTGCATCTTGCGCCTAAATTTCTAGCCAACGATCCGTATTAGGGTTTCTCAGCACCGATAAAATTTGAAATTGGCATGGTTGATGCCTTGTGAGACCTCATTAGAGTGCCTAGGAACCCTACACGGATGAGACGGCCTACTACTCCTGCGGAGGGGTGCGGGAATGTCCTGTTCTTCTTGAACTACCGGTTTTACCAAACTTTCAGTAACAGCTTGTGGTTCTGGAATTTCTTCCAGTTCTTTTTCGCTCCCACTCTTCTGATTTTCTAAAAATTCAGTTTCCAAGAAGCGGGCATGACGAGAAACAAAAACCTTTTGTTCCTCTGCGTAATAGAAACAATATCCCATAGAGTTCTTTGGATATCCTACAAACTTACACTCTACTGAGCGTGCCTCGAGCTTGTCCGGATGCTGCTTTTTTACAAAAGCTGGACATCCCCATGTCTTCAGGTACTGAAGATAGGGTTTCTTCCCACTCCACATCTGATATGGTGTGGTAGGCACAGTTTTGGTCGGAACTCTGTTCAAAAGATATGCCGCTGATTCTAGCGCATAACCCCAGAAACATCGTGGTAACTCAGCATTACTCATCATGGATCGTACCATATCCAATAGGGTTCGATTCCGTCTCTCCGATACACCGTTATGCTGTGGAGTGTATGGAGGAGTAAGCTGAGAGAGAATTCCTTTCTCTTTTAGGTAACCTAGGAACTCGGCACTCAAGTATTCACCACCTCGATCAGATCTAAGTGTCTTGATACTTTTGCCGGTTTGGTTTTCTACTTCATTCTTATACTCTTGGAATTTCTCAAAAGCCTCGGATTTATGTTTCATCAGATAAATGAATCCGTACCTTGAGTAATCATCCGTGAAAGTAATGAAATAGGAAAAACCACCTCTTGCATGTGTAGACATTGGACCGCCTACATCGCTGTGTATGAGTCCTAAGAGCTCGCTCGCTCTTACTCCTTGTCCAGTAAATGGAGTCTTTGTCATCTTTCCTTTGAGACAAGATTGACAAGTGTCATAAGTTTGATATTCGAACGAGTCCAAATATCCTTCTCTATGCAACTTAGTCAACCTTCTCTCATTGCTGTGACCCAGTCTACAATGCCATAAGAAAGCTTTATTTAAATCTGGAGACTTTCTTTTAAGTGTGTTCTGGACATTGAAAATTTGGAGTTGGTTTAAAACATATATACCGTTATTTAGTGTACCGGACCCAATCAAACCATGATTAAGGTGGATGTTAACAACATCTCTTACAAACGTGAAATCATAACCTTTATTTGATAACAAGGAAACTGATATGATATTACACGTTAAGCTTGGTACAAAAAACAGTTATGTAAAACCAAAATGTGTCCACTCGTCAATCCTAGGTGATAATCCCCGACGGACGCAGATCCCACGCTAGCTCCGTTAGCAACCTTTAGGGTCATATCACCTTCCTTCAGCACTCTACGGTTTCTCAGTGCCTGCAATGAATTGCAAATATGAGATCTTGATCCGGTATCCAATACCCAGGAAGTAGAGTTGATCGACAGACAATTCTCAATTACAAACACACCTGAAGTCGAAGCCACAGCTTGCTTCGGTTCCTGGTTCTTGGCGTTCCATGCCTTGCAATCCTTCTTCCAGTGCCCTTTCCTGTGACAATGGAAGCACTCATCCTGGCCAACTACCGGTACCGCAAACTTTTTCTTTCCCTTCCCTCCCACCTTACTAACACCTCCTCTAGGTTTGGTGGCGGCCTTCTTCTTCCTTCCTTTGGCCCTAGCCTTGGACCCGGAAGAAGATGCACCGCTAACAAACATAGTGGGTGTTTCCCTTGTTTTCTGCAAGGTGCCCTCTGCACTCCTTAACATGTTCAGGAGTTCCGGAAGTTCAACTTCTTTTCTTTGAAGGTTGAAGTTTAGGATAAACTGGGCGTAGGTGTGAGGAAGGGACTGGAGAATAAGGTCTGTATAGAGCTCATTATCCAAAGTCGTCCCAAGGTCTGCGAGCTCTTCAATATAGCCGATCATCTTTAGGACATGTTCTCCTACCGATGACCCGACAGCCAACCTCGCTCGAAACAAGTTCTTAGAGGTCTCGTATCTTGCTATACGAGATTGCTCTCCATAAAGTTCATTTGTATGGAGAAATATGCCATCTAGGTTCATATCCTCGTGCCTCCTCTGATGTTCATTGTTCATTGAGGCAAGCACGATGCACTTGGCTTTCGCGCAATCTAAATCCCAGGTTTTGCGGATTTCCTTATCCGCATTGCTGGATTTGGGACCAGGGACAGCAGGTGCCGTAGCGGTGAGGACGTACCCCAATTTTTCATAGGTCAAAGCCATTTTGACATTCCGCAGCCAATCTTTATAGTTTGGCCCTGTCAGTATATTTTTCTCTAAAAGTAACTTAAGTCCAGTCATTTTCAGGGTCGCTGCAATTAGGAGAGAGAGAAGAAAACTCTTTAGCATGATGCTCTTGCAAGTTTAGAGTGGTTTTTAGTTTATCTAAACTGGATGGCTCCCACTGTTTCTCGAATCCTTCCTCAAACCATAAAAGAAGAATTAGCCAGGACTATTCTCACTGTACAATACTTGCTTAACCGTTCAGCCAGGCTAGTGTCGATACTTCGAGGGAGGTTTTCCAACGCTTTCGCGAAGTTCCTTAATTAAATAACCTCTTTTCTCTGGGGCGTAACCCCGCTGACACCTTTCTTGACACCTACTTGGTTTATAGCATTGATCGTTAAGTGACGAATCTCCTGATAAGTAGCATATACTCACAGTAGGATCGGGATCCAAATATCATCGTATGATAATGTTGAAGGAATCCTACCAACATTCATCAAACTCCAAATGGTATGCATCTCTTTGCAAATTTCAGTTTCTTTAGAAATTCCCGATATAGGTTTTTGCCCCATGCACTTATGACCTTGACGTAAGCCAACAAATCATAAGTCACATGTCAAGTTCTGCCCATCATTATCTTGTTAATTTGAACCCACCCGTATATACCCTTGACGTAAGCCAACAAGGTAATGCGACTGTCCCAAACCAACACATCTATCTACGCAACAAATGAATACCCAGTATGTTAGTTATGTATATGCCGTAGAGGCCATTGTTGTACATATGATGTATATTATAATGGATGCTTGGTTATATATAGAGATGACTTTCTTGCTCGTCATGATAGTATGCTATTTGGTTTCACTTTATCTTAACATGTTGACTTGTATTGGTTTACTGTTTTACTCTCATATGTTGATAAAGCCCTTAGGGTTTGTACTCGACTACTGGGACTATGATGAGATCATACTAGTGGGGCCGCGGTAGTCGATGAGTACATCCTATAACTGTTCCTAGTCGAGGGTATATCGAGACAGGGCATCGATACACCAGAGTAGACTAGCGTATGCGCATCTTGACCCATATGATGGGCGATGGATGATCCCATATCCATCGGTGTTAGACATCAGAGATGGTGTACGGGTGCTCAGTGGAGACTGGGTACACTGGACGGACTCGCCGAGAACTCCCAGATGGTGATATACCACACGTCAGATGGCAGTTCTCCGGTGACACAGGTACAGCGTAGTCTGAAGACCCGAGATTGTCATAGAGTCTTGTATGATTCCCACTGTGCTTTGATTTCCACCTTACCACGTCCAAGAGGGCGTGCAAAACGGTGGCTTTTGGGTACAGTCCCGAATCACATGGAGGCAATGAGCGATAGGAGGGGATTCGTCTCTCCCGGTATAGGGAGTTGATGTTGTGCTGTGTTTGATTGGCTATAACTGGAAGTCCCTGGCCAGGGCTGATATAGAGATTTACTAGTAAGTGTTACTAGTAGTTTCTCGACCCGTTATGAGCCACACATCGACACGACTTATCGGTTACTGGGGTCTGACGTATACCACCCCTAGACTTGATATGCGACATATCAGACGAACAGACCGGACTGTTCGGGAGTGTTACTGGTTGGATTCACAGGAGAACGCACAGGCTAGCTTGTTGATCTTCTGATCGATCAATACCTGGGTGGCTGTTACGTTTAGCTGACCGCTTACAGCTTGTGGGTGTTTGATATGATCATCACCTGCTACCGGCGTATTGACGATTCTTTAGAGTCCTACACAGAGGTTTCTTGGCTCAGGCGAAACGGAGTAGTGGCGCATATGTGATATGTGCAGGAACGAGAATAATGCGATATGGGATACCGTATTATATTCTCAGGATATTTAGATATGAACCGGGTCATCGGATCAAGTGTTGATTCGATGAATCGGTACATGATATATTAGTCGGTAATATTCGATATAGCCGGATCGTCGAATCAAGTGTTGATTCGATGATTTAATGTATTATAATATATATGATATATTGTATTACATTATCTAATATTGGCTAGCTTTATTATTTCATTTTCTCAGTGGATGATACATTGATATATATGCGATATATGTTAATTGTATTATTTTCTTTTGTTGCAAATATATAATATATATGTGATATATATTATTGTGACATGATATGATTAATTGTTAAACATGTTTAAGGATGATTATTTGAGGTTAGGGTTTGATTAGGGTTAGATGCTTCAAGTTCCTTCTAGAAGCATTTTTCTTTTTGTCATGGTTGTGATATTTTGTGATGACACATTTTTTAACTTAACCAAACCCTAACTCTAGTTGTTTCTCTACTCATTCTTAGCCATTCATCCTTGACCATGGTTATATATCAATCATATGTTTTATTTCTATTCATCACAAAAGGATTTGAGATGATCATTATTCTTTTCCATTATCATCTTCTTCCTTCTTGATAAGCTCTCTTGAAAATCCTAAAGTGACGATTAAAAATGAGAAAATGATTTAAAAAGAAAGCAAAATTACTACTCTCTCATCCTCATCTCATCTAGCCCATGGGATTAGTGTGTTCTTCTCTTTTGAGTGAGAAAGCTTGAGTCGAAGCAACTTCAAGGTAGATCATCGGAGAATTGGAATACTTCGAGCTAGCACGGATCGTTCGAGTCGTGGAGCCTCTCATGAGTCCGGGAGATCATGGATCGCGGCAAAGGGACTTCTACTCGGAGCTTGTGAAGTGAAGGAGCGGACTACAAAGGTTGTAATCCCTCACACTTAGATAAAAGTTATCTTATTGCATGTTTAACCCTAATAATCTAGCAAAGATCCCGGCTTTGGGTTGTTCGGCACGTCTAAAATTTAATCCGGGCATGTTTGATGCCTTATGAACCTTCACAAGAGTGCCTAGGAACCCTACAGTGGTATCAAAGCCTAGCTAGAGCATTAGGCGATGTGTTTACGAAGTTAAAACTCCGATCGAACCCGAAACGACAAAATTGGACCCCTCTCTGGAAATTTTTTAAATTTTGGGATTTTTCTGTATTAAAAATACGTAAAAAAATCATCAGGGAATTCTAAGAATTACCATGAAACACGGGCCCACAATTCCACCAACTCAGCGCGGAACCGCGGCAGGAACATGGTTCTCGCGGCGGTTTCGCGGCTGAATTGTAGGATTGTGACACGTGGCTTCATGGTATAATCCGTAGGTACTTGTTGATGCTTCTGGGTATTTTTAATCTGTTTCAGGTGTTTAAAATTCTGGGGTTTGTTTTGTAATAGTAGACTCGATCGGAAATTTTAAATTCGTATTTCTTTCCGGATATTTAGAAACTGTTAAACTATTTGAACGGATATCATTAACTTACTGTTTCCCGGTACGGCAAACTTTCAAGTGTTGAAATTTATTCGGGTTTAAATCTTTCGGAAAAATTGTACAAGTTAAGCGGTGGACCCTCTAGAAGACAACAAACCTTAACTCGATTATGTGACCGTCTTGAACTGCCTTTTGAACCTTCGGGTTTGGGGCAGTACGGCGTGCCACATGTGAGGCGTTGGCTTGACCCTTCTACGGCTGGATCACCGGTACTGTGACATATTTCTGGGATAATTTGAACTCCGCTCAAGTGTTGAGCAGTTTAGGAAATTTTAAGTGTTTGATTATCTGTTCAGAAAGTTTAATACTGTCTATTTATCTGGAATGTGATACAATATGTGGAATTCATAGAGTTAGGCATGAAATGCGGAGTATGTGATATTTCGGATTTACGATGTCTAAAGTGATTGTGGATTCCAAATATTGTAGTTTTACACTTTCTTTTCTGTGACCGTAAGTGTAATATGTGATATCGCCGGTTTCGTTGCTATATGTCAATGACAATTGGGATGCGCATATTTACTTACGTTGATGATATGAGATATTATGTGTTGCTGTGATATGTTATATTGGATCGTCGCGTTCTGAATAGCCGGGGGTTTTATGTGAGTTGAGGGTTTTTATTTTCATTCATGTAAAATTCATTTGTAATGTAATATTCTTTTATTTGGGGCACTTCCAGGTTGCGGTTGCTGTCACCAGTGTATATTATTTACTTTTCCGCATTAGGTAGACCCAAGGAGGGGAGCACAAGTAACCGGGTTCTAGGGTCCAGTGGGAGGCCATCTCGAGGAGTCGAGACCGGGTCTCCTAACCCTAGAATTGGCAGTGTTACTTGCCGCTCTCGTAGGGGTCTTGGGATGTGGGTTTGGCTATTCGTCGCGACCGTGGAATCCGTGTTTTATACAGGCTCGTATTGAAAACACGGACGTCCTAGTATATCCAATATTTCATATATGTTCTTCTGCTGCAATGTTCTGTGATAAGATCATATTACTGCCTGAGACGAATGCTTATACTATATATATATGCTGATATATAAATATTACTGCTTTCGTTTCTTCTGTGATGCTTAGGAAGCATAAGCTGATGGGATTTTTATTAATGAGATTAATAAAAGAAAAGAAACCTAAAGATGTTGTAGAATCAAAAAAAAAAACTTTATAAAAAGGTGTAGCTACAGTTTTGCTTTGCACAGTGATATATATGATATATCCTGCACCTTATTCGATGAGGAAAGGACCGAGATCCCTTCATCGGGAGTGACTCCTTTAGAGAAACTGGCAGATGCTACAACACTCGGTTTGTCTTTTGATTGTTTTTAGAATTTTGCTTTGCACAGCGATATATATGATATATCATGCACCTTATTCGATGAGGAAAGGGCCGACGATCCCTTCACCGGGAGTGACCCCTTTAGCGAAACTAAGAAAAGCCTAAAAAAACACTCCTTTTGAAAAACTTCACTCGATTCTACGACGATATCAAGTTCATTACGCTCAGGGTTTTCAGAAAAACCTGCGTAGCCCTCCGTCATTTCAGATAAGTAATCTTTAGTATTCGTGCTACGGTAGTTTGGCATGCGTCAAGGCGTAGTGTACGGTAGCTGATTATTACTTATCTGCAGCATGAGATGCGATTGGATTAGGGTATTCGTACGGCGTTGTTTGGCATGCGTCAAGGGTCGTACGGGTGGGTTTAATTCAATCACGAAATGTACGGGTTGAACTTGACTAGTGCACTATGGGTTGTTTGGCATGCGTCAAGGTCATAGCACACTAGGGGTAAAAGCTTTATCGGGAATTTCAAGCGTTGAAATTTGCAATGAGATTGCATACCTTCTATGAGATAGTTGGATCCCGATACCCACTGCGAGTAAGAGTTACTCCTGGGAGAGTTTTACACAGGACAATTAGTCATTCAAGTAGGTGTCTAGAAAAGTGTTAACGAGGTTACGCCTCTGGGAAAACGAGGTTTACTTTAATTAGGTCCGTGCGGTAGCACGGGGAACCTCCCTCAAAGTACCGACACTGATCTAGCTGAAATATTGACGAAATTGTAAGGTGTAATTAATCCCGGCTAATCTTACCTTTTAGGGTTTTAAGGTAGATTTGATAAAACCAGTGGGAGACATCCTGATTAGATAAGATAATAACCAATCTAATCTTGCAAGAGCATACGCTAAAGTGTTTTCTTCTCTCTCTCTCCAGGTAGCGACCATGTCAGGCTATAATCAAGATAATAATATGGATGTATTGACTAAACCTAATTATTGTACTGAGCAAGGGAACGTTAGACCCGTTCTTTCTTATAAGAGTTATAAGACTGAACAGGAAACAGGAGAATATCTGGATTCTCAAGCCGCCCAAAAGAACATGCATGTTGATGCATCTTCTACGGGTGTGTTAGTTATTGAGAACTGTTTCTCAGTTCACCCTACGTCCTGGGTATTAGATACCGGATCAGGATCCCACATATGTAAACAGTTACATGGGCTACGTAAAGGTAGAGAACTGGGAAAAGGTGATCATTCCGTTCAAGTAGGGAACGGTGCAAGTATTGTAGCCAAAGCAGTTGGCGAATATCACCTTGTATTACCAAGTCGTAATACACTGATTCTAAATGAATGCTATTATATACCGAACATGATGTGCAACATTATATCAGTCTCTTTATTAAGTAAAGAAGGATATAATTTTGTAGTACAGGATAATGTTATGAACATATTCCTAGATCAAAAGTTGATTGCATCAGGCTCGTTACATAATGGCATATTCATTCTAAATCAGAATACAGTCCTGAATATACAAAACACACACAAGAGGAAAAGTTCAGATATGAACGAATCCTACTTGTGGCATTGTAGACTTGGTCATATCAATGCGACACGACTGGCTAAGTTACATAAAGATGGTTATTTGAATCCGTTCGAATTATCATCTTATGATACTTGCCATTCATGTCTCAAAGGAAAAATGACCAAAGCTCCGTTTAGTGGACACGGAGAAAGAGTTACCGAACTCTTAGGACTGGTACATAGTTGTAGGGTTCCTAGGCACCCTAATGAGGTCTCACAAGGCATCGATCATGCCAAATTAAAAATTCTAGGTGCCGAGAAACCCGACTACGGACCGTTTGCTAGAAATCTAGGCGAAAAACAATCTAGTTAACAATTAACTAAGGGAATACGGAAATACAACCTTTGTAGATCCGGTGCTCCACCTCCATAGCTCCGCAACGAAGTCCTCTCCGCTATCCAAATCAAATCCGGGCTCTAGCATCGGCTTCGTCGGAGAATAAGCGAGCTAGGTCGTCGATGTCCATGCCGAAGATGATCTACGTCGAGGCATCGCTAAATCAAGCTCCGACTTCACCAAGTCAAGAAACTTGTGAAGTAAACACACTCTACTACTTTGCAAGAGGTAGAGGATGAAGAAATAGGAAGTGGGTAGACTTTAGAATTGGATTTCTCACTCTTTATCATCAATCACCATTGATGACTACAAGCTTTTCTTCTTGAGTTCAAGGAAGAAGAAGAAGAAAATGATATCATAAGTTAATCAAAAATGAAAAGTAAAAAGAATACTTATCATAATTGAACCATGGTCAAGTGTAGAGAATAAATCATGGTTAGTGGGATGGTTAGGGTTAAGCATGAGACAAAATGGTCACTTGGTCAAAGTCTTCATGAAGCTTCATGAACAAAACAAAAGAAGCCACCATTTTCTCATTTGCTTTTCATTTTCCAAAATGAATAAATGAATAAATAAATAGATATGAAAATGTAAACCCTAACCATTACATAACCATGGTTTAAACTTTACACAAAACACAAGTAAACATGTATCATCAAACATGATACAATTAAGTGCACAAAAAAACATATCGCATATGCAATGCGCACACCCGAGTGAGAAAATCCATTTAAAGTGAACCGATACTAGTTAATGCAAAGTAATATATCAAATATATAATTATGCATTAAATCATTAAATCAACTCTTGATTTAACGATCCGGTCATATCGCATATAACCGGCTAGTATCCAATGTATCGGCTTATCGAATCAATCCTTGATTCGATAATTAGGTTATATCGTATACAACCATTCGACACATTGATCGCGAGAATGAAATACGATATCATATACACGCATTACTCTCGGTCCCGCACATATCTCATATGCGCTCCTATTTCGTTTCGCTTGAACCAGGAAACCTCTGTGTAGGACTCTAAAGACTCGTCAATACGCCGGCAGCAGGTGATGATCATATCAAGCACCCACAAGCCGCAAGCGGTCTGCTAAACGTAATGGACACCTGGGTATTGAGCGATCTGAAGATCGACGAGCAAGCCCGCTCACACTCCAGTGAATCCAACCAGTAACACTACCGTACAGTCCAGTCTGATCGTCTGATATGTCGCATATCTTGCCTAGGGGTGGTAAACGTCAGACCCCAATAGCTCGATAAGTCGTGTCGATATGAGGTCTATAACTGTTCGAGAAACTACTGGTAACACTTACCAGTAAATCTCAGCAACCCTGGCCAGGGATTTCCTGTTATAGAAAATCGAACACAGCGCAACATCAACCTCCTATACCGGGAGAGACGAATCCCCTCCTATCGCTCATTGCCTCCATGTGACTCGGGACTGTACCCAAAAACCACCGTTTTGCACGCCCTCTTAGACGTGGTAAGATGGAAATCAAAGCACAGTGGGAACCACACAAGACTCTATGACGATCTCGGGTCAACAGACTACTCTGTACCAGTGTCACCAGAGAACTGCCATCTGACGTGAGGTATAATACCATCTGGGAGTTCTCGGCGAGTCCGTCCAGTGTACCCAGTCTCTACTGAGCACCCGTATATCATCTCCGATGTCAAACACCAATGGATATGGGATCATCCATTGCCCATCTGTATGGGTCGAGAAGCTATACGCTAGTCTACTCTGGTATATCGATGCCCCGTCTCGATACACCCACGACTAGGGACTTTGAACGATGTACTTATGGACTACCATGTCCCCACTAGTATGATCCGCATCATAGTCCAGGTAGTCTTGTACAGATCCTAAGGGCTTTACCAACATGTAACAGAGAGACAATCAGTATACACGTTAAGGTAAAGATCAACCAGATAGCATACTATCATGTCGAGCAAGAAAGTCCTCCCTATATACGTCCCAGCATCCACTACAATATACATCCTATGTACAGTAATGGCCTCTAGGGCATACATATAACTAACAATCCCCCACTTGCACTAGGGCCATCTGATAGCAGTGGTTGTAGTATCTCATACTCAACCATCCCATAAAAGTCTCTCTCTGGGAACAGGCCTTTGTGAGTGGATCCGCTGTGTTGTCCTCTGAGTCTACTCTCCTTACCTCGATCTCCCTGGAGATCAACCATCTCCATGATCAAGTGATACTGCCTTAGAATATGTCTGGATCGCTGATGGGACCGGCGTTCCTTGGCATAAGCCACAACTCCATTGTCACACAATGGGAGGAACTAAATTCATCTCATGAACCAATATACACCCAGACAGCCACTTTGGTAGCATCTTAAGTAGCGATGTATCCAGCCTTTATCGTCTAGTATGCCACGGTATCTAGCTTGGAACTCTTCCAACATACCGTCCCTTTACTGAGGGTAAAGACAATGCCTGTGACTGACATTCAGTCGTCTTTATCACCCTGGAACACTTCCAGTGATTCTCCCCAGGATCGATTGATACCATCTCACTACAACTAGTAAGAATCCTAACATCCAATTAAATCTATCTCATAGATCCAAAATCCAGGATTTAGTAGGTATCACTTTGATCCTTTGTGGAGAATCATTGTGATAAGCGGATATTGATCGACCGTAGCATAGGAAACTCCTTCCTTATCAAGAGTATGTCATCCACGTACTCTACGAGGATCACCACCATACTCCCTACTACCTTTTTGTATATACAAGGTTCATCTACCATTTTGATGATGTCAAACTCTTTGACTACTTCATCAAAACAGATGTTCCAACTCCGCGATGCCTGCTTTATCCTATAAAGCATCTTGCACACATTTCCGCTGCTCCCACTGTCTACGAAGCCCTCTGGCTGTGTACTTATAGACGCACTCTTCTAAAACATCATTTAGAAAAGCAGTCATGACACCCAACCACCAGATATCGTAGTCATGGTATGTAGCCGTGACAAGTAGGATCTGGATGGACTTAAGCATAGATCCTTAGAAAAAGGTTTCATTATGATCCATATCTGGTCAATTATGCAAACCTTTAACAAGTCTAGCTTTGAAAGTCTCAACTTTTCCATCTACACCAAGTAATCTTCTCAAGATATACTTGCTCCTGATGGGGATTTAACCCTTCAGATATAGCAACCAAAGTCCATACTTTGTTGGTGTATAAGGATTCCATCTCAGATCACTAAGCATCCAGCCATTCTTATAGAGTCTTACTCCTGATGGCCAGCTCGAAACTAGTTGGGTCATCATCTCATGATGCAGTCCTCGCTCCCACTGTCATAGAGAAAACGAAGTATCTCTCAGGTGGGTGAGGAACCCTACTAGATCGGCGGAGAGGCTGAGGTTCGTTGGTTTCCACTGAATCCTCTGGTTGTACCAAATCATGCTGTAGTTTGTATAGCTGGAACACTTTCAGTTCTACATAACAGACCTTGCCTCGAGCTTGTCCGGATTTTGCTTTTAGACATAGGCCGGACAACCCCAAATCTTAACTAGCTTAAGACATGGGCTCTTTCCTTTCCATATCTCATATGGAATGGTAGGCAACTGATTTGATTGGAACCCTATTCAATAGGTATGCAGCTTCTCAAGTGCATAACACCCAAAAGGAAATAGGTAGCTCAGTATTACTCATCATAGAGCACACCTTATCACATAGGGTGTAATAGCTCCACCCCGATATACCATCGTGCTATGGTGTATGCGGAGGAGTAATGCTGAGAAAGAATCTCATTCTCCTTTAGAAAAGTCCAGTATTTCCGTGCTCAAGTATTCTCCTCCTTGGTCTCATCATAGGATATAATACTTATACCAGTATTCTGGTTCTCTACTTCTCTCATATATTCTGTGAATATCTCAAAAGGTTCGGACTTGTGTTTCAACAGGAACATAGGTCTGAATCTAAAGAGATCATCAGAGAACGTAATGAAGTATAAAGAACCAGTCTTGGCATGTGTAGACAGGGGACCTACATACATCAACATGTATCATCCCAAGAGTTTACTAACTCTTTCTCTGTTACCAATAAACAGAGCTGTGGTCATCTTATCTTTGTGACACGACTGGCGAGTTTCACAAGATGTAAATTCAAACAGATTTAAATATGCATCTACATGTAACTTCAGCTAGTTGGGTCACATTGATCTGACCTAGTCTACAATACCTTAAGAAGGATCCGTTCATTTCTGAACTCTTCCTCTTATGTGTGTTCCATATACTAAGAACTGTAGTTTGATTTAGAACATTAATGCTTTTAGATAACGTGCCTGAACCGATCAACTTTTGATATAGGAAATGTTCAAAACATTATCCAACAATACAAAATTTTACCGTTTCTTTACTAATAAAGAGACAGATATGATTTTGTATATCAGGTTCGGTATCTAATAACATTCGTTCAGAATCAATGTATTGTAATACAGGGTGACAGTGACCAACAGACTTGGCTGCAACTCTTGCCCCGTTTTCTGCCTCATGAAACTTATCACCCGTTCTCAGTTCTCTACCTATCTGTAGCCCTATGTAACAGATTACATATCTGGGGTCCTGATCTGGTATCACATACCCAGGACGTAAAGGATACTGAGAAACAGTTCTCTGTAATGAACACACCCGAAGATGATGCATCAACATGCACTCTCTTCGTTTGGGCGGCATGGGAATTCTGGTAATCCCCAATTTCCTTCTCTGTCTTATAACAATTATAAGTTGGAGCGGGACCAACGTTCCCCAGCTCAGTATAACAAGCGGGTTCGGTCAATAATCCGTTTTATTATCTTGATTAAGGCGTGACATGGTCGCTACCAGGAGAGAGAGAGAAGAAAACACTCAGCGTGCGCTCTTGCAAGAATAGATTGGTTATTATTTTATCTAATCAGGATGGCTCCCACTGCTTTTTATCAAATCTTCCTTCAAACCCTAAAAGGAAAGACTAGCCGGGATTAATTACACACCACAAGTTCGCCAATCTTTCAGCCAGGCCAGTGTCGGTACTTTGAGGGAGGTCCCCCGTGCTTTCGCACGAACCTAATTAATGTAAACCTAGTTTTCCCAGAGGCGTAACCCCGTTGACACCTTTCTAGACACCTACTTGATCGGCTAATTATAATGCGTAAAACTCTCCCAGGAGTAACTCTTACTCGCAGCGGGTATCGGGATCCAACTATCTCATAGAAGGTATGCAATCTCATTGCAAATTTCAACACTTGAAATTCCCAATAATATTTTGCCCCTAGCGTCCTATGACCTTGACGCAGGCCAACAAACCATAGTGCGCTAGTCAAGTTCAACCCGTCATTTCCTGATTGAATTAAACCCACCCGCACGACCCTTGACGCAGGCCAACAAAGTCGCACGACTACCCTAATCCAATCACATCATATGCTTATGCAGATAAGTACCAGTTAGCTACCGCACACTACGCCTTGACGCAGGCCAACAAACGTAGCACGAATACTAACTACTACTTATCTGAAATGACGGAGGGCTATGACAGGTTTTTCTGAAAACCTATTGCGTAATGAACTTGATATCGTTGTAGAATCAAATGATTTTGAAATGGAGTTCTTTTGAGGCTTTTCTAGTTTTGCTAAAGGAGTCACTCCCGGTGAAGGGATCGTCGGTCCTTTCCTCGTCGAATGAGGTGCGGGATATATCATATATATCACTGTGCAAAGCACAACACTTAAAAGCAATCAAAAGACAAACCGAGGGGTGTAGCATCTGCCAGTTATTGCTAAAGGAGTCACTCCCGGTGAAGGGATCTCGGTCCTTTCCTCATCGAATAAGGTGCAGGATATATCTCATATACCGCTGTGCAAAGCAAGAACTGTAGCTACCTGTTTTATTTTGAAATTCGATTCTACAACATCTTAGGTTTCTTTTATTTCATTAATCACATTAATGAAGTCCCATCATTTAAGTACCTAAACTGTTAGTTATATGTATGCCCTAGAGGCCATTACTGTACATAGGATGTATATTGTAGTGGATGCTGGGACATATATAGGGAGGACTTTCTTGCTCGACATGATAGTATGCTATCTGGTTACCCTTTACCTTAACGTGTATGCTGATTGTCTCTCTGTTACATGTTGGTAAAGCCCTTAGGATCTGTACTTGACTACCTGGACTATGATGCGGATCATACTAGTGGGGACATGGTAGTCCATAAGTACATCCTTCAAAGTCCCTAGACGTGGGTATATCGAGACGGGGCATCGATATACCAGAGTAGACTAGCGTGTACCTTCTCGACCCATACAGATGGGCGATGGATGATCCCATATCCATTGGTGTTTGACATCAGAGATGATATACGGGTGCTCAGTAAAGACTGGGTACACTGGACGGACTCGCCGAGAACTCCCAGATGGTATTATACCTCACGTCAGATGGCAGTTCTCTGGTGACACTGGTACAGAGTAGTCTGTTGACCCGAGATCGTCATAGAGTCTCGTGTGGTTCCCACTGTGCTTTGATTTCCATCTTACCACGTCCAAGAGGGCGTGCAAAATGGTGGTTTTTGGGTACAGTCCCGAGTCACATGGAGGCAATGAGCGATAGGAGGGGATTCGTCTCTCCCGGTATATGGGGGTTGATGTTGCGCTGTGTTCGATTGGCTATAACAGGAAATCCCTGGCCAGGGTTGCTGAGATTTACTGGTAAGTGTTACCAGTAGTTTCTCGAACAGTTATAGACCTCATATCGACACGACTTATTGAGCTAATGGGGTCTGACGTTTACCACCCCTAGGCGAGATATGCGACATATCAGACGATCAGACCGGACTGTGCGGTAGTGTTACTGGTCGGATTCACTGGAGTGTGAGCGGGCTTGCTCGTCGATCTTCAGATCGCTCAATACCCGGATGGCCGTTACGTTTAGCAGACCGCTTGCGGCTTGTGGGTGTTTGATATGATCATCGCCTGCTGCCGGCGTATTGACGAGTCTTTAGAGTCCTACACAGAGGTTTCCTGGCTCAAGCGAAACGAAATAGGAGCGCATATGAGATATGTGCGGGACCGAGAATAATAAGAGTATGTGATACTGTATTCGATTCTCGCGATGTGACATTGATCGGTTATATGCGATATAGCCGGGTTATCGGATCAAGTGTTGATTCGATAAGATGTTACTAATGATACCAGTCGGTTATGTGCGCATGACCGGATCATTGAATCAAGTGTTGATTTAATGATTTAATGTATAATTATATATTTGATATATTACTTTGCATTAACTAGTATCGGTTCACTTTAGACGGATTTTCTCACTTGGTTCGTGCGCATTGCATATGCGATATGTTTTTGTGCACTTGTATGTATCATGTTTGATGATGCATGCTAACTTGAGTTTGTGTAAAGATTAAACCATGGTTATTCAAATGGTTAGGGTTTTGTTTTTCATATCTATTTATTTATTTATTTATTTATTTTCTTTTTGGAAAAAGAAATGAGAAGAATGGTGGCTTTCTTTGGATTGTAGTTGAAGCTTCATGAAGCTTTGTTCAAGTCAACCATTCTTATCTCATCCTTAACCCTAACCATTCCCACTAACCATGATTCATTCTCTACACTTAACTCTAGTTAAGATTATGATAAGAATTCATTTTCTTTTCTTTTTCTATTAACTTATCATATCATTTTTCCTTCTTCTTCTTCATTCTTCAAGTGAAGAAAAGCAAGGTCCATCAATGGTGATTGATGTTTTCAAGTGAGAAATCCAATTCTAAAGTTAACCCACTTCCTATTTCTTCATCCTCTACCTCTTGCCAAGTAGTAGAGTGTGTTTACTTCACAAGTTTCATGACTTGGTGAAGTTGAGAGCTTGATCTTGCGATGCTTCGACGTAGATCATCTTCGGCATGGACATCGACGACCTAGCTTGCCCATTCTCCGACGAAGCCGACTCTAGAGCCCGGATTTGATTTGGACAGCGGAGACGACCTCGTTGCGGAGCCGTGGAGGTGGAGGACCGGATCTACAAAGGTTGTATTTCCGTATTCTCATTAGTTAATTTTTTAACTAGTTCTTTTCGCCTAGACATCTAGTTATCGATCCGTAGTTTAGGGTTTGTAGGCACCATAATTTTTGAAATTGCCATGGTTGATGGCTTGGGAGACCTCACTAGTGTGCCTAGGAACCCTGCAGTGGTATCAGAGCCTAGCTAGAGCCTTAGACGAAGCGTAGACGGAGTTTGAAGTCCGATCGAACCGAAATCCAATTTCCAAATTGCTCTCTGTACTTTTTTGTAAAATGTGGATTTTTGCAAATTAAAAATATGCAGAAAAATCAGAAGGTAAATATAAGAATTACGATGCAAAAATTACCTAATGATCTTTTTAAAGTGCGGCGGAACCGCGGCATTAGCGTGCTAATGCGGCCCTTCCGCCGCCGTTTTGTCTTATTAGACACTCAATTTTGCACAGTAACTCCTATTTTTCAGTGCTGGTTTTCCTGGGAATTTTTAATCTGAAATAAAGAGTTGAGTATTTTGGGTTGTATTGGGAGTTCATATATTCGATCGGATTGTCAAACTTTGTCTATGTGTCGTTCCGGATAATTTTTTGAATATGTTAAAAAGTTCGACCGGATATAAATACCCAATTTTTCCCCTGTCGGGAAATTTCCAAGTGTTGGATTTTTCCGTAGTTTAACGACGTTCTAAGTAGTGCAAGTAACGCGATGGTCCCTCTAGAAGACACAAACCTTAACTCGATTATGTGACCGTCTTGAACTGCCCTTTGAACCTTCGGGTTTGGGGCAGTACGGCGTGCCACATGTGAGGGGTTGGCTTGACCCTTCTACGGCTGGACCGTTGGTACTGAGGTACGAACTGAATGTTGTTAGACTTATTTCATGTGTTGATCTGTATCGGGAAAAGTTGGGTGTTCGATTGTTTGATCGAAAAGTTTAACATTTTCTGTTTATCTGGAATGAGATACAATAATTGGAATTCACAATAAGTTATATGATAACTGAATGAATGTTATAAACGTAGCAATTTAGTCTCACTTGATCGGTTGCCACGGAATTTTGATGTGATCAAAAGTCCGTCGCAATCACGTAGCGTACGCGGATACTCGCCGGGTAAACTTAATAGACAGCTTTACTCCATAGCCCCGACCAAGTGACTGTAGGAGAACCCCGTCGCCGAAAGCATCCGTCTGGGTGCTCGCGGTAGCGGTGTTCCGCCTTGGTGCACTTCGTCGACGGTATCGGGGGTGCGGCTGCCTACTGAAGTTTGCGACGAGCATTCGATCAGGCTGTCGGGAATCTTGTTGAATTACCCGACTTGATATTGAAAAGTGTTTTCGATTTTGAGACTAAAATGCGGGGTTTATAATTGTTAGGCATGCGATGTCTAAGTAATTCATTTGGTCAGGCATGTGATGTCTGAGGTGGTTGCGGATTCCAACTGTTGTAGTTTTACACTTTCTTTTCTGTGACCGTAAGTGTAATATGTGATATCGCCGGTTTCGTTGCTATATGTCAACGACAATTGGGATGCGCATATTTACTTACGTTGATGACATGTGATGTTATGTGTTGCTGGATATGTTATATTGGATCGTCGTGTTTGAATAGCCGGGGTTTTTTTTGTGAGATGAGTGTTTTTCATTTTCATTCATGTAAAAACTTGTATGTAATATTCTTTTATTGGGGCGCTTCCAGGTTGCGGGAGTTGTCACCTGTTGTATATTATTTACTTTTCCGCACTAGGATAGACCCAAGGAGGAGGGCACAAGTAACCGGGTTCTGGAGTCCAGTGGGAGACCAACTCGAGGAGTCGGGTCCGGGTCTCCTAACTCCAGAATTGGTAGGGTTGCTTGCCGCTCTCGTAGGGGTCTAGGGGTGTGGGTTTGGCTATTCATCACGACCGTGGAATCCGTGTTTTATACTGGCTCGTATTGGAAACACGGACGTCCTAGTATATCCAATATTTCATATGATTCTTCTGCTGCGATATCTGTGATGTGATCATGTGATGTTCTTTGATAGATACAGTATATAGTATATATGATATATTATATAGACGTTACTTATGTTTTACACCCGCGCTAGCCCTGCCCTGCTCTGCCGTTAGTTACCTAACCTAACGGTGCACGAGGGGACATCGAGGCGAATGCGGATGGCATAAGTGTACGTCGTATTTATCTGTGATGTTTAGGTACTTAAATGATGGGACTTCATTAATGTGATTAATGAAATAAAAGAAACCTAAGATGTTGTAGAATTGAATTTCAAAATAAAACAGGTAGCTACAGTTCTTGCTTTGCACAGCGGTATATGTGATATATCCTGCACCTTATTCGATGAGGAAAGGACCGAGATCCCTTCACCGGGAGTGACTCCTTTAGCAATAACTGGCAGATGCTACACACTCGGTTTGTCTTTTGATTGCTTTTAAGAGTTTTTGCTTTGCACAGTGATATATACGATATATCCCGCACCTCATTCGACGAGGAAAGGACCGACGATCCCTTCACCGGGAGTGACTCCTTTAGCAAAACTAGAAAAGCCTCAAAAACACTCCATTTCAAAATTCATTCGATCCTACAACGATATCAAGTTCATTACGCAATAGGTTTTCAGAAAAACCTGTCGTAGCCCTCCGTCATTTCAGATAAGTATTAGTTAGTATTCGTGCTGCGGTTGTTTGGCATGCGTCAAGGCGTAGTGTACGGTAGCTAACTAGTGCTTATCTGCCAGCATATGATGCGATTGGATTAGGGTATTCGTACGGCGTTGTTTGGCATGCGTCAAGGGTCGTGCGGGTGGGTTTAATTCAATCAGGAAATGACGGGTTGAACTTGACTAGCAGACTATGGGTTGTTTGGCATGCGTCAAGGTCATAGCGAGCTAGGGGCAAAATATTATCGGGAATTTCAAGTGTTGAGATTTGCAATGAGATTGCATACCTTCTATGAGATAGTTGGATCCCGATACCCGCTGCGAGTAAGAGTTACTCCTGGGAGAGTTTTATACATTACAATTAGCCGATCAAGTAGGTGTCTAGAAAGGTGTTAACGGGGTTACGCCTCTGGGAAAACGAGGTTTACATTAATTAGGTTCGTGCGAAAGCACGGGGGACCTCCCTCAAAGTACCGACACTGGCCTGGCTGAAAGATTGGCGAACTTGTAGTGTGTAATTAATCCCGGCTAGTCTTTCCTTTTAGGGTTTGAAGGAAGATTTGATAAAAAGCAGTGGGAGCCATCCTGATTAGATAAAATAAAAACCAATCTATTCTTGACAGAGCGCACGCTGAGTGTTTTCTTCTCTCTCTCTCCTGGTAGCGACCATATCACGCCTTAATCAAGATAATAATACGGAATATTGACCGAACCCGCTTGTTATACTGAGCTGGGGAACGTTGGTCCCGCTCCAACTTATAATTGTTATAAGACAGAGCAGGAAATTGGGGATTACCAGAATTCCCGTGCCGCCCAAACGAAGAGAATGCATGCTGATGCATCATCTTCGGGTGTGTTCTTTACAAAGAACTGTTTCTCAGTATCCTCCGCGTCCTGGGTATGTGATACCAGATCAGGATCCCAGATATGTAATCTGTTACATAGGGCTACTGAAAGGTAGAGAACTGAGAACGGGTGATAAGTTTCATGAGACAGAAAACGGGGCAAGAGTTGCAGCCAAGTCTGTTGGTCACTGTCACCCTGTATTACAATACATTGATTCTGAACGAATGTTATTAGATACCGAACCTGATATACCAAATCATATCACTCTCTTTGTTAGAAAAGAAAGGATATAATTTTGTATTGTTGGATAATGTTTTGAACATTTCCTATATCAAAAGTTGATCGGTTCAGGCACGTTATCTAAAAGCATTGATGTTCTAAATCAAACTACAGTTCTTAGTATACGGAACACACACAAGAGGAAGAGTTCAGAAATGAACGAATCCTTCTTGAGGTATTGTAGACTAGGTCAGATCAATGCGACCCGACTAGCTTGAGTTACATAAAGATGCATATTTAAATCAGTTTGAATTTACATCTTGTGAAACTCGCCAGTCATGTCACAAAGATAAGATGACCATAGCTCTGTTTATTGGAAACAAAGAAAGAGTTAGTGAACTCTTGGGATGATACATGTTGATGTATGTAAGGTCCCCTGTCTACACATGCCAGGACTGGTTCTTTGTACTTCATTACATTCTCTGATAATCTTTCAAGATTCAGATATATGTTCCTGTTGAAACATGAGTCCGAGCCTTTTGAGATATTCACAGAATATAAGCGAGAAGTAGAGAACCAGATATAAAGGTATAAGTATTATGTCCTTTGATGAGATCAAGGAGGAGAATACTTGAGCACGGAATTCCTGGATTATTCTAAAGGAGAATGAGATTCTCTCTCAGCATTACTCCTCTGTATACACCATAGCACGATGGTATATTGGGGCGGAGCAGATACACCCTATTAGATAAGGTGTGCTCTATGATGAGTACTACTGAGTTACCTATTTCCTTTTGGGTGTTATGCACTTGAGAAGCTGCATACCTATTGAATAGGGTTCGAATCAAATCAATGCCTACCACTTCATATGTGATATGGAAAGGGAAGAGCCCATGTCTTAAGCTAGTTAAGATTTGGGGTTGTCCGGCCTATGTCTGAAAGCAAAATCCGGATAAGCTCGAGGCAAGATCTGTTATGTAGAACTGGAAATGTTCCAGCTATACAAACTACAGCACATGATTTGATAGAACCAAAGGATTCAGTAGATTCCAACGAACCTCAGCCTCTCCGCCGATCTAGTAGGGTTCCTTGCCCACCTGAGAGATACTTCGGTTTCTCTATGACAGTGGGAGCGAGGATTGCATCATGAGATGATGACCCAACTAGTTTCGAGCTGGCCATCTGGAGTGGGACTCTGTAAGAATGGCTGGATGCTTAGCGATCTGAGATGGAATCCTTATACACCAACAAAGTATGGACTTTGGTTGCTATATCTGAAGGGTTAAATCCCCATCAGGAGCAAGTATATCTTGAGAAGATTACTTGGTGTAAATGGAAAAGTTGAGACTTTCAAAGCTAGACTTGGTAAAGGTTTTTGTCATCGACCAGGCGTGGATAATGATGAAACCTTTTCAAGTAGCTATGCTTAAGTCCATCCAGATCCTACTTGCCACGGCTACATACCATAACTACGATATCTGGTGGTTGGGTGTCTTGACTGCTTTTCTAAATGATGATTTAGAAGAGAGCGTCTATAAGTACACAGCCAGAGGACTTCGTAGACAGTGGGAGCAGCGGAAACGTGTGCAAGATGCTTTATAGGATAAAGCAGGCATCGCGGAGTTGGAACGTCTGTTTTGATGTGTTAGTCAAAGAAGTTGACATCATCAAAATGGTAGATGAACCTTGTATAAACAAAAAGGTAGTAGGGAGTATGGTTGTGATCCTCGTAGAGTACGTGGATGACATACTCTTGATAGGGAAGGAGTTTCCTATGCTACGCTCGGTCAATCTCCGTTTATCACAATGATTCTCCATATAGGATCATAATGATACCTACTAACTCCTGGATTTTGGATCTATGAGATAGATCTAAATGGATGTTAGGATTCTCACTAGTTGTAGTGAGATGGTATCAATCGATCCTGGGGAGAATCACTGGAAGGGTTCCAGGGTGATAAAGACGACTGAATGTCAGTCGAAGGCATTGTCTTTACCCTCAGTAAAGGGACGGTATGTTGGAAGAGTTCCAAGCTGGATACCGTGACATACTAGACGATAAAGGCAGGATACATCGCTACTTAAGATGCTACCAAAGAGGCTGTTTGGGTGTGTATTGGTTCATGAGATGAACTATGTTCCTACCATTGTGAGACAATGGAGTTGTGGCTTATGCCAAGGAACGCCGGTCCCATCAGTGATCCAGACATATTCTAAGGCAGTAACACTTGATCATGGAGATGATTGATCTCCAGGGTGATCGAGGTTAGGAGAGTAGACTCTGAGGACAACACAGCGGATCCACTCACAAAGGCCTGTTCCCAAAGAGAGACTTTTATGGGATGGTTGAGTATGAGATACTGCAACCACTGCTACAGATGGCCCTAGTGCAAGTGGGAGATTGTTAGTTATATGTATGCCCTAGAGGCCATTACTGTACATAGGATGTATATTGTAGTGGATGCTGGGACATATATAGGGAGGACTTTCTTGCTCGACATGATAGTATGCTATCTGGTTACCCTTTACCTTAACGTGTATGCTGATTGTCTCTCTGTTACATGTTGGTAAAGCCCTTAGGATCTGTACTTGACTACCTGGACTATGATGCGGATCATACTAGTGGGGACATGGTAGTCCATAAGTACATCCTTCAAAGTCCCTAGACGTGGGTATATCGAGACGGGGCATCGATATACCAGAGTAGACTAGCGTGTACCTTCTCGACCCATACAGATGGGCGATGGATGATCCCATATCCATTGGTGTTTGACATCAGAGATGATATACGGGTGCTCAGTAAAGACTGGGTACACTGGACGGACTCGCCGAGAACTCCCAGATGGTATTATACCTCACGTCAGATGGCAGTTCTCTGGTGACACTGGTACAGAGTAGTCTGTTGACCCGAGATCGTCATAGAGTCTCGTGTGGTTCCCACTGTGCTTTGATTTCCATCTTACCACGTCCAAGAGGGCGTGCAAAATGGTGGTTTTTGGGTACAGTCCCGAGTCACATGGAGGCAATGAGCGATAGGAGGGGATTCGTCTCTCCCGGTATATAGGGGTTGATGTTGCGCTGTGTTCGATTGGCTATAACAGGAAATCCCTGGCCAGGGTTGCTGAGATTTACTGGTAAGTGTTACCAGTAGTTTCTCGAACAGTTATAGACCTCATATCGACACGACTTATTGAGCTAATGGGGTCTGACGTTTACCACCCCTAGGCGAGATATGCGACATATCAGACGATCAGACCGGACTGTGCGGTAGTGTTACTGGTCGGATTCACTGGAGTGTGAGCGGGCTTGCTCGTCGATCTTCAGATCGCTCAATACCCGGATGGCCGTTACGTTTAGCAGACCGCTTGCGGCTTGTGGGTGTTTGATATGATCATCGCCTGCTGCCGGCGTATTGACGAGTCTTTAGAGTCCTACACAGAGGTTTCCTGGCTCAAGCGAAACGAAATAGGAGCGCATATGAGATATGTGCGGGACCGAGAATAATACGAGTATGTGATACTGTATTCGATTCTCGCGATGTGACATTGATCGGTTATATGCGATATAGCCGGGTTATCGGATCAAGTGTTGATTCGATAAGATGTTACTAATGATACCAGTCGGTTATGTGCGCATGACCGGATCATTGAATCAAGTGTTGATTTAATGATTTAATGTATAATTATATATTTGATATATTACTTTGCATTAACTAGTATCGGTTCACTTTAGACGAATTTTCTCACTTGGTTCGTGCGCATTGCATATGCGATATGTTTTTGTGCACTTGTATGTATCATGTTTGATGATGCATGCTAACTTGAGTTTGTGTAAAGATTAAACCATGGTTATTCAAATGGTTAGGGTTTTGTTTTTCATATCTATTTATTTATTTATTTATTTATTTTCTTTTTGGAAAAAGAAATGAGAAGAATGGTGGCTTTCTTTGGATTGTAGTTGAAGCTTCATGAAGCTTTGTTCAAGTCAACCATTCTTATCTCATCCTTAACCCTAACCATTCCCACTAACCATGATTCATTCTCTACACTTAACTCTAGTTAAGATTATGATAAGAATTCATTTTCTTTTCTTTTTCTATTAACTTATCATATCATTTTTCCTTCTTCTTCTTCATTCTTCAAGTGAAGAAAAGCAAGGTCCATCAATGGTGATTGATGTTTTCAAGTGAGAAATCCAATTCTAAAGTTAACCCACTTCCTATTTCTTCATCCTCTACCTCTTGCCAAGTAGTAGAGTGTGTTTACTTCACAAGTTTCATGACTTGGTGAAGTTGAGAGCTTGATCTTGCGATGCTTCGACGTAGATCATCTTCGGCATGGACATCGACGACCTAGCTTGCCCATTCTCCGACGAAGCCGACTCTAGAGCCCGGATTTGATTTGGACAGCGGAGACGACCTCGTTGCGGAGCCGTGGAGATGGAGGACCGGATCTACAAAGGTTGTATTTCCGTATTCTCATTAGTTAATTTGGTAACTAGTTCTTTTCGCCTAGACATCTAGTTATCGATCCGTAGTTTAGGGTTTGTAGGCACCATAATTTTTGAAATTGCCATGGTTGATGGCTTGGGAGACCTCACTAGTGTGCCTAGGAACCCTGCATAAACATCACAGATAAATACGACGTACACTTATGCCATCCGCATTCGCCTCGATGTCCCCTCGTGCACCATTAGGTTAGGTAACTAACGGCAGAGCAGGGCAGGGCTAGCGCGGGTGTAAAACATAAGTAACGTCTATATAATATATCATATATACTATATACTGTATCTATCACAGAACATCACATGATCACATCACAGATATCGCAGCAGAAGAAACATATGAAATATTGGATATACTGGGACGTCCGTGTTTTCAATACGAGCCAGTATAAAACACGGATTCCACGGTCGTGATGAATAGCCAAACCCACACCCCTAGACCCCTACGAGAGCGGCAAGCAACCCTACCAATTCTAGAGTTAGGAGACCCGGACTCGACTCCTCGAGTTGGTCTCCCACTGGACTCCAGAACCCGGTTACTTGTGCTCTCCTCCTTGGGTCTATCCTAGTGCGGAAGAGTAAATAATATACGAGAGGTGACAACTTCCGCAACCTGGAAGCGTCCCAAATAAAAGAATATTACATACAAGTTTTTACATGAATGAAAATGAAAAACACTCATCTCACATAAAAACCCTCGGCTATTCAAACACGACGATCCAATATAACATATCCAGCAACACATAACATCACATGTCATCAACGTAAGTAAATATGCGCATCCCAATTGTCGTTGACATATAGCAACGAAACCGGCGATATCACATATTACACTTACGGTCACAGAAAAAAAAAGTGTAAAACTACAACAGTTGGAATCCGCAACTATCTCAGACATCACATGCCTGACCAAATGAATACCTTAGACATCACATGCCTAACAATTATAAACCCCGCATTTTAGTCTTATTATCGAAAACACTTTTCAATATCAAGTCGGGTAATTCAACAAGATTCCCGAAATACTGATCGAATGCTCGTCGCAAACTTTAGTAGGCGGCCGCATCCCCGATGCCGCTGACGAAGTGCACCAAGGCGGAACACCGCTACCGCGAGCACCCATACGGATGCTTTCGGCGACGGGGTTCTCCTACAGTCACTTGGTCGGGGCTATGGAGTGAGGCTGTCTATTAAGTTTACCCGGCGAGTATCCCCGTACGCTACGTGATTGCGACGGACTTTTGATCGCATGAAAATTCCGTGGCAACCGATCAAGTGAGACTAAAGTGCTACGTTTATAACATTCATTCAGTTATCTCATAACTATTTGTGAATTCCAATTATTGTATCCCATTCCAGATAAAATAGAAAATGTTAAACTTTTCGATCGAACAATCGAACACCCAAGTTTTCCCGATACAGCTCAACACATGAAATAAGTCTAACAACATTCCGTTCGTGCCTCAGTACCAACGGTCCAGCCGTAGAAGGGTCAAGCCAACGCCTCACATGTGGCACGCCGTACTGCCCCAAACCCGAAGGTTCAAAGGGCAGTTCAAGACGGTCACATAATCGAGTTAAGGTTTGTTGTCTTCTAGAGGGTCCATCGCGTTACTTGCACTACTTAGAACGTCGTTAAACTTCGGAAAAATCCAACACTTGGAAATTTCCCGACAGGGGAAAAATTGGGTATTTATATCCGGTCGAACTTTTTAACATATTCTGAAAATTATCCGGAAAAACACACAGACAAAATTTGATACTCCGATGGAAACACCGATTCCCCAAAACAACTCTAGAAAATTCAACTCTTGAATAAATATTAAAAATTCCCAGAAACACCATAAATAATATATAAGAATTACTGTGCAGAAAAGGATGCACAACACGACAAAAGGGCCGCGGATCCGCCGCCTGAGCCTACTGTAAGGCCGCGGATCCGCGCCCCATTTAATGAATCTTTCGCCTGAGTTTGCACAGTAATTCTTATATTATTTTACTGAGTTTTCTGAATATTTTTAATCTGGAAAAATCCCAGAATTTGGAAAACGTCCAGAGAGCTATTTGTAATAGGGTTTCGGGTTCGTTCGGATTTCAAAATCCGTCTAGACTTCGCCTAAGGCTCTAGCTAGGCTCTGATACTACTGTAGGGTTCCTAGGCACCTTAATGAGGTCTCACAATGCATCGATCATGCCAAATTAAAAATTCTAGGTGCCGAGAAACCCGACTACGGACCGTTTGCTAGAAATCTAGGCGAAAAACAATCTAGTTAACAATTAACTAAGGGAATACGGAAATACAACCTTTGTAGATCCGGTGCTCCACCTCCATAGCTCCGCAACGAAGTCCTCTCCGCTGTCCAAATCAAATCCGGGCTCTAGCGTCGGCTTCGTCGGAGAATAAGCGAGCTAGGTCGTCGATGTCCATGCCGAAGATGATCTACGTCGAGGCATCGCTAAATCAAGCTCCGACTTCACCAAGTCAAGAAACTTGTGAAGTAAACACACTCTACTACTTGGCAAGAGGTAGAGGATGAAGAAATAGGAAGTGGGTAGACTTTAGAATTGGATTTCTCACTCTTTATCATCAATCACCATTGATGACTACAAGCTTTTCTTCTTGAGTTCAAGGAAGAAGAAGAAGAAAATGATATCATAAGTTAATCAAAAATGAAAAGTAAAAAGAATACTTATCATAATTGAACCATGGTCAAGTGTAGAGAATAAATCATGGTTAGTGGGATGGTTAGGGTTAAGCATGAGACAAAATGGTCACTTGGTCAAAGTCTTCATGAAGCTTCATGAACAAAACAAAAGAAGCCACCATTTTCTCATTTGCTTTTCATTTTCCAAAATGAATAAATGAATAAATAAATAGATATGAAAATGTAAACCCTAACCATTACATAACCATGGTTTAAACTTTACACAAAACACAAGTAAACATGTATCATCAAACATGATACAATTAAGTGCACAAAAAAACATATCGCATATGCAATGCGCACACCCGAGTGAGAAAATCCATTTAAAGTGAACCGATACTAGTTAATGCAAAGTAATATATCAAATATATAATTATGCATTAAATCATTAAATCAACTCTTGATTTAACGATCCGGTCATATCGCATATAACCGGCTAGTATCCAATGTATCGGCTTATCGAATCAATCCTTGATTCGATAATTAGGTTATATCGCATACAACCATTCGACACATTGATCGCGAGAATTAAATACGGTATCACATACACGCATTACTCTCGGTCCCTCACATATCTCATATGCGCTCCTATTTCGTTTCGCTTGAACCAGGAAACCTCTGTGTAGGACTCTAAAGACTCGTCAATACGCCGGCAGCAGGTGATGATCATATCAAGCACCCACAAGCCGCAAGCGGTCTGCTAAACGTAACGGCCACCCGGGTATTGAGCGATCTGAAGATAGACGAGCAAGCCCGCTCACACTCCAGTGAATCCAACCAGTAACACTACCGTACAGTCCGGTCTGATCGTCTGATATGTCGCATATCTTGCCTAGGGGTGGTAAACGTCAGACCCCAATAGCTCGATAAGTCGTGTCGATATGAGGTCTATAACTGTTCGAGAAACTACTGGTAACACTTACCAGTAAATCTCAGCAACCCTGGCCAGGGATTTCCTGTTATAGCCAATCGAACACAGCGCAACATCAACCCCCTATACCGGGAGAGACGAATCCCCTCCTATCGCTCATTGCCTCAATGTGACTCGGGACTGTACCCAAAAACCACCGTTTTGCACGCCCTCTTGGACGTGGTAAGATGGAAATCAAAGCACAGTGGGAACCACACAAGACTCTATGACGATCTCGGGTCAACAGACTACTCTGTACCAGTGTCACCAGAGAACTGCCATCTGACGTGAGGTATAATACCATCTGGGAGTTCTCGGCGAGTCCGTCCAGTGTACCCAGTCTCTACTGAGCACCCGTATATCATCTCCGATGTCAAACACCAATGGATATGGGATCATCCATCGCCCATCTGTATGGGTCGAGAAGCTATACGCTAGTCTACTCTGGTATATCGATGCCCCGTCTCGATACACCCATGACTAGGGACTTTGAAGGATGTACTTATGGACTACCATGTCCCCACTAGTATGATCCGCATCATAGTCCAGGTAGTCTTGTACAGATCCTAAGGGCTTTACCAACATGTAACAGAGAGACAATCAGTATACACGTTAAGGTAAAGATCAACCAGATAGCATACTATCATGTCTAGCAAGAAAGTCCTCCCTATATACGTCCCAGCATCCACTACAATATACATCCTATGTACAGTAATGGCCTCTAGGGCATACATATAACTAACAATAGTGATGTATGCGGTCCCATGTCTACGCATGCCAGGAACGGTTCTTCCTACTTCATTACATTCACTGACGATCTCTCTAGATACGGACATGTGTTCCTGTTGAAACACAAGTCTGAAGCTTTTGAGAAATTCAGAGAATATAAGCACGAAGTAGAGAATCAAACGGGCAAAAGTATTAAGATTCTTCGATCTGATCGAGGAGGTGAATACTTAAGCAATGAGTTCTTAGATTATCTAAAAGAGAATGGGATTCTCTCTCAGCTTACTCCTCCTTATACACCACAGCACAACGGTGTATCGGAACGGAGGAATCGCACCCTATTAGATATGGTGCGCTGTATGATGAGCGAGGTTGAGTTACCTATTTCCTTCTGGGGGTATGCGCTTGAGAAAGCCATACACCTATTGAATATGGTTCCTACCAAATCAGTGCCTACCACTCCGTATGAGATATGGAAAGGGAAGAGACCATCTCTTAAGTATGTTAAGATATGGGGTTGTCCAGCCTATGTCAAAAGACAAAATCCGGACAAACTCGAGGCAAGATCTGTCTTATGTAAGTTTGTAGGATATCCCAAGAACTCACAAGGGTATATCTTCTACCACACTAAGGAACAAAAGGTGTTTGTTTCTAAACATGCCACCTTTTTGGAAAAGGAATTTCTTACAAAAGAGATTAGTGGCTCTGAGGTAGAACTGGAGGAAGTTCCAGCAGAACAAACTACAACAGATGATTTAGTGGAACCAGAGGATTCAGTAATACCCGACGAACCACAGCCTCTCCGCCGATCTAGTAGGGTTTCTCGTCCACCTGAGAGATACTACGGTTTTCTCATTGATGGTGGAAGCGAGGATTGCATCATGGATGATGATGAACCGACTAGTTTCGAGTAGGCCATCACGAGTGGTGACTCTGTGAAATGGCTGGATGCAATGCGATCTGAGATGGAATCCATGTACACCAATAAAGTATGGATTTTGGAAAATGCTCCTGAAGGGGTAAAACCCATTGGGAGCAAGTGGATTTTTAAAAGGAAATTTGGTGTAGATGGAAAAGTTGAGACTTTCAAAGCTAGACTGGTAGCGAAGGGTTTTCGTCAACGACCAGGTGTGGATTATGACGAAACCTTTTCTCCAGTAGCTATGCTTAAGTCCATCCGGATCTTACTTGCCATTGCTGCATACCATGACTATGAAATCTGGCAAATGGATGTTAAGACCACCTTTCTAAACGGTGATTTAGAAGAGAGCGTGTACATGACTCAGCCAGAGAGCTTCGTAGATAGTGGGAGCAGCGGAAAGGTGTGCAAACTGCTTAAATCCATTTATGGGTTAAAGCAAGTATCGCGGAGTTGGAACATCTGTTTTGATGTTGTAGTCAAAGAGTTTGACTTCATCAAAAATATAGATGAACCTTGTATCTATAAGAAGGTAGCAGAGGGTAAGGTTGTCTTCCTCGTATTGTACGTAGATGACATACTCTTGATAGGAAATGATATTCCTATGCTGCAATCAGTCAAGCTCTTCTTATCACAGAGATTCTCAATGAAAGATCTAGGTGATGCCTCCTGCATATTGGGAATCATGATCTATAGAGATAGATCTAAACGGATACTGGGATTGTCCCAATCCAGGTACATTGACACCATACTAAGGAGGTTTAGTATGGAAGAATCCAAGCGTGGGAACCAACCCACGATCTCTGGACTCACTCTCTCCAAAGAGATGTCTCCCAAGACTGATTTGGAGAGAGCTCGCATGCAAGGGATACCCTATGCTTCGGCAGTAGGCTCTATCATGTATGCGATGCTATGTACCAGACCCGATGTAGCATACTCACTAAGTGTAGTGAGTCGGTATCAAGCAGATCCTGGAGAGAGTCATTGGATAGCTGTGAAGAACATTCTCAAGTACTTACGAAGGACTAAGGAGATGTTCTTGGTGTATGGTAACGGAGAACTCCAGGTGGAGTCCTTTACCGATTCCAGCTTCCAAAGTGATAAGGACGACTCTAAGTCGCATTCGGGTTTTGTCTTTACCCTCAATGGAGGGGCGGTATGTTGGAAGAGTTCCAAACAGGATACCGTTGCAGACTCAACGATGGAGGCTGAATACATCGCTGCCAACGATGCTGCCAAAGAGGCTGTCTGGATCAAGAAGTTCATTAGTGAACTTGGAGTGGTTCCATCCATTGAGCATCCAATACCTCTGTATTGCGATAACAATGGAGCTGTGGCTTTGGCCAAGGAACCCAGATCCCATCAAAAGTCCAGACATATTCTGAGGCGGTATCACCTGATCAGGGAGATAGTTGATCGCCGGGAGATCGATGTCAGGAGAGTAGATACGAAGGACAACACTGCGGATCCATTCACGAAGGCTATTCCCTAGATACAGTTTGAGAGATTATTCGGGATGCTAGGTATGAGATACTACAGCAGCTGGCCTTAGTGCAAGTGGGAGATTGTTAGTTATGTATATGCCCTAGAGGCCATTGTTGTACATATGATGTATATTATAATGGATGCTTGGTTATATATAGAGATGACTTTCTTGCTCGTCATGATAGTATGCTATTTGGTTTCACTTTATCTTAACATGTTGACTTGTATTGGTTTACTGTTTTATTCTCACAAGTTAATAAAGCCCTTAGGGTTTGTACTCGACTACTGGGACTATGATGAGATCATACTAGTGGGGCCGCGGTAGTCGATGAGTACATCCTATAACTGTTCCTAGTCGAGGGTATATCGAGACAGGGCATCGATACACCAGAGTAGACTAGCGTATACGCATCTTGACCCATATGATGGGCGATGGATGATCCCATATCCATCGGTGTTAGACATCAGAGATGGTGTACGGGTGCTCAGTGGAGACTGGGTACACTGGACGGACTCGCCGAGAACTCCCAGATGGTGATATACCACACGTCAGATGGCAGTTCTCCGGTGACACAGGTACAGGGTAGTCTGAAGACCCGAGATCGTCATAGAGTCTTGTGTGATTCCCACTGTGCTTTGATTTCCACCTTACCACGTCCAAGAGGGCGTGCAAAACGGTGGCTTTTGGGTACAGTCCCGAATCACATGGAGGCAATGAGCGATAGGAGGGGATTCGTCTCTCCCGGTATAGGGAGTTGATGTTGTGCTGTGTTCGATTGGCTATAACTGGAAGTCCCTGGCCAGGGCTGGTATGGAGATTTACTAGTAAGTGTTACTAGTAGTTTCTCGACCCATTATGAGCCACACATCGACACGACTTATCGGTTACTGGGGTCTGACGTATACCACCCCTAGACTTGATATGCGACATATCAGACGAATAGACCGGACTGTTCGGGAGTGTTACTGGTTGGATTCACAGGAGAACGCACAGGCTAGCTTGTTGATCTTCTGATCGATCAATACCTGGGTGGCTGTTACATTTAGCTGACCGCTTGCAGCTTGTGGGTGTTTGATATGATCATCACCTGCTACCGGCGTATTGACGATTCTTTAGAGTCCTACACAGAGGTTTCTTGGCTCAGGCGAAACGGAGTAGTGGCGCATATGTGATATGCGCAGGAACGAGAATAATGCGATATGGGATACCGTATTATATTCTCAGGATATTTAGATATGAACCGGGTCATCGGATCAAGTGTTGATTCGATGAATCGGTACATGATATATTAGTCGGTAATATTCGATATAGCCGGATCGTCGAATCAAGTGTTGATTCGATGATTTAATGTATTATAATATATATGATATATTGTATTACATTATCTAATATTGGCTAGCTTTATTATTTCATTTTCTCAGTGGATGATACATTGATATATATGCGATATATGTTAATTGTATTATTTTCTTTTGTTGCAAATATATAATATATATGTGATATATATTATTGTGACATGATATGATTAATTGTTAAACATGTTTAAGGATGATTATTTGAGGTTAGGGTTTGATTAGGGTTAGATGCTTCAAGTTCCTTCTAGAAGCATTTTTCTTTTTGTCATGGTTGTGATATTTTGTGATGACACATTTTTTAACTTAACCAAACCCTAACTCTAGTTGTTTCTCTACTCATTCTTAGCCATTCATCCTTGACCATGGTTATATATCAATCATATGTTTTATTTCTATTCATCACAAAAGGATTTGAGATGATCATTATTCTTTTCCATTATCATCTTCTTCCTTCTTGATAAGCTCTCTTGAAAATCCTAAAGTGATGATTAAAAATGAGAAAATGATTTAAAAAGAAAGCAAAATTACTACTCTCTCATCCTCATCTCATCTAGCCTATGGGATTAGTGTGTTCTTCTCTTTTGAGTGAGAAAGCTTGAGTCGAAGCAACTTCAAGGTAGATCATCGGAGAATTGGAATACTTCGAGCTAGCATGGATCGTTCGAGTCGTGGAGCCTCTCATGAGTCCGGGAGATCATGGATCGCGGCAAAGGGACTTCTACTCGGAGCTTGTGAAGTGAAGGAGCGGACTACAAAGGTTGTAATCCCTCACACTTAGATAAAAGTTATCTTATTGCATGTTTAACCCTAATAATCTAGCAAAGATCCCGGCTTTGGGTTGTTCGGCACGTCTAAAATTTAATCCGGGCATGTTTGATGCCTTATGAACCTTCACAAGAGTGCCTAGGAACCCTACACAGTAGCTACCAAACACTATGCCTTGACGAAAGCCAACAAACATAGCTTGAATACTACTGACTATCCATAAGAAATGACGGAGGGCTACGACTGGTTTTGGCGAAACCGTGAACGTAGTGAACTTGATATAACCGAAGGAACCTGATAGCTTTTAAAAGGAGTGGTTAAAGCTCCACATTTAAAAATATCTGTTTTTAAAATTAACCGAGTGGTTTCTTTTAAATTGTTCCAACGATTAACTTTTGGTTTATTTTCTTTGCATTATAAATAATGCGTCCCATCATTAACCTATCATTGCAGAAAACAACGAAAATACAACGTCCTCTTATGCCATCCGCATTCGCCACGGGGTCCCGTCATCACCCGTTAGGTTACTTAACTAACGACAGAGCGGGGGCTGGGCTAGTGCGGGTGTAAAATATAAGTGACGTCTAAATAGCTATTATATATAGATATTGTACATTCGTCAGACGCAATAATAGGCATTCCAGATCACAGATGAACTTTATTGGATTTGCAAGCAATCCGTGTTTGTTTTGAGCCTGCAACAAAAGACGGATTACACAGTTGTGATGAATAGCCGTTACCCCACCCAAGACCCCAACGGGTACGGCAAACTACCCGCCCGGCAGTTTGTGCACCCCACCTTGGGTCTGTCTTAGGAGCAAAAAATAGTAAAATGAAATAATACAACGGTGGCTGCAACCGCAACCTGGATGTTCCCCGCAAAATAATATTACAACAAATTACATTTACATCAAATGAATTAAATAATAACCCATCACATAACCCCGGCTATACATCACAACAGTCCAACACAGTTCATATCCACAAACAGTAAAAACCATTACAGAAATGTGCAACCCCCTGCCAACTGACATACTAGCAGTTAGGGGAGGTTTATGAACACATTATACAAACACAGATATAATCCACCAAGCAAATACTGTATAATTTCGATCGATTAAACACTTTTAATTTTGCTCCAATACTTCTCTGTAAATCTGAAACCTGAGCAAAAATAAAATATTCCAGAAAATACCAAATATCACAGAGAAGCAACACAGGAAATTTGGGTTCCTGAATCGCCAACTCGGCGGCGGAAGCGCGGCGGATCGGTGCGATCCGCCGCGGTTCCGCGGCTCTTTAGTCGATTCAGGGGCCCAAATTTCTTGGGTGTTCTTATACTGTCTTTTTAAGCATTCTGAACCTCCCTGAAAATTTTTAGGATTTCATTTAAAATTCGACAGAAACTTGTGATTTCGGGGTTTTCCGGTTTCATTTTTTCCGTTCGAAATTCCTACAAATTTGCAAGTAAGTTATTTATTGTTTAGCGAGGCTCTGATACCACTGTAAGTCGATGTACAACACCCCACGACTTACGGGGAGGCGGAAATATGAAAAACGATCTTGTTCTTTGCTTAAACATCGACAAACCGCACGAATCGAAGCTAAACGATAACTAACAAGAAACATAGAAGTTCTATACTACTATGTTTAGGGATTATACCTAACGAATCGTGTCCTTCGTCTTTGCGAACTCCTCCTCCTCCTCGGCCTTCTCGAACTAGTAGACGATCCACCCGAGAGCTTTACTCCAAGCTTAGCCTCTAAACTTGAGGCAACTAACCTTCTTTAAGTGCTAATCAAAGAAGCTAGGTGATATAGAGTGAGGGTTATGGTTTAATTAGTCTAACTAATCCTTGTACTCAACACATGAGAGGGGAGGATTAGGGTTTGAAGAGAGAGAGCTTGAGGAGAGAGAAGGTGAAGATAATAATGAAGTGAGAAGAATGAGTTATCATAATATATATCAAGCATTTCTTTTATCAAGAAAAGAAAAGAAATGAATTTAACAACCATGCTTGATAATATCTAGTGATGATTCACATCCATGAGTCATTAAGCATTTATGATGCATTAATGAAATGGATGAATCATCCATATGACTCACTAATCACATTCATTGTATATGCCACCTAAACCTACTTAGTCACCATCTTCTAGAAGCTTCTCGCGCAATTACGAGAATGCCCCTCCTTTCCGCAAAAATATGGAAAAACTTTAGACTGTATAAATCCAATAACCGGATACCAGTAACTGGCTTAAACCAAAGCCGACTGGTAAAAACTGTCCGAAAGTGTAAACACACGTATGCGTCCGAACCCTTGTCGTAAAACCATACGACCTCTATATCGTTTCGCCTGGAGTAGGGAAACTCTCTGTGTGGGACTCTAGAGACTCGACTACTACGCTGGCAGTGGGTTTAACCACAGACCGCAAGCGGCACTAGCTGTACGTAACGGTCCCCAGGTAGATGTCGATAAGAAGGCCGATGAGGAAACCCATCCGAACTCCTACTGAGTCTGATGTGACAATCTCCGTACAGTCCGGTCCGTTCGTCTAAGACTATCGCATATCGGGCCTAGGGGGCGGCAAGCGTCAGTCCCCTAATAGCGGTATAAGTCATGTCGGAGCGAAGCCCATTACACCCTGAGAAACTACTGGAACCTACCAGCAAATCTCGCTTGCCCTGGCCAGGGACTTTGCGTAATGGCTATCTGACACAGCGCGATATCAACCCCCAATACCGGGAGAGACGAATCCTGTCTAACCGCCACTGCCTCCAAGTGCTCGGGACTGCACCCAACTGCTACCTGTTTGCACGACTCCTTTGAGCCGTGGTAGGGTAGTAATCTAAGAACAGTGGGACACACTCAAGGCGAAGTAGCAGTGTCAAGTTTGCGGACTATGCTGTACTCATGTCACCTGGGAACTGTTCACTGACGACTGGTATAAAACCAACCAACAGTTCCCTGTGAGTCCTGTCCGGTGTACCCGTAACTCAACGAGCACCTGCATACTATCTCCAGTACGACGTACTGATGGCTGTGGGACAGACCATCTCCCCAACTGGGATGAGAAGCGTACACACTAGTCTACTCCGGAGTATCGATGCCCTGTCTCGATAATCCTACGACTAGGGACCCAAATAAGGATGTGCTTGTAGACTACCCAGCCCCCACTAGTGTGACTGCCATCACAACGCCGGTAGTCAAGCAAGATCCTAAGAGCTCTATCAATACGTATACTCACATATTAAGATAGAAGAAACCAAGTAGCATACTACCATGTTTAGCAAGACTGTTATATACATGTGAATATCCCAAACTTCCATTAAGTAATATACAAACTAGTATGATACAGTAATGGCCTTCTAGGGCATAAACACTAACAAGGGTTGGGGTTGGGGTTGGGGTTGGGTTGGGGTTTGGGGTTGGGTTTGGGTTTGGGTTTGGGGTTGGGGTTGGGGTTGGGGTTAGGGTTAGGGTTAGGGTTTGGGTTTGGGTTTGGGGTTTGGGTTGGGGTTGGGGTGGGTGGGGTTGGGGTTGGGGTTGGGGTGGGTTGGGGTTGGGGTGGTTGGGGTTGGGGTTGGGGTGGGTTGGGGTAGGGGTTGGGGTTAGGGTTTGGGTTTGGGTTTGGGGTTGGGGTTGGGTTTAGGGTTTAGGGTTTAGGGTTAGGGTTGGGGTTGGGGTTTGGGTTGGGGTTGGGGTTGGGTTGGGTTGGGGTTGGGGTTGGGGTGAGGGTGGGGGTGGGTTGGGTTTGGGTTTGGGGCTGGGGTTGGGGCTGGGGCTGGGGTTCGGGTTCGGGTTGGGGTTCGAGTTCGGGTTGGGGTTGGGGTTGGGGTTTGGGTGAGGGTTAGGGTGAGGGTTAGGGTTGGGGTTGGGGTTGGGGTTGGGGTTCGGGTTAGGGCTCGGGCTCGGGCTCGGGCTCGGGTTAGGGCTAGGGTTTGGGTTGGGTTGGGGTGGGGGTGGGGTTGGGTTGGGGTGGGGGTGGGGGTTTGGGGTTTGGGTTTGGGTTTGGGGCTGGGGCGGGGGCTGGAGCGGGGGCGGGGGCGGGGGCCGGGGCGGGGGCAGGGGCCGGGGTCGGGGTCGGGGTTTTGGGGTTTGGGGTTAGGGTTAGGGTTATGTTTGGGGTTAGGTTTGGGGTTAGGGTTGGTGTGGTGTTGGTGTTAGGGTTGGGTTGGGTTGGGTTGGGTTGGGGTTGGGGTTGGGGTTGGGGTTGGGTTGGGTTAGGTTAGGGCTAGGGCTAGGGCTAGGGCTAGGGTGGGGGTGGGGGTAGGGGTGGGGTTGGGGTTGGGGTTGGGGTTGGGTTGGGTTGGGGGTTGGGTTGGGTAGGGTAGGTTAGGGTTGGGGTTGGGGGTTCGGTTGGGTAGGGTAGGTTGGGGTTGGGGTTCGGGTTCGGGTGAGGGTGAGGGTCGGGGTCGGGGTCGGGGTCGGGGTGGGGTGGGGTGGGGTTGGGTTGGGTTGGGGTTGGAGTTTGGGGTTTGGGGTTGGGGTTGGGGTTAGGGTTGGTCGGGGTCGGGGTCGGGGTGTCGGGGTCGGGGGGTCGGGGTTGGGGTTGGGGTTGGGTTGGGTTGGGTTGAGGGGTAGGGTTAGGGTTAGGGTTGAGGGTTAGGGTTAGGGTTGGGGTTGGGGGTTGGGGGTTGGGGGTTAGGGTTGGGGTTGGGGTTGGGTTGGGGGTGGGGTTGGGGTTGGGGTTTGGGTTGGGGTTGTAAGTGCACGGCGGCGCCCCGGCCGTCAATCCGACGGCCAAATGCGGAAGCGGTGATAAACTTTAATTTTTCTTGAACTGGCAAACCGCCGCGCACTAATACCCGGATCGAACCATTAATTAGTCCTAGCTAACTACAAGATGGGGAAGATAGATATACCGACTGATCCGAGTCCTCCGGTCTTCTCGTCGTCATCCCGATCTCTTGCGGAAGCTCCGGTCTCCACCTCGTCGCCGGAAGTGCACCACATCGCATACTTCTTTTACGGGCTCCCACCTCAATGCCGAGGCAACTCGGGCACGAAGCTGGCTAGTCGACTTGCCCAAGATTTGCTGTAGAATGTGTAGTACTCAAGTCTCATTTTGGGGTTTTGGAGCTTTGCCATTTTGGTGGAAGAAAAGAGAGCAACTTTAGGAAATGAACTAGAGGGCTTTTCTAGCAAGCATGAGAAAAAAAATGCCACACATAAAATGAATCCATCCCATCCCCTAAGGGAATGGCCGGCCAAAACAAAGAGGGAGTCAGAATGGAGAGAGAGTGTGTGGTGTATGGATGATTGAACCACTATCATAATCATGAGAGAAAAAGAATGGTGAAAAGAAACAATCATCACAACCAAATCCATACTCCACCAACCAATCAACAACAACTATGATGACATCCAAAGTCAAGCTATCATGAAAAAGGAAAGTCAAGTGATGGTGCTCATCATGAAAAACCATCATGATAAAAATATATGCAAAGACCCCCTCCACAAAAACTTATTTGCAACAATGCAAATAAGCCCTCCTCCACCAAACTTCGGCCAATGAACGATACAAAGGAAATCGGCCGAAACAGAACGCAAACTGGCAACTCCAGAAAACTGGTCCCGTAATAAATTACAGGAAAACCCCGATACTGTGCATACACACCCGCATTTGTATTCCGACCGAAATACAAATGCAATGAGACAAAATCTACACTGTACTAAACTAGGATCCGGCTTAAACCAAAGCCGGCTAGTAATATCCGTTCGATCCTGATCCGTGCAATACCGCACGTATCTGATCGAACCCTGCCATATTACCATACGGCCTCTAGTACAAACTGTCCGATCCTGATCCGTACAATACCGCACGTATCTGATCAGACCTTGCCATATTTCCATACGGCCTCTACAACAAACTGTCCGATCCTGATCCGTGCAATACCGCACGTATCTGATCAGACCTTGCCATATCTCCATACGGCCTCTACAACAAACTGTCCGATCCTGATCCGTGCAATACCGCACGTATCTGATCAGACCTTGCCATATCTCCATACGGCCTCTGCAACTATTCGCCCGAAAGCTGAGTAACAGAATGTGGGGGACTCTAAAGACTCGTCAACACCTTGGTTGTGGATTTAACCACTAGCACGTCAGAGGTATAAGCCAATACGTAACGGGCTACCAGGTATTAACTAAAAGGGATGTCTGTGAGCGAACTCAGCCTGACAACCCTACTGAGCCTGTCAGTGACAATATCCGTACAGTCCGGTCCGTTCGTCTATGAGCATCGCATGGCGGGCCTAGGGGGTTGGTAAAAGTCAGACCCCCAAAAGCGGTACAAGTCGTGTCGGAGTGTAGCCCAGAACACCTGAGATACTACTGGAATACCTACCAGTAAATCTCCTGCCTTGGCCAAGGACTTCGTGTAATGGCTCTCCTAGACACAACGCGACCTCACCCCCAATACTGGGAGAGACGAACCCCTGAAGATACGCTCACTGCCTCCATGTGGCTCGGGACTGTACCCAACTAAAACCTGTTTGCACGACTCCTTTGAGCCGTGGTAGGGTAGTAATCAAAGTACAGTGGGAACTCACACGAGACAAATGACGATCCCCAGGTCGATGAACTAACCTGCACACATGTCACCAGGGAACTGCCATCTGACGTCTGGTATATGACCAACTAGCATGTTCCCGGCGAGTCCTGTCCAGTGTACTCATAACCCAATGAGCACCTGTATACATCTTAGGTGATCCAACTGACACCAGTGGCTTATGAGACCGGCCACCGCCCCTCGTCGGGGTCTCGACTGTATACACTAGTCTACTCTGGAGTATCGATGCCCTGTCTCGAAACTCACACGACTAGGGACCATTTAAGGATATGCTTATAGACCCCAGCTCCCACTTATATGATCGCCCTCATACTGCTGGTGGTCAAGCAAGAATCCTAGGGGCTCTATCAATGTGTAATAACAACTTGTCAGGTCACCTAAAACAGTACACGATGATAAAGGTAAACCAGATAGCATACTATCATCTCGAGTAAGACTGTCCTACCGGGATAGGTCCTCCATCAATCATTGCAATCACGTACTTGTGACCTAATAATTGACTCTGAGGGCACTATCTCCAACAATCTCCCACTTGCACTCAAGGCTAATTATTGCGATGTCGCATACTCACAGTCCGTATGATACCGAACACCCAACTCCTCTACTAGTCAGTCTCACAAAGCTCGTTTGCGAAACTATTGCGTTCGAGGAATAGCCTTAGTGAGTGGATCCGCTTTGTTGTTTCTTTCTATGTCTCTCTATATCTCAAGTTCACGGAGAAAACCCATCTCCCGAAATGAGCAATACCTGTCTTAGAATGTGTCTGGATGTCTGATGGGACCTAGCTCATAAATGAACTCCAAATCCAAACTTCTTAGACTGTATCGTCAACTGAACTTAATCAGTATCCTGCGCCATGCCACCCTCTGTATTGCCTTGGACCACCTGTCCAAAATACTGCCCCTCGTCAGAAGGAAAACTATAACTCTGACAACCTCCTTGTCGTCCATGTCACCTTGGAAGCCTGGAATGATAACTGTCGCCTGAATAAGGCTATCGTTATCATATCCCTAGAACATCCACTTATATTCTAAAACTGCTTCCGACTGTTTCTCCAGGATTGGATCAATGTCAACTTATTGCATCTGGTGCAAGAACAACATCTAGTGTGGTACTTGACATTTCACGATTGACTCAATTGCCTGAGCAAGTGATCTGCCAATCATGCATGTCCCTCTCCCCTTTAGTCTGCAAGACACCTTTGGAGAGGGTGACTCCATCTTCTGCAGGTACACTACCGTGCTTGGAGTCGTCCATTCTAAATACTCTTAGAATGCCATCAAAGTACCCTGATTGGGAAACCACCCAAATCTAGATCTAAAACCATAGATCTAGTAACCAGTATGTCTGATATAATATCCAAGTCCCATGTGGAGAAACCACTGTGTGACGACCAAAACATAACCGATCGTAGTATAGGAGTTTCTTTTCCTATTCTGTGTATGTCATCCAAATGGCATGACATCACACCCTACTACCTTCTCAACAGATCCATCCCCTATTCTGATGAAGTCAAACCCATGACTGTCACGTCAGAAATAGATGATCTATCTCCGCTACATCTGCTTTAGTCTATAAATAGACATAAGCTACCTGTCCACCAATGCTTCCGCTGCTCCCACTGACTACGACAACCCTCTGGCAGAGTCATATAGACGTCCACTTCTAAAACTAGTTTAGAACGACGCTATACTCATCCTCCCGCCGGGTCTCGCAGCCTGGAACAACAGCAATGGTAATTGTGGGTAAACAAGAACTTCCCTGTCACCGTCCTTGAAGCTACCGTAGTACCTCTCGGGTGCCTGAAGTTACCCACCTTATCTGCGGAGTGGCTAATGGAATGTCAATCCAGATTGAATCTTTAGGTTCCTTATCAAATCTTCAGTAATCGTTTGTGGTTCTGGAATCACTTCCAGTTCCACCATACTCCCACTACTGTTTTCTGAAAAAATCCATTTTTGATAAAACTGTGGCGAGTCTAGAACAATATCACTATTGTTCATCCAGATGGTAGAAAGTCAACCCTCGTCATAGCCTGGGTCAACCCACAAACAGCCATTACAGAAACGTGCCTTGAGTTGTCCAGTGTCTGGTTTTAAGCATAAACCTGACAACTTCCCGTACCTTAACATCGTTAAGATATGAAATGTTCTATATCCCATATAGGACCAGAGGCACTGATTTAACTAAACCAGATCCAAATCATGCAACTGTCTCCAGTGCATGTCAACTAAATGGAAGGAGGCCGATCAGCGTTACTCAACTCAGGAATGCTTCCAATTATGAGTAACCTGAAAGAGAAGCAAGATCTCTTTATCATTACTATCAACTGAATACCATACACAAGTATCTACATCTTCGATCTCTTTGAAGAATCCCGATACTTGCTATACCTGGTTCTCTACTCTATTCAAATACCTATAACTTCTCCAAATTCGGACCCTGTGTTTCCACGAAACACTTGTCTAAAAACTAGAGAAGTCATAAGTAAACCGAATATAGTACGAGGACCAACCCCTTTGTCCTGATGGACCCTGGACAACATACAATACTCTGTATAAGTCCCTTGAGTCTGATAACTCATTCACTGTGTGTCGTACGTTGAAAACTGTACTTATGGTTAAAAAGAATTACACCGCTGTTTAATGCTCCTTACCTAACCATCCACTGATATAGGTAAATGTCGTAGACATAATTTCAGAAAGGTATATCTCACTCTATGAAAATAGACGTACAGATATATCAATTTGAAACTGGTGCATAACAGCGGATATTCAAAACCAAATATTTGCCGACCGGCAAACAACCCAGGTGACTTCCTCAAATATCACCGATTACAATGAATCCCGATATAATGAGGATGATCACCCAATTCCCAATAACTTACTCCCACTCATCATCTGTAAAACCATACAGATGTGAGAATCATACCTGGTAAATACATACCCTGGAGTAAGTATCTAATCGGGAAATCAGTTTTCTTTTAACATTACACAGTGAAACTGAAACATTGAAATGTTTCGATGGGGTATTCTGGTATTCCTAGTAATGCCTCTTCCAGATTCACGACTGTAACCGTATAGTTCTTTGCCACCTCTCCAAATCCCTTCATATGTCTTTAGTCTTTACCTTCTGTACACCCCTTTAGGCCAAATGGTTTTCTTCCTTCCCTACCGTTCGGCACCAGCCTATGGTTTGGAAGAAGACTATCCAATAAGCATAATGGGTGTACTGTCCTAATCCTAGGAACACTCGCAATGAGAGAGGGTGAAGATAAAAGACAACCGAATAAACCTTATTCCTATTTCTCCTGGACCAGAATCCATCCCCGAACTGGAACAAGTTCCATTCGAGTTCGTATATAACCATACGATGGAGTATCCAAATAAACTGTGGATCTTCGTAGTGATACGGAGTGTCCTGGAGAAATACAAAGGTGATGTGGGAGTGGTAACGAAATATTTGGTTTGGTCGTGAATATCTGTTGCAATTTACTTTGCCCTCTTACTAATCCCTTGCTTTGTCTGAACTTAATACCTTCTGTACACCATCGTTAGGCTAATTGGTTTTCTTCATTCCCTACCGGTCGGCACCAGCCTATGGTTTGGAAGAAGACTATCCAATTTGCGTAATAGGTGTACTATCTCCTAAACCAAGGAGTACTCACAACCTGAGAGAAGGTAAAAGGAAAAGACAACGGAATAATCCTATCCGTTTTCTCCAGAACCGGAAACCATCCTCGAATAAATTCTTTCGAGTTCGTATCTAACCATACGATGGTTTTGTCCAATTGAAGTGGACGTTCGTAGTAAAACAGGGTGTCCTGGAGAAAAGGGTAAAAGTAGGAGTGGCAATGAGGTTTGCAACTCTGACAATCCAAAAGCCAGTGTTAAAGAAGGTTCGGTCAACTTGGTCACTGAGTCATAGTCTTAGGGTCGGGTCAATGGTCGTAGCTGAAGAGAGAGAGAAAAGAAACACTCAGCGTGCACTCTAACCTAGATCAGAATGGTTACCAATTTATCTAATCTGGAAACCTCCCACTGTACCGTCAAATTCTCCTCCAAACCTGAAAGAAGAATTAGTCGGGATCACCCGAGGAGTAAACTAACTCATTAGTGGGAATCGGGATCCAACTCTCATCGCATGATAACGTGACGGAATCCGCTCACATCATCACACTCCAGAAGGTATGCGCATATCTGGCAAGTTTCAGTTCTTTTGAAACTCCCGATGTGATTTCTGCCCCATGCTCATATGACCTTGACTTTGGCCAACAAATCATAAGTCACATGTCAAGTTCTACCCGTCATTCTCCAGGTTGATTCGAATCCACCCGCACAAGCCCTTGACTTTGGCCAACAAGGCTATACGACTGTTCCAAACCAACGCATCTATCTATGCTGCATATGAATAACCAACAGCTACCAAACGCTGTGCCTTGACTTTGGCCAACAAACACAGCTTGAATACTATTGACTACCCATATGAAACGACGGAGGGCTACGAATGGTTTCTGGCGAAAACCTTTAACGTAATGAACTTGATATCGTCGAAGGAACGGATAGCTTTTAAAAATATAGTGACGAAAACCTTTGCTAAAGAGGTCACTCCCGGTGAAGGGATCTCGGCTCTTTCCCCGTAGAATGAGGTGCAGGATATTCCAACTGAATACCACGGTGCAAAGCAAAAGTAATCGGCTATAGTGAAGTCATTGCCCTGACGCAAACTTTTGTCCAAGGGGTCACTCCCGGTGAAGGGATCTCGGCCCTTGCCTCGTCGACTGAGGAGCAGGATATTCCAACTGAATACCACGATGCAAAACCAAAGTGAACGTCCTTACAATAACAGCTTTTTGAAAAGTGTTCCAACAACATCAGATTAGGTTTGTTTTTAACTTGCATTGATCCGAATCAACGCAGTCCCATCAATTGATCACACCAAAAAGAACGAAAATATACTGATGTACGTATATGCCATCCGCATTCGCCACTGGGTCCCGTCATTACCCGTTAGGTTAGCTAACTAACGACAGAGCGGGGACTGGACTAGCGCGGATGCAAAACATATACAACATCTACTAAGATATATACCAATATATTATATTTCGCTCAAGGCGTGATAAAATGCAACATCACAGAAATGTACAGCATCACAGAATAATATAGATATCTGGGATCCCCGGGTTTCACAGAGCCACTACTGAAACCCGACGTTCCCCTGGTCGTGTGGATAGCCTGTGCAATGAAATCCTAGACCCCTACGGGCGCGGCAAGTCGCCCGCCAAAACCTGAAGCGAGGCAGCCCCCTTCAGCACCGTGAATGGACCACCCAGCAATCCACGGAATCCGGTAACTTGGTGTCACGACCCGAAAGAGCACGTGACTGGCCCTCGAACCATATGAAGTCTATAGGACTCCATCTGATCCAAGTAAGCCAAAAGCCCAGAAATCTAAAACCATTTAAGGAGTAAATAGGGAAAATTAGTTTTAAGAGGTAAAGAAAACATGTTTGAAAATCAAGTTTTTAAATAACTAAGCCGAATATGAATTTTTTAAAATGTGTAATTTTTCCTGAAAATTTCGGCAGAGTTTCCTTTGTAAAAACTGGCCCCGAACGGGGTACAACAAGAATAATATATATGACATGATAAAAGGCATCCCAAGCGGGAGCTAGCTCTTCGTCAATCGACGGTCACAACAACGCAAGCAATAATAATATACAACGCCAAGGGGCGAGGATCAAAACTGAAAAGAAACTCAAAAACAGCCAGAAAACCGCAATACTACAAGCGCGACTCTAAGGTCGAAACAATACAACACTGATTTCTAAGTCTGAAACAAACTACAAGTTTTGATTGATGGACAATTCTAGATACAATAAAAATACATGAACAATGGCGGTTCTGATACAAAGAACCCACCTAACCAAGCAAGTCACCCATAGGAAGCAGTGTGCCAGAAATGCCGCTATGGAATCTGTACGGCAAAAACCTGCAAGAACTGGGGCACAACGGGGGTGAGTTGCCAACTCGTGAATAGAAAATATCTACAAGCAGAGATCGAATGCATGACCCATCCTAGGTCAATACGATCAGATATAAATAAACCTCAATATGAATAAAGCTGAAGCATGCTAAACTGGCAATGTAATCTCTACATGAGTGTAATGCCAAGTGCTCGTGCTAGTGCCTCAGGTAATAGCATGTCATGAATATGAGGTATGATCAATGTAATCAAATCTGCACACACGTGGATCCCGTCCACTCGTCACCCACTGACAATAACCACCATACATGTAAATATCATGAATCATGTGCATGGGAAATAATATGAGGATATAACCACCCGTGTCCCTCGCGACACATCAAAATCATGGAACCAGGGTGCCCAGCATCGACACCCGAAAACATCATGAAAACTGTGCCCAGCATCGTCACGTAAATCCTCATATATCGGGCTCCGTCAGTCTGGATCGGCCCGCGGGCTCTGTCTGCGGTATCGGCCCTCGGCCCCGGCAGTATGCCCAAAACATCTATCGACTCTGGTCGGTATCCTCCGGATAACCGCCAGGTCCAACCAATCACCGGTAGGTACTCGCCCGCCTCCAGGCTCAATCGGCAAAGCTCATCGATCATCTTGCCGAGGGGAACCATACCGGATCCACCATGTACCCGCAATCGGCTCATCCACGCCTCGATTCGGGTTACACATATCGCTCTCAGCACCGAGAAAACACATGGTGGACGCACTGAAATATCATATCAAGGGTAACCGGGTTTTTAAAGAAATGACATATTCTCTTTTGAAATACCCTCGGTTCCCAAATCCAGAAATATCATAGAAACAACATATCTCAATGCGTACAGTCAAAGCATGATGTATGCGGCATGTAACAGTAATGCAAGCATATCAGTAAGTCATGCAACATGGAATAATAATGTGCACATGTCGAGGGAGACCGCTCTTTTAAAAGGAATCTGTTTTTAAAGAGTATCTTGCGGTTCCCAAATCCCCAATCAAGCTAGAATCATCTATATATGTGTACAGGTATAAGTGTACAATATGCCATGCCATAATCATATCATGAATGCAATAGTACTATAGTGTAGTGACATGGCAATTATCGATGATGAGTGTGTGAGCCGGCAACAAGTGTACGTGGAACATATACATCATCGATAATGGTGCTGGTGTCCTAGCAGCATGACTGAATGTCACAACAATACAAGCGATGCAATGCAAATAGCAGGAATATGCGGAAACGAATGATCAACGCAAAAGTACAGAACCTGCCCCAATAGATATGTCATGCAACCTTGCCTTTTGAAATAAGACGAATCAGGGCTTTTGGTAAAGTAAGGGCTACGGTGTTTTAAGAAAAGATGCATCATTTGAAAATATCCGTATAACCCTTCTGCTTATCTTTAAAATATCCCCGATTCGTTAGTTTTGAAATAGGTATGACTCGGTCTAGTCTAATGTCTACTAAATAATCTAGACAGGAGGGGTATGAAACCACCTAATCTGAGTCAATATATAAATATAGATATGATAGTCGGTGATCTCGCCTCAATAACATATCGTATGATATCCTCGAGTCATGAGTGCGGATCTATCATCAATATCGGCTCGTACGGTAAATCGTCGTACGGCATCCCAATAGCTGGGTAGGGGTCAATATCACACTATCTCATCACATATCAGGTATCACTTATCATCAGATCACACAATCTGGGGTACTACTGTAAGTCTAGTACAAATCGACACCATCTATAAAATATGAATGCGGGTAAAGCACATGTCCAAAGGCCCGCTAAAACTATCATATCGCACCTCAAAGGCAAACTATGTCACATCGCCGATCTCACGGCCTCACATCAAGTATCATCTCAAACCACGTATCATCCTCCAATCCCGTATATAAACACATAGTCCCATACCCATGTGTAGATATACGCACCATCATATGCACTCTAATAAATGAAAGAATGAATGCAAGTATGTGTGTAAATGTATGTGTGAGTGCAACCACTACTCTAGGGTTCGCACTATACTAAACCAATATATTATTATCATCAAAATATCATTATTACCATCAATAACCCTAAACAACACAATATAAATATTCGTGTGTATACGTATTCGTATACATCACCACGGACTGCGGGGGTGCTATACGCCATCCACCCGACTTCTCCCCGTAGATATAAATCTACTCACCTTGCTTCTCGTGTGCCAAAGCCGATGTCGCTATCTTCACCTCCTTTGCCTCAACATCACGCGGGGTACCTACAAGTATATCACAATGCTAAAGCACATGAAAATCACATTGGAAACCAAAATGGCACACGCTACCCGCATAGGTAAAAACCCATCGACTCGCATGTAAACACAATCAAAATCCACTTGTCGTTGACGTCCAAACGCCACCCGACAGGAATGAATCACCAAATACCAAAATCCATGCTAAAACAAGTCCCAAATTATACACCAACATAGGAAAATCAACCCAGATTTCACCCTAGATGGAATCAGTCAAAACTAGACATACTCAGGGTCAAAACTAGAGGAAATGGGGGCATGCACAGAAAACGAGGCAATTCCTTAAAATACCTTATTTTAGAATTTTCCATAATTTTTCCCCTTTTATCTGTATTTAATTATACCAGAATATTAAAATATTCATTAAAATAATATTAAATTATAAAATTTCCTAAAAATCATATTTTATTATTTTGAAGACGTTACAATCTACCCCCCTTAAAGAAATTCGGTCCCCGAATTTAAATTTAAAACCCCAAATTCTAAAACATTTCGATACGAATTCCAAGTCGTCGGGGCTCCGAAATCATCAACACATAAAACGTCACAGCGCAATGCATGCGCATGAGTACTGAGCAGATAACTCAAAAACAACGCTCCATCAAGCATCCCGCAATCATCGGAGTCAAGGTAAGGACACAATGTCAAATCCAATACAAAACCGATATGATATGGATCAGAACTACACATGCAGACATCCAATCTATACATGTGAATAGCTGATGTAAAAGCATGCCAAATCCTTTTTAATTCGCTGTGCGATGCGCATAACACTGCACAGTGGCGGGCGTTTTTCATAAGAAAGTAACTATATATGTATATATATATCCTTTGTTTAATAAGCACGTTCCGCCGTTTTGAAAACAATCAGAAGGGTTTCCTTGTTTTTTTTTAAAACGTTTCGTGTCATATCGGACACGTAGGTATATACTGAGACTATAGCTCGCTCTTTGGAAATCCCTTCGATAACTATCGATGCATGCAAAAAAAAAAAAAAATATCCAGGTACTGTCCTCTAACTAGTCCTGCTCAGTAAGAAAATAATATCCAATATCATAAAAATGTACTGTTCCAAAAGGAATAAATCTCAAAAATATACATAACCCACCCTGTGCATCTGGTGCGCACGGGAATCAAAATCCATATATGCGCTAAACATGTGCACAAAACAACATCTAGGTGGAACGGGTGTGCACGAAGCATCTGTCATAGGCAACATGTGTGCCTGACAGCCAAAACAGGTGCATCTGACATGCACGAAGAATCTCGATTTAGTGCATCTGGTGTGCCCCAAAATCGTATCTCAAAACATGCGCCCAACATGCGCGGAAATCCAAATCGGTGCATCCATCGTGCACGAATGAAAATCTAAACCCTGCGCACTCAATATGCATGGAATCACAAAATCCAATAGCAACGTCGAATATGCGTAAGTCCAGTCAAAAGCACGGAGTGCAAGAATCCACATCAATATCACAATCAAAATCGACATACCGAAAGGCATCAAATCGAAGTCAGGTGCAATCGTAATGCACAAAATATAAATCCGGTGCAACAAAGGCACGAAATATAAATCTGATGCGATAAACGCAAGAAACATAAAACTGGTGCGACAAATGCACGAAGTATAGAACTGGTGCATCCCATGCACAAATACCAAGCAATAACTCAAATACGTAAACAGCAACACTAAGTGTATCCAGATATGAAGAAAATCATAAACGTGTGCAGCTGCGGGCACAAAACACATATCGATGCACTACAAGCACATATAAGCTATACCGAGTGCAAAATCAAAACACTAAAATTACATGAAACTCTGCTGGAAGCGTAAATCAAATCACCAGCATAAAATAGGCATGAAATCGCAATCAACAGCTCAAGAGTAATAACTATGTACAAGGTATAAATACCCAGTAGGTGCAACCATGGTGCACAAAATCAAATATCATGAAACTCAGTCATCAAGACTAAATCATGCGAATAGATCGCCCAAAATACCGAAATCCAAAGCAACGGATACGTGATAATCAAATCAAAAAATCACAAATTATAATTACCGTCGTCGGTATATCCTTCTTCAGGGTCGAGAAGGTACCGGTACATCCGATGCTAGCGGCGCAAGATATCTACTTGCCTCTTACTCGCGGCTGGCGTCCTCTGCCTCTGGTTCCTAATCTTTCCTGTAGATTACCAACTCGCAATCCATCGGCTCATCGGCCCGGTCAGGTGTGCTGACAGGAACGATTCCGTTCTTGCACTTCCCTGGTCATTTCTCGGTCAATCCTCACGACCGCTCGTAAAGCAGCACATCTCTGGCGCCGACCTCGGGTCCTCTGAATGCATATCACACATCCGATCCTAGGTGCAACTCTTATTGCAGCAGTGTACTGGAAGGAATCCTACTCAAGGTCTCTTCTGATCTTGCCTAAGCCAAACTGTAAGGAGGCTGGTACTCTGGCGTAATCTTTTCTCGCTCTCTGGACCTCTGCATCCTTAGTACAACATCTCCTCGGAAGCTGGTCGCATCTCTGCGCCTCTGTATGCATGTCCGGCCTTTAATCTTAACGGGGTGTAGTAACAGCTCGTCTGCCTCTCGCACGAACTTCTTGTCCCGCTTGTCTGTATCATCGACCATTCGACGTCGCGTCTTTATCTGCACACTGCAATGTCCTCGGCTACGGTCCACCCGAAGTCTCTAACACGGACTTGAAATCACGAACTCAGTATCTTCATCACTCAGTAGAAGATATCTAGCCGAACACGTCCTCAGCGTGCATATCGCATCTCTGATGTCAGCGGAGTGGAACGTCATCTCGTCGAAATCTCGTGCAAACTCTTTACTCCACCTTGCTCCACTATCGACTGATTCGGACTCATCTCATCATGGCTACACAGACTGCGCTCCGACGGCTATGCTCGTATCTGGAGTCTCCCAAGCAGTGTCCCATCACATGATATCCGAATGATGTCGAATCATCCGATCGACTCGTCAGAACCTCACAATCCCCCAAGAGCTCAACATCTCGGGTACAGTTTAATAGTATCGAGTACATGCCACAGCGTCGGTGGTCCAGCCGTAGAAGGGCAAACCCAAGCCTCACTAATGGCGCCGAGGAACTGCCGCAAACCCTAAGGTTCAAAGGCTTTCACACGGTCATTAAGTCGAGTTAGGGTTTTATTCTTCTAGAGGGTCCATAGAATCACCTGCATGTCTTTCCGTATACTTTAAACTTGGAAAATGGGTTCCTGACCTTCGATCGTCTCAATCGACTCTCAACGAATCTGCGTGAAGTCGCCTCTAGCTGGAATCAATCTATCTGATGACCTCGCATCGGGGTAAGCGAACGAACCACATGTCCTAGTCATTCATCCTCGGTGACTAGCGACTTACTACCATATCTCTAAGAATATGCTCATGCTGCAGTAGCTCCAATCATCTGGGCGATATCTCATCACTCGCAGCAACAACTGGCTCATTCGTCGGTACGCTAAGCAGCGCCTCAACCATCATGAATAAGCGATATATCAGCAGTCATCACATCCTGGCTGGCCTCTATCAGTGGCTCAATCCTCTGGTACCGTCCGGTACATCCGAGAAATCTCGCAACAGCGATCTGTCAAACGCTCAAAGTGCGGAAACACAAAATACGAAGCCTCAATGCAACCGTATGTCTCTGGAATCACGCCCCGGTCAGCCCTCGTCCGCGACGAGCTCATGCTGACAACTCGAGCCGTAGCTCACTCTGCCCGTGCAATCGCGGCAGCAAAACCACAACCAGTAACGATGAAGATAGATCATAGGAAGGAATATGACACAATGCAAGGAAATGTACAACCTAAGGTTTCTTAAGCGGAGTGGCGTGTCGTAAGTATGCCGCGGAACATACCAACGGTACGTCACTCTACTTTAGTCACCTATTCCATCAACCAAGGGTCATCCTACGCGAAGAAAGTTCGGGTCTAATACCCCCTCGACCAAGTCTAAGTTCCGTAAGGTCAAGCCTAAGTTCCGTATATAAGTAACGCCCTAGGCTCCACATAGTCAAACTTAGACTCGAACCAAGGTCAACCTAGCGCTCTGATACCAACTTTGTCACGACCCGAAAGAGCACGTGACTGGCCCTCGAACCATATGAAGTCTATAGGACTCCATCTGATCCAAGTAAGCCAAAAGCCCAGAAATCTAAAACCATTTAAGGAGTAAATAGGGAAAATTAGTTTTAAGAGGTAAAGAAAACATGTTTGAAAATCAAGTTTTTAAATAACTAAGCCGAATATGAATTTTTTAAAATGTGTAATTTTTCCTGAAAATTTCGGCAGAGTTTCCTTTGTAAAAACTGGCCCCGAACGGGGTACAACAAGAATAATATATATGACATGATAAAAGGCATCCCAAGCGGGAGCTAGCTCTTCGTCAATCGACGGTCACAACCACGCAAGCAATAATAATATACAACGCCAAGGGGCGAGGATCAAAACTGAAAAGAAACTCAAAAACAGCCAGAAAACCGCAATACTACAAGCGCGACTCTAAGGTCGAAACAATACAACACTGATTTCTAAGTCTGAAACAAACTACAAGTTTTGATTGATGGACAATTCTAGATACAATAAAAATACATGAACAATGGCGGTTCTGATACAAAGAACCCACCTAACCAAGCAAGTCACCCATAGGAAGCAGTGTGCCAGAAATGCCGCTATGGAATCTGTACGGCAAAAACCTGCAAGAACTGGGGCACAACGGGGGTGAGTTGCCAACTCGTGAATAGAAAATATCTACAAGCAGAGATCGAATGCATGACCCATCCTAGGTCAATACGATCAGATATAAATAAACCTCAATATGAATAAAGCTGAAGCATGCTAAACTGGCAATGTAATCTCTACATGAGTGTAATGCCAAGTGCTCGTGCTAGTGCCTCAGGTAATAGCATGTCATGAATATGAGGTATGATCAATGTAATCAAATCTGCACACACGTGGATCCCGTCCACTCGTCACCCACTGACAATAACCACCATGCATGTAAATATCATGAATCATGTGCATGGGAAATAATATGAGGATATAACCACCCGTGTCCCTCGCGACACATCAAAATCATGGAACCAGGGTGCCCAGCATCGACACCCGAAAACATCATGAAAACTGTGCCCAGCATCGGCACGTAAATCCTCATATATCGGGCTCCGTCAGTCCGGATCGGCCCGCGGGCTCTGTCTGCGGTATCGGCCCTCGGCCCCGGCAGTATGCCCAAAACATCTATCGACTCTGGTCGGTATCCTCCGGATAACCGCCAGGTCCAACCAATCACCGGTAGGTACTCGCCCGCCTCCAGGCTCAATCGGCAAAGCTCATCGATCATCTTGCCGAGGGGAACCATACCGGGTCCACCATGTACCCGCAATCGGCTCATCCACGCCTCGATTCGGGTTACACATATCGCTCTCAGCACCGAGAAAACACATGGTGGACGCACTGAAATATCATATCAAGGGTAACCGGGTTTTTAAAGAAATGACATATTCTCTTTTGAAATACCCTCGGTTCCCAAATCCAGAAATATCATAGAAACAACATATCTCAATGCGTACAGTCAAAGCATGATGTATGCGGCATGTAACAGTAATGCAAGCATATCAGTAAGTCATGCAACATGGAATAATAATGTGCACATGTCGAGGGAGACCGCTCTTTTAAAAGGAATCTGTTTTTAAAGAGTATCTTGCGGTTCCCAAATCCCCAATCAAGCTAGAATCATCTATATATGTGTACAGGTATAAGTGTACAATATGCCATGCCAGAATCATATCATGAATGCAATAGTACTATAGTGTAGTGACATGGCAATTATCGATGATGAGTGTGTGAGCCGGCAACAAGTGTACGTGGAACATATACATCATCGATAATGGTGCTGGTGTCCTAGCAGCATGACTGAATGTCACAACAATACAAGCGATGCAATGCAAATAGCAGGAATATGCGGAAACGAATGATCAACGCAAAAGTACAGAACCTGCCCCAATAGATATGTCATGCAACCTTGCCTTTTGAAATAAGACGAATCAGGGCTTTTGGTAAAGTAAGGGCTACGGTGTTTTAAGAAAAGATGCATCATTTGAAAATATCCGTATAACCCTTCTGCTTATCTTTAAAATATCCCCGATTCGTTAGTTTTGAAATAGGTATGACTCGGTCTAGTCTAATGTCTACTAAATAATCTAGACAGGAGGGGTATGAAACCACCTAATCTGAGTCAATATATAAATATAGATATGATAGTCGGTGATCTCGCCTCAATAACATATCGTATGATATCCTCGAGTCATGAGTGCGGATCTATCATCAATATCGGCTCGTACGGTAAATCGTCGTACGGCATCCCAATAGCTGGGTAGGGGTCAATATCACACTATCTCATCACATATCAGGTATCACTTATCTTCAGATCACACAATCTGGGGTACTACTGTAAGTCTAGTACAAATCGACACCATCTATAAAATATGAATGCGGGTAAAGCACATGTCCAAAGGCCCGCTAAAACTATCATATCGCACGTCAAAGGCAAACTATATCACATCGCCGATCTCACGGCCTCACATCAAGTATCATCTCAAACCACGTATCATCCTCCAATCCCGTATATAAACACATAGTCCCATACCCATGTGTAGATATACGCACCATCATATGCACTCTAATAAATGAAAGAATGAATGCAAGTATGTGTGTAAATGTATGTGTGAGTGCAACCACTACTCTAGGGTTCGCACTATACTAAACCAATATATTCTTATCATCAAAATATCATTATTACCATCAATAACCCTAAACAACACAATATAAATATTCGTGTGTATACGTATTCGTATACATCACCACGGACTGCGGGGGTGCTATACGCCATCCACCCGACTTCTCCCCGTAGATATAAATCTACTCACCTTGCTTCTCGTGTGCCAAAGCCGATGTCGCTATCTTCACCTCCTTTGCCTCAACATCACGCGGGGTACCTACAAGTATATCACAATGCTAAAGCACATGAAAATCACATTGGAAACCAAAATGGCACACGCTACCCGCATAGGTAAAAACCCATCGACTCGCATGTAAACACAATCAAAATCCACTTGTCGTTGACGTCCAAACGCCACCCGACAGGAATGAATCACCAAATACCAAAATCCATGCTAAAACAAGTCCCAAATTATACACCAACATAGGAAAATCAACCCAGATTTCACCCTAGATGGAATCAGTCAAAACTAGACATACTCAGGGTCAAAACTAGAGGAAATGGGGGCATGCACAGAAAACGAGGCAATTCCTTAAAATACCTTATTTTAGAATTTTCCATAATTTTTCCCCTTTTATCTGTATTTAATTATACCAGAATATTAAAATATTCATTAAAATAATATTAAATTATAAAATTTCCTAAAAATCATATTTTATTATTTTGAAGACGTTACAATCTACCCCCCTTAAAGAAATTCGGTCCCCGAATTTAAATTTAAAACCCCAAATTCTAAAACATTTCGATACGAATTCCAAGTCGTCGGGGCTCCGAAATCATCAACACATAAAACGTCACAGCGCAATGCATGCGCATGAGTACTGAGCAGATAACTCAAAAACAACGCTCCATCAAGCATCCCGCAATCATCGGAGTCAAGGTAAGGACACAATGTCAAATCCAATACAAAACCGATATGATATGGATCAGAACTACACATGCAGACATCCAATCTATACATGTGAATAGCTGATGTAAAAGCATGCCAAATCCTTTTTAATTCGCTGTGCGATGCGCATAACACTGCACAGTGGCGGACGTTTTTCATAAGAAAGTAACTATATATGTATATATATATCCTTTGTTTAATAAGCACGTTCCGCCGTTTTGAAAACAATCAGAAGGGTTTCCTTGTTTTTTTTTTAAAACGTTTCGTGTCATATCGGACACGTAGGTATATACTGAGACTATAGCTCGCTCTTTGGAAATCCCTTCGATAACTATCGATGCATGCAAAAAAAAAAAAAAATATCCAGGTACTGTCCTCTGACTAGTCCTGCTCAGTAAGAAAATAATATCCAATATCATAAAAATGTACTGTTCCAAAAGGAATAAATCTCAAAAATATACATAACCCACCCTGTGCATCTGGTGCGCACGGGAATCAAAATCCATATATGCGCTAAACATGTGCACAAAACAACATCTAGGTGGAACGGGTGTGCACGAAGCATCTGTCATAGGCAACATGTGTGCCTGACAGCCAAAACAGGTGCATCTGACATGCACGAAGAATCTCGATTTAGTGCATCTGGTGTGCCCCAAAATCGTATCTCAAAACATGCGCCCAACATGCGCGGAAATCCAAATCGGTGCATCCATCGTGCACGAATGAAAATCTAAACCCTGCGCACTCAATATGCACGGAATCACAAAATCTAATAGCAACGTCGAATATGCGTAAGTCCAGTCAAAAGCACGGAGTGCAAGAATCCACATCAATATCACAATCAAAATCGACATACCGAAAGGCATCAAATCGAAGTCAGGTGCAATCGTAATGCACAAAATATAAATCCGGTGCAACAAAGGCACGAAATATAAATCTGATGCGATAAACGCAAGAAACATAAAATTGGTGCGACAAATGCACGAAGTATAGAACTGGTGCATCCCATGCACAAATACCAAGCAATAACTCAAATACGTAAACAGCAACACCAAGTGTATCCAGATATGAAGAAAATCATAAACGTGTGCAGCTGCGGGCACAAAACACATATCGATGCACTACAAGCACATATAAGCTATACCGAGTGCAAAATCAAAACACTAAAATTACATGAAACTCTGCTGGAAGCGTAAATCAAATCACCAGCATAAAATAGGCATGAAATCGCAATCAACAGCTCAAGAGTAATAACTATGTACAAGGTATAAATACCCAGTAGGTGCAACCATGGTGCACAAAATCAAATATCATGAAACTCAGTCATCAAGACTAAATCATGCGAATAGATCGCCCAAAATACCGAAATCCAAAGCAACGGATACGTGATAATCAAATCACAAAATCACAAATCATAATTACCGTCGTCGGTATATCCTTCTTCAGGGTCGAGAAGGTACCGGTACATCCGATGCTAGCGGCGCAAGATATCTACTTGCCTCTTACTCGCGGCTGGCGTCCTCTGCCTCTGGTTCCTAATCTTTCCTGTAGATTACCAACTCGCAATCCATCGGCTCATCGGCCCGGTCAGGTGTGCTGACAGGAACGATTCCGTTCTTGCACTTCCCTGGTCATCTCTCGGTCAATCCTCACGACCGCTCGTAAAGCAGCACATCTCTGGCGCCGACCTCGGGTCCTCTGAATGCATATCACACATCCGATCCTGGGTGCAACTCTTATTGCAGCAGTGTACTGGAAGGAATCCTACTCAAGGTCTCTTCTGATCTTGCCTAAGCCAAACTGTAAGGAGGCTGGTACTCTGGCGTAATCTTTTCTCGCTCTCTGGACCTCTGCGTCCTTAGTACAACATCTCCTCGGAAGCTGGTCGCATCTCTGCGCCTCTGTATGCATGTCCGGCCTTTAATCTTAACGGGGTGTAGTAACAGCTCGTCTGCCTCTCGCACGAACTTCTTGTCCCGCTTGTCTGTATCATCGACCATTCGACGTCGCGTCTTTATCTGCACACTGCAATGTCCTCGGCTACGGTCCACCCGAAGTCTCTAACACGGACTCGAAATCACGAACTCAGTATCTTCATCACTCAGTAGAAGATATCTGGCCGAACACGTCCTCAGCGTGCATATCGCATCTCTGATGTCAGCGGAGTGGAACGTCATCTCGTCGAAATCTCGTGCAAACTCTTTACTCCACCTTGCTCCACTATCGACTGATTCGGACTCATCTCATCATGGCTACACAGACTGCGCTCCGACGGCTATGCTCGTATCTGGAGTCTCCCAAGCAGTGTCCCATCACATGATATCCGAATGATGTCGAATCATCCGATCGACTCGTCAGAACCTCACAATCCCCCAAGAGCTCAACATCTCGGGTACAGTTTAATAGTATCGAGTACATGCCACAGCGTCGGTGGTCCAGCCGTAGAAGGGCAAACCCAAGCCTCACTAATGGCGCCGAGGAACTGCCGCAAACCCTAAGGTTCAAAGGCTTTCACACGGTCATTAAGTCGATTTAGGGTTTTATTCTTCTAGAGGGTCCATAGAATCACCTGCATGTCTTTCCGTATACTTTAAACTTGGAAAATGGGTTCCTGACCTTCGATCGTCTCAATCGACTCTCAACGAATCTGCGTGAAGTCGCCTCTAGCTGGAATCAATCTATCTGATGACCTTGCATCGGGGTAAGCGAACGAACCACATGTCCTAGTCATTCATCCTCGGTGACTAGTGACTCACTACCATATCTCTAAGAATATGCTCATGCTGCAGTAGCTCCAATCATCTGGGCGATATCTCATCACTCGCAGCAGCAACTGGCTCATTCGTCGGTACGCTAAGCAGCGCCTCAACCATCATGAATAAGCGATATATCAGCAGTCATCACATCCTGGCTGGCCTCTATCAGTGGCTCAATCCTCTGGTACCGTCCGGTACATCCGAGAAATCTCGCAACAGCGATCTGTCAAACGCTCAAAGTGCGGAAACACAAAATACGAAGCCTCAATGCAACCGTATGTCTCTGGAATCACGCCCCGGTCAGCCCTCGTCCGCGACGAGCTCATGCTGACAACTCGAGCCGTAGCTCACTCTGCCCGTGCAATCGCGGCAGCAAAACCACAACCAGTAACGATGAAGATAGATCATAGGAAGGAATATGACACAATGCAAGGAAATGTACAACCTAAGGTTTCTTAAGCGGAGTGGCGTGTCGTAAGTATGCCGCGGAACATACCAACGGTACGTCACTCTACTTTAGTCACCTATTCCATCAACCAAGGGTCATCCTACGCAAAGAAAGTTCGGGTCTAATACCACCTCGACCAAGTCTAAGTTCCGTAAGGTCAAGCCTAAGTTCCGTATATAAGTAACGCCCTAGGCTCCACATAGTCAAACTTAGACTCGAACCAAGGTCAACCTAGCGCTCTGATACCAACTTTGTCACGACCCGAAAGAGCACGTGACTGGCCCTCGAACCATATGAAGTCTATAGGACTCCATCTGATCCAAGTAAGCCAAAAGCCCAGAAATCTAAAACCATTTAAGGAGTAAATAGGGAAAATTAGTTTTAAGAGGTAAAGAAAACATGTTTGAAAATCAAGTTTTTAAATAACTAAGCCGAATATGAATTTTTTAAAATGTGTAATTTTTCCTGAAAATTTCGGCAGAGTTTCCTTTGTAAAAACTGGCCCCGAACGGGGTACAACAAGAATAATATATATGACATGATAAAAGGCATCCCAAGCGGGAGCTAGCTCTTCGTCAATCGACGGTCACAACCACGCAAGCAATAATAATATACAACGCCAAGGGGCGAGGATCAAAACTGAAAAGAAACTCAAAAACAGCCAGAAAACCGCAATACTACAAGCGCGACTCTAAGGTCGAAACAATACAACACTGATTTCTAAGTCTGAAACAAACTACAAGTTTTGATTGATGGACAATTCTAGATACAATAAAAATACATGAACAATGGCGGTTCTGATACAAAGAACCCACCTAACCAAGCAAGTCACCCATAGGAAGCAGTGTGCCAGAAATGCCGCTATGGAATCTGTACGGCAAAAACCTACAAGAACTGGGGCACAACGGGGGTGAGTTGCCAACTCGTGAATAGAAAATATCTACAAGCAGAGATCGAATGCATGACCCATCCTAGGTCAATACGATCAGATATAAATAAACCTCAATATGAATAAAGCTGAAGCATGCTAAACTGGCAATGTAATCTCTACATGAGTGTAATGCCAAGTGCTCGTGCTAGTGCCTCAGGTAATAGCATGTCATGAATATGAGGTATGATCAATGTAATCAAATCTGCACACACGTGGATCCCGTCCACTCGTCACCCACTGACAATAACCACCATGCATGTAAATATCATGAATCATGTGCATGGGAAATAATATGAGGATATAACCACCCGTGTCCCTCGCGACACATCAAAATCATGGAACCAGGGTGCCCAGCATCGACACCCGAAAACATCATGAAAACTGTGCCCAGCATCGGCACGTAAATCCTCATATATCGGGCTCCGTCAGTCCGGATCGGCCCGCGGGCTCTGTCTGCGGTATCGGCCCTCGGCCCCGGCAGTATGCCCAAAACATCTATCGACTCTGGTCGGTATCCTCCGGATAACCGCCAGGTCCAACCAATCACCGGTAGGTACTCGCCCGCCTCCAGGCTCAATCGGCAAAGCTCATCGATCATCTTGCCGAGGGGAACCATACCGGGTCCACCATGTACCCGCAATCGGCTCATCCACGCCTCGATTCGGGTTACACATATCGCTCTCAGCACCGAGAAAACACATGGTGGACGCACTGAAATATCATATCAAGGGTAACCGGGTTTTTAAAGAAATGACATATTCTCTTTTGAAATACCCTCGGTTCCCAAATCCAGAAATATCATAGAAACAACATATCTCAATGCGTACAGTCAAAGCATGATGTATGCGGCATGTAACAGTAATGCAAGCATATCAGTAAGTCATGCAACATGGAATAATAATGTGCACATGTCGAGGGAGACCGCTCTTTTAAAAGGAATCTGTTTTTAAAGAGTATCTTGCGGTTCCCAAATCCCCAATCAAGCTAGAATCATCTATATATGTGTACAGGTATAAGTGTACAATATGCCATGCCAGAATCATATCATGAATGCAATAGTACTATAGTGTAGTGACATGGCAATTATCGATGATGAGTGTGTGAGCCGGCAACAAGTGTACGTGGAACATATACATCATCGATAATGGTGCTGGTGTCCTAGCAGCATGACTGAATGTCACAACAATACAAGCGATGCAATGCAAATAGCAGGAATATGCGGAAACGAATGATCAACGCAAAAGTACAGAACCTGCCCCAATAGATATGTCATGCAACCTTGCCTTTTGAAATAAGACGAATCAGGGCTTTTGGTAAAGTAAGGGCTACGGTGTTTTAAGAAAAGATGCATCATTTGAAAATATCCGTATAACCCTTCTGCTTATCTTTAAAATATCCCCGATTCGTTAGTTTTGAAATAGGTATGACTCGGTCTAGTCTAATGTCTACTAAATAATCTAGACAGGAGGGGTATGAAACCACCTAATCTGAGTCAATATATAAATATAGATATGATAGTCGGTGATCTCGCCTCAATAACATATCGTATGATATCCTCGAGTCATGAGTGCGGATCTATCATCAATATCGGCTCGTACGGTAAATCGTCGTACGGCATCCCAATAGCTGGGTAGGGGTCAATATCACACTATCTCATCACATATCAGGTATCACTTATCATCAGATCACACAATCTGGGGTACTACTGTAAGTCTAGTACAAATCGACACCATCTATAAAATATGAATGCGGGTAAAGCACATGTCCAAAGGCCCGCTAAAACTATCATATCGCACCTCAAAGGCAAACTATGTCACATCGCCGATCTCACGGCCTCACATCAAGTATCATCTCAAACTACGTATCATCCTCCAATCCCGTATATAAACACATAGTCCCATACCCATGTGTAGATATACGCACCATCATATGCACTCTAATAAATGAAAGAATGAATGCAAGTATGTGTGTAAATGTATGTGTGAGTGCAACCACTACTCTAGGGTTCGCACTATACTAAACCAATATATTCTTATCATCAAAATATCATTATTACCATCAATAACCCTAAACAACACAATATAAATATTCGTGTGTATACGTATTCGTATACATCACCACGGACTGCGGGGGTGCTATACGCCATCCACCCGACTTCTCCCCGTAGATATAAATCTACTCACCTTGCTTCTCGTGTGCCAAAGCCGATGTCGCTATCTTTACCTCCTTTGCCTCAACATCACGCGGGGTACCTACAAGTATATCACAATGCTAAAGCACATGAAAATCACATTGGAAACCAAAATGGCACACGCTACCCGCATAGGTAAAAACCCATCGACTCGCATGTAAACACAATCAAAATCCACTTGTCGTTGACGTCCAAACGCCACCCGACAGGAATGAATCACCAAATACCAAAATCCATGCTAAAACAAGTCCCAAATTATACACCAACATAGGAAAATCAACCCAGATTTCACCCTAGATGGAATCAGTCAAAACTAGACATACTCAGGGTCAAAACTAGAGGAAATGGGGGCATGCACAGAAAACGAGGCAATTCCTTAAAATACCTTATTTTAGAATTTTCCATAATTTTCCCCCTTTTATCTGTATTTAATTATACCAGAATATTAAAATATTCATTAAAATAATATTAAATTATAAAATTTCCCAAAAATCATATTTTATTATTTTGAAGACGTTACACTTGGGCACCCCTCCTGGGTCAACCTGTACCCCCTACGAGCGCGGCGAATAGCCCGCCAATTCTAGAGTGAAGCCCCCTCCGTCTCAATGCCATGAGATGCGGGCTTGTTGCCCTCTAGAACCCGGCTATCCGTGCACCCCACCGCGGGGTAATCCTAGTACAGAAAGTAAAATATACATACAACGGGTACATCGACCGCAACCTGGCCGTGCCCCAAAATAATAATACAATCGGGCAGTGACGGCAGTCCACATGTCGGACGCTCGTCCCGCAATATCAAATGTACATAATACAACCACAACTGTACTAGCATTGCATCCAGGCTATCCTCCACGACCGATCCGCAACATCACAGCAAAAACAGAACATCAACGTGAAAATCACGTTCGCAAATCCGTCTAACCGGGCTATAGCAGTTAGATCGGATTTACCGATCAAGTGACATTCACGGTCGCAGAAATAATGTAAATACTGTGAAATAATGTGTTTAAAATATCCGATCAATCAAATTTTTAACAAGTGGGCCCCCAAGCATTACTGTAGCAGATCAGGAAATTCTGGGCCCAATATTAATATTCCAAAACCCCTAAAATCACCCAAAAGACCTACTGGAAAAATTGTGCACACTGATCCATCAATACTGCGGCGGAACCGCGGCAACAAGTAGGGTTATGCCGCGGTTCCGCGCTCCCCTGAAGAGATCAGTGTCTCGAATTTCTACAGTAGTCTTAGATCTTTCAGCACAGTACTTTTATGCAACCTGAAAAATTTTTCGAGACCAAAAATTTTCAACAGAAACTGATGCTAACAAAAATGTAGATTTTGGAATTTTGGTCGATCGGAAATGCAAAACACATTAAACCAAGCTAGACTAAGTTAATGGCGAGGCTCTGATACCACTGTAAGTGCACGGCGGCGCCCCGGCCGTCAATCCGACGGCCAAATGCGGAAGCGGTGATAAACTTTAATTTTTCTTGAACTGGCAAACCGCCGCGCACTAATACCCGGATCGAACCATTAATTAGTCCTAGCTAACTACAAGATGGGGAAGATAGACATACCGACTGATCCGAGTCCTCCGGTCTTCTCGTCGTCATCCCGATCTCTTGCGGAAGCTCCGGTCTCCACCTCGTCGCCGGAAGTGCACCACATCGCCTACTTCTTTTACGGGCTCCCACCTCAATGCCGAGGCAACTCGGGCACGAAGCTGGCTAGTCGACGTGCCCAAGATTTGCTGTAGAATGTGTAGTACTCAAGTCTCATTTTTGGGGTTTTGGAGCTTTGCCATTTTGGTGGAAGAAAAGAGAGCAACTTTAGGAAATGAACTAGAGGGCTTTTCTAGCAAGCATGAGAAAAAAAATGCCACACATAAAATGAATCCATCCCATCCCCTAAGGGAATGGCCGGCCAAAACAAAGAGGGAGTCAGAATGGAGAGAGAGTGTGTGGTGTATGGATGATTGAACCACTATCATAATCATGAGAGAAAAAGAATGGTGAAAAGTGTAAGTCTACGCTAGCGCCCCGGCCGTCTACAGACGCCAAATGCGGAACAAAAACTTTTTAACTGGCGCTATCGTATACTTTAACCCGGATCTGCCATTATTGCTAAACTAACAAACTGTAAAGAGTGTAGAAAGGTTATACCGAACGATCCGAGTCCTTCGTTCTTCAACCATCATCCCACGCTCCGTTGCGGCTGCTCCGATCTCTTCGATCTCCGATATCCTCGTCGAGGTGGCACCACGTCGACGATTCTTTAAACGGGCTCCCGCCTCTGACTCGAGGCAACTCGGTCGTCAAGTTTGCTAAAAGAGACGACCAAGATTGATGTAGAGAATGAGTAGATGACTTTGTCTCACTTCGTCCAAGTCCGTGGACGATCGGTAAATGAAGTTGCCGATGGAAATGAAATGGAACAAGAAATGAACTATGAAATTTCCATGCATCCAAAACTTTAGTCTTTTCTTTTTAGCAACCATAATTTCTCAAATGAGTGAATAGTGGAGGAGAGAGAGGGCCGGCCACCTTATAAAGGAGGAGGGAGGTGATGGTAGGAAGAGGGAGGTGACCATTAGAAATAATATCATGAACAAAAGATCTTAACCAAAACAAAATGCTTTAATGTTAAAGCATGAGTCATAAACCTAGTCATCATGCATTAATGAACCATTAAATGCATCCAATGAAAACTCAACACCAATTAATCCTAGTCACCTCATCTAGATGCTTCTAGAACACTGACTCACCTCAACTGAAGAAAAGATAAATCCGTCTTTAACCGAATGTTAAAAGACGTCTGATAGAAAACTGGAAACTGGCAACTTCCAAAAGTGATCCTGAAACGACTTTCAGGATAACCCTGTAACTGTATAAATATACCCGCATTTGTATTACGACCGAATACAAATGCAACTGAGACAAAGATATTATACCTACTCTATACAATACTCGGATCCGGCTTAAACCAAAGCCGACCAGTATCATCTGCCCGAAAAATAACACGTGCGTAAACGCACGTGCATTTTCCGAACCCTGCCATAAAACCATACGGCCTCTACAACGTTTCGCCCGAACTTGGGAAACTGTCTGTGGGGGACTCTAATGACTCGTCAGTACCCTGGCAGTGGGCTTAACCACAAACCGTCAGCGGCACTAGCTATGCGTAACGGCTGCCCATGGACTGACCTCAAGGGAGGCTGATGAGCGAACTCAAGGGAGGCCGATGAGCGAACTCAAGGGAGGCCGATGAGCGAACTCATCCAGAAACCCTACTGAGCCTAACAGTGACAATATATATACAGTCCGGTCCGTTCGTCTATGAGTATCGCATATCCTCCTAGGGGGCTAGTAACGTCAGCCCCCAGAAGCAGTATAAGTCGTGTCGGAGTGTAGCCCAATAACACCCTGAGATACTACTGGAGTACCTACCAGTAAATCTCCTGCCATGGCCATGGACTTTGTGTAATGGCTCTCCTAGACACAACACGACCTCGCCCCCAATACCGGGAGAGACGAATCCCATGCCGATCCACTCACGTGCCTCCATATGGCTCGGGACTGTACCCAAAAGCTACCTGTTTGCACGACTCCTTTGAGCCGTGGTAGGGTAGAAATCAAAGCACAGTGGGAACTCACACGAGACAAATGACGACCTCAGGTCGATGAACTAACCTGTACACATGTCACCAGGGAACTGCTATCTGACGATAGGTATAGTACTAACTAGCAGATTCCCGGCGAGTCCTGTCCGGTGTACTCATAATCCAATGAGCACCTGTATACATCTTAGGTGATCCAACAGACACCAGTGGCTTGTGAGACCGGCCACCGCCCCTCGTCGGGGTCTCGACTGTATACACTAGTCTACTCCGGAGTATCGATGCCCTGTCTCGAAACTCCCACGACTAGGGACCACAATTAAGGATATGCATATAAACTACCCAACTCTCACGTATATGATCGCCATCATACTGTTGGTAGTAAAGCAAGATCCTAAGGGCTCTATCAAAGTGTAACATGCAATCAGTCACCTGAACATGTACACGACTGATAAAGGCAAACCAGATAGCATACTATCATCTCGAGTAAGACTGTCCTACCGGTATAGGTCCTCCGCAATCATTGCAATCACGTACCTGCGATCCAATAATTGACTATGAGGGCACTATCTCCAACAATCTCCCACTTTCACTCAAGGCTAATTATTGCGATGTCGACTACTCACAGCCCGTGTGAAACCGAACATCCAACTCTTCTACTAATCAGTTTCACAAAGCCCGTTTGTAAAACTATAGTGTTCGAGAAATAGCCTCAGTGAGTGGATCCGCCTAGATGTTTCTTTCTATATCTCTCTTAATCTCAAGTTCGCGGAGAAAGCCATCTCCCGAATTGAGTAATACCTGTCTTAGAATATGTCTGGATATCTGACGGGACCTAGTTCATAAATGAACTCCAAATCCAAACTTCTTAGACTGTATCGATCACTGAACCTAATCAGTATCCGGCACCATGCCACCCACAGTATCCTCTTGGACCACCTGTCCATAATACTGTCCCTCGTCAGGGGGAAAAACTATAACTCTGACAATCACTCTGTCAACCACGTCACCTTTGAAGCCTGGAATGATAATCGTCTCCCGAAGGAGGCTGCCGTCATCAAATCCGTAGAACATCCACTTATGTTCTAAAACTGCTTCCTTATGTTTCTCCAGGATTGGATTAATACAAACTCATTGCATCTAGTGCAAAAACAACATCTGGTGTGGTACTTGACATCTCATGATTGACTCAATTGCCCAAGCAAGTGATCTGCCAATCATGCACTTCCCTCTCCCCTTTAGTCTATACGACATCTTTAGAGAGGGTGACTCCATCACCTGCAGGTACACCACCATGCTAGGAGTCAACTATTCTAAAAACCATTAGAATACTGTCAAAGTACCCACATTGGGAAACTACCCAAATCCAGATCTAAAACCATAGATCCAGAAACCAGAATGTCAAATATTATATCCATATCCTGTCTGGAGAAACAACTGTGTGACGACCACAGTACAACCGATCGTAGTATAGGAACTTTACTTCCCACTCTGTGTATGTCATTCAGATACCATGACATCACACCCTACTACCTTCTTAACAGATCCATCCCCTATTCTGATTGAAGTCAAATCCATGACTGTCACATCAAAAATAGATGATCTTTCTCCGCTATAACTGCTCAGGTCTACAAATAGACATAAGCTACTTGCCCACTAAACTTCCGCTGCTCCCACTGACTACGACAACCCTCCTACCGGGTCTCATAACCTGGAACAACAGTAGTGTCAAGTCTGGGTAGATAAGAACCTCCCTGTCACCGTCCTTGAGCCTACCGAAGTACCTCTCGGGTGTCTGAGGTTACCCACCTTATCTGCGGAGTGGCTATTGGAGTGTCAAACCTGATTGAATATATAGGTCCTATTAAATTTTCTGTAATCGTTCGCGGTTCTGGAATCACTTCCTGTTCTACCATACTCCCATTACTGTTTTCTGAAAAAGATCCATTTTACTAAAACTGTGGCGAGTCAAGAACAATATCACTATTGATCTTCTAAATGGTAGAATATCAACCCTCGTCATAGCCAGGGTCAACCCACAAACAGCCATTACAGAAACGTGCCCTGAGTTATCCAGAGTCTGGTTTTAAGCATAAGCTGGACAACTCCCCATACCTTAGTATCTTTTAAGGTACGATCCATTCTATATCCAATATAGAAACTTTGGCACTTATTTAATTGGAACCAGATTCAAATCATGCAGCTGTCTCCAGTGCATATCAACTTAATGGAAAGAGGCCAATCAGCATTACTCAACTTAGGAATCCATCCAATTATTAGTAACCTGAAAGAGAAACACGTTTCTCAAAACCATCACTATCATCTGAATACCAATCACAAGAATCTACATCTTCGATCTCTTTGAAGAATCCCGATACTTGTGATACCTGGTTCTCTACTTTATTCTTATACCCACAACTTCTCAAAACTTAGACCTTGTATTTCTACGAAACACTTGTCTAAATACCAGAGAAGTTATAAGTAAACAGAACATAGTACGAGGACCTACCCCTTTGTCTTGATGGACACTTGGACAACATACAATACTCTGTATAAGTCCGCTGAGTTAAACAACTCAAAATCTGTGCGTCGTAGTTTGAAAACTGTACCCTGGCGATTTCCTCAAATATCACCAATTACAACGAATTCCGATATCATGAGGATAATCACCTAATTCCCAATAACTTACTCCCACTCATCATCTGTAAAACCATACAGATATGAGAATGAAACCTGGTAAATACATACCCTTGGAGTAAGTGTCTAATCGGGAAAACAGTTTTTCCTTTAACAATGCACTGAAACATTAAAATGTTTCGTAGGGGTATCCTGGTATTCATAGCAATGCCTCTTCCATAATCCAATTCATGACTTCAACCGTATATTTTATTGCCATCTCTCCAACTCCCTTTATTTGTCTTTAGTCGTTACCTTCTGTACACCATCGTTAGGCTAAATGGTTTTCTTCCTTCCCTACCGTTCGGCATCAGCCTATGGTTTGGAAGAAGACTATCCAGTAAGCATAATAGGTGTACCCTCCTAAACCAAGGAGTACTCGTATCTCGAGAGAAGGTGACGATAAAAGACAACTGAATAATACCTTATTCCTTTAAAGGTGAAATAGGAGTGGCGATGAAGTACGCGGTTTTGGTCGTGAATGATATCAGTCACAATTTACTTTGCTCTCTTTCTAATCCCTTTATTTTGTCTTTACATATTACCTTCTGCACACCCTGCTTAGGCTAATTGGTTTTCTTCATTCCCTACCTTTCGGCACCTGCCTATGGTTTAGAATAAGACTATCCAATAAGCGTAATAGGTGTACTCTCCTAAACCAAGGAGCTCTCGCAACCTGAGAGAATGTGATAATAAAAGACAACTGAATAAACCAATTCTATTTCTCCTGAACCTGGATCCATCCTCGAAGAAGTCCCTTCGAGTTCGTATATAACCATACGATGGATCTATCCAATGGAAGTGGATATCCGTAGTAATACGGGTGTTCTGAGAAATTCAAAGGGTAAAAGAAGGAGTGGCAATGACTTATGCAACATAGACAATCCAAAAGCCAGTATTTTAAGAAGGTTCGGTCAACTTGGTCACTGAGTCATAGTCTAGGGTCGGTCAAAGGTCGCTGCCAAAGAGAGAGAGAAAAGAAACACTCTGCGTGCACTCTAACCTAGATCAGAATGGTCATCATTTTATCTAATCCGGAAACCTCCCACTGTCCTGTCAAATTCTCCTCCAAACCTAAAAGAAGAATCAATCGGGATCACCCGAAGAGTAAACCAACTCATCAGTGGGAATCGGGATCCAACTCTCATCGCATGATAACGTGATGGAATGCATCCACGTTACTCATACTCCAGAAGGTATGTGCATACTTGGCAAGTTTCAGTTTCTTTAGAAACTCCCGATCTGATTTTTGCCCCATGCTCTTATAACCTTGGCGTTAGGTCAAAATGTCATAAGTCACATGCCAAGTTCTACCCATCACTATCTTGTTAATTTGAACCCACCCGCACATGCCCTTAGCGTTAGGTCAAAATGGCAGAACGGCTGTCCCAAACCAACTCATCTATCTATGCAACAATTGAATACCCAGCAGCTACCAAACACTATGCCTTGGCGTTAGGTCAAAATACATAGCTTGAATACTACTGAATACCCAAAAGAAGTGATGGAGGGCTACGGCTGGTTTTTGGCGAAAAACCTTTAACGTAGTGAACTTGATATCGCTGAAGGAACCTGATAGCTTTTTAAAATATAGTGGCGAAAACCTTTTGCTAAAGAGGTCACTCCCGGTGAAGGGATCTCGGCTCTTTCCTCGTGGAATGAGGTGCAGGATATTCCACTGAATACCGCTATGCAAAGCAACTTGTAATCGACTATAGTGAAGTTATTACCCTGACGCAAACTTCTGCCCAAGGGGTCAGTCCTGGTGAAGGGATATCGGCCCTTGCCCCGTCGAATGAGGTGCAGGATATTCCACTGAATACCGCTATGCATAACAAAAGAAAACGTCTTTGCAATAACATTTTTTAAATTTGTTCCAACAACTGAAAAACAGGTTTGTTTAACTTTTTGCATTGATCAGAATCAACGCAGTCCCATCAATCAATCACACCAGAAAAGAACGAAAATAAAATGTACGTATATGCCATCCGCATTCGTCACTGGGTCCCGTCATCACCCGTTAGGTTACTTAACTAACGACAGAGCGGGGACTGGACTAGCGCGGGTGTAAAACATATACAACATCTAATAGTATATAAACCAATATACAATAATCGCTCCAGGCGTGATAATATGCAACATTACAGAAAAAGTAATAAGCATCACAGAACAAAACAGTTAATCTGGGATCCCCGAGTTTCACAGAGCCGCTGCTGAAACCCGACGTTCCCCTGTCGTGTGGATAGCCTGTGCAATGAAACCTAGACCCCTACGGGTGCGGCAAGTTACCCGCCAAAACCTGAAGCGAGGTAGTCCCCACAGCATAGTGAATGGAACACCCGGCACTTCACGGAATCCGGTAAATTGAGCACCCCTCCTTGGGTCAACCTGTACCCCCTACGAGTGCGGCGAATAGTCTGCCAATTTTAGAGTGGGGCCCCTCTGCCTCTCAAAGCCATGAGATGCGGACCCGTTGCCCTCCAGAACCCGGCTATCTGTGCACTCCGTCGCGGGGCAAAACCTAGTACAGTAATGAAAAATAGTACAACAGGTACATCGACCGCAACCTGGTCGTGCCCCAAAAGAATATTATACAACAGGCAGTGACGGCAGTCCACAAGTTGGACGCTCGCCCCGCAATATCAAAAGTACAAATAAACTCAAACTGTACTACCATTGCACACTGCTATCCACCACGACAAATCCGCAACATCACAGCACAACACAGAACATCAACGCGAATGTCACGTTCGCAAACCCGTCTAAAAGAACTATAGCAATCGGACGCGGTTTACCGATCAAATGACATTCCCGGTCGGAGATATAATGTAAGCACTGTAAACTAACATGTTTAAATTTCGATCGACAAAATATCATAAAGTGGGCCCTACGAACTTCTGGAGAACAGTAACAAAACCTGGGCCCAAAACATATATACCAAAAACCCCAAAATCCAACATGGAATGCACTGTAGAAAATTGAGTGAGTGATCTCACTTTTCTGCGGCGGATCCGCGGCAAAACCCTAGCTGGGGCCGCGGATCCGCGGCTGAACAGTGGAATTACTTAGTCGGATTTCTGCAGTGTTCCTAAAAAACCCTGCACAGTTTTCTGAGATATGTGAAATATTTTTAGGAGACCGTTTAAAAACAACAGAAACTGTCAAGCTTGGATTTTGCAGTTTTTGATTTCCGGTTCGATCGATGTTTTAAACGCGTTAGCACAAGTTAGTATAGCAAAATGGTGAGGCTCTGATACCACTGTAAGTCTACGCTAGCGCCCCGGCCGTCTACAGACGCCAAATGCGGAACAAAAACTTTTTAACTGGCGCTATCGTATACTTTAACCCGGATCTGCCATTATTGCTAAACTAACAAACTGTAAAGAGTGTAGAAAGGTTATACCGAATGATCCGAGTCCTTCGTTCTTCAACCATCATCCCACGCTCCGTTGCGGCTGCTCCGATCTCTTCGATCTCCGATATCCTCGTCGAGGTGGCACCACGTCGACGATTCTTTAAACGGGCTCCCGCCTCTGACTCGAGGCAACTCGGTCGTCAAGTTTGCTAAAAGAGACGATCAAGATTGATGTAGAGAATGAGTAGATGACTTTGTCTCACTTCGTCCAAGTCCGTGGACGATCGGTAAATGAAGTTGCCGATGAAAATGAAATGGAACAAGAAATGAACTATGAAATTTCCATGCATCCAAAACTTTAGTCTTTTCTTTTTAGCAACCATAATTTCTCAAATGAGTGAATAGTGGAGGAGAGAGAGGGCCGGCCACCTTATAAAGGAGGAGGGAGGTGATGGTAGGAAGAGGGAGGTGACCATTAGAAATAATATCATGAACAAAAGATCTTAACCAAAACAAAATGCTTTAATGTTAAAGCATGAGTCATAAACCTAGTCATCATGCATTAATGAACCATTAAATGCATCCAATGAAAACTCAACACCAATTAATCCTAGTCACCTCATCTAGATGCTTCTAGAACACTGACTCTATCACGACCCGAAAGAGCACGTGACTGGCCCTCGAACCATATGAAGTCTATAGGACTCCATCTGATCCAAGTAAGCCAAAAGCCCAGAAATCTAAAACCATTTAAGGAGTAAATAGGGAAAATTAGTTTTAAGAGGTAAAGAAAACATGTTTGAAAATCAAGTTTTTAAATAACTAAGCCGAATATGAATATTTTAAAATGTGTAATTTTTCCTGAAAATTTCGGCAGAGTTTCCTTTGTAAAAACTGGCCCCGAACGGGGTACAACAAGAATAATATATATGACATGATAAAAGGCATCCCCAAGCGGGAGCTAGCTCTTCGTCAATCGACGGTCACAACCACGCAAGCAATAATAATATACAACGCCAAGGGGCGAGGATCAAAACTGAAAAGAAACTCAAAAACAGCCAGAAAACCGCAATACTACAAGCGCGACTCTAAGGTCGAAACAATACAACACTGATTTCTAAGTCTGAAACAAACTACAAGTTTTGATTGATGGACAATTCTAGATACAATAAAAATACATGAACAATGGCGGTTCTGATACAAAGAACCCACCTAACCAAGCAAGTCACCCATAGGAAGCAGTGTGCCAGAAATGCCGCTATGGAATCTGTACGGCAAAAACCTGCAAGAACTGGGGCACAACGGGGGTGAGTTGCCAACTCGTGAATAGAAAATATCTACAAGCAGAGATCGAATGCATGACCTATCCTAGGTCAATACGATCAGATAATAAATAAACCTCAATATGAATAAAGCTGAAGCATGCTAAACTGGCAATGTAATCTCTATACATGAGTGTAGTGCCAAGTGCTCGTGCTAGTGCCTCAGGTAATAGCATGTCATGAATATGAGGTATAACCAATGTAATCAAATCTGCACACTCGTGGTGTTAGTGTATATGCCCTAGAGGCCATTACTGTATCATACTAGTTTGTATATTACTTGATGGAAGCTTAGGATATTCACCTTGTATAAACAATCTTGCTCAATATAGTAGTATGCTACTTGGTTTGTTTCTACTTCAATGTGTACTTGTGTTTATTTCAGTATATCACTTATACGCATTAGTGGAGCCCTTAGGATCTTTGCTTGATTACCAGCGTTGTGATGGCAGTCACACTAGTGGGGGCTGGGTAATCTATAGGCACATCCTTATACAGGTCCCTAGTCGTAGGACTATCGAGACAGGGCATCGATACTCCGGAGTAGACTAGCGTATGCGCTTCTCATCCCAGTGTGGGAGATGGTCTGTCCCACAGCCATCAGTACGTCGTACTGGAGATAGTATACGGGTGCTCGTTGGGTTACGAGTACACTGGACAGGACTCGTCGGGAACTGAAAGGTTGGTATTATACCTATCGTCAGTTATCAGTTCCCAGGTGACATGAGTACAGCTTAGTCCGCTGACTTGACACTGGCACTTCGCCTCGAGTGTGTTCCCACTGCACTTTGATCACTACCCTACCACGGCTCAAAGGAGTCGTGCAAACAGGTGGTGGTTGGGTGCAGTCCCGAAGCACTTGGAGGCAGTGACGGTTAGACAGGATTCGTCTCTCCCGGTATTGGGGGTTGACATCGCGCTGTGTCTAGGAGAGCCATTACACGAGTAGTCCCTGGCTAGGGCAAGCGAGATATACTGGTAGGTTCCAGTGTTGTCTCAGGGTGTTTTGGGCTTCACTCCGACACGACTTGTACCGCTATTGGGGGACTGACGTTTTACCGCCCCCTAGGCCCGACATGCGATGTATCAGACGAACAGACCGGACTGTACGGAGAATGTCACATTCAGACTCAGTAGGAGTTCAGATGGGGTTTCACCTCGTCAGCCTTCTTGTCGGCATCTACCTGGGGACCGTTACGCACAGCTAGTGCCGCTTGCGGTCTGTGGTTAAACCCACTGCCAGCGTAGTGTCGAGTCTTTAGAGTCCCACACAGAGGGTATTCGCCTCTGGGCAAAACAGAGTAGAGGTCGCATGGTTTTGCGACAGGTTTCGTTCTCATCCGCGCACTTGTGCACGTTTGGAGTCCGGACGGATTATACTGGCAGGCTCTGGTTTGAGCCAGATACTGGTATATGTTTTGGGGTTGCTTTTATCTCTTGGTATTCTTGTTCCTCGGAACGAGAATGCAGGTGTGTATGCACAGTTGCTTGAGGCGGAGGATGAGGTATTTCATTAGGGTTTCGGAACGGGTGCGTATGCACAGTTGACAGTCGTCTTTTTCCAAACCCTAATGGATTTGTATTATATTAATTAATAATATATAATAAAATGAAATTGTGTCATGGTTGGTTTTTTTTGACTTGTTGACCATGGTTGACTTGTTGACCATGGTTGAAGTTTTGACCATCATCATTACAAAAGAAAGATGCTCTTTGATTCTAGCAAATTCATTTAATGTTTGAAATGATAATGGTCATTCTAAAACTTTCCATCAACCTTTTCATTTTCATTATTATTATTATTGATAATTCTTTTTCTTTTGCATTATGGTTGCAAGAAAGAAAAAGGATAGCTCATTCTATCATATTCATTCTCTCTCTTCACTTCATCTTCTTCTTCCTCTAGCTAAAGAGAAACCTTCTCATGTGTTGAGAATCCTTCTCTTTAAAAAGAAAAGCACCCCTTAGACACTCTCTACTCATTCTAGGTTCAAGGTTTAGCAAGCCGGAAACCCTAGTTCACTCAAAGCACGAGGAAGAGCCCAAAGGTTGAACTCTCGAGGTGGATCCATCTTCGACGGAAGAAGGCGACAAAAAGAGAACCATCAACCTCTACAAAGTTTGAAGAAGAAGGAGTTCAAGTTTAGGTATAACCATCTTCATCCGAGTAGCTAACTCTCTTTAGCTAAGTATGCTAGTTTTAGTTTAGTTAAAGATCCCGACTTTGCTTAGTCCATGTTGCCCCTTGCGCTAAAAATTTGATTTTTATACCGTTTCCGCCTCCCCGTAAGAACCGGGGGTCGCAACATGGACTTACAGTGGTATCAGAGCCTAACTAAACTTAAACTAGCTTGGTAGTGAAGTGTAACGAAGTTCAGAACCGAAAAAAATCACAAAACCGGAAAAACAAAACCCTAAGTTTCTGTTGAAATGTTTTCTGCTCTAAATGAAATACTTTATACTTGTAAATTTGGCTCAGTGTTTTGTGTGAACACCCAAGAAAAACGATGCAGTGATTCGTTCAAACCGCCGCGCTTCCGCCGCACTAAGTAGGCATGTGCCGCGGAAGCGCCGCGGTTTGTCGTCTTCTGTGCATCGTTTTTCGTGCAGTGTGTGTCTGTGTTGGTTTTGGGATTTTTAAAATATATTATATGTACCCAGATTTTCCAGAACTGAAATTCACTTTTGGGGTCCTATAATTCCGTATTTTTTTCCAAACTTCACTGCACTTTGACTATGATGGTTATATCTGTGATGTTTGCATGTATTGAACGTCGGCTAATCGCTATAGGTCGATTAGTCGGGGTTATACATGATCTGTGTTTGATATTGGATTGTGTATATGAATGTGTTGGACTGTCGCGGGTGAATAGCCGGGGTGGATGTGAGATGAGCTTTTGTTTTTCTTTCATTCATTGTAAATGTAAATTGATGTAATATTATTATTTGTTTGGCCGCACAACCGGGTCGGGGTTGTAGCCGTCATTGTATAATTCTTTTTACTGTTTTTGCTCCTAGGATAGACCCATGGAGGGGTTCACAAACTACCGGGTACTTGGCGGGTAGTTTGCCGCACCCGTAGGGGTCTTGGGTAGGGTATTTGGCTATTCACCGCGACCGTGTAATCCGCTTTTCGTTGCAGGCTCGAAAGGATTGCGGATTGCTAATATATCCAATGTATTCATCTGTGATCTGTAATGTCTATCATTGCTTTCTATTTAGGCGTTGCTTATGTTTTACAGCCGCGCTAGCCCAGCCCCCGCTCTGTCGTTAGTTAAGTAACCTAACGAGTGATGACGGGACCCCGTGGCGAATGCGAATGGCATAAGCGTACGTCATATTTTGGTTGTTTTCTGCAATGGTAGGATTAAATGATGGGACGCATTAAAAGAACTAATGCAAGAATATCACGCATTAAAAGAACTAATGCAAGATAATAAACCAAGTTAAAATCGTTGGAACACTTTCGAAAAACCACTCGGTTCTTTTCAAAACTAACTTTTAAATGCGGAGCTTGAGCCACTCCTTCTAAAAGCTATCTCGTTCCATCGATTATATCAAGTTCACTACGTTCACGGTTTTACCAAAACCATTCGTAGCCCTCCGTCGTTTCGCATGAATAGGCAATAGTATTCAAGCTGTGTATTTTGGCCAAACTCAAGGCACAGTGATTGGTAGCTATTGGGTGTTCATGTGTAGCATAGATAGATGCGTTGGTTTGGGACAGTCGTGCTGCCATTTTGGCCAAAGTCAAGGGTATGTACGGATGGATCCAAATTAACCTGGAAAGTGACGGGTAGAACTTGACATGTGACTTATGATATTTTGGCCAAAGTCAAGGTCATAAGAGCATGGGGCAAAAATCCACATCGGGAGTTTCATAAGTACTGAAACTTGCTAGATTTGCATACCATTTGGAGTGTGATGATTATGGTAGGATTCCTTCATTTTTCGTCACGCAATGATATTTGGATCCCGATCCTACTGTGAGTATATGCTACTCCTCGGGAAATTTCTCACTAAACGATCAATGCTATAAAACTAGTAGGTGCCTAGAAAGGTGTTAGCGGGGCTACGCCCCCAGGGAAAAGAGGTTCTTAAATTAAGGAACTTCGCGAAAGCGTTGGAAAACCTCCCTCGAAGTACCGACACTGGCCTGGCTGAACGGTTAAGCAAGTATTGTACGGAGGGATTGATCCCGGCTAATTCTTCCTTTGTGGTTTGAGGAGGGATTCGAGAGACAGTGGGAGCCATCCTGTTTAGACAAATTAAAAACCATTCTAAACTTGCAAGAGCATCGTGCTAAGTGTTTCTTCTCTCCCCCTGCAGCGACCAAATCGAAATGACTGGACTTAAGTTACTTCTAGATAAAAACATACTGACAGGGCCAAACTACAAAGATTGGCTCAGGAATGTCAAATTGGCAATCGCTTACGACAAGCTGGGGTATCTTCTTACCACCAAAGCTCCCCCCGTCCCAGGTCCCACCTCCAGCATCGCGGATAAGGAAATCCGTAAGACTTGGGAGATTGATTGCGCGAAGGCCAGGTGCCTCGTGCTTGCCTCTATGGACAACGAACATCAGAGGAGGCTTGAGAATATGGACCTCGAGTCCATATTTCTCCATACAAAAGAACTGTATGGAGAGCAGTCTCGTATCGCAAGATACGAAGTGTCGAAGAAGTTGTTTTCGACAAAGTTGGCCGTCGGATCATCGGTAGCGGACCACGTGCTTAAGATGATTGGCTACACTGAGGAGCTCGCAGAACTTGGGACCACGTTGGATAGTGAACTCTATACAGACTTAATTCTCCAGTCCCTTCCATCCACTTACGCCCAGTTCATACTGAATTTCAACTTGCAAGAAAAGGAAGTTGAACTTTCAGAACTCCTCAACCTGCTGAGGAGCGCAGAGGGCACCCTACAGAAGGGTAGGGAAACACCCGCTTTGTTTGTAGGAGGATCTTCTTCCTCTAGGTCCAAGGCGAAAGCCAAGGGAAAGAGGAAGAAAGCCCCCGCCAAACCAAGAGGCGGTGTTAGTAAAGTGGGTACGAAGGGAAAGGAAAAGGCAACAAAGATTGCGGGGAAGCTTGTTGGAAAGGAAGAATGCTTCTATTGTCATAAGAGTGGACACTGGAAGAAAGATTGCAGGGCTTGGAAAGCCAGGACACAGGAACTGAAGCAGGTTGCGGCTTCAGCTTCATGTGTGTATGTTATTGAAAACTGTCTTTCTATAAACTCTACTTCCTGGGTATTGGATACCGGATCAGGATCTCATATCTGTAATTCTTTGCAGGCGTTGAGAAACCGTAGGTTTTTGAAGGAAGGTGACATGACCCTCAGAGTTGCGAACGGAGCTAGCATGGATGCTAAAGCCGTGGGGGACTATCACCTAGGAATGTCAGATGGGCATGTTTTGGTTTTGCGTAATTGCTTTTTTGTACCCAACGCAACTTGTAATATCATTTCTGTATCTTTGGTTTCTAAAGAAGGTTATGAATTTGCGTTTGTAAGTAATGTTGTAAACATTCACCTTAATCAAGTTCTGATTGGGTCAGGTACACTGAGCAATGGTATATACGTATTAAACCAACCACAGATTTTCAATATCCAGAATACACACAAAAGAAAGTCTCCAGATATCAATCAGACTTTCTTATAGCATTGTAGACTGGGTCACATCAATGAGAGAAGGTTGACTAAGTTACATACAGAAGGATATTTGGATCCGTTCGAATATCAATCATATACCACTTGTCAATCCTGTCTCAAAGGAAAGATGACAAAGACTCCGTTCACTGGACACGGAGTAAGAGCGAGCGAGCTCTTGGGACTCGTACATAGCGACGTGTGCGATCCAATGTCTATACATGCGCGAAGCGGTTATTCTTACTTCATTACTTTTACGGATGATTTTTCAAGATACGGTTATGTCTTCTTAATGAAACATAAGTCCGAAGCTTTTGAAAAATTCCAGGAATTTAAGAATGAAGTAGAAAAACAAACCGGCAAAAGTATCAAGATTCTAAGATCGGATCGAGGTGGAGAATACTTAAGTGCCGAGTTCCTGAATTATTTAAAAGAGAACGGGATTCTCTCTCAGCTTACTCCTCCATACACTCCGCAACACAACGGTGTATCGGAGAGACGGAACCGAACCCTATTGGATATGGTACGGTCCATGATGAGTAACACTGAGTCACCGCGATCATTCTGGGGGTATGCGCTAGAATCAGCTGCGTACCTTTTGAACCGAGTTCCTACTAAGACTGTGCCTACTACACCATATGAGATGTGGTGTGGGAAGAGACCCCATCTCAGTCACATTAAGACTTGGGGAAGTCCAGCTTTTGTTAAAAAGCAGCATGCGGACAAGCTCGAGGCGCGCTCAGTACTGTGTAAGTTTGTGGGATATCCAAAGAATTCCAAGGGATATCTCTTCTACTACGAAGAGGAACAAAAAGTTCTTGTTTCTCGTCATGCCCACTTTCTAGAACATCAGTTCTTAGAAAAAGAATTAAGTGGGAGCGCAGTAGAACTGGAAGAAATTCCAGAACCACAGACTATTACTGAAAGCTTAGTGGAACCAGAGGGTTCAAATGAACAGGACATTCCTACGCCGCTCCGCAGAAGTAGTAGGCAGTCTCATCCGCCCGAGAGATACTACGGTTTTCTCATAGACGGGGATAGAGAGGATTGCATCATAGACTATGATGAGCCTACTAGCTTCCAGCAGGCCGTTCAGAGCGCTGACTCGGTAAAATGGCTGGATGCAATGCGGACCGAAATGGAGTCCATGTACACCAACAAAGTATGGACGTTGGACATTGCTCCAGACGGGGTAAAACCCGTAGGATGCAAGTGGATCTTCAAAAGGAAGATTGGTGTAGATGGACAGGTTGAGACCTATAAAGCTAGACTTGTAGCAAAGGGTTTCCGTCAAAGACCTGGCTTGGACTATGACGAAACCTTTTCTCCAGTGGCTATGCTGAAATCCATTCGGATCCTTCTTGCCATTGCTGCCTTCCACGATTATGAGATTTGGCAGATGGACGTAAAAACCGCTTTTCTAAATGGAAGTTTAGAGGAGTGTGTCTATATGGATCAGCCAGAGGGTTTCATTCAGAGTGGGAGCAGCGGAAAGGTGTGCAAGTTGCTTAAGTCCATCTATGGACTAAAGCAGGCATCGCGGAGTTGGAACATCTGTTTTGATGAGACGGCCAAGGAATTTGACTTTATCAAAAATCCAGATGAACCATGCATCTATAGTAGATTTGTAGCGAGAACTGTAGTATTCCTTGTTTTATACGTGGATGACATTCTCTTAATAGGAAATGACATTCCTATGCTACAATCTGTCAAGGGTTTCTTGTCACACAGGTTCTCCATGAAAGACCTGGGTGATGCCTCTTACATCCTGGGGATCCGGATCCATCGTGATAGATCCAAAAGGATATTAGGACTTTCACAGTCCAGGTACATCGACACCGTACTGAAAAGATTCAGTATGGAAGATTCCAAGCGCGGTAACCTACCGGCTTGTCACGGGATCACCCTCTCTAAAGAGATGTCTCCCAAGACTGATTTGGAGAGGGATCGCATGTCTATTATACCCTACGCTTCTGCGGTAGGCTCTATAATGTATGCGATGTTATGTACCAGACCGGATGTAGCTTATGCACTGAGTGTAGTAAGCCGGTATCAGTCAAACCCTGGGGAGAAATATTGGATAGCAGTAAAGAACATTCTTAAGTACCTGAGAAGGACTAAGGAGATGTTCTTGGTGTATGGCGGAAAAGACCTCCAGATTGAGGCCTTTGCTGACTCCAGCTTCCAGAGTGACAAGGATGATTCCAAGTCCATGTCGGGTTTTGTCTTTACCCTCAATGGAGGGGCGGTGTGTTGGAAGAGTTCCAAACAGGAAATCGTTGCAGACTCGACTATGGAAGCGGAATACATCGCTGCATCTGATGCCGCAAAAGAAGCTGTCTGGATAAGGAAGTTCTTAAAAGAACTTCAGGTGGTTCCGTCCATTGTTGACCCAGTACCTCTGTATTGCGACAACAACGGGGCTATAGCTTTAGCAAAGGAACCCAGGTCCCATCAGAGATCCAGGCACATCTTGAGGCGGTATCACCTGATCAGGGAGATCGTGGATCGCAAGGAGATCGAGGTTCGGAGGGGTTGCTTCAGAAGAGAACACTGCAGATCCATTCACCAAGGCCTTACCCCAGACTCAGTTCGAGCGGCTGATCGAGATGATAGGTCTTCGGTACGCCAGTTCATGGCCTTAGTGCAAGTGGGAGATTGTTAGTGTATATGCCCTAGAGGCCATTACTGTATCATACTAGTTTGTATATTACTTGATGGAAGCTTGGGATATTCACCTTGTATAAACAATCTTGCTCAATATAGTAGTATGCTACTTGGTTTGTTTCTACTTCAATGTGTACTTGTGTTTATTTCAGTATATCACTTATACGCATTAGTGGAGCCCTTAGGATCTTTGCTTGATTACCAGCGTTGTGATGGCAGTCACACTAGTGGGGGCTGGGTAATCTATAGGCACATCCTTATACAGGTCCCTAGTCGTAGGACTATCGAGACAGGGCATCGATACTCCGGAGTAGACAAGCGTATGCGCTTCTCATCCCAGTGTGGGAGATGGTCTGTCCCACAGCCATCAGTACGTCGTACTGGAGATAGTATACGGGTGCTCGTTGGGTTACGAGTACACTGGACAGGACTCGTCGGGAACTGAAAGGTTGGTTTTATACCTATCGTCAGTTATCAGTTCCCAGGTGACATGAGTACAGCTTAGTCCGCTGACTTGACACTGGCACTTCGCCTCGAGTGTGTTCCCACTGCACTTTGATCACTACCCTACCACGGCTCAAAGGAGTCGTGCAAACAGGTGGTGGTTGGGTGCAGTCCCGAAGCACTTAGAGGCAGTGACGGTTAGACAGGATTCGTCTCTCCCGGTATTGGGGGTTGACATCGCGCTGTGTCTAGGAGAGCCATTACACGAGTAGTCCCTGGCCAGGGCAAGCGAGATATACTGGTAGGTTCCAGTGTTGTCTCAGGGTGTTTTGGGCTTCACTCCGACACGACTTGTACCGCTATTGGGGGACTGACGTTTTACCACCCCTAGGCCCGACATGCGATGTATCAGACGAACAGACCGGACTGTACGGAGAATGTCACATTCAGACTCAGTAGGAGTTCAGATGGGGTTTCACCTCGTCAGCCTTCTTGTCGGCATCTACCTGGGGACCGTTACGCACAGCTAGTGCCGCTTGCGGTCTGTGGTTAAACCCACTGCCAGCGTAGTGTCGAGTCTTTAGAGTCCCACACAGAGGGTATTCGCCTCTGGGCAAAACAGAGTAGAGGTCGCATGGTTTTGCGACAGGGTTCGTTCTCATCCGCGCACTTGTGCACGTTTGGAGTCCGGACGGATTATACTGGCAGGCTCTGGTTTGAGCCAGATACTGGTATATGTTTTGGGGTTGCTTTTATCTCTTGGTATTCTTGTTCCTCGGAACGAGAATGCAGGTGTGTATAAACAGTTGCTTGAGGCGGAGGATGAGGTATTTCATTAGGGTTTCGGAACGGGTGCGTATGCACAGTTGACAGTCGTCTTTTTCCAAACCCTAATGGATTTGTATTATATCAATTAATAATATATAATAAAATGAAATTGTGTCATGGTTGGTTTTTGTTGACTTGTTGACCATGGTTGACTTGTTGACCATGGTTGAAGTTTTGACCATCATCATTACAAAAGAAAGATGCTCTTTGATTCTAGCAAATTCATTTAATGTTTGAAATGATAATGGTCATTCTAAAACTTTCCATCAACCTTTTCATTTTCATTATTATTATTATTGATAATTCTTTTTCTTTTGCATTATGGTTGCAAGAAAGAAAAAGGATAGCTCATTCTATCATATTCATTCTCTCTCTTCACTTCATCTTCTTCTTCCTCTAGCTAAAGAGAAACCTTCTCATGTGTTGAGAATCCTTCTCTTTAAAAAGAAAAGCACCCCTTAGACACTCTCTACTCATTCTAGGTTCAAGGTTTAGCAAGCCGGAAACCCTAGTTCACTCAAAGCACGAGGAAGAGCCCAAAGGTTGAACTCTCGAGGTGGATCCATCTTCGACGGAAGAAGGCGACAAAAAGAGAACCATCAACCTCTACAAAGTTTGAAGAAGAAGGAGTTCAAGTTTAGGTATAACCATCTTCATCCGAGTAGCTAACTCTCTTTAGCTAAGTATGCTAGTTTTAGTTTAGTTAAAGATCCCGACTTTGCTTAGTCCATGTTGCCCCTTGCGCTAAAAATTTGATTTTTATACCGTTTCCGCCTCCCCGTAAGAACCGGGGGTCGCAACGTGGACTTACACGTGGATCCCGTCCACTCGTCACCCACTGACAATAACCACCATGCATGTAAATATCATGAATCATGTGCATGGGAAATAATATGAGGATATAACCACCCGTGTCCCTCGCGACACATCAAAATCATAGAACCAGGGTGCCCAGCATCGACACCCGAAAACATCATGAAAACTGTGCCCAGCATCGGCACGTAAATCCTTATATATCGGGCTCCGTCAGTCCGGATCGGCCCGCGGGCTCTGTCTGCGGTATCGGCCCTCGGCCCCGGCAGTATGCCCAAAACATCTATCGACTCTGGTCGGTATCCTCCGGATAACCGCCAGGTCCAACCAATCACCGGTAGGTACTCGCCCGCCTCTAGGCTCAATCGACAAAGCTCATCGATCATCTTGCCGAGGGGAACCATACCGGGTCCACCATGTACCCGCAATCGGCTCATCCACGCCTCGATTCGGGTTACACATATCGCTCTCAGCACCGAGAAAACACATGGTGGACGCACTGAAATATCATATCAAGGGTAACCGGGTTTTTAAAGAAATGACATATTCTCTTTTGAAATACCCTCGGTTTCCAAATCCAGAAATATCATAGAAACAACATATCTCAATGCGTACAGTCAAAGCATGATGTATGCGGCATGTAACAGTAATGCAAGCATATCAGTAAGTCATGCAACATGGAATAATAATGTGCACATGTCGAGGGAGACCGCTCTTTTAAAAGGAATCTGTTTTTAAAGAGTATCTTGCGGTTCCCAAATCCCCAATCAAGCTAGAATCATCTATATATGTGTACAGGTATAAGTGTACAATATGCCATGCCAGAATCATATCATGAATGCAATAGTACTATAGTGTAGTGACATGGCAATTATCGATGATGAGTGTGTGAGCCGGCAACAAGTGTACGTAGAACATATACATCATCGATAATGGTGCTGGTGTCCTAGCAGCATGACTGAATGTCACAACAATACAAGCGATGCAATGCAAATAGCAGGAATATGCGGAAATGAATGATCAACGCAAAAGTACAGAACCTGCCCCAATAGATATGTCATGCAACCTTGCCTTTTGAAATAAGACGAATCAGGGCTTTTGGTAAAGTAAGGGCTACGGTGTTTTAAGAAAAGATGCATTATTTGAAAATATCCGTATAACCCTTCTGCTTATCTTTAAAATATCCCCGATTCGTTAGTTTTGAAATAGGTATGACTCGGTCTAGTCTAATGTCTACTAAATAATCTAGACAGGAGGGGTATGAAACCACCTAATCTGAGTCAATATATAAATATAGATATGATAGTCGGTGATCTCGCCTCAATAACATATCGTATGATATCCTCGAGTCATGAGTGCGGATCTATCATCAATATCGGCTCGTACGGTAAATCGTCGTACGGCATCCCAATAGCTGGGTAGGGGTCAATATCACACTATCTCATCACATATCAGGTATCACTTATCATCAGATCACACAATCTGGGGTACTACTGTAAGTCTAGTACAAATCGACACCATCTATAAAATATGAATGCGGGTAAAGCACATGTCCAAAGGCCCGCTAAAACTATCATATCGCACCTCAAAGGCAAACTATGTCACATCGCTGATCTCACGGCCTCCCATCAAGTATCATCTCAAACCACGTATCATCCTCCAATCCCGTATATAAACACATAGTCCCATACCCATGTGTAGATATACGCACCATCATATGCACTCTAATAAATGAAAGAATGAATGCAAGTATGTGTGTAAATGTATGTGTGAGTGCAACCACTACTCTAGGGTTCGCACTATACTAAACCAATATATTCTTATCATCAAAATATCATTATTAACATCAATAACCCTAAACAACACATAATAAATATTCGTGTGTATACGTATTCGTATACATCACCACGGACTGCGGGGGTGCTATACGCCATCCACCCGACTTCTCCCCGTAGATATAAATCCACTCACCTTGCTTCTCGTGTGCCAAAGCCGATGTCGCTATCTTCACCTCCTTTGCCTCAACATCACGCGGGGTACCTATAAGTATATCACAATGCTAAAGCACATGAAAATCACATTGGAAACCAAAATGGCACACGCTACCCGCATAGGTAAAAACCCATCGACTCGCATGTAAACACAATCAAAATCCACTTGTCGTTGACGTCCAAACGCCACCCGACAGGAATGAATCACCAAATACCAAAATCCATGCTAAAACAAGTCCCAAATTATACACCAACATAGGAAAATCAACCCAGATTTCACCCTAGATGGAATCAGTCAAAACTAGACATACTCAGGGTCAAAACTAGAGGAAATGGGGGCATGCACAGAAAACGAGGCAATTCCTTAAAATACCTTATTTTAGAATTTTCCATAATTTTTCCCCATTTATCTGTATTTAATTATACCAGAATATTAAAATATTCATTAAAATAATATTAAATTATAAAATTTCCCAAAAATCATATTTTATTATTTTGAAGACGTTACAATCTACCCCCCTTAAAGAAATTCGGTCCCCGAATTTAAATTTAAAACCCCAAATTCTAAAACATTTCGATACGAATTCCAAGTCGTCGGGGCTCCGAAATCATCAACACATAAAACGTCACAGCGCAATGCATGCGCATGAGTACTGAGCAGATAACTCAAAAACAACGCTCCATCAAGCATCCCGCAATCATCGGAGTCAAGGTAAGGACACAATGTCAAATCCAATACAAAACCGATATGATATGGATCAGAACTACACATGCAGACATCCAATCTATACATGTGAATAGCTGATGTAAAAGCATGCCAAATCCTTTTTAAGTCGCTGTGCGATGCGCATAACACTGCACAGTGGCGGACGTTTTTCATAAGAAAGTAACTATATATGTATATATATATCCTTTGTTTAATAAGCACGTTCCGCCGTTTTGAAAACAATCAGAAGGGTTTCCTTGTTTTTTTTTAAAACGTTTCGTGTCATATCGGACACGTAGGTATATACTGAGACTATAGCTCGCTCTTTGGAAATCCCTTCGATAACTATCGATGCATGCAAAAAAAAAAATATCCAGGTACTGTCCTCTGACTAGTCCTGCTCAGTAAGAAAATAATATCCAATATCATAAAAATGTACTGTTCCAAAAGGAATAAATCTCAAAAATATACATAACCCACCCTGTGCATCTGGTGCGCATGGAAATCAAAATCCATATATGTGCTAAACAGATGCACATAACAGCATCTAGGTGCAACGGGTGTTCACGAAGCATCTGTCATAGGCAACGTGTGTGCCTGACAGCCAAAAACCCGGTGCATCTGACATGCACGAAGAAATCTCGATTTAGTGCATCGGGTGTGCACCAAAATCGTATCTCAAAACATGCGCCCAACATGCGCGGAAATCCAAATCGGTGCATCCATCGTGCACGAATGAAAATCTAAACCCTGCGCACTCAATATGCACGGAATCACAAAATCCAATAGCAACGTCGAATATGCGTAAGTCCAGTCAAAAGCACGGAGTGCAAGAATCCACATCAATATCACAATCAAAATCGACATACCGAAAGGCATCAAATCGAAGTCAGGTGCAATCGTAATGCACAAAAAAAAAATCCGGTGCAACAAAGGCACGAAATATAAATCTGATGCGATAAACGCAAGAAACATAAAACTGGTGCGACAAATGCACGAAGTATAGAACTGGTGCATCCCATGCACAAATACCAAGCAATAACTCAAATACGTAAACAGCAACACCAAGTGTATCCAAATATGAAGAAAATCATAAACGTGTGCAGCTGCGGGCATAAAACACATATCGATGCACTACAAGCACATATAAGCTATACCGAGTGCAAAATCAAAACACTAAAATTACATGAAACTCTGCTGGAAGCGTAAATCAAATCACCAGCATAAAATAGGCATGAAATCGCAATCAACAGCTCAAGAGTAATAACTATGTACAAGGTATAAATACCCAGTAGGTGCAACCATGGTGCACAAAATCAAATATCATGAAACTCAGTCATCAAGACTAAATCATGCGAATAGATCGCCCAAAATACCGAAATCCAAAGCAACGGATACGTGATAATCAAATCACAAAATCACAAATCATAATTACCGTCGTCGGTATATCCTTCTTCAGGGTCGAGAAGGTACCGGTACATCCGATGCTAGCGGCGCAAGATATCTACTTGCCTCTTACTCGCGGCTGGCGTCCTCTGCCTCTGGTTCCTGATCTTTCCTGTAGATTACCATCTCGCAATCCATCGGCTCATCGGCCCGGTCAGGTGTGCTGACAGGAACGATTCCGTTCTTGCACTTCCCTGGTCATCTCTCGGTCAATCCTCACGACCGCTCGTAAAGCAGCACATCTCTGGCGCCGACCTCGGGTCCTCTGAATGCATATCACACATCCGATCCTGGGTGCAACTCTTATTGCAGCAGTGTACTGGAAGGAATCCTACTCAAGGTCTCTTCTGATCTTGCCTAAGCCAAACTGTAAGGAGGCTGGTACTCTGGCGTAATCTTTTCTCGCTCTCTGGACCTCTGCGTCCTTAGTACAACATCTCCTCGGAAGCTGGTCGCATCTCTGCGCCTCTGTATGCATGTCCGGCCTTTAATCTTAACGGGGTGTAGTAACAGCTCGTCTGCCTCTCGCACGAACTTCTTGTCCCGCTTGTCTGTATCATCGACCATTCGATGTCGCGTCTTTATCTGCACACTGCAATGTCCTCGGCTACGGTCCACCCGAAGTCTTTAACACGGACTCGAAATCACGAACTCAGTATCTTCATCACTCAGTAGAAGATATCTAGTCGAACACGTCCTCAGCGTGCATATCGCATCTCTGATGTCAGCGGAGTGGAACGTCATCTCGTCGAAATCTCGTGCAAACTCTTTACTCCACCTTGCTCCACTATCGACTGATTCGGACTCATCTCATCATGGCTACACAGACTGCGCTCCGACGGCTATGCTCGTATCTGGAGTCTCCCAAGCAGTGTCCCATCACATGATATCCGAATGATGTCGAATCATCCGATCGACTCGTCAGAACCTCACAATCCCCCAAGAGCTCAACATCTCGGGTACAGTTTAATAGTATCGAGTACATGCCACAGCGTCGGTGGTCCAGCCGTAGAAGGGCAAACCCAAGCCTCACTAATGGCGCCGAGGAACTGCCGCAAACCCTAAGGTTCAAAGGCTTTCACACGGTCATTAAGTCGATTTAGGGTTTTATTCTTCTAGAGGGTCCATAGAATCACCTGCATGTCTTTCCGTATACTTTAAACTTGGAAAATGGGTTCCTGACCTTCGATCGTCTCAATCGACTCTCAACGAATCTGCGTGAAGTCGCCTCTAGCTGGAATCAATCTATCTGATGACCTTGCATCGGGGTAAGCGAACGAACCACATGTCCTAGTCATTCATCCTCGGTGACTAGTGACTCACTACCATATCTCTAAGAATATGCTCATGCTGCAGTAGCTCCAATCATCTGGGCGATATCTCATCACTCGCAGCAACAACTGGCTCATTCGTCGGTACGCTAAGCAGCGCCTCAACCATCATGAATAAGCGATATATCAGCAGTCATCACATCCTGGCTGGCCTCTATCAGTGGCTCAATCCTCTGGTACCGTCCGGTACATCCGAGAAATCTCGCAACAGCGATCTGTCAAACGCTCAAAGTGCGGAAACACAAAATACGAAGCCTCAATGCAACCGTATGTCTCTGGAATCACGCCCCGGTCAGCCCTCGTCCGCGACGAGCTCATGCTGACAACTCGAGCCGTAGCTCACTCTGCCCGTGCAATCGCGGCAGCAAAACCACAACCAGTATCGATGAAGATAGATCATAGGAAGGAATATGACACAATGCAAGGAAATGTACAATCTAAGGTTTCTTAAGCGGAGTGGCGTGTCGTAAGTATGCCGCGGAACATACCAACGGTACGTCACTCTACTTTAGTCACCTATTCCATCAACCAAGGGTCATCCTACGCGAAGAAAGTTCGGGTCTAATACCCCCTCGACCAAGTCTAAGTTCCGTAAGGTCAAGCCTAAGTTCCGTATATAAGTAACGCCCTAGGCTCCACATAGTCAAAATTAGACTCGAACCAAGGTCAACCTAGCGCTCTGATACCAACTTTGTCACGACCCGAAAGAGCACGTGACTGGCCCTCGAACCATATGAAGTCTATAGGACTCCATCTGATCCAAGTAAGCCAAAAGCCCAGAAATCTAAAACCATTTAAGGAGTAAATAGGGAAAATTAGTTTTAAGAGGTAAAGAAAACATGTTTGAAAATCAAGTTTTTAAATAACTAAGCCGAATATGAATATTTTAAAATGTGTAATTTTTCCTGAAAATTTCGGCAGAGTTTCCTTTGTAAAAACTGGCCCCGAACGGGGTACAACAAGAATAATATATATGACATGATAAAAGGCATCCCCAAGCGGGAGCTAGCTCTTCGTCAATCGACGGTCACAACCACGCAAGCAATAATAATATACAACGCCAAGGGGCGAGGATCAAAACTGAAAAGAAACTCAAAAACAGCCAGAAAACCGCAATACTACAAGCGCGAATCTAAGGTCGAAACAATACAACACTGATTTCTAAGTCTGAAACAAACTACAAGTTTTGATTGATGGACAATTCTAGATACAATAAAAATACATGAACAATGGCGGTTCTGATACAAAGAACCCACCTAACCAAGCAAGTCACCCATAGGAAGCAGTGTGCCAGAAATGCCGCTATGGAATCTGTACGGCAAAAACCTGCAAGAACTGGGGCACAACGGGGGTGAGTTGCCAACTCGTGAATAGAAAATATCTACAAGCAGAGATCGAATGCATGACCTATCCTAGGTCAATACGATCAGATAATAAATAAACCTTAATATGAATAAAGCTGAAGCATGCTAAACTGGCAATGTAATCTCTATACATGAGTGTAGTGCCAAGTGCTCGTGCTAGTGCCTCAGGTAATAGCATGTCATGAATATGAGGTATAACCAATGTAATCAAATCTGCACACTCGTGGATCCCGTCCACTCGTCACCCACTGACAATAACCACCATGCATGTAAATATCATGAATCATGTGCATGGGAAATAATATGAGGATATAACCACCCGTGTCCCTCGCGACACATCAAAATCATGGAACCAGGGTGCCCAGCATCGACACCCGAAAACATCATGAAAACTGTGCCCAGCATCGGCACGTAAATCCTCATATATCGGGCTCCGTCAGTCCGGATCGGCCCGCGGGCTCTGTCTGCGGTATCGGCCCTCGGCCCCGGCAGTATGCCCAAAACATCTATCGACTCTGGTCGGTATCCTCCGGATAACCGCCAGGTCCAACCAATCACCGGTAGGTACTCGCCCGCCTCCAGGCTCAATCGGCAAAGCTCATCGATCATCTTGCCGAGGGGAACCATACCGGGTCCACCATGTACCCGTAATCGGCTCATCCACGCCTCGATTCGGGTTACACATATCGCTCTCAGCACCGAGAAAACACATGGTGGACGCACTGAAATATCATATCAAGGGTAACCGGGTTTTTAAAGAAATGACATATTCTCTTTTGAAATACCCTCGGTTCCCAAATCCAGAAATATCATAGAAATAACATATCTCAATGCGTACAGTCAAAGCATGATGTATGCGGCATGTAACAGTAATGCAAGCATATCAGTAAGTCATGCAACATGGAATAATAATGCGCACATGTCGAGGGAGACCGCTCTTTTAAAAGGAATCTGTTTTTAAAGAGTATCTTGCGGTTCCCAAATCCCCAATCAAGCTAGAATCATCTAAATATGTGTACAGGTATAAGTGTACAATATGTCATGCCAGAATCATATCATGAATGCAATAGTACTATAGTGTAGTGACATGGCAATTATCGATGATGAGTGTGTGAGCCGGCAACAAGTGTACGTGGAACATATACATCATCGATAATGGTGCTGGTGTCCTAGCAGCATGACTGAATGTCACAACAATACAAGCGATGCAATGCAAATAGCAGGAATATGCGGAAACGAACGATCAACGCAAAAGTACAGAACCTGCCCCAATAGATATGTCATGCAACCTTGCCTTTTGAAATAAGACGAATCAGGGCTTTTGGTAAAGTAAGGGCTACGGTGTTTTAAGAAAAGATGCATCATTTGAAAATATCCGTATAACCCTTCTGCTTATCTTTAAAATATCCCCGATTCGTTAGTTTTGAAATAGGTATGACTCGGTCTAGTCTAATGTCTACTAAATAATCTAGACATGAGGGGTATGAAACCACCTAATCTGAGTCAATATATAAATATAGATATGATAGTCGGTGATCTCGCCTCAATAACATATCGTATGATATCCTCGAGTCATGAGTGCGGATCTATCATCAATATCGGCTCGTACGGTAAATCGTCGTACGGCATCCCAATAGCTGGGTAGGGGTCAATATCACACTATCTCATCACATATCAGGTATCACTTATCATCAGATCACACAATCTGGGGTACTACTGTAAGTCTAGTACAAATCGACACCATCTATAAAATATGAATGCGGGTAAAGCAAATGTCCAAAGGCCCGCTAAAACTATCATATCGCACCTCAAAGGCAAACTATGTCACATCGCCGATCTCACGGCCTCCCATCAAGTATCATCTCAAATCATGTATCATCCTCCAATCCCGTATATAAACACATAGTCCCATACCCATGTGTAGATATACGCACCATCATATGCACTCTAATAAATGAAAGAATGAATGCAAGTATGTGTGTAAATGTATGTGTGAGTGCAACCACTACTCTAGGGTTCGCACTATACTAAACCAATATATTCTTATCATCAAAATATCATTATTACCATCAATAACCCTAAACAACACATAATAAATATTCGTGTGTATACGTATTCGTATACATCACCACGTACTGCGGGGGTGCTATACGCCATCCACCCGACTTCTCCCCGTAGATATAAATCTACTCACCTTGCTTCTCGTGTGCCAAAGACGATGTCTCTATCTTCACCTCCTTTGCCTCAACATCACGCGGGGTACCTACAAGTATATCACAATGCTAAAGCACATGAAAATCACATTGGAAACCAAAATGGCACACGCTACCCGCATAGGTAAAAACCCATCGACTCGCATGTAAACACAATCAAAATCCACTTGTCGTTGACGTCCAAACGCCACCCGACAGGAATGAATCACCAAATACCAAAATCCATGCTAAAACAAGTCCCAAATTATACACCAACATAGGAAAATCAACCCAGATTTCACCCTAGATGGAATCAGTCAAAACTAGACATACTCAGGGTCAAAACTAGAGGAAATGGGGGCATGCACAGAAAACGAGGCAATTCCTTAAAATACCTTATTTTAGAATTTTCCATAATTTTTCCCCATTTATCTGTATTTAATTATACCAGAATATTAAAATATTCATTAAAATAATATTAAATTATAAAATTTCCCAAAAATCATATTTTATTATTTTGAAGACGTTACAGACTCACCTCAACTGAAGAAAAGATAAATCCCTCTTTAACCGAATGTTAAAAGACGGCTGATAGAAAACTGGAAACTGGCAACTTCCAAAAGTGATCCTGAAACGACTTTCAGGATAACCCCGTAACTGTATAAATATACCCGCATTTGTATTACGACCGAATACAAATGCAACTGAGACAAAGATATTATACCTACTCTATACAATACTCGGATCTGGCTTAAACCAAAGCCGACCAGTATCATCTGCCCGAAAAATAACACGTGCGTAAACGCAGGTGCATTTTCCGAACCCTGCCATAAAACCATACGGCCTCTACAACGTTTCGCCCGAACTTGGGAAACTGTCTGTGGGGGACTCTAATGACTCGTCAGTACCCTGGCAGTGGGTTTAACCACAAACCATCAGCGGCACTAGCTATGCGTAACGGCTGCCCATGGACTGACCTCAAGGGAGGCTGATGAGCGAACTCAAGGGAGGCCGATGAGCGAACTCATCCAGAAACCCTACTGAGCCTAACAGTGACAATGTATATACAGTCCGGTCCGTTCGTCTATGAGTATCGCATATCCGCCTAGGGGGCTAGTAACGTCAGACCCCCAGAAGCAGTATAAGTCATGTCGGAGTGTAGCCCAATAACACCCTGAGATAGTACTGGAGTACCTACCAGTAAATCTCCTGCCATGGCCATGGACTTTGTGTAATGGCTCTCCTAGACACAACACGACCTCGCCCCCAATACCGGGAGAGACGAATCCCCTGCCGATCCGCTCACGTGCCTCCATATGGCTCGGGACTGTACCCAAAAGCTACCTGTTTGCACGACTCCTTTGAGCCGTGGTAGGGTAGAAATCAAAGCACAGTGGGAACTCAAACGAGACAAATGACGACCTCAGGTCGATGAACTAACCTGTACACATGTCACCAGGGAACTGCTATCTAACGATAGGTATAGTACTAACTAGCAGATTCCCGGCGAGTCCTGTCCGGTGTACTCATAACCCAATGAGCACCTGTATACATCTTAGGTGATCCAACAGACACCAGTGGCTTGTGAGACCGGCCACCGCCCCTCGTCGGGGTCTCGACTGTATACACTAGTCTACTCCGGAGTATCGATGCCCTGTCTCGAAACTCCCACGACTAGGGACCACAATTAAGGATATACATATAAACTACCCAACTCTCACGTATATGATCGCCATCATACTGTTAGTAGTAAAGCAAGATCCTAAGGGCTCTATCAAAGTGTAACATGCAATCAGTCACCTGAACATGTACACGACTGATAAAGGCAAACCAGATAGCATACTATCATCTCGAGTAAGACTGTCCTACCGGTATAGGTCCTCCGCAATCATTGCAATCACGTACCTGCGATCCAATAATTGACTATGAGGGCACTATCTCCAACAAAAAGAAACAATCATCACAACCAAATCCATACTCCACCAACCAATCAACAACAACCATGATGACATCCAAAGTCAAGCTATCATGAAAAAGGAAAGTCAAGTGATGGTACTCATCATGAAAAACCATCATGATACAAATATATGCAAAGACCCCCTCCACAAAAACTTATTTGCAACAATGCAAATAAGCCCTCCTCCACCAAACTTCGGCCAATGAACGATACAAAGGAAATCGGCCGAAACGGAAAGCAAACTGGCAACTCCAGAAAACTGGTCCCGTAATAAATTACAGGAAAACCCCGATACTGTGCATACACACCCGCATTTGTATTCCGACCGAAATACAAATGCAATGAGACAAAATCTACACTGTACTAAACTAGGATCCGGCTTAAACCAAAGCCGGCTAGTAATATCCGTTCGATCCTGATCCGTGCAATACCGCACGTATCTGATCGAACCCTGCCATATTACCATACGGCCTCTAGTACAAACTGTCCGATCCTGATCCGTGCAATACCGCACGTATCTGATCAGACCTTGCCATATCTCCATACGGCCTCTACAAAAAACTGTCCGATCCTGATCCGTGCAATACCGCACATATCTGATTAGACCTTGCCATATCTCCATACGGCCTCTACAACAAACTGTCCGATCCTGATCCGTGCAATACCGCACGTATCTGATCAGACCTTGCCATATCTCCATACGGCCTCTACAACTATTCACCCGAAAGCTGAGTAACAGAATGTGGGGGACTCTAAAGACTCGTCAACACCTTGGTTGTGGATTTAACCACTAGCACGTCAGAGGTATAAGCCAATACGTAACGGGCTACCAGGTATTGACTAAAAGGGATGTCTGTGAGGGAACTCAGCCTGACAACCCTACTGAGCCTGTCAGTGACAATATCCGTACAGTCCGGTCCGTTCGTCTATGAGCATCGCATGGCGGGCCTAGGGGGTTGGTAAAAGTCAGACCCCCAAAAGCGGTACAAGTCGTATCGGAGTGTAGCCCAGAACACCTGAGATACTACTGGAATACCTACCAGTAAATCTCCTGCCTTGGCCAAGGACTTCGTGTAATGGCTCTCCTAGACACAGCGCGACCTCACCCCCAATACCGGGAGAGACGAACCCCTGAAGATACGCTCACTGCCTCCATGTGGCTCGGGACTGTACCCAACTAAAACCTGTTTGCACGACTCCTTTGAGCCGTGGTAGGGTAGTAATCAAAGTACAGTGAGAACTCACACGAGACAAATGACGATCCCCAGGTCGATGAACTAACCTGCACACATGTCACCAGGGAACTGCCATCTGACGTCTGGTATATGACCAACTAGCATGTTCCCGGCGAGTCCTGTCCAGTGTACTCATAACCCAATGAGCACCTGTATACATCTTAGGTGATCCAACTGACACCAGTGGCTTGTGAGACCGGCCACCGCCCCTCGTCGGGGTCTCGACTGTATACACTAGTCTACTCTGGAGTATCGATGCCCTGTCTCGAAACTCACACGACTAGGGACCATTTAAGGATATGCTTATAGACCCCAGCTCCCACTTATATGATCGCCCTCATACTGCTGGTGGTCAAGCAAGAATCCTAGGGGCTCTATCAACGTGTAATAGCAACTTGTCAGGTCACCTAAAACAGTACACGATGATAAAGGTAAACCAGATAGCATACTATCATCTCGAGTAAGACTGTCCTACCGGGATAGGTCCTCCATCAATCATTGCAATCACGTACCTGTGACCTAATAATTGACTCTGAGGGCACTATCTCCAACAATGGTTAGGGTTGGGGTTGGGGTTCGGGTTGGGGTTGGGGTAGGGGTTAGGGTAGGGGTTGGGTTAGGGTAGGGGTTAGGGTTAGGGTTCGGTTAGGGGTTGGGTTAGGGTAGGGGTTGGGGTTAGGGTTCGGTTAGGGGTTGGGTTCGGTTAGGGTTAGGGTTAGGGTTAGGGGTTGGGTTTGGGTTGGGTTTGGGTTAGGGTGGGGTTTGGGTTGGGTTTGGGTTGGGTTTGGGGCAGGGGCAGGGGCCGGGGCCGGGGGCCGGGGGGCCGGGGCCGGGGCCGGGGGCCGGGGCCGGGGCCGGGGCCGGGGCCGGGGTCAGGGTCAGGGTGAGGGTCAGGGTTGGGGGTGGGGTTGGGGTTGGGGTTGGGGTTAGGGTTGGGGTTGGGGTTGGGGGTGGGGTTGGGGTTGGGGTTGGGGTTAGGGTTAGGGTTGGGGGTTGGGTTGGGGTTGGGTTGGGGTTGGGGTTGGGGTTGGGGTTGGGGTTTGGGGTTTGGGGTTGGGGTTAGGGTTAGGGTTGGGGTTGGGGTTGGGGTTGGGGTTAGGGTGTAACATTTGAGTTTTAGGGTTAGCGATAATTAAGTGTTAATTTAGGATTTTTGGTAAAAAGCTTACCAAAACGGGATTGTAGTAAATTATCTGGGTTATGGTTATTTTTGCGGAATTTTATCGCAACCACATACACTTGTGCACGATAACTAGGGTTAAGACTAAGGTTGCCACACAATTGGACTTGTAGGCTAGCCTGGGTTAAGTTAACCTTGGAGGGTTAGGTCCATGGTTAAGATAATGGGTTTGATTATGAGCTAATTGGTTAATTAGGAGATGGTTGGCTTTGACCATGGGGTTTTGAAGGGTTTAAGGTTGACCTAGAAGGTGGCTAGGGGATGTGATGTGCCATGATGAATTTAGGTTGAGTCTTCTCACTTCCTTTCACCACTCTTTCACCTCTCTCTCACTTACTCACCTACACTTCAAATCAGCCCAAAAGCTGAATCAGATCAGCCACCAAAAGCAGCACATCAGCCCCATTTTTCATCTTTTCAGCCCCAAATCAGCACTACACATCAGCCCAAATTCCATTTCAGCTTCAGCCTTCAAATTCTGAAGACAACAGCAGCTGTTCCAGCTTTCTTTTATTCAGATCAGCAGCTGCAGCAACTACTACTTCAGCCTCAACTTCATATCACACACACCACCTCATACCATACACCCCACAACTTCATACCATACACCACACCACCTTAAAACCACACCATAACAACAACAACAGCCACAGCAACATCAAGATCAGCAACAGCAACAGCAACACATTTTTCCATCAGCATCAGCTTCAGCATCAGTGCACCAGCTTGGATTCCAGCAGCTCCGGTTCACCACAGCAGCACCTACCCTCTTCTTCTTCTCCTTCTCCTTTGTTCCAAGGTCCTTAGAGGGTATAACTCTTGAACTTTTCCTTTATTGCGTAGATTAGGTGCTTGTTTAGCTAGTTTGGTAATATGTAGAAATCTATTGCTAGAATAGTGTAGTAATGCTAGATCTAGCCATGTTAGAGTAATTATAGCTTAATGAACCTCTTTTGGTGTTAATTAGTCTGTTTTGACCTAGTGATGTCATTAGATTTGGATGGTTAGCCTAATTTGTTGAAATTTCGATAATCTAGCTTAATCGGTGTCCATATCATGCTTAGTAGTGATATTGGGTGTTTTAAGGAGATTTTGAGCAAAGTGAGAATTGCGTTAGCTAGAATAACCTTCTTAGGTCCTAGTGAGGCCAACCAACCAGAGAAGTTCCCCAGATTTCATGTAGAAACCCGATCTACCCGACTTGGCGTATTTTAATAGATTTAGCGATTTTAACCTCTGTTAGGATCTGCTATTAAAGGGTAGTTGTTCTAAATTAGCAAACAGGACCAAAATAGTATGTGGGTTTTTACTTCAAGTGGTACTGTTTATTTGTTGGGTTTGCACCAGAGACTAAATCAGGGGTTGTGTAGTCATATATTTGTGTTTTGGTGGACTTTGAAACTATCTTGGGAAATTTAGGGGAGATCAGTGAGTTTTAAGGTGTCTTAAGTAAGGATTACACTAAGTTATGCTATTAGGTATCACTTGTTTCCTGTTTAACCTATCTAGCTCCCTAAAATACCCCTTTGTGTACACTTGGTGCTGTAGCTAAGCCTTTTTTTGATATCGGAAATCTGCTGTACTTAGGTTAACATTTTAGGTAAACAAACATGCACCTGAGGACTTAAACCATGTTAGGACCCTAGGGTAGAAACCTAGACCCATGTCGCCGGAATTGGGCCGGCCTGACCCCCCTTGCCGCCGGCCCAGTAGGGTTGGGTTGTCCTGGTTTTTGGGTAGATAGGTGTCTCTAGGTTGGGTGATGTATTTGGTCTTGTTTATTTTCCTTGTTTCTGCTCCATAGGAAATCTGGAGCCTGCTACCTAGTCTAGCATTGCGGAACTTGCGCGACACGTAGGACGCGTGTCAAGTTACTTGCTGTGTATCACCGTGTGTCGCCGTGTGTCACCAGGTGTCGCGTTGGGTTTTGGCGTACGCACACACGTTACGTTCACGCGCGCGCTTAGTTCGCGACGCGAGTCTTTGGTTGGGCTTAATATCGTGTTTTTGCAATATCTTAGCTTATGTGCTGTTTTGTGTAAATTCTAGGTTCACGGGCGGGGACTTCGAGCGCAGCAGAGAAAGGCAAGCAGGTGGTCGGACACACTTAGCACCGGATCACGGGTGAGTAGATTTAACATCTACGGGGGACGATCGTTTGGATGGCGCGAGTCGCCCGTTAGATTAATGGACTTATAGTTGGTAAACTTGTTAGTACATTGTGACATAAAATGATTATAATAAAACTGGCATAATATTACTGCAGTCATATCTACATGTCATATCCTTATACGCAAATCTATTGTAGGACACATGCACCATTACCAGGTTTTTATATGTAGCACGAGCACTATTCATGTGGACACACACCCCTGGTAATTGCCATGTCACGCCACTAGATAACTATGAATCTGAAACATAATTATCACCTAGAAATAGGATATTGCAGTACGTATTTAAAATGGAACCATAAGAATTACCATACTCGTGCATATGTATTATCATACCATCTACTCATGCCTAGTAGAAATCATGCATTGCAAATTGACACCATATGCATCCATAATCATAGACATATGCATTTTGATGATTTCATGCGATTTATAACATTTCTGGATTTTGGAGAAAAGCCGCAAGATTTCAAAACTGATAACTATTTAAAAAGATAAAAGGTTGCGGTTTTCTTATGATGTAAAGTGTCGTCCACCATGAGTTGCTGTGGTTTTCGAGATCCGTGTCGAGGAGTGGAGGAACCGTCACGGATGCATGGTGGGCCCGGTGCGGTACCCCGGGGCAAGAAGATCGCAGGAGATGGCGATGAGCCTGGCTGGGGACGGACTACCTACCGGTGACTTCATTTGGCACGGCGGATATCCACAGGATACCGACCGTGGCCGCTGGATTGAGGCATGGATTTTGATGTGGATCAGCTGGATGGCTGGGACCAGAGATACTAGTTATGGATATATGGGATTTAGACATTTTTGAGGTGTCGTTGCTGGACACGGTTTTTTTTTACTGATTCTTGATATTATGCTAATGTTTAAAAAGGGGAAAATTTCAAAAGCAAAGGAAGGATTAATTCTCATACATACTTGATAGTACCATCATGTGACATACATACCGTATTGCATCCATGTGACATATATATGTACTTGCTTGCACATTATTGAAGTATACATACCTGTTAGGACATGTAGTCATACCTGCTTAGGGATGCCAGGATACTTGTGTGCATGCATACGATAGCCTTAGTAGATGTTATTTATTACTCACGAGTTGGCAACTCACCCCCGTTGTGCCACAGCTTTTCTGCAGGTCCACTCCGTCAGCACTGTAACGGCGGATACCTTTGCTTCTTTTGCACTTTTTGCCTGTACTCGAGGCTTTTGCTCCTAGGTGGGTTATTATCAGTTGTACCACCTTTTATATTTGTTGTATCTAGAACACTCCATCTACTGCTACTATCATTTCAGTTGTACCTGTTTATTTGGATTACTGTATAATGACCTAGAGGTGAGATTGTGAGACTTAGGGAGTTATTTTGTGATGTATCTGGGTCGAACTCACTTGAGTCGACATGCTATTTCTTATGCACTGTTATTCCTTACATATCTGCTTGCACCACTGAGACTGATTTTATATGTGAGATTCTGCTGGAATTTTGGGAAAAAGTAAAGTTATTCTTTTAAAAAGGTAATTTGATTTGGTAATGAAGTAAATGCTAAATAATTGGGTTTTCCTTCACTCTAAAGATCTTAATTGGGTTGTATTCTGGGCTTCGGCTTACTTATTTTACGAACGCCTTGAGACGTCTCGTAATCTAAGGGCCGGTCGCGTTCCGTACCTTGCGGGTCGTGACATAGGGTTAGGGTTAGGGTTGGGGTTGGGGTTGGGGTTGGGGTTGGGGTTAGGGGTTAGGGTTGGAGTTCGGGTTGGGGTTGGGGTTCGGGTTCGGGTTCGGGTTAGGGTTAGGGTTCGGGTTGGGGTTGGGTTTGGGTTTGGGTTTGGGTTTGGGTTTGGTTTGGGGTTGGGGTTGGGGTTGGGGTTAGGGTAGGGTTTGGGGTTGGGGTTAGGGTTTAGGGGTTGGGGTTAGGGTTGGGGTTAGGGTTAGGGTTAGGGTTAGGGTTGGGGTTGGGGTTGGGGTCGGGTTCGGGGTGGGGTTCGGGTTCGGGTTCGGGGTCGGGGTGGGGTCCGGGTTCGGGTCCGGGTTCGGGTCCGGGTTCGGGTTAGGGTGGGGTCCGGGTTCGGGTTAGGGTCCGGGTTAGGGTCCGGGTCCGGGTCCGGGTTCGGGTTCGGGTTCGGGTTCGGGTTAGGGTTAGGGTTGGGGTTGGGATTGGGGTTGGGTTGGGTTAGGGTTGGGTTGGGTTGGGTAGGTTGGGTTAGGGTTTGGGGTAGGGTTAGGGTTAGGGTTGGGGTTGGGTAGGGTCGGGGTCGGGGTCGGGGTCGGGGTCGGGGTTAGGGGTTAGGGTCGGGGTTAGGGGTTAGGGTTAGGGTTAGGGTTAGGGTTTGGGGTTAGGGTTAGGGTTAGGGTTTGGGTTAGGGTTTGGGTTTGGGTTAGGGTTTGGGTTAGGGTTTGGGGTTTGGGTTTGGGTTGGGGTTGGGGTTGGGGTTAGGGTTGGGGTTGGGGTTGGGGTTGGGGTTGGGGTTGGGGTTAGGGTTTAGGTTGGGGTTGGGGTTGGGGTTGGGGTTAGGGTTAGGGTTGGGTTTGGGTTTGGGTTTGGGTTAGGGTTGGGGTAGGGTTCGGGGTAGGGTTCGGGGTAGGGTTCGGGTTAGGGTTCGGGTTGGGTTGGGGTTGGGTTTGGGTTTGGGGTTTGGGGTTGGGGTTGGGGTTGGGGTTGGGGTTGGGGTTAGGGTTGGGTTTGGGGTTGGGGTTGGGTTGGGGTTGGGGTTCGGGTTGGGGTTCGGGTTCGGGGTTGGGGGTGGGGTTGGGGTGGGGTTGGGATGGCGGTGGGGTGCGGTAGGGTTGGGGGTTGGGGTTTGGGGTTGGGGTTGGGGTTAGGTTTGGGGTTTGGGGTTTGGGTTAGGGTTGGGGTTGGGGTTAGGTTTGGGGTTGGGGTTTGGGGTTTGGGGTTTGGGGTTGGGGTTGGGGTTGGGGTCGGGGTCGGGGTCGGGGTCCGGGGTCCGGGGTCCGGGGTCGGGGTCGGGGTCGGGGTCGGGGTCGGGGTCGGGGTCGGGGTTCGGGTTAGGGTTAGGGTTCGGGTTCGGGTTGGGGTTGGGGTTGGGGTTGGGGTTCGGGTTCGGGTTCGGGTTCGGGTTGGGGTTGGGGTTGGGGTTCGGGTTCGGGTTCGGGTTCGGGTTAGGGTTCGGGTTGGGGTTCGGGTTGGGGTTCGGGTTCGGGTTCGGGTTCGGGTTCGGGTTCGGGTTCGGGTTCGGGTTCGGGTTCGGGTTGGGTTGGGGTTAGGGTTAGGGTTGGGTTGGGGTTGGGGTTGGGGTTGGGGTTGGGGTTAGGGGGTGGGGGTTAGGGTTGGGGTTGGGGTTGGGGTTGGGGTTCGGGTGGGGGTCGGGGTCGGGGTCGGGGTTTGGGTTGGGGTTTGGGGTTTGGGTTTGGGGTTGGGGTTAGGGTTTGGGGTTGGGGTTGGGGTTGGGGTTGGGGTTGGGGTGGGGGTGGGGGTTGGGGTTGGGGTTGGGGTGGGGGTGGGGTTAGGGGTTGGGGGTTGGGGGTTGGGGGTTGGGTTAGGGTTAGGGTTAGGGTTAGGGTTAGGGTTGTTGGAGTTAGTGCCCTCAGAGTCAATTATTGGATCACAGGCACGTGATTGCAATGATTGAGGGAGGACCTATCCCGGTAGGACAGTCTTACTCGAGATGATAGTATGCTATCTGGTTTATCTTTATCATCGTGTACTGCTTTAGGTGACCTGACATGTCGCTATTGCACGTTGATAGAGGCCCTAGGATTCTTGCTTGACGACCAGCAGTATGATGGCGATCATATACGTGGGAGCTGGGGTCCATAAGCACATCCTTAAAAGGTCCCTAGTCGTGGGAGTTTCGAGACTGGGCATCGATACTCCATTAGTAGACTAGTGTATACAGTCGAGACCCCGACGAGGGGCGGTGGCCGGTCTCACAAGCCACTGGTGTCAGTTGGTTCACCTAAGATGTATACAGGTGCTCATTGGGTTATGAGTACACCGGACAGGACTCGCCGGGAACCTGCTAGTTGGTCTTGTACCAGATGTCAGATAGCAGTTCCCTGTTGACATGTGTACAGGTTAGTTCATCGACCTGAGATCGTCATTTGTCTCGTGTGAGTTCCCACTGTGCTTTGATTACTACCCTACCACGGCTCAAAGGAGTCGTGCAAACAGGTTTTAGTTGGGTACAGTCCCGAGCCACATGGAGGCAGTGAGCGGATCTGCAGGGGTTCGTCTCTCCCGGTATTGGGGGTGAGGTCGCGCTGTGTCTAGGAAAGCCATTACGCAAAGCCCTCGGCCGAGGCAGGAGATTTACTGGTAGGTATTCCAGTAGTATCTCAGGGCGTTCTGGGCTACGCTCCGACACGACTTGTACCGCTTTTGGGGGTCTGACTTTCACCAACCCCCTAGGCCCGCCATGCGATACTCATAGACGAACGGACCGGACTGTACGGATATTGTCACTGACAGGCTCAGTTGGGTGTCGGGGTGAGCTTCCTCATCGACGTCCCTTTTGGTCAATAGCTAGTGGCCCGTCATGTATTGGCTTATACCTCTGACGTGCCAGTGGTTAAATCCACAGCCATAGTATTGACGAGTCTTTAGAGTCCACCACACTTTCAGTTACTCAGCTTTCGGGCGAAACGCTGTAGAGGCCGTATGGAGATATGGCAGGGTCCGATCAGATACGTGCGGTATTGCACGGATCAGGATCGGACAGTTTTGTACTAGTGGCCGTATAGTTATATGGAAGGGTTCGATCAGATACGTGCGGTATTGCACGGATCAGGATCGAACGGATTTTACTAGCCGGCTTTGGCTTAAGCCAGGTCCCAGTCTAGTACAGTGTAGATTTTGTCTCATTGCATTTGTATCCGGTCGGAATACAGATGCGGGTGTGTATGCACAGTATCGGGGTTTTCCTGTAATTTATTACGGGACCAGTTTTCTGGAGTTGCCGGTTTGCATTCCGTTCCGGCCGGTTTTCCTTTGTTCTTTCCCGGCCGGACTTTTCCGATGGAGGGGGTTATTTGCAGTTTTGCAAATAACACTTTATGAGGGGTTTCTTTGCATATTGTTTGATTATGATAGCTTTCATATCTTTGCTCCATGCTTTTGAATTTGGTGAGATGAAAGGTTATAGGTTAATGGTTATCGATCCGGGTTTTCTTTGTCCGCGGTAGCGCCGGTTTCCGAGCAAGGAAAATTTTTGATTCCGCATTTTGGCCTCGAGTAAGAGGCCGTGGCGCTGCCGTGGCGCAACATGGTATCAGAGCCACGCCATTAACCTTACCTAGCTTGTTCTAATGCGTTTTACTTATCCGATCGACCAAAATCTCAAAAACCGTATTTTAGTTCACATCAGTTTCTGTTGAAATTTTTTGGTGTCTAAAAATTTTTAAGGTGGTCTCTGAAAGATGTGCAGGGTGTTCTAAGAACTCTGGAGAAAAACGACAAAGTGAACCCTTACTTGGAGCGCGGAAGCGCGGCAATACCCCCATTTCTGCCGCGCTTCCGCCGCACTATGGTGGGCCCACTTGGTAATTTTTCTTCAGTTGTCTTATGGGATGAAAATAGGGCTTTTGGGATATTAAAATTGGGCCAGTTATTTCTGTGAGTGCTACAGTTTTCTTTTGGGGCCCGCTTGTTAATTATTTGATCGATCGGATATTTTAAACACATTATTTCACAGTATTTACATTATATCTGCGACCGTGAATGTCACTCGATCGGTAAATCCGGTCTGACTGCTATAGCCCGGTTAGACGGATTTGCGAACGTGACTTTCACGTTGATGTTCTATGTTTATGCTGTGATGTTGCGGATCGGTCGTGGGGGATAGCCTGGTTGCAATGTTAGTACAGTGTTGTATTATGTACATTTGATATTGCGGGGCGAGCGTCCGACATGTGGACTGCCGTCACTGCCTGATTGTATTATTCTTTTGGGGCACGACCTGGTTGCGGTCGATGTACCCGGTGTATGTATATTTTACTTTCTGTACTAGGGTTGCCCCGCGGTGGGGTGCACGGATAGCCGGGTTCTGGAGGGCAACGGGCCCGCATCTCAGGGCATTGAGACGGAGGGGGCTTCAGTCCAGGATTGGCGGGCTATTCGCCGCACTCGTAGGGGGTACAGGTTGACCCAGGAGGGATGCCCAAGTTACCGGATTCCGTAAAGTGCTGGGTGGTCCATTCACGGTGCTGAAGGGGGCTGCCTCGCTTCAGGTTTTGGCGGGTGACTTGCCGCGCCCGTAGGGGTCTAGGATTTCATTGCACAGGCTATCCACACGACCAGGGGAACGTCGGGTTTCAGCAGCGGCTCTGTGAAACCCGGGGTTTCCAGATATCTGTATTGTTCTGTGATGCTGTACTTTTCTGTGATGTTGCATTTTATTCACGCCTTGAGCGAAATACTATATATTGGTATATATAATAGTAGATGTTGTATATGTTTTTCATCCGCGCTAGTCCAGTCCCCGCTCTGCCGTTAGTTAGCTAACCTAACGGGTGATGACGGGACCCAGTGGCGAATGCGGATGGCATATACGTACGTCAGTATATTTTCGTTCTTTGTGGTGTGATCAATTGATGGGACTGCATTGATTCGGATCAATGCAAGTTTAAACAAACCTAATCTGATGTTGTTGGAACATTTTTCAAAAAAAAAAGCTGTTATTGCAAGGACGTTCACTTTTGTTTTGCATCGTGGTATTCATCTGGAATATCCTGCTCCTCAGTCGACGAGGCAAGGGCCGAGATCCCTTCACCGGGAGTGACCCCTTGGACAGAAGTTTGCGTCAGGGCATTAACTTCACTATAGCCGATTACTTTTGCTTTGCATCGTGGTATTCAGTTGGAATATCCTGCACCTCATTCTACGGGGAAAGAGCCGAGATCCCTTCACCGGGAGTGACCTCTTTAGTAAAGGTTTTCGTCACTATATTTTCTAAAAGGCTATGCAGTTCCTTCAACGATATCAAGTTCATTACGTTAAAGGTTTTTCGCCAAAAACCATTCGTAGCCCTCCGTCATTTCTTATGGGTATTATTTAGTATTCGTGCTGCGTTTGTTGACTCCGTCAAGGCGTAGTGTATGGTAGCTAAGTGGTGCTTGTTTGTTGCATAAGTGGGATTGGTTAGGACAGTCGTGCGGCCTTGTTGACTCCGTCAAGGGCACGTACGGGTGGGTTTAATGCAATCCAGATAATGACGGGTTGAACTTGACTAGGACTCTTTGATTTGTTGACTCCGTCAAGGTCACTTGAGTCCTAGGGGTAAAAATCACATCGGGAGTTTCAAAAGAACTGAAACTTGCCAGGCATGCGCATACCTTCTGGAGTGTGGTGACGTGAGTGGATTCCGTCACGTTATCATGCGGTGATAGTTGGATCCCGATTTCCACTGATGAGTTGGTTTACTCCTCGGGTGATCCCCGACTAATTCTTCTTTCAGGTTTGGAGGAGAATTTGAGGTACAGTGGGAGGTTTCCAGATTAGACAAAGTGATAACCATTCTGATCTAGGTTAGAGTGCACGCTGAGTGTTTCTTTTCTCTCTCTCTTTGGCAGCGACCATTGACCCGACCCTGGACTATGACTCAGTGACCAAGTTGACCGAACCTTCTTAACACTGGCTTTTGGATTGTCAGAGTTGCAGACCTCATTGCCACTCCTACTTTTACCCTTTTCTCCAGGACACCCCGTATTACCGCGAACGTCCACTTCCATTGGACAAAACCATCGTATGGTTAGATACGAACTCGAAGGACTTCGAGGATGGTTTCTGGTTCTGGAGAAAACGGATAGGACTATTCAGTTGTCTTTTCTTTTCACCTTCTCTCAGGTTGCGAGTACTCCTTGGTTTAGGAGTAGTACACCTATTACGCAAATTGGATAGTCTTCTTCCAAACCTTAGGCTGGTGCCGAAAAGTGGGGAATGAAGAAAACCAATTAGCATAACGATGGTGTACAGAAGGTATTGAGTTAAGACAAAGAAAGGGATTAGTAAGAGGGCAAAGTAGATTGCGACTGCTATTCACGACCGAACCAAGTATTTCTTCGCCAATCCTAAATCACCTTTGTATTTCTCCAGGACACTCCGTATCACTACGAAGATCCACAGTTTATTTGGATACTCCATCGTATGGTTATATACGAACTCGAAAGGAACTTGTTCCAGTTCGGGGATGGATTCTGGTTCAGGAGAAATAGGAATAAAGTACATTCAGGTGTCTTTTATCTTCACCTTCTCTCGCATTGCGAGTGCTCCTAGGATTAGGACAGTACACCCTTTATGCTTATTGGATAGTCTTCTTCCAAACCATAGGCTGGTGCCGAACGGTAGGGAAGGAAGAAAAACAATTGGCCTAAAGGGGTGTGCAGACGGTAATGACTAAAGACATATAAAGGGATATGGAAAGGTGGCAAAGAATTATACGGTTACAGTTGTGAATCTGGATAATGGAAGAGGCATTACTAGGAATACCAGGATACCCCGACGAAACATTTCAATGTTTCAGTTTCACTGTGTACTGTTAATAGAAAACTGATTTCCCGATTATACACTTACTCCAGGGTATGTATTTACCAGGTATGATTCTCACATCTGTATGGTTTTACAGATGATGAGTGGGAGTAAGTTATTGGGAATTGGGTGATCATCCTCATTATATCGGGATTCGTTGTAATCGGTGATATTTGAGGAAGTCACCTGGGTTGTTTGCCGGTCGGCAAATATTTGGTTTTGAATATCCGCTGTTGTGCACCAATTTCAAATCGATATATCTGTACGTCTATTTTCATAGAGTGAGATATACCTTTTGATATTATGTCGATGACATTTACCTATATCAGTGGATGGTTAGGTAAGGAGCATTGAACAGCGGTGTAATTCTTCTTAACCATAAGTACAGTTTTCAACCTACGACGCACAGTGAAAGAGTTGTTAGACTCAGCGGACTTATACAGAGTATTGTATGTTGTCCAGTGTCCATTAGGACAGAGGGGTTGGTCCTCATACTATATTCTGTTTACTTTTAACTTCTCTAGTTCTTAGACATGTGCTTCGAGGAAACACAGGGTCTAAGTTATGAGGAGTTATAGGTATTTGAATAAAGTAGAGAACCAGGTATGGCAAGTATCGGGATTCTTCAAAGTGATCGAAGATGTAGATACTTGTGTATGGTATTCAGTTGATAGTAATGATAATGAGAACTTGCTTCTCTTTCAGGTTACTCATAATTGGAAGCATTCCTAAGTTGAGTAACGCTGATCGGCCTCCTTCCATTTAGTTGACATGCACTGGAGACAGCTGCATGATTTGAATCTGGTTCAATTAAATCAGTGCCTCTGGTTCTATATTGGATATAGAACAGTTCATATCTTAACATTGTTAAGGTACGGGGAGTTGTCCGGCTTATGCTTAAAACCAGACTCCGGATAACTCAAGGCACGTTTCTGTAATGGCTGTTTGTGGGTTGACCCAGGCTATGACGAGGGTTGACTTTCTACCATCTGGCAGATCAATAGAAATATTATTCTAGACTCGCCACAGTTTTATTAAAAATGGATTTTTTTCAAAAACAGAAGTGGGAGTATGGTAGAACTGGAAGTGATTCCAGAACCGCAAACGATTACTGAAGATTTGATAAGGAACCTAAAGATTCAATCTGATTTGACATTCCATTGGCCACTCCGCAGATAAGGTGGGTAACTTCAGGCACCCGAGAGGTACTCCGGTAGCCTCAAGGACGGTGACAAGGAAGTTCTTGTTTACCCACACTTGCCATTGTTGTTGTTCCAGGCTGCGAGACCCGGCAGGAGGATGAGTATAGCGTCGTTCTAAACTAGCTTTAGAAGTGCACGTCTATATGACTCTGGCAGAGGGTTGTCGTAGTCAGTGGGAGCAGCGGAAGCATTGGTGGACTTTGTGCTTATGTCTATTTATAGACTAAAGCAGATATAGCGGAGTAAGATCATCTGTTTCTGATGTGACAGTCATGGGTTTGACGTCATCAGAATAGGGGATGGATCTGTTGAGAAGGTAGTAGGAAGTGATATTCCTATACTACGATCGGTTATACTGAGGTCGTCACACAGTGGTTTCTCCACAAGGGACTTGGATATTATATCAGACATACTGGTTACTAGATCTATGGTTTTAGATCTAGATTTGGGTGGTTTCCCAATCTGGGTATCTTGACAGCATTCTATGAGTATTTAGAATGGACGACTCCTGACACGGTAGTACACCTGCAGTTGATGGAGTCACCCTCTCTAAAGGTGTCTTATAGACTAAAGGGGAGAGGGATACTCATGATTGGCAGATCACTTGCTTAGGCAATTGAGTAAATCATGAGATGTCAAGTACCACACCAGATGTTGTTCTTGCAGTAGGTGCAATAAGTTGATATTGATCCAATCCTGGAGGAACAGTGGGAAGCAGTTATAGAACATAAGTGAATGTTCTAGGGATATGATAACGGCTGTCTCCTTTAGGAGACGGTTATCACTCCAGGCTTCCAAGGTGACATGGACGACAAGGAGGTTGTCAGAGTTATAGTTCTCCCTCTGACGAGGGACAGTATTTTGGACAGGTGGTCCAAGGCAATACTAAGGGAGGCATGGCGCAGGATACTGATTAAGTTCAGTTGTTGATACAGTCTAAGGAGTTTGGATTTGGAGTTCATTTATGAACTAGGTCCCATCAGACATCCAGACGTTCTAAGACAGGTATTGCTCATTTCGGGAGATGGTTTTCTCCGCGAACTTGAGCTATAGAGAGACATAGAAAGAAACATCACAGCGGATCCACTCACTGAGGCTATTCCTCGAACGCAAAAGTTTCGCAAACGGGTTTTGTGAGACTGACTAGTAGAGGAGTTGGGTGTTCGGTATCACACGGGCTGTGAGTATGCGACATCGCAATAATTAGCCTTGAGTGCAAGTGGGAGATTGTTGGAGTTAGTGCCCTCAGAGTCAATTATTGGATCACAGGCACGTGATTGCAATGATTGAGGGAGGACCTATCCCGGTAGGACAGTCTTACTCGAGATGATAGTATGCTATCTGGTTTATCTTTATCATCGTGTACTGCTTTAGGTGACCTGACATGTCGCTATTGCACGTTGATAGAGGCCCTAGGATTCTTGCTTGACGACCAGCAGTATGATGGCGATCATATACGTGGGAGCTGGGGTCCATAAGCACATCCTTAAAAGGTCCCTAGTCGTGGGAGTTTCGAGAATGGGCATCGATACTCCATTAGTAGACTAGTGTATACAGTCGAGACCCCGACGAGGGGCGGTGGCCGGTCTCACAAGCCACTGGTGTCAGTTGGTTCACCTAAGATGTATACAGGTGCTCATTGGGTTATGAGTACACCGGACAGGACTCGCCGGGAACCTGCTAGTTGGTCTTGTACCAGATGTCAGATAGCAGTTCCCTGGTGACATGTGTACAGGTTAGTTCATCGACCTGAGATCGTCATTTGTCTCGTGTGAGTTCCCACTGTGCTTTGATTACTACCCTACCACGGCTCAAAGGAGTCGTGCAAACAGGTTTTAGTTGGGTACAGTCCCGAGCCACATGGAGGCAGTGAGCGGATCTGCAGGGGTTCGTCTCTCCCGGTGTTGGGGGTGAGGTCGCGCTGTGTCTAGGAGAGCCATTACGCAAAGCCCTCGGCCGAGGCAGGAGATTTACTGGTAGGTATTCCAGTAGTATCTCAGGGCGTTCTGGGCTACGCTCCGACACGACTTGTACCGCTTTTGGGGGTCTGACTTTCACCAACCCCCTAGGCCCGCCATGCGATACTCATAGACGAACGGACCGGACTGTACGGATATTGTCACTGACAGGCTCAGTTGGGTGTCGGGGTGAGCTTCCTCATCGACGTCCCTTTTGGTCAATAGCTGGTGGCCCGTCATGTATTGGCTTATACCTCTGACGTGCCAGTGGTTAAATCCACAGCCATAGTATTGACGAGTCTTTAGAGTCCACCACACTTTCAGTTACTCAGCTTTCGGGCGAAACGCTGTAGAGGCCGTATGGAGATATGGCAGGGTCCGATCAGATACGTGCGGTATTGCACGGATCAGGATCGGACAGTTTTGTACTAGTGGCCGTATAGTTATATGGCAGGGTTCGATCAGATACGTGCGGTATTGCACGGATCAGGATCGAACGGATTTTACTAGCCGGCTTTGGCTTAAGCCGGTCCCAGTCTAGTACAGTGTAGATTTTGTCTCATTGCATTTGTATCCGGTCGGAATACAGATGCGGGTGTGTATGCACAGTATCGGGGTTTTCCTGTAATTTATTACGGGACCAGTTTTCTGGAGTTGCCGGTTTGCATTCCGTTCCGGCCGGTTTTCCTTTGTTCTTTCCCGGCCGGACTTTTCCGATGGAGGGGGTTATTTGCAGTTTTGCAAATAACACTTTATGAGGGGTTTCTTTGCATATTGTTTGATTATGATAGCTTTCATATCTTTGCTCCATGCTTTTGAATTTGGTGAGATGAAAGGTTATAGGTTAATGGTTATCGATCCGGGTTTTCTTTGTCCGCGGTAGCGCCGGTTTCCGAGCAAGGAAAATTTTTGATTCCGCATTTTGGCCTCGAGTAAGAGGCCGTGGCGCTGCCGTGGCGCAACAAGGGTTAGGGTTAGGGTTAGGGTTAGGGTTGGGGTTGGGGTTGGGGTTAGGGTTGGGGTTAGGGTTAGGGTTGGGGTTGGGGTTGGGGTTAGGGTTAGGGTTAGGGTTGGGGTTGGGGTTGGGGTTGGGGTTCGGGTTGGGGTTGGGGTTCGGGTTCGGGTTGGGGTTAGGGTTAGGGTTAGGGTAGGGGTTAGGGTAGGGGTTAGGGTTAGGGTTAGGGGTTGGGGTTAGGGGTTGGGGTTGGGGTTAGGGTTGGGGTTAGGGTTAGGGTTAGGGTTGGGGTTGGGGTTGGGGTTGGGGTTGGGTTTGGGTTTGGGGTTTGGGGTTAGGGGTTGGGGTTGGGGTTGGGGTTGGGGTTGGGGTTGGGATGGGTGGGGTTGGGGTTGGGGTTAGGGTTGGGGTTGGGGTTGTTGGAGATAGTGCCCTCAGAGTCAATTATTAGGTCACAGGTACGTGATTGTAATGATTGAGGGAGGACCTATCCCGGTAGGACAGTCTT